>LR989997.1:7500-1257500 GCA_905147175.2 Nymphalis urticae
CCTAACCTAACCTAACCTAACCTAACCTAACCTAACCTAACCTAACCTAACCTAACCTAACCTAACCTAACCTAACCTAACCTAACCTAACCTAACCTAACCTAACCTAACCTAACCTAACCTAACCTAACCTAACCTAACCTAACCTAACCTAACCTAACCTAACCTAACCTAACCTAACCTAACCTAACCTAACCTAACCTAACCTAACCTAACCTAACCTAACCTAACCTAACCTAACCTAACCTAACCTAACCTAACCTAACCTAACCTAACCTAACCTAACCTAACCTAACCTAACCTAACCTAACCTAACCTAACCTAACCTAACCTAACCTAACCTAACCTAACCTAACCTAACCTAACCTAACCTAACCTAACCTAACCTAACCTAACCTAACCTAACCTAACCTAACCTAACCTAACCTAACCTAACCTAACCTAACCTAACCTAACCTAACCTAACCTAACCTAACCTAACCTAACCTAACCTAACCTAACCTAACCTAACCTAACCTAACCTAACCTAACCTAACCTAACCTAACCTAACCTAACCTAACCTAACCTAACCTAACCTAACCTAACCTAACCTAACCTAACCTAACCTAACCTAACCTAACCTAACCTAACCTAACCTAACCTAACCTAACCTAACCTAACCTAACCTAACCTAACCTAACCTAACCTAACCTAACCTAACCTAACCTAACCTAACCTAACCTAACCTAACCTAACCTAACCTAACCTAACCTAACCTAACCTAACCCAGTTTCCCTCCGCCCGCCGTCGAGAACACATCGTTTCAAGTCGCTCCGCTTAGTTTTAACTTTGTAAAAATCGTAAAAGTGGTAAAAAGTGGTCGGATTTTGACGTTCTATACGTCAAAAGTTGTGTTTTTGTGCGTTCTACAAAGTGGTGTAAATTTGGTGCCAGTGGGATCGCTGTTTCCCTTTGAAAAAAGGGAAAAAAAAACAGGATTTAACCTAAAAAAGGTAAATTTTACAACACTTTTTTAAATACGCTGCCGAAACAAGATCGACGACCCCCACTTTTTAATACACCAAATTAAAGGCCTTTTTAGCCCGCATCTTTTGAGCCTACTTCCAGATTTTTCTGGCAAGAATTCGGGAAGTTAGGACCAAAAAACTAATTTGAGCACGTGGTGGGTAAATCAGAAATCGGAAACTTAGAAAAAAGATTGATACGTCATTCGATAGCCCCTGATAAGTAGAAAATTTTGGTGGTATTAGTTTCAAAATCCGAAGTTTTTTGGTGAAGATATAGCCAAAAAACTGAAAAAGACTAAATATCAAAATTTTCAAACACAATTTAAAAATCAGGAAGATCGACGACCCCCTATTTTTATTATTTCATTTAGTAGACCTTAGTTAGCTTAATATATATTATAAGTTTTAGAATTTTCCCATTGTTACTTTCCTAGTTATTAACATTTTAATTTTGTGCACGTGGCACGTGGTCCCCCTCCCCGGGGCCTGGTATCAGCCAAAGGCACATCAAAAATTAGCCTGTAATCAGACAAAAAATAATCCGTTTCAAGCTCAAAAAAATATTAAGTAGTTCCTGAGAAATCACATTTTTTGTGATCTCCCGGGAAAATCATTTTCCGGGATTACCTAAAAAATCCAGAACTAGAATTAACAGGTGCAGAATTAAAAGCCAAGTCTAACGATACCAAACTCGGTATATTTAGCTCAACTGGTTCTCGAGAAATTCAAAAAAATAATTTTAAGCGTTAATTGGCGGCCATCTTGAAAATTTTGAAGCTGCGATATCTCCAGAAGTATTGGTCCTACAGACTCGGGGTTTCGAGTCTACATATTGGGTCATCCATACCTAGCGTCCCAAATAGCTAACGCGAACCTCATAAAACGTCTCTACATTTCCACATAGAAGGGTAGAGCCCGTCAGGACAAACTCTTTGACCCGTCGCACGCCCCTGTGGGACCGAAACTCGAGGAGTTACAACAGTTTTAAGTATCAGCCGGCCATCTTGGCCGCCATCTTGAAAATTTTTAAACTCGAATAACTCACGAACGGAGCGTCGTAGAGGCACGGGACTTTCGACATTATAATACTCGTGAAATAAGCTTTCAAGTCGTATAGACAAATTGAGATAAATCAGGACTCTACTTTCTTGGGTGTCCAACTCTACACTTAGGTAGAGTCACATAGCCACCAGGGCGAGCATAGTGACCACCAGCATACATTCACCTAAGAGTAATCTGACGATTCCAACCAAAGCCTAACTACGCGCAATGTCAGATAACAGCGACAGTTTCGGTACAGCCACCTCGAGGAAAAGTACCAGGAAACCGTGCATGACCTCAGTCAGCACGGGACACAGCAAACTGGGACATAAGGAGGGGAGAAGCAAAAAGCTCCCGGAGTCGGGTAGGGCTAAAGAGCAGCTACACCCAGTTCAAGAACCCAATCCCACCATCCCACTTATCTGTGTGGAGGAGGTAACCGAGCCCGAGGGTCCGAGGAAGGTCAGTAGCGAGGGTAACCCGTCCCCCGTGACATCCACGCCGGGGATTGAAAGGCCAGACCGACCGAAATCGGATTCTGCTCTTATAAGAAAGAGGACAATAGTCAAAGTCGCGACTCAAGCCATGTTGAGTGAGAGTGTACGCTCTGCCTCCGAGCCTAAAGACATGGAGGGTTCCTTTGCAGGAACATCGGACGTGTCAATAGGCTGTGGGGGGGCACTGCATGAAATCCCCCAGTTGGCGGCAGGTCTTTATCAAAAGACAAAAGCCCGGCTGGAGGAGTCACGAAACTTAAACCGTGATATACGTGAGGAGGTATGCGACGGAATGAATTGCCTCTACGAAATGATACTACGTCTTGCAGACTCCCGAAACAGACACATAGCCGAGAAAGAAAGGCTCAAAGCACATTATGAGCACCTGGTCGCAAGGATCGAGGCAGCACATGGTAAGACCCTGGTCGAAATAAAAAGTCACCATGAGGCTGACAATAAAGAAATCCTCGAAAACGTCAAAAAAACGTTCAAGGAGTCAGAGGCTACTCGCTGGCTGGTTTACGAACTTGATGCGAAGGTCAAGGAACAGAGGAAGGCGCTCGAGGACATGAACCAGGCCATTACAAAACTACAAACCGAAGCGCCTACCATGTCAGAGCCAACAGTAGCCCAAGAGGACATCCGAAAATTCTTAGGAGAGATAAAAACCCTTAAGGAGCTGAACACCCAGCCTAGGGAAGGGACTACTTCCGGACAGAAAACCACTGACGCCACAGACACTGCGGATCACAAAAGGCAGCCACCACACAGACACATAGTTGGACAGAGCTATGCAGAGGCTCTTACCAAACCTCGCTATGCCGTAGTTGTAGAGTCAGCGGACCCGAGACACTGCAGTGACGACATAGTGCGGAAAATAAAGGAGAAAGTCGACGTGGTGGACTTGGGTATAGGGATCAGCAGCGTACGCAAAGTAAAAAATCAAAAAGTGGTTATTACCTGCTCCACCGACAATGAGCGCAATACACTCTCAAAAGCTATAACTGAAGCGGGAGAGAGGCTAACGGTGGCGGCATTAAGTGCCAAAAACCCATTGCTGAAGCTGATCGGAGTCTCCCATGACCTGTCTAATGACAGGATAGAGGAGGCCCTGATTAAGCAAAACAAGAGTGTCATCTCGGCAGACATAAAACCTGAGGAGCAAACCATAAAGGTAGTAAGAAGACAAAAGGGACGCAACACGGCAGTAAATAATCTGGTTATTGAAGTGAGTCCACGCCTGTGGAAAGAACTGAAGGATCGGAAGGTTCGACTTGGCTACCAGATGATTCTGGCAGTCGATCAATCTCCGGTTCTCCAATGCTACAAATGCATGGGATACGGACACAGAGCCTATGAATGCAGAAACGAGACCAAGTGCGGGTTCTGTGCACTAAACCACGACACGAGGCAGTGCACAAATAGACAGACCACGCCTAGCTGTGTAAACTGCACGGAAGGTCCCAGAGCACACCCGGCTTACTCTATGGACTGTCCGGAGTGGCGCAAATGGGACAGAATCGCTAGGCAAGGAACCCTCTACATATAACACCAAACAACACAGGGAAACATAATAGCAAAACCAACACACACAGAGCAAAGCCATCCCTGAAACTGGCTCAATGTAACCTCGGTAGAGGTTATGTGGCAACGCAAGAACTCCTGCATTCTGCCAACACCAAAATGTACACAGCATTACTGCTCCAAGAACCATATGTGGGTGCGTCGGGGGTGCTCTCCACGACGTTCCCAACATTTCAAAAAACTGTAAATCGTATAAAGCCTGTAAAGTCCGCCATTGTAGTCCTTGATCCTAATGTTAAAATAAATTTAAGCTTAAACAATATAACGGAAAACATAGTAGCAATAGTCTTAGATTTAAACAATTACAAATTAGGTTTAATATCCGTATACCTCGAAGAAGAGCAGGATATGGAAACACAAATTGTAGAGATCGACAACGCCATGAAGAGACTTAAAGTGGACAATATTATAATCGGTGGAGACATAAATGCCAAAAGCCAGTGGTGGGGCCATGGTACTGAGGATGAGCGGGGTGCATCATTTGCCGCCTATCTAGCAACCAGAAACCTAGAGATACTCAACGAGGGTAACACGCCAACCTTTTCGGTCTACAGAAACAATGTGTTGTGTCAAAGCATTGTCGACGTAACGGTGTGCTCCCAAGACATGTTGCATCGAGTAGGAGCGTGGAAGGTGGACACGAGCATGGTCACAACATCCGACCACAGAGCAATCACCTTCAGCGTTAAACTGGAAAAGGCGGAGGACACACACCTAAGGAACTCCACAAGATTATACAGGTCAGCTAAGGCTGATTGGGAAAAATTCGGAACTACCCTAAAGAGTGCAGCAGACCAACGCGAACTAAGCCCAAACAGAATAAAATCCATACAAAGCACAGAGCATCTAGCAAAGGCCATTGAGGAATACGAGGAATCCGTAAAGGAAGCTTGCGAAGCATCGATGCAACGATTGGGACGGATAGCGCGCAAACGGATAAGTTGGTGGAATGCTGATTTGGACCAACTAAAGGCTAAAACTACAAGAATACGGCATAAGATCAGCAAAGCAAACGCAACAAGAAAACCGTTTATTATACAAAGTTACCTGGATAGCCTAAAGGAGTACAAAACCGCCATAGAAAAATCCATTACAGACAGCTGGGTCAAATTTTGCACAAAGCAGGAAAGGGAGTCGATGTGGGACTGCGCATACCGCATAATCAGGTACTCGGAAAACAACTACGAGGAGCCTAATTTGAGGGGAACGGGACCCACAGATCTTAGCCCATCGGAATCCGCTGAGCTGTTGGCCGACACATTCTTTCCCGAGGATAACGCAGACGAAGACAATCCATGTCAGAAAAGATTAAGGTTAGAGATAAAAGATAAGTTAACAGAAATCGATAATACAAAACACCTGACACAAACACAAGAAATAACACATGAAGAGATACGCACAGTGTTTGCCAGGATGAGCCCATCCAAAGCCCCGGGAAACGATGGCTTTACCTCTGACATCTGCGACAAAGCATACTGCATTTTGCCAGAAGTATTCTTGGCCTTACTAAACAGGTGCTTAGCACTAGGATACTTCCCGGAGCGATGGAAGAAGGCTCATATACGGGTACTCAGGAAACCTGGCAAGGAGGACTATGGTGTGCCAAAATCCTACCGACCCATAGGCCTCCTACCAATCAATGGAAAGGTCCTAGAAAAAATTATTTGTAACAGATTGACTTGGGACTTGGGCAGCCAAGCAAAGCTTAGCCCACGGCAGTACGGTTTCACCCCTCAGCGCAGCACGGAGGACGCCCTTTACGACGCGCTGGAACTGATCAGAGGAGGTGTCCGAGAAAAGAAGTTAGTGGCGCTAGTATCACTGGATATACAAGGGGCATTCGATAATGCATGGTGGCCTAAGATACTCCAGCAACTCATAGCAAAAAATTGTAACCCTCACTTAATACTTTTATTCAATAGTTACCTAAGCCGACGAAGAGTGACCCTGAAGTATGCGGGGGCCACAGTGGAGAGGCCGACAAACAGAGGGTGCATACAAGGCTCTACGGGTGGACCACTGCTCTGGAACCTCCTAATGGACCCGTTGCTACAGAACGCAGAGGACTTCACAACTCATGTGCAGGCTTTTGCCGATGATATCTTGGTCATAGGTGTGGCTAAAACCATGACAGAGTTAAATAGAAATATAAACAATACATTGGAAAAGGTGGCGGAGTGGGGTAGCGCAAATAGATTGAGGTTTGCACCACAAAAAACACAGGTGCTAATAGTCACGAAGAAAATTAAATACGACCAACCCAAATTTAAATTATATAACGATGATCTAAAGCCGACCCAGAGCCTCAAATTATTGGGTATCACATTGGACCCTCAACTAAATTTCAGAGAACACATAGATAACGTAACCGCAAAAGCTATAGGAGTTTACAAAAGGGTGTCTCGCGCAGCAAGAGCCACATGGGGCCTGAACCCCGATATAATCAGGCAAATCTATGTCACCGTTATAGAACCGACAGTACTGTACGCATGTAGCGTCTGGGAACCAGTGATTACCAGGCGCTATATAGCCAGCAGATTAAATAAAATAAACCGACTCTTTGCCATAAAAATAGGAAAGACACATAGGACTGTATCTCTAACAGCAGGCACCCTGCTGGCAAACATACTGCCACTCGACCTAAGAGTATGCGAGAATGCAGAACTCTATCGCCACAAAAGAGGTAAGCCACTTGACAAATACCCGGGAAGACCGGTGGAAAGGAGAATCACCCCCTTCGACCTTCCCCCACCATCAAACAGACGCGGAATTGTAATAGGAATGATCGATAGCTTGCAAGACCTTGGAAAAATTGATAATGACTGGCCTCATATATATACAGATGGTAGCAAAATCGAGGGCAAGGTCGGTGCAGCGGTCACATGGTGGCGGTGCGGAACTGAGAGGACGTACGCTACCGCAAGACTGGAAGACTGCTGCTCGGTCTTTCAGGCAGAACTGATCGCCATAAAAATAGGCCTTGGACTGATCAAGCGCCCTAAGACACCGGCTACTAAAGCAAATATACTATCGGACTCTAAATCGGCGCTGACCGCAATTTCGGACCCAGGAAATCTCCACCCATTAGTAAACAGCATACACAACACATTAAGAGAACTGGCGGAAATGGGAGGAGTAGTCAAATTCCACTGGGTAAGAGCCCATATAGGAATACCTGGGAACGAAAGAGCGGACGAACTGGCCAAACAGGCTGCACTTTACATCAAAAGGAGGGCGGTCTATGATTGCATCCCCTTATCCTCGGTGAAATGGCACATCAGGCAGGATACCATCGCGAAATGGCAGTCCACGTACACAACTAGTGCAACTGGAAAGACGACCAAGTTATTCTTCGATGATGTAAGGGACGCATACAAAATTTTGAAAAAGGTAAAACTGGACAACAAGGTGGCCCAACTGCTCACAGGGCATGGTGGATTCGCACACTACCTTCATAAATACAAGCTTAAAACAAACCCAAACTGCGATTGTGACGATACCACCCCTGAGACGGTGGTACATCTCGTTTGCCACTGTCCGAAATTTATGTACAGTAGATATAAGTTAGAATGTAAGCTAGGATTAAAAGTAGAGATAGACAACTTAAAAACAATCATGTACAATGATGAGACTAGAGTACGGTTTATGGAATACGCCATAAATATAATTAACATAACAAATGCTAGAAATAAATCAAATTAGAATAATAATAGTTATAGTAGTAATAGTGGCAATTAGTTTGTAGGAATAATTTGTAAATAGATTGATAGTAGTATTATTATAATTAGAATAGTTATAGTAGAATCTGTACTACTACTATTCTAATTGTTTGGTTGTAACAATTGGAATAGTAATAGCAGAAATTGTATATAAACAAATACATAGAATGTGTAAGAATAGAGTAATAGTAAGTAGAGGTAAATAGATAATAGAAACACTTAGCAAATAGATATACCTATAGTACAAAGAACTAGTAGTAACGATACATATTGTAATCTAGCATAATGTAAATAGGTATCCCAATGACAATAGGAAGACAATGGCGGAGTGAACAGAACAAACTGTAGCGAACACAAACAAATATCGCTTTTATACTATTGCTTTACTTTATTACTTTTATACTAATTGCGTATTTTGCTTGTGTAAATAGATCGCTTATGTAGAACATAGATCGCTTTTAAACAAATATAACCACAGCTTTATAAGTAGCAAGTAGATCGCTTTTAAATCAGTTTAATTGGCTTATATACAAACACATTGCTCATCTGTAAATCTGTTGCTTCTTACTGTAATGTAATTCATATATTGTGAGCCACCTGTTCGCTACAAAAAAAAAAAAAAAAAAAAAAAAAAAAAAAAAAAAAAAAAAAAAAAAAAAAAAAAAAAAAAAATAGTATGTAAGACATAGTAAAATAAGACAGCACAAAAGAAAACGGAAACAAGGTTGTTGCACTATAATAGCAACAGTGTGGCATAGTTATAAGGAAAAAAAAAAAAAAAAAAAACCTAACCTAACCTAACCTAACCTAACCTAACCTAACCTAACCTAACCTAACCTAACCTAACCTAACCTAACCTAACCTAACCTAACCTAACCTAACCTAACCTAACCTAACCTAACCTAACCTAACCTAACCTAACCTAACCTAACCTAACCTAACCTAACCTAACCTAACCTAACCTAACCTAACCTAACCTAACCTAACCTAACCTAACCTAACCTAACCTAACCTAACCTAACCTAACCTAACCTAACCTAACCTAACCTAACCTAACCTAACCTAACCTAACCTAACCTAACCTAACCTAACCTAACCTAACCTAACCTAACCTAACCTAACCTAACCTAACCTAACCTAACCTAACCTAACCTAACCTAACCTAACCTAACCTAACCTAACCTAACCTAACCTAACCTAACCTACCCTACCCTACCCTACCCTACCCTACCCTACCCTACCCTACCCTACCCTACCTACCTACCTACCTACCTACCTACCTACCTACCTACCTACCTACCTACCTACCTACCTACCTACCTACCTACCTACCTACCTACCTACCTACCTACCTACCTACCTACCTACCTACCTACCTACCTACCTACCTACCTACCTACCTACCTACCTACCTACCTACCTACCTACCTACCTACCTACCTACCTACCTACCTACCTACCTACCTACCTACCTACCTAATTACCTACCTACCTACCTACCTACCTACCTACCTACCTACCTACCTACCTACCTACTTATTACTTTTTCAATAATATCTTTTAATATAATTAAAAAAAAAAAAGAAAATCAATGTTACTCATTACTTTACGATTATGTACTACTTAAATTATTGATAAATTTTTACTTCCAATTAAGACGTTACGCTTAAGCACGTACCTTAAAAAGCAACCTTTACCTTCCTTAGCCCGGGTACTCCTCGCGTTTTCCTGTGTTTACGTTTTCATATTTCAATTGGTAATGGAAAGAAGCATAGAGCTTCGTTCTTATACGAGGTTCGTCATCATACGAGGAGTAAAAGAGCTGAGATCCTCAAACTCTGAAGATAGGCAAATTTATGACAGTGTAGAGGTTATGAAGATTATAAAATGGTTATTCTAGAATGTATGAAAAAAAAACTATACTTCATATAATTCAATTTTACGCCACAAAAAAAAAACCAAAATATTAGAATCTACTCGGATGAAACACTTTATCAACAAAAATATCGAAAGAGGGGAGATGAACTGAAACGGCGGATAGACGAAGGTGAAAAAGACCTAAGAATAAAATATATCAAAGGAAGACCAAAAATTATAAAAATTCAGTCAAAAAACTAACAACATACGATTTAGATAATACAACTCTACCCACTACACACGATGTAACTAATTCATACAATAATCTAGTAAAAAATACTAAAACCCTAAAATTTCTATATGCTAACGCACGTAGCATAGTGAAGCCTGGAAAACTAGATAAATTAAACTGCATCATACAATAAAACATAACTAGCCACGTGCATGTGATAGTATTATCGAAAACCTAGATCAAGTTTGAATCAGAAGCCAAAAGCTTAAACTTATATAACTACACACATTACCTTCAGAGTGAATACAAGATGTGGTGGAGTATCTATACACGACTGCCTGAAACACAGTTATATTGAAGATTCTTGTAAAGAGGACAATCATTTTGTATGGGTTCATATTATAAATAAATATTCATTGGATATAGGTGCCGTATAGAAAACTCCAAAATCATTGAGAAAATATATTTAGGGACAAAATAGTCATACTTACGCTTGAAAACACACGCCGGCAATTTTCTTCTTGCTATCGTTTTAAGATGAAATAATACGAGAATGCACCATTTGATTAGAATCGTTTTCTAATATAAAAATAAGTGAAAATTTAACAAAAAATATAATGAACGCACCAACTGTCAAGTTTGTTTCGCAAACGCCAAAACTGGTTACGCGATAAGGAACAAAAGATTTGATAATATTCTATCTCTGTCTAAGCCATTTGTAACGTAATTTTCGTTCTCTTTCTTGTGTAAGTGAGAAGGAAATTGTCATTGCGTCTATTAGTTTCTCTGTCTACGGTTGTTCGGCCGTCCTTTTGATCATTGAGCAGGCGCGTGTCGCTTACCGACGCATGTCTGTTTTAAAATATTAAGTATATTCCTTTTTGTAAGTATATTCGTTGAATATAGTGGATTATTGGCATTGAATATATTGTATGTACAATTCGTATATTGGTTTTTATATTTGTCTCAGATTATATACAAAATTATACTAACTTTATACAAACTTATTTGAGAGGTTCGGGTTACCAAACCGTAAGTAAAACATATTGTATTCGTTTAGTCGAGGCATATTATTTGTTATTTGAGTAGTAATTAATCGATTCTTCGTTTTATTTCAGTCTTTGTATCAAAACCGTGCTACTTGCAATTGAAGTCATATATCGCCTTACTTCTACATATTTAAACACTCCTGAGGTAAGTTGATGCATAAATTAATATTCGAAGTTATTCAATAATCAATATCCCACTCGGTTCAGTATTTTTATCAATTTGTTCATATTTTATTCAAAAACTGAACATAGACTTTGACAATGTACTAGGTGACCTAAATCGAATCCTAATGTGATTCGAATTGTTTAAAAGTTTTGTTTCATTATTAGTCCAGTCATTTAAGCTTAAATTAGGTAAGAATCTCGTAATTCGAGATACCCAGCTGTAAGTCTGTAAATACTTGTATATTTACACCTATTGGGTGTACGCAACTAATACATTTCAAGGTCAAAGGTCACAAAAATGGGTTTTTTGCGCTTTTTTTGTAAATATCTCATTTCCTATGTGTTTTTTGCTATTTGTATTTATTTTCAATATTGTAGAATACAAAACTTTCTACAAATTTTGTTTAAAATTTTTTTTTGTACGGTGAACCGTTTTCGAGATAGAGGGCGGAGAGCGCACGGTCACAGCATCACTTCAGGTCAACCGGTGCCTCCGGTCGAAAACGCGCCATATGTAGTTGATGAACTATCGATAAATCAATGATTATAAATATTTGTCAATTTTTATTAACTATTATATTATATTTTATCATTTTTTCCTAACCTATCCACTTTTTAATCAGTATTAATTTATTTAACAACACTTACCTGCCCATGTAATTGCAGAATTGTTAATGAAAATATAGGAATTATATTTGAATTTTAACCTAATTAATATTAATAACTTCTTACATAATGAAAAAAAAAAAAATTAATAATTAACCTTTTTATTAAAAAATATCATTCAATACATTTATTTTTATTAAAAGTAAAAAAATGGAATATAGGGTAACAAAACTACAATTTATAATTTTAATCATCTTCTTCCTCTTCATCGTCGTCTTCCGGCTGCTGGTAAATTTCAATCTGGTCTTCATTATCGTCTTCAACGACATTTGTCTCAAGTTCTTCCATGATTTCGGGGTCAAAGGTTCCATCTTCGTTAATGTCGCTCTGATATGGTAGAGCATTGAGACAAGCTTGCCCATTACATTGGCCACAAGCTAAAGAGCATTCCAAGCCCGCTTTCCTGCATCCGCATCGCGAACCACAACCACTTTTGCAGTTGCAGAAAATTTGCTCGACATTACACAGCAGTCGACGCGTGTTTGCTAGTTCGATGCACTCAATTCATGAGGTTTTTTTTTATGTTTCCCGGGAGGGCAAATGACTCTACTCTACCTGATGGTAAGTGGTAGTAGAGTCCAAACGCGACGACGGCCAGTACAGTCGGGAAGAAGGTTCTGCACTAGCCGCTTTCGCCTTGCCGGCCCGCAAGATGCCTCTTCACGCCTCGTTTGAAGGAACCCGGGTTGTAAGAGGAGGGGAACACGTGAGCTGGTAAGGAATTCCATTTTTTGGAAGTGCGACAAAGAAAGGAGTTGCCGAATTTCTTTGTACGCGATGGAATTGATGCCACAGTTAGGCGGTGACATCGAGAGCCAGCACGCGTAGACTTGTGAAGGAAGGGGGAAGCAGGAATTAGGGAGAATAATTCCTCGGAACACTCGTCGTGATACAGTCGATAGAAAGCGCTCAGCGCTGCTATCTCTCGACGCAATTGTAAAGGCTCGAGGGTGTTGGTGACCTTTACGTTGCCAATAATGCGGACCGCACGTCGCTGCAACCGATCCAAGGCCTCAAGTAGGTACTTAGCGGAGCCATCCCAAGGGTGCGAGCAATATTCAACGCAAGACCGTACCTGTGTTTTGTACAGCAGGCACAGTTGTTGTGGCGTGAAAAAACGCCGCACCTTGTTCAGAACTCCGAGTTTCCGTGAAGCTGTTTTTATGACAGCCTCGATGTAATCCCTTGGACTAAGGTCGCAGCGAACGTCCATCCCTAGCATGGCGATTTTGCTTTGTATCACCAGCGGAGTGCCACAGAGGGAGGGAAGAGCGAAAAAATCACCATTTTGGTGATTTTTTCGCTTTGAGAGCGCATACCTGTATTTTCTTGGCATTAAACTCAACAAGATTATCAGAGCCCCATTTAGCGATGAGCTCTAACGTCCTATTGAGTTCAATGACAAGATCCTCCCGCCTCTCCTCAATTTCCACTCGCCCAGCCACTGCGCGTCCGTGGTATCCACCAAGCACTGTACTATAGCCTGCATAGCAATGAATGTTCCCGAGAGAGAGCATATTATTGATATGCAAAAGAAAGAGTGTGGGAGATAGCACAGATCCCTGGGGCACAATAGCATTCACTACATAGAACTGAGAAGCGCACCCATCAACTAAAACACGAAGGCTGCGCTTGTGTAGGAAGCTGGCAATCCAGGTGCAAAGCTGAGCAAGCAGACCATATGCCGGCAGCTTGGAGAGAAGACTTCTGTGCCAGACCCTGTCGAAAGCCTTGAAGATATCGAGGCTGATAACCAACGATTCCCCATGCTTGTCGATAGCTTCACCCCAGAGGTGTGTTACGTACCCTAGAAGATCACCTGTAGACCGTTTTGGTCGAAACCCGTACTGACAATCATTAATTAGACAGTGATCTTCTAGGTAATGGATCAGTTGGTTGTTTAAAATCCGTTTCATCACCTTACAAAGTACTGAAGTGATAGCTATTGGCCGATAATTTTCCGGGTCAGACCGATCCCCTTTTTTGGGAACCGCTTGCACATCAGCTCTTCTCCAAGCCTCCGGCACACATCCCGAAGAAAGAGAAAGTTAGAACAGGTGCGTTAACACGGGAGACAGCTCCGCCGCGCACTTCTTCAGCACTATGGCTGGTATTCCATCGGGACCGCTAGCTTTCCGTACATCAAGTGATTGCAGCTCCGATCGCTCAAGTTTTTTTACTTTCCCGATTTGCTTCAAGTGGATTAATACAGTTTTATCACTTACCCCAAAGCCTGCAGCTATCTCTGAAGTGCTTTGTGATGGATCCGCTTCCACAATAGCCTTTAATTCTTCATTTTCCTCTTTCCGTCAAAAATAAAGTAGTACGTAAGCGACGTCCGAAAGTTATCGTGATAGGCAGGTAAGGAACAAAAGGCCAGTAATAGGGTGGAACAGGCATGTTCATGACGCTCATAGTGCAGCTAAGGATAAATTTATAATTTGGGTTATGTATGGTAAGCCGAAGGATGGACATGTGTGGGAAGAAATGAGGGAAAGTCGTAGAATATTTAAATCTCGCTTGAAATGGTGTCTCAACAATAGTGAACAGATTAAGATGGACATTCTTGCATCTCAGCACGCTAAGCATGATTTTCGGAGTTTTTGGAGGACCACAGGTGGGTGTGGCAATAAGGTGGGCTTGCCGACCAGCATCAATGGTGTAACTGATTCTAAGACAATTGACAATATGTTTAGGAATCATTTTACAATAAACTCACCCTTGGGCCCATCACGGTCATTCAGTTTGGGGAGTGTCCATGGTCGGGAGATAAGTACTAGATTCACAGCGAAGGATGTAGACCAAGTTATAAAATCGATGTCACGAGGTAAGTCTCCCGGTCATGACAGCCTCAGTATTGAGCATCTTAAGCATGCTGGCGTCCACCTGCCTAAATTTTTTCAATGTTCTATAACCTGTGTATAGGACACTCCTACTTGCCGTCTGATATGATGAAGGTCGTGGTGGTCCCAATTGTGAAAAGCAAAACGGGTGACGTGAGCGACAAAAATAATTATAGACCAATTTCATTGGCTACTATATTGGCAAAAGTTCTTGATAGTCTGTTGAATGCGAAACTTGATAAATATCTGAAAAACCATGACAATCACTTTGGTTTTAAATCGGGTCTATCTACTGAATCTGCTATTTTGAGCTTGAAACAGACTGTCAAGTACTGTACCGATCGAAATACACCAATTTATGCTTGTTTCCTCAACCTCTCGAGGGCGTTTGACCTGGTTTGTTATGATATTCTATGGCAATAACTTAGTAACATTTCCATGCCTGAAGAACTAGTACACATCTTCAAATACTGGTATCTTAATCAGGTCAACGTCGTCAGGTGGTCGAGTGAGATGTCAGAACCATACAGGTTGGAATGCGGGGTAAGGCAAAGTGGGCTGACTTCTCAAAGCTCTTCAACTTGTATGTAAATGAATTGATTGAGGAGCTTAGTGGCACACGTGTCGAATGTCATATTGATGGAATATGTGTTAATAATATCAGCTGTGCGGATGACATGGTGCTACTAAGTGCATATGCTTGTGGTTTGTATAAGCTTCTGGGGATATGTGAAAAATACTCGCTTAGACACGGCTCTTTCGGGCCAAGAGACGGGGTTCTCCGGATTCTGTTCCACCCATTCGATTAAACAATGTTGTATTAAGTAGGGTTCATCGATTCAAATATCTTGGACATATTGCGACCTCTGATTTGAATGACGACACGGATATAGAGTGGGAACGAAGGGCTTTGTCTGTCAGAGCTAATATGATTGCTCGCTTCTGCTCAGCTTCTGTCAAAATCACCTTATTCAAAGCATTTTGTACAAACTTTTACACTTGCAGCATGTGGGTAATATATACGCAGAAACAGTTCAGAGCACTTCGCGTCCAGTATAATAATGCGTTTAGGGTGCTGATGGGGCTGCCGCGGTACTGTATGCATCAGGGATGTTCGCGGATTCGCGAATCGATTGTTTTTATGCAACCATGCGTAAGCGATGTACATCTCTTTCAGGGTTCGGGACAGCTCCAACACCATCCTAAAAATGTTCGCATGCAGATTTGACTGTCATTACTTGAAACATTGCAATATGATTCATGTACTGACTAATAATGAATATTAATGTGTAAATTGACAATAATTACATTCATGACATTGTTTAATTTATTTATTTTTTAATTTAATTTAATGGAATTTAATTTAATTTAATGTGATTTAATCTAATTTTATTTTATGTTATTTGATTTGGTCTAATTTTATATAATTTAATGTGATTGATTTCTTTTGATTAGTGTGAATTTGAATTGATTTAATTTAATTCAAATTTTATTTTGATTTAAATAATTTTAGTTTAATTCGGTATTATAATTTAATTCGAATTAATCTAATTTATACCGTAACAGCCTGTGAATGTCCCACTGCTGGGCTAAAGGCCTCCTCTCCTCTTTTTGAGGAGAAGGTTTGGAGCTTATTCCACCACGCTGCTCCAATGCGGGTTGGTGGAATACACATGTGGCAGAATTTCAGTGAAATTAGACACATGCAGGTTTCTAATTAATAATAAATAATAATCTAATTTATAATATGTAAAATATTAGTGTTGTAATTTTTGTCTTTTTACTATTTATTATATGTTTTGTATTTATGATCCCTGTTTGGTCGAAATAAATTATTTTATTATAATTATTATTATTACATTTAACTTTTTAAGTTTCTCTTCTTTCGAAGGGGTTAAAACCTATAACGCGGGCTGCAGCCAAGCGTTAAGGAGTATTGCTTATATTAAAAAGGTGGATGATAAAGTGGATGATGATATAAACTTTTGGGTGATACGGCATGTGTTAAGGATTACGGCTTTCTGAAGTATGTGGGAGACATATGTTGGCATTTGTAAGGTGTTCAGACTTTGTGACAAGGATTTTGGCACGATACCTGTAGATGATAGGACTATTGGGACTATGTGTACTGTTTGTGCTTTCCATTGTATTTTAATTTCCATGGCAAGATCTTGATATTTACTTAATTTTTCAGATATTGTGGTTTGTATGTTATGTGAATTTGGAATGGCTATATCGATAAGATAAACGATTCTATTGATTTTATCGTGAACGGTGATATCTGGTCTATTATAATAGATAGTTTTGTCAGTTATTATTGTTCTATCCCAGTAGATTTTGTGGTTTCTGTTTTAAGTTTATATTTGTATGTTAAATGTTGGTGTATGATTGCAGCTACTTGATCATGTCGATGCTTATAATCGGTTTGTGCGAGAGATTTGCAAGCCCCCGTTATGTGCTGAATAGTTTCAGAGGCTGCGTTACAGTGTCTGCATAAGTCAGTATGTTGCTTGTTATCCTTTATTATGTACTTCCTATAGTTACGAGTTGCTATTATTTGGTCTTGAATGGCGAGCATAAAACCTTCGGTCTCAGGGAACAGTTCACCTCGTTTGAGCCATTCGTTCGACTTCTCTTTGTCGACGTGAGGTTGATTCAAATCGGCTCGGTGCCTCCCGTGCAGTGTTTTTTCAGCCCATGCCAACATTTGTTGTTTATTTATTTATTTATTTATTTATTTATTTATTTGGGAAACAAACAATTATGATTACACTTAATAGTAAAAAAAAACAAATATAAGAAAAACATAAATCAATCAAGTTTCCACTAAAAATTAATACAAACAAATGACATATTATATTAAGAATAAAAACAAAAACAGAAAGCATAAGATGCAAGTGAAACTTCTATTATTTAAATATATGACGTAAACTAAATTTAAATTTGATAATTTTTGAGTTAAATATATCTAATTTTGTACAATGTTTGTTATAACTTTTACATGCACGTAACAAGAACATATTCTTTGAATAGTCACAGTTACAAAGGGGTACAAAAAATAAAGTATGGTTTCTCGAGTTAAGGCGAGGACATTTAAAAAGTATATTATTAAAGAGACTCTTAGAATCAACAATGTTATGAACAATTTTGTATAAAAATATTTGGTCTCTTATACTTCTACGCATATTTAACGGAATGATACCCGAGATATTATTATTGTCAGTATTATCAGAAAGGCCACCTCTAAATCGCAAATGTTTCAAAAATTTTGACTGAATTTTTTCTATTTTGTTTACATACGTTTTATAATAAGGGTTCCAAACTGTAGAGCAATATTCCAAGATAGATCTAACATAAGCATTGAAAAGTAGAATTAAGGTAAAGCTATTTTTAAATTCCTTAGTCAATCTAAGAATAAATCCCAGCATTTGATACGCTTTAGCTATTACATAATTAATATGATAGGTAAAAGTTAGCTTCTGGTCTAAGTAAACACCCAAATCTTTAATCTCGGAAACTCTAATCAGACAGGTATTCTGCAATTTATAATCAAATAATATTGGCCTCAGTTTCCTAGTAAATGTTAGAATGTTACATTTTTTTAAATTTAAGCGTAAGAGGTTTTTATCACAGTAATTATCTAAGCTATTGAGATCATTTTGAAGTTTTAAACAATCTTGGGGCGACTTAATTATTTTGAAAATTTTCATGTCATCCGCATAAAGTAATATGTTACAATTATGAATAGATCGACTAATGTCGTTAATAAAAATATTAAATAATAATGGCCCGAGATGAGAACCCTGAGGAACACCAGAGGTAACGGGCACAAACGATGAACAAAAACCTTTAATAGAAACAGCTTGGCTACGATCCCTCAAATAAGATTCGAGCCAACGAAGCAAGTCACCGTGAATACCAACGGCAGCAAGTTTTTTTACCAACAGAGAATGAGAGATCTTATCAAAGGCTTTTGAATAGTCCGTGTACACAACATCTACCTGACCACCGCTATCCATCACTGCTGCGAGTTGATGAGTAAACTCACAAAGATTCGTTTCAGTAGATCTACCATTGACGAATCCGTGTTGCTGGTCGATGATCAGCGGTCTTAGAACGAAATATAACTGATCATATATAATTTTTTCAAATAATTTAGCTATAGTATTTAGTTTAGATATAGGTCGATAATTTTGAATGTAATGCTTATCTCCGGTCTTATAAATGGGTACAACAAATGATTGTTTCCATGCTTTGGGTATTATACCTGTACGAAGAGATAATTTAAATAAGATAAATAAAGGTAAATCTAAATTACTCCAGCAAGATTTAAGAAAAATGGGTGGAATGCCATCTGGGCCACTTCCCTTACCAATATCTAAATCCTTTAAATATTTTCTAACGGTTTCAATAGAGAGATCAATCGAACCAACAGAAGCAGCAAGAGAGCCATGACAATTATCCACTGGAAAAGAATCGTCAATACAGGTGGATTGTAAACCTGGTTCAAAAGCGGACTGAAAATAGGTATTAAACATCTGACCGATTTCATTACCGTTGGATGATCGGTCACCATTAAATAACATTACATCCGGGATATCGGCTGAAGCTTTTTTGGATTTAACAAACGACCAGAAGAACTTACTATTACGTTTAATATCATTTTCAGCACTCTCGATATATTTATTATAGCACTCCATCTGAACACGCTTTTGGCGATCCCGCAGGAGATCAAATTTATCATAGTCACTGTCTCTCGCATAAATTTTCCACTTCTTATGAAATTTTAGTTTTTCATTAGTTATTTTTATTAAAGCCCTAGTATACCAGGGAGGATACCTTAGACCATAACATTTTCTGGTAGGAACGTACTTTTTAATAATAACGCTAATAACTTGGTAGAAATTATTTAGTGCTGCTTCTATGTCATTCGTATCTATAACATCAGACCAATCAATCTGAGCCAACTCTAAATTTATGGCATCATAATCAGCAGCACGAAAGACAGATACGATCTGAATAGGAGGGCACAGTGTAAGGGTGGCTGATGTGCGAGTCTTTATAAGTAAAGCAGGGTGATGACAGTCCTCGCTTATCAACGGTTCTTTACATTGACTGACGTTACAGTCGACATCACTGATAAGCAAATCAAGAAATCTGTTATTAATATTGGGAACAACATTAAATTGATTAAAACTTGTAAATTGAAGAAAGCTATATAATGACTGAACACAAGTATCGTTAGTATTAGCATTTAAAGTATTATAAGAACTAGGTTTAGAATGGTTCCATGTAGCGGCACTAATGTTAAAATCGCCTAATATCAAAAAGTGATCATGAGGCTTATTAACATAAGCATTTGAAACAGATTCAAAGAAGTCATCAAGGACATTAGACTGATATCGGCAATGAGGAAAATAGCAACAAAGGAGTTGTAGGACACTGGCAGTAGGGCGTTTGTTTATCTGCAAAGTAACCTGTATCACATCTGCCACAGCACCAGGGAATGCAATGGGCTTAGATTCAATTACTACCAAACCACGTCTAACTGCTATAAGCACGCCTCCACCCATCCGATCCCCTCTTAATGCATAGTCACGGTCGTATCTGTATACATTGTAACGATTATCGAATAGTTCAGCGTCAAAGATTCCAGGAGTCAACCATGTTTCACTTAAACAAATAATATCATAATCATTACTCAATAAGCTCCTGAAAAATGTATTAGTCTTAGTACGTAGACCTCGGACATTTTGGTAATAAATAGAAAGGTTATTTGTACCCATTATACGAGGACATTTTTAAAATACACATATTACTATACAATAAAGAGGAGTGGCGATTCCGATAACACTTACAGTAGACAATATGATATAAAAATAATAAATAAATATACCAGACGTGCAAAAAATGGAATATATAACATGAATAAGAAAGACAATATTTAAAATTATACTCAAACATATTACAAAAACTTAAATAAATATAACAATAAGAAGAAAAAATAATAATTAAACAATCTCTGATAGCAAACATTTTGTGATATAACATAATATAAATTAAGATAATTCCTACTTTATTTTGTTTAAATCAGAGATGCTAGAAATATGTAGAATGGGACTTGTATCTGATCGACGCACCATAATGGCACAATTCTTAACCCATGTATAAAGATATTTGTTCTCCTTAGCTTTCACTTTAACCCGCTGTAAAAGAGATTTATTAGCACTAGTTAAGTGATCGTTAAAGTATATTTGCGATTTATTGTCATTAAAACCAAGATCTCTAGCGCCCAATTTAAATTTCCTCGCTTTACTTAAGAAATCGTCTTTTTTATAGCGAGCCAGAAAACGTACTACAATGGGTTTAGTCCTTTTTGAGCTATGATCCTTAGGGGCTACGCGAGTTATAAAGTCCAAATCATTGTTTACATCAAGAGGAAAATCTATTCGTTTCGATATACATTTAATAAGATCCATTAAATTTTCGCCTTTTTTTTCGGTATGCCGTATATTTCAACATTAGACCGTCTAGTCCATTGTTCACGACTGTTCAGTTTAGACTCAATTTGATCCAAATTATTTTTAATTTCTCCAACGTCCTTTTTTGTAGCCTTAAGTGTGTTTATTTCCTTTTCAATCAAGTCAACCTTTTTGTTTAAGCTCTCATACTGGTTATTCATGAATGCTAAACTATCTTGAAAACAGGCTATTTCGTTTTTAATGGGTGAGAGTTCAGTGGATATAATATCTGCAATATTTGTTTTTATTTTGGACCAAAATTTTTCGAATTCCATAGAAACAATCCTACGAACTTGATCACATGAAACCAACAATTCCGATGACTCTTCGGGAGATTTACAAGACGCACCTCGTCTAGTTGAGATGTTTTCTGGTGATCCACGGTCAATGCATCTCAATGGAGTGTTGTCGTTGTTATGTTGTCTTGGTTGACTAAGAGCACACTCAGGACAAACCCATTTTTTTTTTATGTCGGATAATACATGTTTTTTCTTATCATTCGGGTATAGACAGGCGACGTGATAATTATGTTTACAGATCGAGCATACTCTCGTACCAGTAGCTCCCTCTGCAGTAGATTTACAACAAGCGAATTTCATTATGATAGAAAATTTATTTTAAAAATTATTGTTTTTTAAATAATATTTGCAACAATGTGAAGCTTGTAGTCTATTTTTCCTCAGGATCGAACTCACAACTTCTAATTACAAATAGACAATTATGCACCTTAGGACCAGAAACTATCTTGTACAATTTGTTGAAATTGTCATATATGTCTTACAGCAGTGTAAACGTTAGATTGTCACTATAGATACGACCAAACAAAATCAATATGGAAGACGCTTGAAATTTCAAAAAGAATAACCGGTTTTGCAATGTTAAATTCAAGAAATTACTTCACTTAAACCACTTAGCACACACTTTTTGAAATTGGATAAGCACAGTTAAAGTTAATAGTAAATACACAATTAAAGACTGTTCACAATCTGTTTAAAAAATTTCGTATAGACCATACATAACACAAAATTTTCTTAAGTATAAAACGATCGGTCCAAAATAGTTACAAACGATAGAAGACAGCTATTGGCCCAAAACTTTAAAAAATAACACGATTTCACTTTACTAAATTAAGCCTTACTATTTCTATTTTCATTTTAAATACGGAGTCACTATAAGAGCAATTGACATGACATTGACACATGGATTATATTGTTGATTATATTATATTGTTGTGTTATGATATGTTATTTACTTGAGTGTTTTTGTCATGTAAGTTTAATGGTGTAAGCTTTTTATCTATTTCTGTTGCGTGTTTATGTAGAGCTGAGTGTTCGGATTTATCATGGAAGTATGCTCTGAGTGAGAGTATCTGCTTATTATGTAAATTGTGTATGTCTATTAATCCCCTTCCCCCTTCTTTTCGTGGTGGTGTGAGCCTTTGAATACAAGATTTTGGATGATGTTTCCTATATTTGGTGAAGTGCGTGTTTATAGTTCGTTGCAATTTTTTTATGTCACTTTTTGACACATTGTATTATTCCGAAAGAGTATGTAAGTGATGGTATGGCAAATGTGTTAATAGCTTTTATTGTGTTTTTAGAGTTAAGATGTGTCATTAATACGAGATTTAATCGGTAAGAGAATTTTGTAAGTAGTTCTTGTTTCGTCGTAGTTTGTAGTATTTGCCTAGATTTCTTAAAACCGAGGTATTTATATGTGCTTTGTTCATCCATTGGCTCAATTTGTTCACCAGTTTCGAGTGTGTAGCTGTTATTGAGGATTTTTCCTTTTGAGATTGACAGAATTTTGCACTTATCAACTCCGAACTTCATATGAATATCTTTTGAGAATTTTTCCGTAATGCTTGCTAACTTAAGCAACGTGTTTATGTCAGTGGAGTAAAGTTTTATGTCGTCCAAGTACATGAGGTGTGATAAGTAATACTGGGTGTTATTACCGTAAATTGGGAATCCTGTATTAGTTTTATTTAATAAGAGTGAAAGAGGATTTAAGGCCAAGCAAAACCAAAGGGGGCTCAGAGCGTCTCCTTGAAAAATTCCTCGTTGGATACGGATTGGTTCAGTAGTTAGAGATTTCATGGACGATTGTTTTATTTTCAATACAGTCTGCCAGTTTTGTATCGAATTTTGAATAAATGTAATGGTGGTTGGGTTTATTTTATAAAATTTTAAGACATACTTATTATTATTATAAATACGTTTTTCATATCACCATGGGACATACAATTTTGTAGTGCGCTCACAATAAGTTAATCATATATGGAATGGAACTAAAGTCCATTAGGTATCACAGCCGTAGCTGAGGTGTATAAAGGACTAAAAGTCTTATCAATAAATCAATAAGCTAGACCGTAGTCCGGTAGGAAGCACAGTCGTAACTGCGGTGTTCATAAAGAAGCCGTAGCCACAACAATAATAATAACAAAAAGAAGAAACAATATCCAAAGCTTGAACAGTCAAAGCTGTAGAAAAGCCGAAGCTGCAGGGACAAGCCCTACGTTGTTATAATACAAATCACTGGTTCCCATACCATCTCAAGTGCACAACCGCCAGGTGGTCTAATGCAAGCAAAACGTTTTACATTCATATTCACCGATATGGAATGGATGGAATTCCAACCATTGTGGAATAATATGAATAATATTCAATAATATAAATATTGCATCAAAATCATAAATCACGTAGGTGTCACTTAAGTAGACTTAAATATAATATGTTATATGCTCTACCTCAGTAGGCTCATGTATTTATTTTAGTACTGTTTATAAAATATAAATATATCTTATTATTTTGTAACCTATAAACGCAGTACCCTACTTGAAACTAAGACATAACTAAACCGAACGCTTTCTTATCCTATTTATATACGCATTGCGTATTACGCATTACTTAAATCTATAACTCCATAGTGGATATAAAACTTAACGCTAGCCTACAACAAGCAACGCACTCGTTGGTCGTTACCAGGTGGTAGTAGGTGGTGGTAGGCAAACCAGATAATTATTTGCACATTGTAAACCACACAAAATAGATTTATGCAGGCTGCATTTTCTATCGATAGTATGTTGACTTATGCAGTAAAACATAACTAGGTGGCCCTGCTACAATGTCCGTTGTGATATCCCTACACTAAGCTAACGGGCCGTCCTTAATAAGGACGAGTCATTCTGCTACAAACGTCACTTCTCGCATAAGCGTTTAGTGCGTCATGCCATCCTAAGATAAAATCCGTTGATTGATATTGTCCTTTACAGCATGAACGTATCAGTATAGCAGTGAGGGGACTTATGTTATTGAAACGAGTGTATTTGGTAGAAGATGATTAATTACTCACTAATTAGTGCAACGATCTTAATATTTATACGCCATCTGACTTACATACTACTTATTACACTACACCTCGGGGGGTGAATTGAGAAAAAAAAAATGTTTTGATACAATTTTTTTTTTTTTAGGAATAGGTACATAATAATTGAATTTAGGTTTTAAATGGTTTAGTTCTATTTTTATGGACAATATAAGGCTTATTACATTTTAAAATTTTTACATTTAGTCTTAAATCTTCTAAAATTACAAATGGTCCAATCCACTGTGTGTCCAGTTTATTTGCCGTTTCATTTTTAATTAAAATTAGTTGTCTATTTGTATAAGTTACATTATTTGTATATTTATCGTAATTACATTTACGATTTTGTTTGCTTAAAATTAAATTTTCACGAGCATCTTGCTGCGCTACTTGTAACTTAAACTTAAGATCTAAAGCATAATTATCTGGGTTATATAATGGTTCAATATATTGACTTACTCTACAAGGTATTACACTAGGTCTACCAAAAACTAGCTGGAATGGTGTGTATTTCGTTTCTGTGTGAACAGTATTATTAAAACTAAAACACCAAAAAGATAACCATTGACTCCAGGTGTCTTTCTGACCATCACACTGAATGCGTAAGAAAGCACCTAAATTTTTGTGCGAATTTTCAAGTGCACCGATAGATTGGTGGTGATAAGCTGTAGAAGTCAATTTTTGTATATTTAAAATTTTACATACCTGTTCCATTACAGTAGATACAAACTCTGTCCCACGATCTGTAGCTATGGTGTTTGGTATACCAAACCTTAATATAAAATTATTAACTAATGCTTTTGCTATACTTACCGTGTCCTTATTTTTTAGAGGATAGGCCTCTACGAACTTAGTCAATTCACATTGAAGTGTTAAAATGTAGCAATTGTCTTCAATGTCCCTTTGCAAAGGTCCTACGACGTCAAGATAGATCTTTTCAAAAGCATGTGAAGCCGTTGTAGTTATGTCCATGGGCACTTTGACATACCTACAATGTTTCATTTTTTGACATTGAACGCACTTGCTAACAAATGTTTTAACATCTTTATCCAAGCCTGGCCAGTAAAATTTTCTTTTAATATTATTTGTCATTCTACGCACACCTGCATGACCTGCGGTGGGTAGTAAATGAAAGTCATGTAATATGTATTTTCTTTCTTCCTCATCATATATTCTTTTAACTCCTCTTAGAACATAGATACGTGGACCACTCCAGTCCTTACGTTCTTTTATTTCTTTTAACAATTCTTTTATGAAATTTTCAATTTCATTATTCTTTACTATGCATAGTTCATTTATTTTTCTAGTTTTACAAAATTCTCCTAACTTAGTCACAAATTCGGCTCGCGTAAATTGTGCCCTAAAGTTAAGATTAATATATAATATTTTTCTACGTAGACTATAAATAAAACATTCTTTCTCTTCGTATAAATTATTATTATTTTTCAATTTATTTAACTCCTCATTATTTATAAAAGTCATTTGCACTGAATCATTTGGTATCTTTAGTACCTCAACTACTCGTGGTTGAACAGGCCACGATTCGTTAGGTTAACTAATTTTAATTGTATTATCCTGCTCTACTTTATTTTCTAAACGCCTCTTTTGGCCTCTAGTCATAACTAACAATATTTCTTCCTGCATTTGTTTTAAAGTGTCCGATGTTATGCTAATTCTAGACAAAGCGTACGCTACGCTATTATCCTTACCTTTTACATATATAATTTTAAAGTCGTATTCTTCTAGTCCAGCCCTGGGCTGGTCATGTCTCCAGACGCATCGATGGCCGATGGAGCCGACACATGTTGGAGTGGAGACCACGCTTAGGCAAACGTAGTGTAGGACGCCCTGCGGCAAGATGGACCGACGATTTGAAAAAGATGGCAGGTACGGGATGGATGCGGGCTGCCCAAAATCGGGATGGTTGGCGTTCTATGGGGGAGGCTTTCGTCCAGCAGTGGACGGCGGTAAGCTGATATATATTCTTCTAGTGCTAACCTAAACTTAAGAAGTCTACTTGAGAGGTCTTTCATTGAGAATAGATATAATAAAGGTCTATGTCATAATCGTAAAAGATCTACCGTATACATATGGTCTAAAGTATTTTATGCCTACACTATAGCAAGTAACTCTTTTTGAATAGTGGGGTAGTTTGTTTCGGCTTTATTAAGAGGTCTGCTTGCAAAAGCTACCGGTTTCATATTTTGATTACACAAAACAGCGCCAATTGCTGTACCTGAAGCCAGTTTGAATGACGAATTCATTATTTTCTGAAAAATCGGGAAATTCTAATACTGGGGGACTTGTCAAAGCCTGTTTTAATGTTTCGAAACTTTTTTGACACTCTTCAGTCCAAACAAATCGTTCATATTTTCTCGTTAATTTATTTAAGGGATATGTTATTTCGGCAAAATTTTTGATAAATTTTCGATAATAATTACAAAACGCTACGAACCTTTTAACTTCGTCAGTATTAGTAGGTATGGGATATATTTGTAGGATTTCGATTTTTGCAGAATCAGGTAAAACTCCATCTTTTGAAACTTAATGTCCTAAATAAAGAATTTCTTTCTTCAAAAAATTACATTTCTTGGGATTTAATTTTAAATTAACTTTTCTTAGCCTTTCCATAACGTCAATCGAATTTTTATTATGTACGCTCAAATTTCTTCCATATACAATTAAATCATCTAAATAAATAAAACACTTATCAAATGTTAACCCTGACATTGCAACTGACATGGCTCTGCTAAAAGCGCTAGGACTAGTCTTAAGACCCTTTGGTAATCTTTTCATTTGGTATTGACCAGTGTTTGTCGTAAAAGCCGTGTATTCCCTACTTCGCTTATCTAACGCTACCTGATAGTAACTTTGATTAAGATCGAAGTGTGAGAAATAGATAGAACCACAGAGAGAGTCTAAAATTTCATTTATATTTGGCAAAGGGAACTTATCGTCCACAATGCAGTCATTAAGTTTCCGATAGTCGATAACAAGTCTCCACTTTTTATCACTATCACTTTTTTTTGGTACTAACAAAATTGGATTTGACCACTCGCTCTTAGCTTCTTCTATAATGTCATTCTTAAGCATTTCTGTAATTTGATTATTAACTTCATTTTTTAAAGAATGGGCTAATCTATACTGCTTAACATATACCGTACTCGTATTTGGTTTCAAAGTTATTGATTGTTGATAAATATTGGTAGTATTTAATTTATCGCCTGGCAAAAAGAAAACATCTGAATACTTTGCACATATATCCTGAATGGATTTGCGCTCCTCTGTATTAAGGTGATTTAAATTTAAAATGTTTAATAAAGCTTTAGCCCTATTTAAGTCATTAGCAGTTGACCTAAAGTCGCATAACTCATAATCTTGAATCGAATATATTTCCGGTTGAAACATTGGCAAAGTAACATCATGTTCATTGGTATTTAAAATTTTAACAAGTAATCTGTTATTTCGTATCCTACTGATACAACCTGCAAGGAAAACGTTATCAGCTAATTGCTGACTGTGGATAACACAGTCATTTTCCGAATCATTATCCAAAAGTAAGTAATGAAATGATTCACAACGCGCAGGTATAAGTAAACTTTCATTAGAATAATTCAACGAATCATAAAGTGGTAAGGAACATTCCATTCCATATTTGTTTAAGGTAATGGAATTGTTTTCAAAGTTGATACTTGATACGTAGCGACACAGAAACCGTACCGTAACCGTAACAGCCTGTGAATGTCCCACTGCTGGGCTAAAGGCCTCCTCTCCTCTTTTTGAGGAGAAGGCTTTGGAGCTTATTCCACCACGCTGCTCCAATGCGGGTTGGTGGAATACACATGTGGCAGAATTTCAGTGAAATTAGACACATGCAGGTTTCCTCACGATGTTTTCCTTCACCGTAAAGCACGAGATGAATTATAATCACAAATTAAGCACATGAAAATTCAGTGGTGCTTGCCCGGGTTTGAACCCACGATCATCGATTAAGATTCACGCGGTCTTACCACTGGGCCATCTCGGCTTACACAGAAAATCTAAACCTAAAATACCGTCAGCCTTTAAAGGTAAGTTATTGAAAACATGTAGCCTTATGTTAAAGTCAACATGAAACTGTTGATCACGATGAAATAAGATGACATCAGTATAACCTATGGACTGAATTTTACCTCCAATACCATTTATGATAGTTTCGTCTCTAATTACTTTACTGTTACTGGGTAATGCCTGTTTCTTTATTACAGATAATGATGCTCCTGTATCTACTAACCAAAAATATTTCCTATTGTTAATAAAAAAATGATAAACATTTGGCTTTGCCATTTAATGCCAAAATGTTATGTTTCAACACGAAAAAACTGCATTTCACTATTATTATCTGCGTTTACGGATCGATTTTGTTCAAGTTTTTCTGAATAAAATACTCTGTTTCTATTGCTACTACCACGAGATATCGAACTCGATGGATTCTCGTTCGAATCTCGTCCGCGATTCAATTTATGAAATTTAGGTCTACCATGATAATATGTTTGGCCGCGTGGATAATTATTAAAATTTCTTCGATTATTAAAATAACTGGAATTATTTGGCTTACCTGCGTTATTTTGTGGGAAATATGATCTTTGGCCGCGAATCTGTGGTCTAGTATGGGAATTAAAATGAGAATGTGACTTACCTCTTCCACGAGTGGAGAAATGCATGACATCCTCACCTCGCGACGAAGATGTAGCTGACAGCTCTTCATCTTTCGCAGCTTGAATCGCCTCGTTTAGGTGTTTGTAGTTGCGTGCTGCAATAATCGTACTTAGTCTTGAATTTCTTAGACCGTCAGAAAAACGTTGTATAGCGAATCGCTCATTAATAGGTTTTAAAATTGCGTATTTTTCAGCATCGCCGTCTGCCTGAGCTATCGTTAAATCTGCAAATAAGTTCTCTATCTCGGTTCCAAACTGTTCTATAGTGCGATATCCTTGAGATATAGTTTGTAGCCGTGATTGTATTGCGGTAGGACTTTTCTTTACCAATAATTTGTTTTTTAAATCCTTAATTAAGTCTTTTGTAGAACTGTATTCGGGTAACATTCGTAATTTAGCATTCTGTGACAGCCTACTTTTTAAAACAAATGTAATTAGTAATTTTTGACCTGATGATGACAACATATCCGAATACATTTCTATAGAGTCAATGATACTTTTAATGCTGTTTTCGTTATTATTCATAACAGGAATTAAACTACATGCTGTTTTCAAATCGAACTCCATTTTTAGTTCAGGATTCGAACACGTTTCGCTAGAATCACTGTCACTACTACTCATATGACATGCAGGCTTAGAACATAAATTGATAATTTGTGAGTAGTATGACTTTATTTTATCGCTTATTGAAGCAATGAATGTAAGAGACTTAGGCTTTATTTCTTTAGAAGTAATACATTGGATTATATTCGAACTTTTCTCAAATATTTTCTCAGTTTCCACTAACTTATTTTTTATAACATTACCTTGATATCTTAACTTTCCCTTCTTAATTAAATATTTTCTTATCAATTTAAGTTCATCTAAACATTTAACTAAATCATCTTCCATTCCCTTATAACAACATATTAATAAAAGAAATACATACGAAGTATATTAACTCACTTACGAGTAGTTACCATGGTAGGGGCTACGACCTGATACATTGCAATATGAAACTCTTTGTTTACATTATACATACTTAATCGATTAAATAATATTAATAGGATACATTTATTTTACTAGATTCTACACTAATTCGTTAAAAAAAAAACACCTTAAAGTTTATAAATAGTCATTTTAACAGTTCAAAGTTTATTTCTGAAATTTTATTGGATTACTTTACAAAACACTCACGTACTTTTTATTAATATTAAATATAAACACCTGGTTTTCACGCACTTTCTTCGTAATTCTAATGCCGTCACTTCTCTACTGGTTGGGTACGTCTCTTGCGCGGGTGAATGACCGTCTTAAGTTGTTTTGCGTGATCTCATCCGATATGCAATTTTTATGGCATTTTTTGTACTGTTTATAAATAAAGTACAGTGCTGCAATGCCCAGTAGCACACAAATAACCAATAAAACTATTCTGATTGTAGACAGATGCATTCGTATTTCTTCAACTTGTGCCTGGTTCGAGCCTGCGGCGTTTTGATTTACAAATACTGTTTCTTTCTCGACACTGGATCGGCACATAGTTAGATTTTTTTTTTCGGTAAAACAGTAACGAAGAATAAACTTAAATTTCTACATATTGCTTTAATTTGAAATTATATCCAATTCTTCAACTCATCGTCCGATTTTGGAGCTGCAACACTATACTGCGATCAAATTCGCGTCGCGCGCCCCATGTCCTGTCACGGTCGCCATGAGGGGACTTATGTTATTGAAACGAGTGTATTTGGTAGAACATGATTTATTACTGACTAATTAGTGCAACGATCTTAATATTTATACGCCATCTGACTTACATACTACTTATTACACTACAGCAGTATTAATGCCTCCTCAACGCACTGCAACATCGGGTCGTGATATCGGTACCACCGATCAACGACATCGTTAACGACAGAATAACGTTAACAGCAATAGCGCAATACCACATAGTACATACACTACTCTACTAACCCAGCAAGATACAGTGGGGGACCTTACCATATCGCTTAGATTAGATTGACTTTGACAGATTGACATTGACATCGCTTTTAAACAAATTGGAACGAACTCACCAGGTCTTTTTGATACGTTACCACAAATTTTCTCCACTCACTAAATTATAATACTTTCATAGGGTAGTAAAATAAATCGTAACTGCTTTAATTTAATTTGCATAGCCAACGGTCCTATTTCAGGAAGCTAAGCGTATCAGAACACATGAGGTTCCGATCCCACTTCTGATATTAGAAATCAGTATGGGAACAGGTATTTTAAAAAGAGATAAATCAAAACAACTATACAACAATAAGGTAAACGTAGATCGACACGTACAATTTACACACACAAATAGAACAAAGGAAACAAAACTGAGCAACTGAAATATTATTTATTTGATATCCGCCACAACCGAGAGTCCAAGCAAAAGTGTCTGAAGCCAGTCGGAGGGTGAAGTGGTTGGTTTCAAAGATATGCGCACTTATAGTTCTCTCGATACTATTTCTATTTGCTGTGGTTATTTTATTTAATTGTGTTAATTCCTGTGTTGAATTACCGACTTTAGATATTTCATTGTTTTAATAAAGCGGAAATATACAATATTTTAATAAATCACAAAACTATATCCTACACATATTTTAGTGTCTCAATTGATTTTTTCCATTTAGATTGAAATATTTATTTTGATTAATAATATGAATTTTATTTTGATTCGAAATTGAACTTATAATAAAAGTCGGAAAACCAGCCATTTGTTTGCTAGATACCAAGCAAGAAAGGTGTGCTGGCAAATCAATAATTGTAGTACAAAATTACTACTTGTCCTTTAATTATAATTTTAATTATAATTCAGAACCTAACGTCCTCGAAGTAAAGTGCAGTAGTGAAAAATAAAGTTTTGTGCAGTTTGTGTCTTCTTCTTCTGCCTAGCGTTTTCCCGGGCTAGTAACGCCAGGGTCCGCTTTCCTGCATCTCCACTTTGCCCGACCTAAAGCATCCTCCTTAGTGAGTCTGCTCTCATGTCGTCCCTCACGAAATCAAGCCAGCGCTTCTTGGGCCTGTCGCGAAATCTAGAGCCATCGACAACAAAGTCCAGGCATCGGTTTCCGACATAGTCTGGCGGTCTAATGTGGCCAAAACAACGCAGACGGCTTTCCTGCAACTTATCCGCTATATCGCAAACGCCGAGGCTACCACGGACGTGCTCGTTACGAATGCGATCAAGTGGCGTAACGCCACACATCCACCGCAGCATCTTCATTTCCACGACGTGAAGTTGCTGGACATGTCTCGCGTGAGCTGGCCACGTCTCGCTGCCATATAACAAGTCTGGTTGGTTGATGCACTTGTACACAAGGCCCTTTAATTTCACCGGTATCCTGCGATCACAGATTACCTCGGTGACTTCCCGCCATTTGGCCCAAGCTGCGTTTATTCGAGCTTTGACGTCGAGGTCGATTGTACCAGACTCGTGCAGTACGGACCCGAGGTATTAAACTTTTCCGTCTTGATAACGGATTCTCCGCCTATCTTTATGTGTTCGGGGTCCGTACTGCCACAGGCCATATACTTGGTCTTCGCAATATTTAGAATAAGACCACCCCTCTCTAGCGCACCCTTTAACTGGTTCACCTTTTGCTCCAATACCAGCTTGTCCTCATCTACCAGAGCAATGTCATCAGCATACATCGTGAGCCAGGGAGACGGCTCATGGGCTTTCGCTGTGACAACGTCAAGCACCACACTGAACAGAAAAGGACTCAGGGCCGAGCCTTGGTGGACAACAACTGTGATCGGGAAAGGGTGCGTGTCGCCAACGGCGGTCCTTACTATTGATTTCGAAACCGCTCACGTTCACGTTGCAATAAGACGCGCTCGCGTGTACATTAAGAAAGAACTTACTCACGTCGCAGTAACTCGCGTCCTAGCGTCTATTGCCGTTCACCCGAGAGGTCCAGATCACGTTCAGTTAAATCATGTCATCGCCGGAATAAATTTCGATCCTGATAGCTCCGTGAACGAAGCGTTAGGCTCAATAATGTCGCGATTGACCGCTATCGAAGCAAATACGACTTGTAGTTCGCATGACCCGTCAATTATTCGTGGAAACATGTATCTGCCAAATGCAAACGGCACTTCCGCAACTAGAGCGCTCATGCGATAGATGCGTTAGTTGAGTTGACGAAAAATAAGCCCAGCCATTATGTCTCGAATTTTGACCTGGCTATAAATAACTTTGATGTGTGGTACAATGAAGTGGAGAGGGCTGAAAGTGTGAATCGCTGGGATAATCTTTAGTGTTTTTCTCGCATGGCTCATTGTTTAAGGAGTGGCGCGAAAACTTGGTTGAATTAGTGGACTAAGAATGATCGCTCATGGTCTAATTTTATTAGGTGATTTGTCCTTATGTCCGCAAAAGGTGAACTACGCGTAGGTATTTAAAAATCCTCAATGAATTCGACTGCCGATTATCTGTGGGTAGTACATTCCATAGTTTGATGGTTTTTGCAGTAAAAGAGTTATTGTAGTTTTGTATCCGGCTGCAGGGAGTAACTAGATTATTATAATTCGAAGAACACTGGTTGTGCGCGCTGTCACATCCAAGAAATTTAAACCGTTCTTTAAGTTAAGATGGTGTGTGATCGATATATAGAACAGAGTAAGAGATAAGGCGTGCAGGTTTCTTTGTAGTCTGATTGGCAGCCACTTTCAGCGAGACCGATACTGAGAAATATGATCAAACTTTAACCAAGATCAAAGACAAATCTTATGGCTATATTTTGAAGCCGTTCTAATTTATTTAGGAGGTCTTCAGTTAAATCCATGTAGCAGATATCAGCATAGTGAAATATTGGTAAGAGGAAAGTAATAACTAAGATGATCTTAGCCTCGATAGGCCATAGGTTTTTTCATCGCCTTAAAAAAATCAATGATAGCGAAAATCTTACGGCTCATTTCTGCAACCTGAGGTACACTACCGGTACTGAAGGAAAAGGAAGCATCAAGAAGTAGTCCAAGATTTCTAACAGTCTCTTGTATATATAATATTTGGCCCTCAAATAAGATTGGAGGTAGATGTTTACCTTGGACCCTTGACAGAAACTTAAGACCAAATATAGCCACTTGCGACTTTCCCGGATTCACATTTGTATGAAACAAACAATTTTTGGCGGGTGCTAGGCCGCTACGCGCTGCTAAGACAATTTCAGGTTTCTTGTTAAATATATTATTTTTAATTGCTGCATTTAAGTGAATATGGTATTTATTTTTAAATTTCTTAAATGAATGAGTTGTTCTCGATTGTTGTTCTTATAGATAACAAGCTTCGCATCACGTTGAATTGGTAAATGTACTGAGTCGCCGGGTCTGGCTTGCCGATCGGATCCTGCTACACGGCCTTTAATATATATATTTATAATACTCACTTAGGCTTTAAATATAATTTTTAATTTTATTAAATTAAATTTGACTATTATCAATTTTACAATTAAAGTCAATTTCGCGACCCGGGAGTGGCCTGAAAAAGTTTTTGTCGACAAAAAAAAACCAATAATTTGAAAAATTTTAAACTTTTAAATCTTAAGGCTTAAAGCACATATCGATGTTAATTGACATTCAATTATTGACCAAAACAAACATAATATTTATAATAAATTTCCAATAAAAATTTTTGTATTATGTCGTAGTTTGTAATATTGAATAATGATATCCAAGTAGTGTTGTTCAGAACCACAAGCGGCGGCGGCCAAGAGGCTTGCTCGATCAATCGGCAGCACGCTCCCAGCTACCACACGCGCGCTACGAGCGCCTCACGTCGCGCTCGGGCGCGCCGCGCGCCTGCGCCAGCGTGCCCGGCACGGCGGCGGCGGTGGGGCGCGGGCCGCCGCGCTGCAGTGTGCCGCGGCGTTACGTCACGCGCGCATCGTGTCCGCCGTTACCGCCCGCTTCGATCTCCTATCTCCGATCGCATCGACACCGCTCGTAGCTCGTAACGACGATTGGCCCTCTTTAGATTAGTTCGGTCGCGTAAAATGTGCATCGTATTATTCCGATGGTTTGAGGATGATGTCGCAGCAGCACGCACGCCGCAGAAACACAGTTTTCAATGTTGTAATTGAGATGAAATCGAACGATCATAAACAAAGTTTTTGATTTAAAAATAACGTGTTATTTTAAAAATGTGCATACATTTCGTTTTTTAATTGAGGTGTAGTGATAACTTTGTCGTTTCACATAATAAATAATAAATATGTGTATAGTGTGGCAGACTAGGACGTTAAGAATGAAATTGCAGCATCACTAAAATTCAAAAGCAGCGCAATGATTACTACAAGGATAGCTCGTGCGTGGAGTTGGAGGCTGGCTTTCGTGTTGGTAATAGCGGTGTGGGCCCGCAGAGCGGCCGGTGGTTGCGGCGTGGCAGAATTCCCATGCCACAGCGGTGCTTGCGTACGTCTAGACGCTTATTGTGATGGCGAAGCACAGTGCTCGGATGGCAGCGATGAGCCACCTCACTGCTCCGTGTGCAACCGAACGTACTATGGACGCATAGGGGTGGCGTACGGAGTGGCACTCCGGGGAGCACCACGAGCGCCGTTTTTGTGTCACCTCACATTCACAGCCGGGGGTGCTACGCACGGTGATTTAGTCCAACTTGCTTTCGACGAGTTTCGAGTTGGTCGCTATGAACAAGGTGCCCTCGATGGATGCCCGGATGGCTACATGCAACTGTCGGAGCTGGGCCGGCCCTTCACGGGCGGCTCGTGGTGTGGTTCAGCTGAAGGCGTAGCGTTATACTACAGTGAAACGGCAACGGTCACCGTCTCAGTTAAGTTATTTCGCGCACGTCTAGGAGAACCTTTTGGATTCCGGCTTCGGTACAAGTTCCTCGCTCAGCGCGATGCCATTGTAAGGTGAGCACCTTATTTGTGGCTTCACAAATATTGACATTACCAGCTAAAACATTCAAAAAAAATTAGTTGAGGTCATAAATATATGAAATGTTTCTTGATTCGTTTAAAAAGGTTCGGAGCTCTGGAGGCACCGCTGGAGCGCGGCGCCGTGTCTCCGGGTACGTACTGCACTCGGACGTATGAGGAATGCCATCGTAAATCGTGTCGCTTGCAAAGCCCTAATTACCCCGGCATGTATCCGAGGTGAATACTTAAATCGTTAAAATCATTGAAACATCATACTTAAAAAAAAACATTTCATGCGAATGTTTTGTAATTTAACAGAAACGTGACATGCTATTGGAGTCTGCGTCAAAAGGATATTCCTACTTGTAAACATGCAATGATATCCGTGCGCCAGGAATACTCTCATAAAATGCAAATAAAACGTTCAATCTCGATGGCCAGGTCAGTTCTTCTTTACTTACGAATAAAGTAATGTGGTTACACGCTTCTACACATAGTAGTGTGGTTAGGACAGTTACAATATATAATGAAATAATCTTAACTGTCCGAATCAATCTAACGTTTGTAATTATTACAATAGAACAAAACTGCATTATGGAATACTGAAACACATATTATTTTGACCTCTTTTTACAAGTAACTTAATCACTGTGATTATATTTCAATGCGTATTATAGGATCTAATCGTATTATTAATCATATTATGTACATACAATAATATCATGTTTCATATTCAAGGATCTGATACTTCATATTAGATTATAATACTTGCTGCACCACTACGCCACGCTATGGAATATGATTAGTACAAAAAGCATTGCTATTAGATCAAAATGAAATAGAATGGTTTCAGCTTAAACAAGACAGGTCGCGCGGTGCGTGCGTGGCGGGAGTGTACGGGAGAGCGAGATAGGTTGATTTTTTACGACGGCGCATCGACCGACGATCCCGTGCTAGTAGAGTACTGCGGAGGAGACTGGCTGCCACCCGTAACATCACGTGGACCTGAGATGCTCGTGGCATTCCACTCGTCTCCGTTCAGTGCACCACCGCGGGCCACCACTCCTCACGCTCCCCTACGAGGATTTGAACTCGATGTCGATATTATATTTGCCGATTCAGATTCCCTAGATTACGCTAGGTTAGTACGAATAATTTAAGTAGTACAACTTTGTACTATAATGTATTAAGTACATATTTTAAATATTATATCGTTTGTAAATTATCATTGTATAATTTCTAAGGGAAGCGCGACGATGTGAATTTCATGTGAAGGCTTCATCGTCAGAAGAGGAGTTAAACGCAACATCTGTAAACGTAAGAGGACGCCGCGGGCGCTTACATGCTCCTACACACACCCTCCCACCAAACACTTCTTGCACCTGGACATTCCATGGACGGCCAGGTTTAAAATATAAATTAATAAAGTATTTATGTTAAGTACGAGGTATTGTATAAAATATTTTTGTTTTTTCCTTCAGGCGACCTAGTTTGGGTTTATTTCTCAAGTTTCACACAATATTCGTTAGTGGAAGCGCGCCGCACAGAAAGTAGTGAGCGTGAGGAAGAAGGTGCAATGACTGTAGCGCCACGTCAAATGCCCGAATACGCACGGAAGGCAGATACAGGTGGCGCTTGTGCTGTAGAATTGCGTATTTGGGATGGTGGCGGTGCAGGTGAAGCTGCGGCGCTCTTAGGACGTTACTGCGACTCGACGCCATCTCTTTGTGCACGAGCTGCACTGGCTAATGCAACACGCTCCCCTCGTCCATGTGCGCCGCCCGATGGTTACGTGTCGGCCTCGGCACTACTCTCCCTCGCCGCGACGACGCTCCCCGGCACTGCGACCCATCCGCTTGCCTTCTCGATGCACTACGAGTTTATTGACTCTCGTCTTGAAGGTGCTGCTTTACCAATATCAGAAACACGCGTGCGCGTTGAACCAGCTGAGTGTGCAAGACGGTTGACAGTACCGGGAGCATTTGCTTCACCTCGAAATGCTCTATGGTTCGGACGTGGGGGAGCGCGCAGGCTTCGATGTCTGTATAGATTGCAAGTTGAGAGCGCACGCATCGAACTACGTCTTTTGGCCGCTGCATTTGGACGCGAGCCACATTGCACCACCCGGCTCGATCCACTGACCGGCCGAACAGCTTGCGTTCCTGATCCGATCGATCCACTAGACTTACGCCCTAGTGACGCACCACTTGATTTCGATGACGATGATACTCCATTACGTGTTCCGCATTTACGAATTTATGAATCACCTTGGCCTGGATACAGGGTAATTTTATATATTTTTTGTATGTTTTTCTGGTAGTTAGCAATAGTTCAGTTCGAATAATCCAAATAATATGTTAAGGTACCGGTTGGATGTATATGTGACAATGCAAGTGCACCGCTAGCGATTTCTTCGGGTGGGCCGGCCCTTGAGCTGGAACTAGTCGCTGTAACACTCGCTGCTAGCGAGGACCATCGTCATGTCCACTTTCGTGGTGAATGGGCCCGTGCACAATCTGCTTCAAATTGCGCCAATCGTCGCCGTCTTCCTCCGCCTGGACATCGCATTCATCTCGTATACCCTTATAAGTGAGATTTTATTTAATTATTTTTCAATACTCTTCATTACATTATAACAAATATCTTTCTTTATCTTCAGTGGAAACAAAATATCTGAGTGTGGCGAAGCACCATTTCTACTGGTAGCCCGTGGAAACCGGTCCGTATTTTTGCGTATTTGGGGCGAGGAATTGCCAGCGACTGCCCCTACATCTGATGCTCCTCTGTGCCACACGGTTAACCGCATTCTTGTTTATGAAGCACATTCCTCACGGTGAGAAACACAAAATAAAGATATATTATTTTATGTCCACTATCGTACTACCATGATGTTAAGGTCGTTTTCGCTGCAAGTGTTTGTTCAAGTGTACCTATAATATATTGTAACTGACAAATTAATAATTAAAACTCACAATATCATAAATCAAATAACAATTAAAATGACCAAATGTGTAGTTTTTAATCTATGAATTAATCAAATATTTTTTACAGGCTCGTAAAAGCAGTATGTCCTGGTGGAGAAGAGGCACGAGCGGTACAAGTGTTTACAGAAGAATGGTGGGCTCGAGGCGTCGGACGTGAGGCCGCCTTACTCGTCGTGTGGTCGGCGCGCGAGGCCGGCTCGGCGCGGTTTGCTTGGATGGAGGTGTGGCGACCTGCGGGTGCAGGTTCAGTCGGAGTTAGCGGAAACGGGACATCATGTGCTCACGAATGTACTGCTCTGGGTGCTTGCATGGCAGGCGCTCTGTGGTGTGACGGAACCGTCGACTGTCCCGGGGGAGGAGACGAAGCGGGAGCTTGTGGCGCTGGCGCAAGACTTCTAGCTGCGTTAGGAGCGCCTGCAGCTGCGGGTGCTGCAGGAGCAGCTGGAGCGGTAGCGGTATTGGTACTGTTGGCCGCCGTTGTATTGCGAAAACGTCGTTCGCGACGCGACAAGCGCTTACTGGGCGCGCTGGCAGCGGGGCGACGTCTGACTGAAGAGTTGTTGTACGACGCTTCGAGGGCTTCTTCAGTAGCATCCTCTTGACGTCGGGAGCGCTCCGTCGAGTACATTCATGTAGATCGCGAGACTACAGTGTGACGGAGCGCCAGAGCTGTGCACTCACGCCTCGCCCTCATCGCTTGCAGCCCTTCGTGGCTATGTGGTGCGTTGGGACGTTTGTGATAAATAGCCGAATTTAATAGGGCCAATAAGTTGGGAGTCGGTGTGAGTGGATATTAGTGACTTTAAACCTCATCGTGTTCGCACTCGAGATGGCCAATTTCGAAAACGTCACTGCCGACGAAATTATCTTAGTGTATTCGAATACTTTAAGCGATGGCGATCCCTCTTCATGTAATTTGTGTTGTACCAATATGAGAACATATATATGTGAGATTAGTAAATATGATGTAAATAATTGTACAGAAATAATGTGCGAAAGCTTCTTTCCTAATGAGACTGTTTGTATTTGTGTTACTCTATAGTGGCAGTGTGTGCGTACGAGCGCGAGCGCATGCGCTCTTGCGGTCGGCGCAGCTGAGAGAGACAGTTGTCACGATGGACTTCTGTTTCGTTGTTATTGTTTCGATGTATATTCTATGGTGTTTTCGATGATCTATCCCGTCCCTCGTTTTCATTAAGTTGTGGATCGCTTATATATATAATAATTATATAGTTAGAAATAAAAAAATGGTTTTATTTTTACCTATAATTCTACTCTGAACCGAAAATAAGAATATTATTATGGGCATAGGTAATTTCAGCACATATTAAAAAAAAATGTATAGTTCAAAAAATTTGAATGATACTGTAACGTAACTCCCGCACTATCCCTGTATGTACGTATGTATGTATGCAGTTATTAAAAACACGTCCTGATCAGTTAGTTATTTTGCAGTTACGTGTTAAAATCTATAGCCTTGACTTGCTTGCCTTTGCTTTGAAACAAATAGATGTGACTTTAAACTGACACGACTTCACAGTCCGCGAACTGTGTCAAATGAACAAAACAGAAATGTAAGAATCCATTTCTGAAGTCTGCTAATAATATTTTCCTGTGACGTTGAGTGAGTTTTAACATCCATTTTACTTTATAATTAATAAGTTGTTGGATTTTTCTTTAAAAAAAAAATAATTCACATTGTTTTATCGATCTATCAAGGGACGTCAAAGTTGTAGGACACCAACCTGGGCGTGATTGGAGTTGAGCCAGAATGCCTTCATCTTCATTAGCCGCGGTGTATACCAGCTTGCAATAAATAAACTTATGATATTAGATGAGATATTGGTCAAATTTTGATAATATCATGTCACCATAAGTAGATAATGTTCGTTTGGGTTAACTATAAAATGTGCCATGTCATTTGTATGTAAAAATGTGCGTGCGTGCGTGCGTTAACGTGGTCTCGGCAATTCATAGCTGTAATGTCTTTGAAAAGCTTTTACACATTTTTTATTTATATTTTTTATTTTATTGATATTTGTAAAATAGTTTTTATGACATAACTATTTCTGCAAAATTTGTGATTTGTTGATCGTATCGTGCCAGATATTGTATGTCTCGGATTCCTTTATCTCATTTGTTCGATATATAAGCGTTCGAAAGACGTATAAACTAAAATGAGAGTCCAACATTTTTCGGTCTTATATCCTTTCGTATTGTGCTTCGAAATTGGAAAATTCGTTCTTAGTGGTTACATTATCAGCTAGGCATGGCCGAGCAACCAAATAGACCAGTTAAGTGGGCGTATAGATGCAATCGCCACTGAGCCTAATTGTGCCTCTGGTCTGGGGTTTCTCTTTTTACAATATACCTCCAGACTAATTACTAGAGAAGTGTTACTGTAGTCCAAAGATACCTCAAAAAATTAAATTTTAAAAGAACGCTTTAAAGTTCAACCTGAACTCGCAGCTGAAATTAATTTGTACCTTTTTTGTAGCGCGAGGTGTAAATCTTAAAAATGGATGTTTATTTATAAAGTTTTGAACTTCTGGAGTTTGCGAGTTGTTATCGTAATTACATGGTTTGCCGGGAGCGCGGCGGCTGAGAGTCACGCGGTGGGTGCCAAGGGGGGGTGACTGGTGGCCGGCTCTCGGGGAATATGCACGCTGAGCCCTCCATAGTAAACGGACAAGCTGCAAATTTGTGGCTGATATTTGTAAAGGTCATATAATATTTACGAATATATCGTTGCATAAGTGATAATGCTTGCGGCGATAATTATTATAATATTGGTTTCAGTTTAATATAGCGCTTTTATTTTTCACGTGAAAAAAATATCACCGCGCTCGATAACCTTTAATGACCTGCTGCTTAATGTAGGTGTTAACAGTTGAAATCTGACGCCCACGGTGAACTTAATGCACAAACTAAATTACTAAGCTGTCATGACGACCTCGCTAACTAATGCGGTAGAATATATTTAGGCAGCTTATGCTTACATTTGCATGATTTTAAAGTTGTCATCGAATTCGGTAGAATGTTTATAATTTCGGGAGGTGTACGATCGCCGTGATACAGCCATCAGGCAATTTTTCTGCCAATAATGATTGAAAACGTAACCCTGGCATGAGAGGGATTTACAGAACGAATGAAGTTTCCTAATTAATTCGGACTGTTGTGGCAAGGAATAGTAAACAATAAGCACGACACTTCTTAGTTGTTACCCCTCACGAACACACCAATACTCACTTATTTGGACTTGGATTGTAGAAGTAATCTATACATATAATAAATCTGTAACTGATCGCTGTCTGTACATGGAAGATATAGGAGTAAAACTGTTACCGATGGCCTTTATCAACGCAATAGAATCCAAAACAATGATTGTTAGAATTTTTGTCTGTTTGTCTGTGCGTTTGTGCATACTAATCTCCAAAATGGCTTAACGGATTTGGGTGCAGTTTCGTCACTAAAGTATTGTCAATAACTTCACTTAAAATTCAGTGTTTGTTTTTGTTTCAATCGGTTCCTAAATAATAAAGTTATGTCAATTTAAAGATATAATAATAGAATAAAAATGCTATAAAATAACTGTTTAGTTGATTTGGCTGAAACTTTAGCTACCTATAAATGATAGTCTGTAAAATGATGATGATTGAAAGTTAATAGGAATAAGACGAAGTTAAAAAATGGACAGTTTCAGTGATTTAGATTTTTCTAATAAGTTGAGCTCAGATCTATATGATCAATCATATTAAATAGGGTTCAACTTATGATAGAAATTCGCGGTAAAACGCGTTTTTAGTTCTAAAATAATGCACTATTTGCGAAGTGGTTTTTATAAATATGGTATTATTCTTATGAAATATCGAGATAAGACCATAGACGCGTTTAGTACTTTTTATAGTTTTGACATTATTTCAACATTATATATTTTTTTCGGTTTGTAAATAACTTTGAGTTAAAGTTTATAGGCTAGGAAGGTATTTTGTTGCGTTGCCATATATGACATATATATTTTTTTCATGGTTTTGTTATATTTATACGTACTTGGTAAGTTTGACAAGTGAAGTAAAGCATTAAATTTATACAAATAAAAATTAAAATACTTACTGAACAAACCGCGACCGCGTGATCGTGGAATGGTGGCAAGAATGCTAGTAGCATTTTCTCTTCAAATCGCAATTCCGATTCTCTAAGCGAAAAGTGATAATAAGTCCTTATTTAAAATAAATTGTGTCATTTTAAAACTAAAACGTTAAAATAGATTAACGTTTTAGTTTTAAAATGACACAATTTCCGGTGAATTTATCGTTTGCAGTCACAATAAATAAAGCACAGGGGAACTTTATAGTATATCGGCAGAGATTTAAGGGAATGATGTTTTTCTCATGGCCAATAATTGTATGTGGCCCTATCTATATCCAGGTGCGGATCCAATAAATACTAATATCAAACGAAAATAAAACTAAAATGTTGTATATTACAAGTCTGCTCTTAGTGATCTCTTTAAAGGGGGCGCGGGCACAGCTAGTATAAAATATAACTATCAATTTATAACTTCCACGTATTATATTTCTTTTCTGATCGTTGCTCGATCGATTATATCGTACAGATCGTATCCATAAGTAAGTATACCGTATAAACGAATGTAACTGTAGCCCGAAAGCCTGTAAACGAATGTAAGTGTAATGCGCGCCCGGACCGTCGCGCGTCGGGGTAATGAGCTGATTACGATTCCCTGTCAGAGCTCGCCGCTCGCCAAAGGGAATTTTTAAGCTGTTTACACCAAGCATAGATTAATTACTCTGAATGTGGATAATTATCGTTAATCGTAGGTAGATAGTCATTTGTTAATTCTTCTAATAGAATGGATGACTACATTTAGGTAAGGAAAGGTAACTGTTTTATAGTACTATATAGGTGTATGGGTTTTTTGTTAAAGAGTACGATGGCTAAGTTTCAAAATAGTATTGGAACTAAGACATCAGAACTTACGTAACTGGTCGCGGTTAACTGAATATCAATAAGAGCAGTAAGCAATCGAGGTGTCGTCATACAATTTGAGTTTAATCCCTTTATTTAAATGTTAGCCTCCTAACGCATAAATCTCTATTATGTTCATGTCCTGATTTCCATATGAAAGGTAAATCGAACAATAAATTCAATTAACAGCGGCGAGCGACGTTTCGGAGTTTCCGCTGGTGCTGCTGGCGCTGGTTGACGCGCGGCGCGCACGGCTCGGATCTGTTCCTAATTACTTATGTATATGATTGTTGGAACGCCGACACTCACAGAACTCGTCAAAGGTTGCGTCGTATTTGTAATATTACGGTACAAGTTATGAATCCCATTCGAATGATTTCGTATTAATGCATTGACTCAACTTTTCAATTGTTTTAAAGTAAATCTGTAAAAACGTAGTAGGTATTATTTTTGAAATCTTTTAACGGTTGGTAATATAGGCGAAGGTCAAATGAAATCGTGACCGATGAAACAGAAATAATTCAGTGGAGGGCCTCGGAGTAGTGTTGAGGGTGAAGGCTCGAGCCGGTTGAACTGAGGGGCGGGGCGGGGAGTGGTGTGCGGGCGGGGTGGGGTGAACTTGACACGCGCCGCTGCAGCACTCGTTTGAATATTCAACACGCGCCCACAACGAACGTCGTCTTTGCACAGCGAGCTCGGCTCGAGCCGTCCCAGGGTATACTCCGCCACACCGGCACCACGCGGCTCTAGGTGCGCATTCCACTTTAGACTACATCATTACTTACCATTAGGCAGTCCATAGCGATAATGATGGGCGAGATAATATAGGGGCCGGGCACATATTATATTGTATTAGTTACGATTTTTTCCTTTGTGGCCTGAATGGAGTCAGCGAATACGAATGGCTTATTTTATTCACACATTTTCATCATCTCAAACTTGATAAACTTTTTATAAGTATAAAGACGAGCAAGTCAGTGACCCCCACAAAATAAATAATATGCAATTAATGAAACGAAGACAAACTGTCTAACCGCTTACTCCGAATTGGAAAAGTTAAAGCTTTAAAGATGACGGACATAATGAATTGCACAACATTAGGCGAAAACGAGGCTCTCGTAAGATATTAAACAAAAATCAACAAAGGGGAGCAGTAAAATGTCACTGAGCTGAGTTTTATAACTTGAGGAGAATAAGGAAATGAAATCCAATAAAATCCGCAAAACAGGACATTAAGTATTCCCGGCGGCGCTCACTTCCAAACGCGAGCATTCCCTTAAACAAATGCCGCACTCTGCGAGCTGTCCGCCGCTGCCTCTGACCTTCGTGCACTTTAGGAACTCAATGTATATAACAGGCAGGTTATATGTTATTGCTATATATGTATATCAGTAATACATCGCTGATTAGTGTTTACTGGATGAAGAGCATCGATATCTCTCCGTTCGTTCAGAGGTAATGTGTCGTGTCATCGTGTCGACGTGTGAATGAGTCAATTATTATTGTCGAAACTAAATAATATAGAATAAATAATCAACTTGAACTTCAAGGATAGTATTGACTCAAACATAATTTTGTCTATGTAACGATCAGTCACGCTGGAGAGGGCTGGAGAGACTCTCGACGCGGGCAGGTTGATTCTGCGAATTAGCAATCAGCGTTCTAAGCTTAGCGATTTGGTTAACAATCATTCCATCTTGTATAAGTATACATATAGAAACTCACTAAAGAGTGCATTACAATGCATGAATAGTAGTGATTACGAGTGAATGTTGAACATTTTAAAAACAATATACAATAATAAACTTATGACAGAAAAATAAGAGGAAAACGAGTCGAGTAAGGAATCGAGGTGTTCAAATAAAATGAACAATAAAAAGCATGAGCGGCGGCTCATCAAGAATTAACGCTAAAGCCGAGACTAGGCCCGAGCCCCGAGGCCCGAGGTCGGCGCGATCGCTTCTCGCCGCTGAGTGACTGCGCTCGGCTGAGTCCAACCCACTTACCCTACATTAACTGACGCATATTTTATAATACCAACGAAAATATTATTATTTTCAATTATATTTTATTATAATATATACATATATACTACTAGCAGATCATACCGATCATATATACTACTACCAAATGTACCTGTCCCGTTATTAATAAAACAGATCAAACTAAATATTTAGGTATGACAATTGATAAAAATCTTAATTTTAAAGGGCATCTAAAACAATTAAGTCAAAAACCCAGAAAACTTTACATTTTGAGCATTATTTAAAAAAAAAAACACCAAGATTAAGGCGTGAGGCCTTCATGATATAGCTGACTAGAAGATCCTATGAAGTATGTATGATTTAAATAAATAAATAGTTCCTTACTCAAGAGGGGGAGCCAGGAGACCATTAGCACAGGGTAACCTAGTTTGGGCTTCTGTCTCCCACATATAACTGTATTTATATATATTATAAAAAAAAATGTAAACATTATTGTCTGTGGGAGAGAATAAATAAATTTATTATTAGTATTTATTATTATATATACATATATTTAGCTTCTAGTTCTGTTCTGTATCGTTTAAGTATAGTAATCATAAAATATTAGTTTAGATGAAGATCTTTACTAATGTCACCAGCGCATAAAATATTTGATAGAAAATGCAATTCAGGTCGAATATAACTACATATAATAAAACAAAGTGATTTATGTTAACGCAATAAACTCAAAATCTACTGAAAAGATTTTTATACGTTTTTTCCAATGGAAGGACTGATTTATAAATAAGGAATTTGTATCATTAATGTTTTGTCTAATTGGCTAAAACGTGATGACTGTTGAAGACGTAGGAAAAACCTACTTGGAGCTTTACCGGCGGTAACCGCGTAAACCAAGAGTTATGTGTATTACGTCATAAACGTTTTATACCCGTACACCCGCCCAGCCGGGCAGCGAGTACGTCATATAATATTATCAGGTCACCGAAGGGAGCTCGTTTTCGGCAATTATCTTTTGCTGCACTTCAGCCGTCGGCGCCGAGTCGCATCTACGAGTAGGTAGCGCAGGCCGGGGCGTCGCGCGCTCGACCGTAAGAGTTTAACGAGCACCGGACAGCGAAGCCTTACAATATACTGATACTTATCAAATTCAAAAGAATATCGATCAATATTACCGAAATGCTTTTTTCTCAGAGTATTTTCTCGCTTGAAAAAGTCCAAATTCCAGTTTGATAACGAGCGCGAGTTCATTTGAAATAAATAGTTGTTTCAGATACAATGAAACGGTTTCAACTGTAATACTTGCCGAGACGCCGACAGGTTTTGCTTATAAAATCAATAATCGTAAATAAAAAATACCTTAATGATGATTAAAAAAACCTAATTCTTTTTTCTTAATAATTAGTACCAGAAAAATGCACAACAGTTTTCGGTATAAAAATATTAACATAAATACTCGTACCTTACCTATACTGTCATGAACTAAATATACCTTTATTTCTACCGCAGTGAGATAAAATTTCAAGAGTAATTTTTCATAAAGCATCTTTTAACTGTTCCCATTTGGGATTTAAGCGCAGCATTGTTGAGATAAGCGAGTGTAAAACGAGGGCAGGGGGCGGCACTGGTGGCGGGCGCGGATCAGCAGATCAGAGGAAGCCGTCACGTCGCGTTGCGGACCATCATTTATATTCCCCTGATAAAAAATATTACCCTTATCTAGACCGTCTGGTCTATGAAAGGTTTGCCGAATTACTTAAAGCCAGCACGGGTTATATGGGTGTCTAAACCTGGCCTAGTTGCATCGCATGAGCGGTTCTGTCCATAAATTATATTATATTTAGCACATTAAATATTTAATTGTGGTATCTTTAAAACGCTGACTTCGGCGTATGAACGTCATAGGCGGCGTTCAAACGGCTTGGATCGCTTCTCTAGTTATTTCGAATAATTGCAGCGTAAACAAAGCGTCAGTACAAAATGTCAAAATAAAAAAAAGCTCCGAGCGCACTGTTTATCGACTATTATAAGATAAGATATGTTAGTCTTAACAATCTTCGACCGAATATCAGTTCTTTGTGCCGGAATATATTTAAAAAAAGAAATGTGCATCATCACCCGTCATGGAAGAAATATGTCACTTTTGACGCGAAGTTTGTGTGCTTCGAACATACAATTACCTGAATAGTCATTTTCAGTTGGTTCTATTAGCATTCAAAGTAATTCATGATTGTTTTGTTTGTTATTTGTGTATTTTTTATTATGGAGTCAAATAATTATTTATGTGTTATTTAAAAAAAAAGTCATTTTCATTTCTGGTTTGTAAGATTAGTTCAATATAATATAATAAGATATTTTATGTGAGATCGAGTTGTTAAAGCAATACTTACTAATTTTACAATGCGTCAGTGAATCTTTTTTTTATTTATAGTTTGTAGGCGGACGGGCTGAAATAGTCGGCAATCACCATTGACACTTGCATCGTAAGAAATATTAACCATTCCTTAGATCGTTAATGCGCCACCAATCTTGGGAAGTAAGATGTCATGTCTCCTGTGCAGCAACACATTGGCTCACTGAGGGTCCGAGAAACACACCAATTCTAAGTATTACTGTTTGGCGGTTGAATATGTGATGACAGAGTGGTACTGATCCAGACGGCGTTGCACAAAGACTTACCACCAAGTGAGTCTATTTGTTTGTTACGGAAACTGGTTTCTCATAGAATGTCTTTTACCGTTCCTATAAGCTTAAGCGCAACATTGCGATTACCTTTTCGACCATTAAAGACCGAGCCTAGCAAGAGGGGTAACACCGCAGGACAATCTTATGGACGGCGTGTATTTTTATAATTTGTTAGTTTTATTTTACATTTCATTATTTCAATATAGATAGATTTAACCTTAATTATATCCTTTATAATAATAATAATAATAATAACCCCATCGCCGTATTTCTACGTTGGCGAGAAGGTAGACCAAGATAGATACAACCCAAGCCAAGCTGGAACAGCGTACGCCGAGGGCTCCATGACTAAGGGGGTGCTTAGTCGTTAGTATGCGAACTTTAGAGACAAGGGGACCTCTAATTTAATTTACCCTTATTACAGTGAATGCAGGGCTCTGCTGTGATTGACATTTATGTCCCTAGCTACTCATGGGAATAATATGATAACTAGGTCTAAAAGAAAAAAATATACACAGACGAACGTGCCATCGTTAAAAGAAGAGTCCACGCAGACTTCTAATTCATCCTCCAAATCTTTATTCCCATCAATATCCTCTTCATCATCATTTTTGTATGCATCTTCACCAAATTCATCATCAGCCGGTGCTCAACTGGCGGATGTTGCACAGGAGAAAAATTTTGTTAGTGCCTGTGCCCACCACCAGTAAATTAAAAAAACGTAAAAAATGGAGTATGGAAATGAATAAGTTCATCCTACAAACCTACCTCTATCTTACAAATTTAGAAACAGAAACAAATTCATATCTTTCCTTATTACATATAAAATTTATAGATAAATATCCACATATGGAAGTAAGCAGACCAAGAATCGGTGACCAACGTAGAGCTATTATACAAAAGAAATTATTATCACAAGAAACCATAGATCAGATTTACGATGAAGTTAGATCAGAATTACAAGTAATCAGAACTCAGATACAACAAAACGCTACAAATCTTAAAACATTTATTAACACACTAACAGGAAAACGTATGAAATGGACAAATGAATGCAATGAAGCAATTATTAGGATTTATTTCAAAATAACACAACTAGAGACTAATTAGACCGCTTATAGAAAACGTTTGTATGAAGAGTTTATAAATTTATAACTAAAGCTTACACACATTACAGAGCAAAGAATAGCGGATCAACGAAGGGCAATAATAAATATATTAAACACAATAGGTTAACACTGATTAAACAACAAGTAACATATGAATTACAATTCAGGAACAAACTCGCAAGCTTGGAAAATGCCGAACACTACAGTTACATGCACTGATTCCGTTACATCAACCCCTATCGATGACCAAAACATAGAAAGTATCACCTACGATCACGATATGGAACCCCTCAACAACACGCAATCAATGCTTAATACTACCTTAGAAGTAAATCTTGAAATAGAAAACACATTCGTTCATGCTCTAGAATATTTTCTTGATACTGAATCAACTAGCAGACCACTCATTCCTAAACAAAGGACTTCTAAAAAGTTTTTATTAATAACAAAATACATAGATATGATGATACTGACAAAATTTGTAAACACTGACACTGACTTTATCACTCTACAGACAGTAATTTACTATGCCACATGGACAGCAGCTAAATGTAATGGGGCAAGAATCATTCTCAACACAAAACAACCAACAAAACAAATCATTCAGAAAACCTAGCTGGCAAATAAGGTTAGAAAAATAGGAAAATTACGAGCCAATATAGGCAGGTTAACACAATTTATTCGTTTTAACGTATATGTATATATATACGTTATATACTATAAACACGTACTTCACCAAATATAGGAAACATCATCCAAAATCTTGTATTCATGGGCTCACACTACCACGAATAGAAGGAGGAAGGGGATTAATAGACATACACAATTTACATAATAAGCAGATACTCAGAGCATATTTCCATGATAAATCCGAACACTCAGCTCTACATAAACACGCAATGATATAGACAAAAAGCTTACACCATTAAACTTACATGACAAAAACACTCAAGTAAATGAACATATCATAAGTACACAACAACAAATGTTGGCATGGGCTGAAAAAAAAAACTGCACGGGAGGCACCGAGCCGATTTGAACCAACCTCACGTCGACAAAGAGAAGTCGAACGAATGGCTTAAACGAGGTGAACTGTTCCCTGAGACCGAAGGTTTTATGCTCGCCATTCAAGACCAAATAAAATCAACTCGTAACTATAGGAAGTACATAACGAAGGATCACTAGCAACCTACTGACTTATGCAGATACTGTTGCACAGCCTCTGAAACTATTCAGCACATAACGGGGGCTTGCAAATCTTTCGCACAGACCGATTATAAACATCGACATGATCAAGTAGCTGCAATCATACACCAACATGTAGCATACAAATATAAACTTAAAACAGAAACCACAAAATCTACTGGGATAGAACAATAATAACTGACAAAACTATCTATTATAATAGACCAGATATCACCGTCCACGATAAAATCAATAGAATCGTTTATCTTATCGATATAGCCATTCCAAATTCACATAACATACAAACCACAATATCTGAAAAATTAAGTAAAATATCAAGATCTTGCCATAGAAATTAAAACACAATGGAAAGCACAAACAGTATACATAGTCCCAAAAGTAATAACATCCACAGGTATCGTGCCAAAATCCTTGTCACAAAGTCTGACCTTATAAATGCCAACATATGTCCTCCACATACTTCAGAAAGCTGTAATCCTTAATAGATGCCGTATCACCCAAAAGTTTATATCATCATCCACTTTATCATCCACGTTTTTAATATAAACAACACTCCTTAACGCTTGGCTGCAGCCCGCATTTTAGGTTTTAACCCCTTCGAAAGAAGAGAAACTTTAAAAGTTAAATATAAATAATAATAATAATAATAATTTATTTATTCAAGTAACAAGACTCATATACAAAATTACAAGAAAATAAAATAAAATAAACTACTATCTACTACTTACACAATTTACTGGTCCAGCTGAAACTTTACAACAGCTGTTTATAAATATACAGTCTAGTCTGTTAGCAACCATGATTAGAATTTTGTTGGAGCTGGCCCGCACCCTGTAAACCAAGGATGCACACTTTTTGCGCTTTTGTCTACATTCACTTCAGCAAACATCCCTGAAGCACTACAGAAGCGAGGCAACCCCATCAGCAATCTAAAGGCGTTATTGTACTGGACACGAAGAGCATTGTATGAATTGGATGTATAATTAGCCCACAAACTACATGTATAAAAAGTAAGTAAAATAAGCGCGGAATAATGTTTTCTTTACATCCCTTGACAATTATAACCTAAATCACCGATATATATAACAAAAAATGAATTATTAGAAATCAGAGTAAAAACAATAACATTATGATTTTAAGTAATAACAAAAAAGAAATAAATAAAACTTACTTCAAATTATTACAATTATGTAGCACATTAGACTAATCCTCTTATATTGTATATGATTTGCCTTGATTAAGTTAAAGTTACATAGCGTAAAGCGTATAATATATGGTCAATTAGTATTAAAAGTTAAAGTTAAATAGCGTAAAGCGTATAATATATGGTCAATTAGTATTAAAACTATTTAATACTTAAATACACAAATATTCAAGTTCATCAAAACTCTTGCATGGTATAAACATTAAAAGAAAACGTGTCGTGACGTGTGCTGCCGATAAGGTGCAGTTACGTGGACGGGAGCGGTCGATATGGCTGGTACGTCTGGTGCGTTCGTGCCGAAGATACGCACAGCTTTACGTTGGAGGTACAAGGATTTACGTTGCAATATTCTATTATGAACAAGTTTGTTTTCAGGAGAGCACATTAAGAAAAAAATAGTAACCAATTCGACATTTATGTATCAATTAACTTGAAATTTTCCATGATGATTTAAAATAACATTTCTTATTGATTGTATAACTATATAATGTTTTTCTGAAATAATGTAGATGTAATACTTTGGATGTTTTACTTTGTAAAAGCCTTAACGTAAAAGAAAACATCTGCCTGATATCCGTTTATTCGTTGTAATTAAAATAGAGCTCATTCTAATTAAAATATTTAATAAATTAAGGTAACAACCGCCAGAACTTTTTTTTAAGGATATTTAAAGAAATCTAAGCGACATAAAAACAGTATTTAACATTTTTAGACTAAAATTTTGTTGATGTCTTCACATACTTTGCATATAACATTTCACATAGCTTCATCTACGTCTCTCAGTTAAACTAATTCAATTTCCTAAGCCACACAAATGTTTTGTTTTAATAATAATGCATACGCAATAATATTATTTATTCATAATCATTATATATTTTTGTTTATGGACAAAAAAAATCAAAACTATTTTTAAGTAAATTATACTTTAGATTAACTATCAAAGAAAAACATTGTTTTATTAATTAATATAAATAAAGTATAATGCTAACATACAGATAAAAAAATGAATATCACTGTTTCTTAAAAGTACAATCACCCTGGAAATTTACAGAATATCAGGCTATTTTTAATCACTCAGTTAAGTGTTTTATTGGTAACAAGCTGTGCCCGCGGTTCCACCCGTGTTTAACTTAAAGAAATCACTAAAAGCGGACTTATATTTCAGTAATAACAACATTTTTAGTTTCATATTCGTGGGATATTAGTATTTATTGGTTTTCGCCGCATCCAGATCTAGATAGGGCAGGGCAACATACAATTTTCGTCACGGTAGCATGCGAAAGCGATCCCGTGGCTCTCCTCGTTAAGACGGAACCGTTTTTCCAGCGTTAAAAAAAGGGCAACATACAATTGGCTCTACTACGGCAACATACTTTGGCTGTGCTCTGTTTATTATGACTGATGTCTTTGTTTGCAGTTCAATCATCTGTGGATACTCCGAAGTAAAGGCGGACAAATTCAAATATCCGTTTCTACTGCGGCGTTTTTTTAAATTCGAGTGTAGATGTATTCATTTACGCACCAGATAATTATAATTACTTAGAAAAATTAAAAAACTTCAATACAGACTTGTAGATAAGGTTAATATACCTAATATTAACTTTACATAAGAAATTGGCGTTTTGTACGGGAGAAATATAAAGTCAATTTTGTTTTCGTAAAATATATTTAATTAATCAAAGAATGCGTGGCAAAAGTGCATACCATAGGGGCGAGAATCAATAAACTCTTTGAAGGCGGAGACTGCCGCATCGGAGTTGATTTTTTTTTATAAAAATGGGAAAAATGGTAATCTGTTGGAGCAAGGTCCGGGGAGTACGGTGGATGTCGTAGACATTCCAATTGTAGCACATCTAACTTAGTGGTTGTTTGTTGTACAGTGTGTGGTCTTGCGTTGTCTTGAAGCAGCAGTGGCCTAGAGTGATTGACCAATCTCGGTTGTTTAGCAGCTAGTTCTTCATTCATGGTTTGTAGTCGCTGACAATAGATATCTGCCGTAATCGTTTGACCAGATTTTAGAAAGCTGTAGTGAACGACACCGGCGCTAGTCCACCAAACACTCACAAGTAACTTTTTCTGAGTCATGTTTCGTTTAGGGCAGAATTTGGCTGGATCTACAGGGTTCAGCCATTGCGACAAGCGCATCCAATTATCGTACAATATCCACTTTTCATCACAAGTAATGATACGATTTAAAATACCTTCATTATTGTGTCGGTTGAGCAAAGCAACACAGCAGTCGACGCGTGTTTGCAAGTTCGATTCACTCAATTTATGAGGTACCCATAGTTACCAAGTTTTTTTACTTTTCCGATTTGCTTCAGGTGGATTAATAACAGTTTTATCACTTACCCCAAAGCCTGCAGCTATCTCTGAAGTGCTTTGTGCTGGATCCGCTTCCACAATAGCCTTTAATTCTTCATTTTCCACTTTGGTCTCCGGCCGTCCACTGGGTTTGTTTTGAAGGTCGAAATTTCCAGAACAAAAACGTTGAAACCAAAAACGTACCTTGCTTTCTTTTGTGACATCAGCGCCGTACACATCATTAATCCTTCGAGCTGTTTCTGCAGCACTGGTGCCACGGTAGAACTCGTACTCGTAAATATACCGATATTTCATGTTTTCCATTGTGCGGTAATAACGACGCCAAAGAAAAAATTATAAAATAAAAAACAAATTAATGACTGTTTTCAAAACTGAAATGTACCAGCTAAATGAATTTATAAATTTGAATTTGGAATTCTTAACCAAAGAGGAGATATTTCAGATCAAAGTGGTCAGTAAGACAAAACGCTAATTTCATATGTAAGGACCTAATATAAGCTTATTTTCGTAAAAAAGCATTTTCACAAAAATGCAGATGTCCGTATCTACTTTGCTGCCATCGATAACATCTTAGACTCATCGGTTGGTGGTGTAGGAAATTGCTTATAAGTACTTCTTGCCACCAGTTGACGAATTGCTGATAACTTATGTAAGGCTCGATCGAGCGTTAAGTTACAATAATCAACGCAAGTCTATTGAAGTTTTTAATAATCACTGCATTGAGAGCAGATTGGACCGAGGTCCACTCGCAGAATTGGAAATTAGTTCAGTCGTGATTTCGAACTAATCTCCAGCACGTCACTCAGTCCACTCGGCCGTCCGGTTAATTGGTATGAAGTGGGCCGCGCGCCGTCGCCGAGGCCGACCGGAACCGAGCAAATAGCCACTTCAATGGGAAATTAATTATTTACTGTTTAGTTACATAAACGCGCGCTACGACTCGAACGGGACATAAACACACTGTGTGTACACTTTTGATAACGATATCTCATTAGCATAAGTTTACGTGTGAATATTATCCGTACGAATATATAATGTACAAGCGTATGAATACATATATGTAAAAAAAATGTCAGCCAGTCATAGCGACTGCCGATAGAAGTGGAAACTTGAAACTGTTAAATATATTTGTCCAATTTCCACGTCTATTGGCACTCCGAGTAATAATTCTATCCCTTTTTATTATATGGCATTTTATTCATCAAAATACACAGTATGTCGCAAACTAGGTATAAATTTTTAATACAGCTTAATTTAAATAAATAATAGTTAAAATTCACTTATGTATATTTATTGTACATACTGTTAGTATTTACATAAATTTCAATCATTATTATTCTTATCAATTTCCACAATACTTAAATTGATTGAACTTTCATCGATACGAGATTTGTACTTTAAAGGTAACGATGGGCATTAGCATGTCGGTGACGCGAAGTCACGAGCCTATCCTCTGCGATAAGCCAGCGCAACGCGCGTAAAGAGTTTTTCTCTTCAATAAAAGTACATATATGCTAAGAGCCAAGAAGAGAACGTAACATAAGTTTTTCGGCTTTGGATCCGGCAAGTACACTAGTTCCTAATTTGTGTTTATAGTTTATTTTATGCGCGGCGGTGCCAGAGAACATCTTTGGATGTAAAATTATGCCACCTGTGTATTCTCCAAACGCACTGACGCAGCGTGATGGAACAACTTTAGGAAGACGGGACCTTGGCAAACAGGACACTGACTGGATGTTACCTCTAGTGCATGATGAGAAAACGTGAAATAAATCCACATTCCTCTTATGTCCGGCTACTCAATAATAATTAAGTATTTAACGATTATGACGAATCTATTTTGCGGCAGTTTACATTAACAGCAGAGGTTTACAAACATACTCAAAGCGGTATGTAACTGAATACATCGTGATTAGAGGCAACAAATATTTCTGTTTTCATTCTTGTGTAAAGTTCAACCAAAGCTGATACGTTAATACGACACCGTTAATACGACTGTACTCGTACCTTGACATGTCACGGCGCGCGGCGCGACGCGGGAGTCGGTCCGCAGGGAGTGACGGTGTGGCTATAAGTGGATGTGCCACGCCCTGCCGCTTACATGACGAGAATTCGATTCAAAATATGTTTGATCTTTAATATATCCAATCATTAAATAATACAGGTGAGGGCGTGGTGACGGTGGCACGCGGTGGCAGCGGTGACTGCGGTGACAATTAGCCATGGCTACAGAGTATAAAAATTAAGAGTTAGGCCACTCTAATCGAATTACGTCCATGTCGTTTTTGAAAATTTACAAAATTGGATTACCAAGATACCAACCTGCTTCTAAAATTGTATTCGTTAGCAACGTCTTTACATTTGTATTCAGACGTTTTATTAAACGAAATGTTAAAGAGCGCACGCGTTCCTTAAAGGCCGGCAACATATCTGCAAGCCCTCGGGTGCTGCAGATATCCATGGGCGGTGGTAGTCACTTTCCATCAGATGAGGCTCCTGCTCGTTGCTCTTACATAAAAAATATATTTAATATGTAATGAAAAAATGTAATAAATATTGTTGATCTTTTCAAATTAAACTATTACGGCCGTAACATTAATATTATATGAATATGGTAAAGAATTAAATGATATATATAAATAGAACTTATTTAGTGTTTTTACCTTAAATTAAAGTATATAAAGATAATTTTATCGATTCTACGTTTAAATATTAATTTATTCAAGTTCCCGTCATGGCCGAGCGTCTGAAAAGCGAGTTGCAAGACTAAATCCCTTTGACGGAACATTTATCACCGTGAGTAATCGCGGAGGAGCGCCGCAGTCCGTTGACACTGGGACCACGCCCTGGGCACATTTTTATTCTAGATATTTCAGTTTGCAGCTTACGTCTGGAATTGGTATCCAAGTAAGTATTTCAAGGAAAATAACAATTAATGAGACCTTTCATATTGTAACGTTCCTTATTATGTTTAATTGTTATTACTATTAGACTTTTATTTGTCAAATGTAATTATACTTAAAAGAAAGCCTCGTAATTTTTGCGATTATTTTAAGCATTTAAGTAGACGTTGACGAGACGAGGCAATGAATTGAAGTAATTGATCATTAAAAGTTCAGAACACAGTCGCAGCGCGGTCGTGATCGGAACTCCTCACAAATTTCAACTAAATTTTGTGAATGCAATATAACTTCACAAGTTGGGTCGCTCAATTTGTTCGAACGTAAGCGAGATGACGCGGCACTCGGCTGGTGCTCACTGTGCGCAATAAAAACGACATTACTGATTGCTTTTAACGCCACTTGAACATTTTGTATAAAGCTGTTCTCCGATACAAACGTAGACGCATCACGCAAACGTAGACGTTGACTGGTGGGAGGGCTTTATGCAAGCTCGTCTGGGTAGGTACCACCCACTTATCAGATATTCTAACACAAAACAGCAGTACTTGGTATTGTTGTACTTGGTAAGGTTGGTGGCGCATTGGCTATGTAAGCGATGGCTAATTTACAGTGGCATCACTTACCATCAGGTGGCCCATATGCTCGTCCGCCTTCCTGATCTATAAAAAAAAAAAGATTCATCTGAAATTAGAAGGTTTCTTCACGATATTTTGCTTGACCGCCATGCACGAGATAAATTATAAGCACATGAAAGTCCAGTGGGGGTTGCCCGAAAATAAACCGATAACCTTAGGTTAGTGTACGTGTTCTCACTGCTGGTTCATCTTTGCTCCCAATTAGTACTTATACGTATTTTTTGAGATATTTTAAGTTACTGAACGCCTTATGTATGTTTTTACAAACGTTTGTCTGGTATATTGTCTCTCAAAGCAAGTATTCTTCGAAGTTGGATTTCGTGTTCACCGCTCACGCTCACTATACGCATTAAACAAATACATACATTACAATTAATTTTAACAATACTGTAAAAATGCAAAATACCCTAATTTATTTACCTTAGACTATAAAATTATAATATCCTGGGACATTATTCACACCCGGCCATCTGGTCCCAAACTAAGTAGATCTTGTACTATGGAAACCAGACTATTTTTATTTTTTTATAAATACATACTTATATAGATAATTACGCCCAGGACAAACAGACATGTTCATGTACACAAATGTCTGCTCTGGGTAGGAATCGAACCCACAACCTTCGGCGTGAAAGGCACTAAAGTAAGGCACTAAAGGCACTAAGTATCTACCAAACACGCCAGCCGGCCCGTCGATTATTTGAAACAATTTTTAATTGTTATTGTTTTGATAATATTCTTATAAAAACATTTAAAGTAGTTTCTTTATTTTTAAGTTGACAATCAAAATCTAGAATACTTTATGTAATAAATTTAATATTCACAACGATAGCGTATTACATTTTCCATCACTATTCTGACTTAAATTATCTTTCGATATCTTAATACCGGCAAGGAGCGAGCTGCCAGGGAGCGTTATTGAAGAGCAATTAATCGGTCTTCAATAATGGACCTCAAGCGCTGATTGCAACTATTCACATCTCTAAGTCTAATCAACTCAGTTCAAAGCTCACCGAGAATTTCTACAGAACATTGTATACAGAGAAGCCGACTCGGATAAAATAATTACTTACTTTTAACTTTGAATTGTTTTCACATCGAAATGAACTGAAAGAGAAAGTATGGTAAGAAAATAGACTAGAGAATATAATAATTTGCATGTGAAATCATTCACTTCAATTGACAGTTAATAATATAATTATTACTGCATCTGGAAGAGAGAGAAGCATTTGTTTGTTGCATTATTTAGTTAATTTAAGATCCCTGTAAGTTCGTGTTGTTTTACAAAGTTAGTCGAGGTCGGATTTAAGAGTTCAGCACGAAGTAAAGTGTGAAGGTCTTCAGGGATTACAAAGACAGTTTATAGTTGAGGTTTACAAGTGAGCGCGAGCAGTGCTGGGAGCGATTCTTGAAAGTTAGTACCGCGCGACTTGCACGGGTCGGCGGCGACAGCGAGGTGTACGAGCGACGCGGGAGGCGCCACTCGCTACTCGCGGCACAACCACGTGGAACCCTTATTTGAAATGTTTTTAAAACAAATGCAATAAAATGTTTCAGAATAACAGTTTGTTTTCTATGAACGTTCTTATATCTAATAAACATTAAATATTCTCAATATAAACGCAGTGACCCGAAGCCGGTGCGTGGGTGTGATATTACAAGGGTATAATTTAATTACAAAATAAAATATATTTTAATTATTTTTGTTATACAAAATAACATATTTTTTTACAGTTGACGCCTAAAATTATAAACATATTTATTTTTATGAGAATTAAAACTATGAGGCTTAAATTAAAATAAAATTATATACTTAATGCTATTTATTTACATAGTAATAATAATGTATTACTAAAAATATTATTATTACGGGTACGCGGTACTGAGACCGCCTGAGTACCCGTCGTCAATCTGTTGTAGTTCTGGGTGCGGTCCCACAAGCCGTCCCGACCGATGTTCATTGCAACTACGTTCACACATACATATGTACGTACACAGTTGTTTGTCAGAGTACATATAGATTAAATTAAAAATGTATAATATGAGTGTAACCGTTTTTGTACAAACATTTGAGTTTTTAGAAATAAATAAATAGTATGTAATATAATACATTTCTGCTTTTCGCTTGAATTTGGGAAAAACATAAAATAGAAGGTCTTCGTCCAGCGGTGGGACGTCTATAGACTGGTGTCTATAGAAACAGAAGAACAAATGTCAAACGCGAGGAGCCGAAGTACGGAGACACGTCGTCGTTGAGTCGACTTAAACTCGTTACGAACTAAGCGATACGCGCTAACTCGGGGACGACATGTTGTGCTGGACTCTATAATTATATTGTATAGAGCGAGATGTAGATTGTGGAATAAGTGACTCGAGGTTACAATCTCAACTGTCAGTAGCGTGGGTCAATTATATTACACAATCGACTAAAGCCATTGTTTTTTTTTTAATTTCTTATATTAAAACTAGGTAAGTATGAAATATAGTTTTAGAAATTTGTTAGAAATGTGAATTCTCACATACAAAAAGTTAAAGAGTAGTGTTGAGGTAAGTGTTATTTTTTCAAAAAATGAATCAATAAATAGTAATTAGCTCGATCAATGAATCAAATTCGAATTCGATTCGAATCGAACTAATCAATCGAGTCGAGGAGCAGCCAATATCGAGCTGGTCTAATGTTGTTGACAATGAGCGAGATAGACGTGATTACCTTACAAGGTTAGAAAATTTAAATTCTATAATCAAGGTAAAGGCGGCATTAACGAGTCTATAGTACAGGATATCGCAAGTCGAAGTCGCTGAACGAAATCTACACAATTTGCGTTACTTTAAAACATTTTATGCTGTGTTCGGACAGTGGGGGACCTGAGTAGTTACAGAGGAGGGGGCGTTCTGAGGTCAAAGGAGTGGGAAGGGGGTTGTTGGCTCACGAGTAGAGTGCGTGTGCCAACACGAGTGACATCGGGCTGCAGAGCCGCTGCCAGGACACGTACAGTGCACGTTGACGGGACTTGTTTACCTCGCGTGACGTTGACTGCGCATCGGAGTTTGAAGCTCAGAATTCCAACTGCTATTTCGTAATATAATCTCATATTTTAGGGGAAATATTCAAGCTTAAGAAAAATATAACTATTAAAGAATAACATCCCTATGTATTTTATCAGTTTTAGAAGTAACAAGATTGCAGTATAGTTCAGCTACTCATTAATAAACTCCAATCGGTTACTACGTATAGTAATTTGTTTAAAATGTAAAAGCCTATTTAAATATATATTTGTTTTAATTTGTTTTGAATTCAGATCTTAAGTACAGTAAGAAAACAAAAACATTCTTTAATTAAATATTAAGCAAACCGTTTTAGCTTCCCGAAGTACACGTGTATTCTTGTACTCCAACGCCTCCCGCGCCCTCCGCGGGCTCAGGGACTCAGGCCGCGCCGTCACTTCTCTCAACGAGCTTGACATTGTTTTTTAAAACTCGCAGTGGTCGTGGCTATCTGTTATAATTTAGACTTCACTAATTTTTATTTGATGTCTTTTATAAATAAATATTTTTATGTAATTTATGATTTCTTAACACTAATTAATAATTTTTTCTCATATTTTTATTGCAACTTCGTGAAACGAATAGATGTAAATTAAAAATTTAATTAATACGCCTTATGTGCCGCACAATACTAAGGACATACAATAGTTAATTAAACGACAAATAACGAAATATAGTTTAGAAACGACGGTGATAAAGTTTTCTAACAAAAACATAAGGAAAGGTATATAAGAACGTTAATAACGGACACACTCTCGGTTCCCTCGTACTAAAACAAAAGAGTACAAACTCTTGTGTAGTAGTACACGTTGTTTGCGGAGAGGGCTCCGCAGGTTAAGTGGATGCGACGAGGCGCGTGATTGAGATGAGCCTCGCATCGCGTGGCGCGGGTGCGACATCGGATCTACATAAACATTATGCTAAGGCCCTATATGTAGATTCGTAAGATCTCCTCCCCCACACATATACACTCTGCAAGTAATTACCGGATGTGATATGTACGTGTGTGTAGCGATGTAACTGGGTATGTGTGCGTTGTTAGTGAGTTAATATCCTCGTCATCGACACTCATTGTCTTTTCTAAATCGATATGAGCTCTGTTTAGAGTAATTTCATGATCTGAAAATTTATCGCGCGCGTAACTACTCTCTGATTGTAAATATGTTTTTGAAAGATATTCGTCGTGTTGCTTTTGAAGACAGTTTTCGGCAAGTTATTGTGACACAGTAACAGAGACAACGCACCGAATGCTGTAACTTCTGTTGTACGAGACATTCGGTTAGCCGCCGCTGCTATACGTAGAGGTGGTCGTTACGCTCGAAGGCGTTCCGTCACCGCTGTACTCGCCCCAGACAATTAACTCCGCAAACATGACCTCCACGTCGACCTCAAAACCCCTTCACCCCTCGCCCACAGTCCGCACCACCGCGCCCTCTCGCGGTCATTTATAATTCATACCGTGCCCGCTCTCACAACTCTTGAGCGACGCCCGGCCACTCGTTGGTGACTGGTGGTGATTTCCTCGAATATAATCGTTGTCTAATATTGTTGTCTTGTTTTAAATAATATATTTAGTAAAATACATAATACGTAACGTATTTACTTACCAACATAATTACTTAGTTAAATTGGGCCTACAAGAAAGCAATTTGAACGAAAAACTAAATGAATTAATAGAACGTAGTGTTTTTATTCTGGTGGTGAGCAACACACGACTCCGGTTAGTTATGAACCGTCGCCGAGAGCTAACAAAAATTAAACGAAATCAGGTCAATCAGTTCATCGAATTAAAATGCAATCGACAACGCGGTCGGAACTTCGCGCTGCGCCTCTCGGATATTACTGCAGTGTTATTTTTCCGATTTAAAATAATATTACGACAAACAATGAATTAAAACTGGTAAGCCGGTACCACATGTGTGTATGTAAGAAATATGGTGTAGATAACTGAAGCTAGTTTTTCTCAGTGGTTGCAATTCGACCTTAACTCATTGCTAATAAAGGTGAGATTTGACATTCATATTAGCTACTAAGCTTAGGTAATATTCCCTGGGGAGAGCTCCGAGGCTCCGAGCGCTGAGGCACGAGCAGGCAGGGGCTGCGGATACGTTATATTAACAAGATCCCGCAGCCTCTCCGATTCGTGGACGTAAAGAAGTGATTTTAGTGGGTATGAATCCCACATAACTCGTCCCACTAAGGGCGCCGGGTACTTTTCTGAAGGTATCTGCGTAAAAAAAAAGGTTCGGTTAGACTGTATAGTATGGCAATAAAAAACCCAAGGAAATGTTTAACATTGGCAGTACGAAAGTAAGCAATGAATGGTTTATATCATTTAATATAATGTTTTTCCGACGCACGTTCGCTACACTACTGCTATATTCTCCTCGTCAGTTTATTATCATTTTAGTTTCCTGCATCTTGTTTACATTATGACTTTGACTATGCCAAACCTCATACTCCTCCGTCCGCCTTATATGCCAAAAAAAGATATTCAAGTATTAATATAAATATTATATTGTTTTTTTTTTTTAATTTGAATGTCTTTTGGAAATAGATATGTTAGGCACATATCGAACAGTGGTTTCGTTTTATGAACTTGATATAGTCGTCTTATACAAAACAAATCAAATCAAGACATACTTTATTTAAGTAAACTCTTACGAGCACTTCTGAGTCGTATTTTACAGAATTCAATAAAATTTAAAGTTACCACTGGGATGCAGATTCTAAAGAGGAGAACCGGCTAGAAACAGCACTTTTTCGACACACAAGTTACATATTATGTAGATATTTGAAAACAATTGCATTATCATTTATCCTGCATGGAAATCAAGGAATACTTATTCCACACGTTTTTATCCTATCCTACCCAATACTTTATTGAGGCTTTATAATGAAGTTTTCTTCACATTGGATTTAATTATTAATTGGCAAAGCTAATACAATTTTATTATAAAACCAAACTGGATATCACTGTTTCTGCCGCGCTGGTAAGAAAGTAACCGTAACCGTAACAGCCTGTGAATGTCCCACTGCTGGGCTAAAGGCCTCCTCTCCTCTTTTTGAGGAGAAGGTTTGGAGCTTATTCCACCACGCTGCTCCAATGCGGGTTGGTGGAATACACATGTGGCAGAATTTCAGTGAAATTAGACACATGCAGGTTTCCTCACGATGTTTTCCTTCACCGTAAAGCACGAGATGAATTATAATCACAAATTAAGCACATGAAAATTCAGTGGTGCTTGCCCGGGTTTGAACCCACTATCATCGGTTAAGATTCACGCGGTCTTACCACTGGGCCATCTCGGCTTTTTTTTTCTACGGTAAGAAAGTACCAGAGTAATATGCCAATAGGTCATGGTACTATGAAAATATCCAAGTATACCGAGCGGTATAAATGTCGGATAACTGTCTAACTTTCCTAATCGCTTATGTTATGAAGTTGACTCTCCATGCGAGGAAAGACAATACAACTGGAACTTTGAATGTATATACTGGAACTTAGAGTGACGCCTAAAAAATCTGTATTGTCAGTTACACACAGATGTTTTTTGTCTAACGTCAACTGAAAGCGCTGTTGTTTCTCATTAGTTTCGGTCAGTATCAAAACGAGAATTAATTATAAGCCGGTTATTTGACGAGAAGCGAGCTCGCGTGTCCTTACAGTCGCCTCATTCATGCGGTTCATTAGACACGGCGGTGAAAAATAAACGTCTTCGTTTCGGTGCAGGCGGGCGGCGACGATCGGCTGAGACGCTTGAGTTGGAATGGAATGGGGAGCGCAGGCAGGTGAGGATAACGCTCTAAGTACTACGACAATAAAGACTAAAATTCCAACTCTCGTAGTTGCACCTTATGATGTAGGCAATTTTGGCCTATATTGTGTCTAAATCTTCCATTTGTAAAAAAAAATAAAAAAGCTCGATTTTTTTTCGTACGAATGTTAACTTTTTAATATTGTTTATAAAATATACTTATTGTGATATAGTATTTGGCCCTTCTTAAAGTAGCTTTCTGCACACTCAAGTATAATCTCTCAAAAAAATATTTACTAATTATATTTAATTTACAATTGGCGAAGATATTTTATCACTTACTTTTCTGCCCTTATTCATCATCATATATATATACAGTAGAATAATAATAACAATTGGCGAAGTTATTGAGAAACACACGCACAACAAGAAGTTGGCTAAAAAGTGCGGTGCAAGACTGGCGTGATAGTGGTTGTAATTATGCGGTAGTGTGGCGGCCAGCTAGTACTCGTAATATACAGTCTACACACTCGTGTAACGGCGTCCAGCGTTCGCGTTCATGTAATTAGGGAAATAAACTTGTTGACAGTAAATATTTGCTTTTTCTGTTTCCGTTTTACACACTCAAATATGACTTAATTTTATATACATAATGCTGAATGCTACTCATTTAAATACTTATAAAGTAATCACATTCCATAGGCACAAAATTCAGCTATATTAATTAATCAATTCTTTCTTTCGTATAATTTACACAATTTTATTCTTTAATATAAAGAGATTTTCAGTACAATCATATGTCATGAAATACATTTTGTTTTTATATTTTTATATATGAATTCTATTGGTATTCGTTCGCATATAATGTAACACTTCCGTGTTATTCAACGCGGTGCACCTTCTGCGTGCAGGGAGGGAGGGAGGAGGGACGGGGTTATATAGGAGATTTAAAACGCAAACTGAATTCCTCCCGTCGGCGTCGTTCGATGTTAAAGCCTGTTCCACGGATTGAGCTCGTGTGATCGCCTTTGCGTGACGTCGGTTGCCCATCGCAGGCTCGTGCTTAGGGGATTGGGCTGTTGGAAATAAATCCGTGTATTTTCGTTTGTGATTGAGTCTTTGAATATGTTTCCGTTTCATGTAAATAATTAATTAACATAATTATGATTCATACTTATTATACTCGTAACGACGCACGCAAACATACAAATGTGCACATTTTTTACAACTTTATTTTCACGATATACATGATATCTAACAGTAACAGTAACAGCCTATGAATGTCCCACTGCCGGTCTAAAGCCTACTCTCCCTTTTTGAGGAGAAGGCTTGGAGCTTATTCCACCACGCTGCTCCAATGTGGGTTGGTGGAATACACATGTGGCAGAATTTCAGTGACCTATTACATCATAAATCAGGAATACCAGAGTGTTACACTGTAAACTGCCTAAACTGCAACACATTAACACTGAACGCTTTGATATATGTTTTCGTACCAGTAACGACACACTCCCAAATGATACATAGTCTGTATTATGTATTTGTCGCAATAATTTTTGGAGATCAATAATTCACATAAAATATTTCAACCCGAACATGTTATATAACATCTGCCATTACAGTAAGTTGAACAATTTTAATAATGACAATTGTCACAAGACTTGATATATTTTGCTATTCGAATAAAAGAGATCGTTGGACACGCACGCGTTAAGGTGTTATAGTCATGTTAAAATAGACTTACACTGTGATATTTGAGTATATACCGATAGTGCTTTACTGAAATAAAAGTAATACACTTTGCTAGAGTAAAGTAAATGTTGAATTCGAATAATCGCGAAGCGATCGCATAAATTGTGCATTGTTGGTGCTATCACGTAGGCGACTGAAACGAACGTCTGACAGCCGGCTCCCGCAGCGGAGTTGCCGGCTCGGCGAGTCCGCTGCTCGGCCATTCTCAATCTTATCCCGACCAGACTGCGTCGCGTTCGCCTTGACACGTGACGGTAACAAATACAGCCAAAAACTATTGCTAGATTAGGAAAATCCCGGTATTGCGAATAGATTTCAATCAAATGTTCAAAATAAATTGCATCTTGAATCGTAAATAGTAATAACATTTCATGAACTATTACGTCTATGTTCGTTTGGTCTGACTTAGTTAAGTAACATTTTGAAGTATTTACGGCGTTCTTCGTATATGGAACGAGTCTGTAATGACGTTTCCTTAACGTGCGCGAGTTGTTATTGTACGGCCGACGGCGCTCTCGTGCTCGTAGGTAGGTTGGGTTGGGACTCAAAAGCGGCGCTGTGTTTGCTGAAAACTTTAACGTTGTGACATTTAACGTGTTATGTCTCTCAAGTACAATCGTATTCTTTCCAGAACACCGATACAGGTTTGTCAACGAACATTCTCGCGCCATGTTATATGCCTTATTTAAAATTAACCTTTTTGGCGCCAGTGATATTTCTTCAAATCTGTTTGTCACTTTTAAGGTATAACCGATCAAATCTAGAACATGTTATTATAATAAAATAATAAGGCTGAATTGACAGACTCGTTCTTGAATTCGGCTAAATAAGCAGTGAATTTTAAATGAAAGCGGTTGGATTAACAGGCTCACGGTCGCAGAGCCCCGGTCGCCGCGCCGCCTCGCCGCACGCTCGCTCGCTCCACTCCTACACCTAGATCGGGGAAGCTGAGCTTGAAAAGATTTTATTGTTCAATAGTCGTCAACGAAAAAGGCTTCCAGTGGTATTGAGTACAAAATATACTAATGTCATAGATGTGCTATGCTTTGTAGAGGACACACCTACGCTACTACTGAGCCCATTGAGGAACAATCACATTATGATACATCACAATTTGAGGGTGTTCATCCAACACGTGCTATACAATATATTTATATGCAGACAATGAGAACTGATTTATAGGAAAAACGTCGGACCAGGTACTTTCGAAGAGGGCCTTGACAAAAATATAATTAATACACGTAAGCACGAGTCCACAAAATGTCTACAAAGAGATTTAAAAATAAGGCGCTGTGCTTATGGCTTTGATCAGTGAGGAATGACGGATCGTTATGATGGGTCGTTCCGTATGTTGGCCCTTTTAGCACAGCACGGCCGGACAGACTGTCTGGCTCGATACTTATTGTATAGTATTATTTGGATAAGTCGTTAAACAAATAATGAGTAAAACATTCATGATTTTAAAAAAATGGTCAATACAAAACAAGCGATGCTAACAGATATCGATTAACGCTTAAAGTAAAGAGAAACGTGACATAAGCTGATATAAAATCTATTTTCATTGATCACTCGCACGAAAACACGTTCAATTATGCAATATTGATATTAATTCTGCATTCGGTCGGCCAGTCGCGAAACTAATTATGGAAATTGATTCAGAAAACGGATAGAGTTTTATCAATTGAAATTTCCTTTCTGTTTAAAACATTTATTCGAACTTTTGAAACGTTTTATTCATTTCTAAAAAAACAAATATGTCAAAACACGCAACAATACTCAGTTTTAAAAAGTGTAGCAAAGCCATGCAACAATAAAACTGCATTCGTTCTTAATGTAACCTTTTTTTTATTGTTTATAGGCCAACGTTCGACGTTGTATTGCGTAATGTTAATTTATTTTGAACATTTCACAATTCGATACGACTCGTGCGCCATTTATTGCGCGTTACTCCGAGTATGCCAGATACCTTGAAGGAAGTGTCAGCCTTACAAAGCTTATCTTTTCATTTAAATTAGATGAGAGAAAGAGAAGACTGACAAATGAGCTATTCGATGGTAAGAGAACCCCACCACCCATGTGCCATGTCCACTGTAAGAAATAGTAGCCATCTTAAGGGACGGCATCACCAATGCGTCACCAGCCTTGGGCCCCAAGGTGTAATGTGTCATTCTTGTAGTTACACACTGGATCACTAGCCCTTACACACTTGGTATTATGCGGTATAATATATGATGAGTGGGTATCTTCTCATACGAGCTTGCACAAAGCCCATCCACCTAGGTTCAAGTCAATCTGTGCGCAAAATAATATAGAATCATTTAAATAGTTTGCGAGACTATTCGAATTCTTTGAATATAGCTCTTCAGATTCTTACACTCATCGTGTTAATACTTGTACAAGCAAATAAATCGAAGTGTGTGAGTCGCTATCGAGTGTCGTGTGAAGAAGCGCCGCGCGTCGCGTATCGTCCATTACGCGCCTCACCGCTCGCGCGCTCCGTTAAATGTTATTCGAATTCCTCTTTTTATGTTGCGTCTGTTAAGCAAATTTCAACGTGAATATTTTGAAAACTTAAATGGGATATCGGTATAATATTACGTGGACTCGAAAATGAAAGTTCATTCTTCGATCGATCGATTTCGGTCACGGCGGCCGTTCTCAAGGCAGACTAACCAAGTCACGGTAGTATGCAAAGGCGATCCCGTGGCGCTCCTCGTTAAGACGAAAAGTGTACCGCTAGTTTTTTAGTGGGTATTCCGATGTTCGTGGCGCACTCGCGCCTTGGACACCGGCGAGCCCCACATACCCCCCCCCCCACTGTTCCCACGGGGGAAACGCGTAACGAGTTTTTGCAGCGTTAAAAAAAAGGGAGACTAACCAACGGCGCAGGACACCAAAAATTGTGTGCGTGCGTCTTGGTAAGAACAGGTGCATGACCAAATGCTAGTCAAAATTAACAGTCACCAGAGTTTATCACAGCAACATTTCTAACTGAGAATAACTTATTAGAAGAAAATAAGTATAAGGCCCGACAATTATTAGAATTGGGTCCTCGTAATTCTTAGAGCTATAAATATAATGGGGCAAAGAGTTTCTTTCGATTTTCTAACAATCTGCGCGTGTATAAAATAATTTACTCAGTGACCCACGGAGACATCTGAATTATACATGTGTCATTAATTAATAACAGTAAATACAGCAGGTTCCTCTTACAACTGTGCGCTCCACGCAGAGCCTTTGTAGATCATGACCTTAACCGAAACTCCGGGATAACTATCGCGTAATGCCTTTCTTCCGCGCACAATGAGGGTGGAGGACGCGGTGGGAGGGAGGGTGTTGTATTGTAACTGGTAATTAGCCATGTAATGCTAATGTTTCGATTATACTAAATAAGTTTGAATAGTTGATTGATTTAATAATCTATACAAATAAATAATTTATGTGTTCGTGTAATATTCAAGCTCAAATACGGGCAAGGACAATGTTAAACCTTCTCGAGGAGAAAACGCCTCAGCCTAGCTGTGGAACATTAAGAGGCTGTTACTGTTTAGTGTTATGACTTCACCCCAACGTAAATAAATAATGCTTTTAACTCTTCAGGACAGTGCAATTACGTTTTTATATTCGGTAATGCAACGCGACGTTAACTAGCAAAAGGGGGCGTGCAATACATTATTGATACATCCGGCGCTGCATGCAGAGGACCCCGTGTTTTGTTTCATTGGGCCGTCGCGAGCTCAGCGAATATTAGTGATATATTGAAAAAAAAAATGTTTGTTTTAGTACGTAAACTAAACTTTGTCCGTTTGTTTTATGAAGTACTAGGTAGCCGAAAAATTTTGATCGTGGTAGCCGAAACCTATGCCACGCCGTTATATAATGTTGATAACATCAAATATCAAGAATTCCTAGACAGAAGACGCTTGCAGCAGACGGAGAAACGCCATACTCAATAGTTGTGCTTGCTGTAACTAATATCCCTTAATAGAAATAATATGTAGTTAAAAACATATTTCCTAATATGCACAGATACCAATCTGTAAAGGCTAACAGATCAGTTATGTTTTTGTTGAAACGTCATCAGTCGTACAACAGTCGTGAGAATGATGTTGTGTCTTGTACAGTTCGAGCGCTGCACGCTTGGCGAGTAACTGGCGTCATTCACCGTATGTATAAGCGAACTGAAATACGCCAGCATGAAAGAAATTAAATATTCTTTTATCAGTGAAATATACCTGAGTAGGATTGCAGGTTGAATGCAGTCTCTCGCTAAACCCTTTCGTTCCCCCGCCTCCCCCCCCCCCCATTCCGTGGGGCGCAGCGGCCGTCATTCATCAGTCTTTGTACATTTTGAGCAGCCACTAACAGCGTTTTATACAAAGCAAAGAGAGCATGATATGAGCATATTCCATTTTGTTTGATGAATGATACTATGACCTGTTTTATTTTATGATGTATTTTTTTCATGATTCGAATTATTCTACTGAAATTCTCATCGTTTGTGATAAATGTATTCGAGAAATTCATTTTAGTTTACGAATAACAATTACTTTCTACAGCATTACTGGTTTTTATTACAAACATACGTAAATGAAAGAACGATTATTGTTCAAAGAATTATGTGTGACAGCAGACGATACAAGGAAAACCAATAAATTCAAAGTTTATCAAAATCCCCCGATAGTGAAATTAAATATATTAATTAGTTATATAACATACATGTTATATTAGTATTGAAAACTATAATCTTCTAGTGGTCAGCTCTCTCGTCAGATTTTAATACTAAATAGTACTTGGAGACATGTCTATTAACATAATATCTGAGTTCCCATCGCAGCAGTAATGTTTTATAAAACACCAGAGTCTACGGGCACACGTGACCACTTAGCATTAGGTACATTATTTGCTTTCATATCTTCATATTGTGAATAAAATGAATATAATAATAAAATAAATAGTCTTAAAGGCCCTTCGAACGCATTTTCATTCTTAAAAATATATAAGTTTCATGGAAGTACGTTATATTCCTCTTTTGCATTTTAAAGTATGTTGTGTGAAAAGTTATTTTCGCTATTTCAAGATCAATATTGTTCGTATAACGCGCCGCGGGCGGCGGACGGTCGCGATGAATTATAAATGAATTATTGGTTGCTGAACGCGCTCGCTCGCTCAACTGTACACGTCTCATGAGATTTGCTTAAATGCCAAAAAATTACATTAAATTGAAATATTAAAAAAACTTTGAACAAAAGTTTATACCCTAAATTGGCAGATTAAGCTTATAGCACAGAATTCTATTCCACAGTCAGGGATGTAGTTACCGCGGGCACGCGGGCACGCGGGCACGCGGGCACGCGGCATTGTAGCCGCGAATGCGCAGTGCGAGTGAGCTAATGAGCTCGTAATCAAACTCGGCGGAACTTAATAACACGGCGCAGACCTCACAACCGCCTTCTAATAATTATAATATAAACATATATTAAACGTTTATTGAATAAAGATAAAATATTGCCAATTTTCGTGAGCCTCCATTTTAAAACTAATTATTTGTAATTAAAAATTGATTTCAATCTACACAATTAATAACACTGTAATAAAATTGTATATGAATAATTAAATGAAAAAGTTTATCGCTCCACCGTATTTATCGGTACAGCGCTTATAATTAAGCGACACAATTTTTTTTTACATTATATTAATGATAATAAAACTAATAATATTATGCGTAAATACCTATGTATATTTAATAAGAATTTGTTGAGAAAAAAATATAAACAAAGACCATTGCTGAAAAATGTTTATCGACAATAGTATGTATTATCCAAACTAGGTATGACTTCATAACGCACGAAAGGCATCCAAGTAGTGATACCTTTAGAACGTCATTAAACAATTGGGAATGTGCACGTACGCAACCAAAATATATAATAATGTATTAGTTACGTGTTCCACGTGTGGCGCGGGCATGTGAGTGCGGCAATAAGTGAAGTTGATTAACAGAACTAGGCGTAGTATCCACACGAGCTAACGAACAGTAATAGACATCATTTGAATATTAATGAATTATATCATTTGAACAATATATAATATATAATTTTAAGGAAGCATACTTATTTCCAATAGTTCCATCAATGTAACAGTAAGCTTTCAAGGACAAACTACATTTCCAATCACTTCATTTTTATAGCATTTTGATTTTTTGTTAATTAAAATTATTAAATAGCTTATGATGCCTCATAAAATACTTAATGCCTGTTTGTAGTAATATCCTGAAGTAATTTTATGTTGACTTTATGATAATTATTAAAGACTAACAAAGTATTTGAGAAAATCCCAACCACTTCATAATTGTATTATATAGATAAGTAATCTTTAAGATTGTTAGTCTTTAATAATTATCATAAAGTGAACACAAAATTACTTCAGGATATCACTACAAACAGGCACTAAGTATTTTATGTGGCATCATAAACTATTTATCTGGTTAATACCTATTTAATAAATTTAAAAGTATAATTACTCTTAGTTAATCGGCCTCCCTGGTGTAGATTGCGTTAAAAGCTTTAGATTCAGTTTAAACAACGTGAACATTCAAAGGAGCCAAGTTGAACACACGTTAGAATGATTTTGATTTCAACTTCAGTTAAATGATTTTATTAATTATATTATATCGTATTACATTCGAAATCTCAAAGGATCCTCATTTATTGTCACGAATTCAGAAGACTCGTCTCCGAACATACACGGCTAGAACAGTTAGACAATTAAATGATATTAAAAATGCTCGGTTAGTATGTTTTATTTATTTGCATAGTATTACGTCTTATGACATATTACTTTGAGGTAACGCTTTATATACTGAATCTGTTTTCGTTTTACAAAAGAGAGCTGCCTGAGGTCTATTTATCGTCTTAAGTCTGCCTACGGGATGTATATAAGGAAGTAGGGATACTAACAGTTGCATTAAAGTATATTCACATTAACATTGATCATTTTGGTAGAATCACTGATCATCGCCGTATAAACACGAGAGTCAAGGGTAAGCTTCTAACGCCAAGTTTCCGACTCCACGAAGTTAATAAATCCTTCCTGGGGGAAGACATTCGTTGCTATAACAAAATTCCGCGGATATTTTTAACTTTACTGATTAATGCATTTAAATCGTTTACTTATTGTTGCTTTCATATACATATATACATTTAATTTTGTTTGATTAACATAATATAATGTTTTATTTGGAATGTTGGAAAAGAATTACTGCTGTGTTTTCTTGGCGGTTCTTGTCGGTAGAACCTACATTTTGAACCGGTGTAGCTTAACGTTTAATATATTTCTATATGATTTGATTTGATATAATTAATAACCTAACGTGAAATAAAACCATTGCCGTTTTGTTTCGTAGAGTATTTTCTACCATAGATTATTGTCGTTTTATTTCAACTTCGGTGACAATGAGGTCATTTATAAAAATAAAAAAACGAGTGGGCTGAAAATTATCCTTGTACCGAAAACTCTCAAACGCAAACAAAATTCGAACGATTTAGTTTTCGCTGAAGTGTTTTCAATACAGGGAAGTTTTTCGTCAGTCAATTAGTTCAGTAATATGTCAATACGGTCAGGGTCGGCGTGCTGTGTGCAGTCGCTCGTAAAGTGAGCTGTTAACGAGATTATCAACTTGGACGTCGATAATCACGTCTTACACTATAACCGCCCTAGCGCGATATATTCAACCTTATAGGTTTTGTGACCTCTATTGCGATAAATATAAGACCTATACTGCAATACTAGCCTCCTACATCATTCAGAACCACATGTATTGACAATAGCCTTGATGCCTCTACTCAAGTTCTCCGGCTTTACAAAGCGAGTCTTAAGTGTTTTGGATATTTAATGAAGCCGTTTCGTGCTCACTTATTTTACACATTTATTATTACACAGAAAATATTCATTTATTAACAATTGTTTAGACATATGGTTATTACTTGACCGTACGATACAATACATTCCTAATAGTTTTAATTATTGACACAGAGGACTTCATTATCGAAATACAAACTCAAATAAAATACCTTATTTTCAAATGATGACCCATCCACGCAGACAACGGGTGGAAACAACACTAGCAGCTTTTCCTCCTTAATTATACTCATGAATATATTTTTCTCTTCTTAGAATACTAAGTGTATCTTCAATTGTTCGCGTCCTTCCTCACCTCATAAATTCGTTTAAAGTTTAGTGCATTCTTGAGGCGTTGTTTTCGTACAAGTGTCGGCAGACGCGCTTATCTCTCGCCAGCAGAGATGTGACCTGTATATTCATTCAACTTTGCTTAACGTAGTTTATGGTTTACTGCCGTCTTTATGGTGCCGATTATATTATAAGTTTTGTACTGAAATGCTTTTTGATGAAACCCGTCTGAAGAGATTCATATCGTGAACCCACATCAAATGTTATATTGAATTTATACGATAATAAAATGTAACGAAGCAAAGTTGCTTCATAAAATATTTTCCAAAGTTTATCGCGCGTACCTAATATATTATGTAGGATATATAAGAAGGTTCTAAAACAGTATCTTCATAAGCAGAGTCGGCCTGTATTGCAATAACTGGTATGAAATATAAATACGTATTTAAAGTAAGAGCCCGTAAATATACCTTTCCTTTTTGTGGAAAAGTTTTCGAGCTTTCTCCGACATGTTGCTTCAATGCGGGTTGTTGGATACTCGTGGCAAACATCCATCCGCCAAGTGCAGGTTTCGTCACAATGTTTTCCTTCACCGCTCAGCACGAGATGAATTAAACACTAATTAAGCACATTGAAATCCAGTCTTGGAATGGAATTCCAACCTTGCCCAGGTTTAGATTCTGAATCATGGTTCAAATTATCGTCTTCTTTCTACCGGGCTACACGGTCCACTGTACCTATTTGGTATTTGCATTACAATTGCATTCTAAAAAGTTATTTGTATTTTAAATACCCGACTCTGATTTCAATCATATTTCAGAAATTACAGAAATATAATAAAGTTGATTGTGTCGCTAAATTATTTATTAATTTGTAGGTGTAATATATTCTTAGCTTAGATTAATGCAGGTTGTAATGAAATATAACACGCGATGAAAAATAATACTTAATGGGGATAAACAACCAATATGTTTGACCAGACATTAACATAACTACTGTAATAGCGCTACTGATTCACTCGAGCAGACTGTTTCAGTAAAACACAGAAAGATCTGCACACACGGTCAACCACAAGAATGCGAAGTGTGTGTGTCTACTTATATGTACACATGTATTAGTGACATTCAACGAATTCATAATTATATTAGTGAATGTTTTCTATTACTTTCATGTCTTCAATTTATAATTTATTTACAGTTTCTTTTCTTCTTTAAATATTTAAAGTCGTCGAGCTATTTTAATATATTTTTGCTATATGTACTTATGAGCTCTAAATTAGAGTACCGCTGCGTCTTAAGGGCGATTAAAATTATGATTAATCTTGTGGTTCTGAAGTAAACATTGTGTGAAAACGAAAATGTTTCGAAACCATCTATAATATCTTCCGTGTGAAAGATAAATAGATGAAAGGTTATAATTTCAAGAAGAACACAAAGTATCAGTTGTGATACATAATAAGAGTATGTGTTGTGATGTATAGCTAATATAATAACATAGAAAGATAACTTTCAGTCCGGGTCACTTGACATTGTATATACTTTGTAGGGAATTTAAAAAATACATACATCAATAAATTAACTATATAAATTAGCCAATTACCAATTTTAAAGATTCCTTAAGGTGTTTGAAAGATCTTTAAAAAAAGTTATACTTAAACTGGTATAATATATTCTCAAAAATGTGTTTTAAGAGCTATTTCAATTGAATTGTTTTGGGGATTGAGCACGTTATGGGAGACTTTAATCACAGCGGTTACTTCGCGAGTGACTCAATAATACAATGACCGCTACGACTTTAAGTTTAATTTTATGATTTTTAAAAGAAGAAACTACTAATTTTTTTTTAATTGTTTGAATAAATAACATTTAGTCTTGTGGTTTCAATCATATAATAAGAACTGAGCGAGGTCTAAGTCTGAGGTCTAAGGTTCTAAGTCTAATCAAAGATATCAAAGCACTTGCATTGTTGTTATAAAGTAACAAAAACTTATGTCTCGTTACTATAATTGTTACAGTTGCCGTTCTGACTGTTACATCGTATAATTATCATCAAATTAATATATCTATTTTGTGCAAATATAATTTTTAATTATATTTGTTCAAATAACTTGCAGAGATGGAGGGAACGTTTAGAGGTTGGAGCTATTCCATTCTCAACAAGCTATTTCTAGGTAATTACGAAAACGACTTATGTTTTCAACTTCCAGCTGTAATTAACCTTATGTAAATAAAGCGGTTACCATCACGTACTAAATAGACTTCTGGAACAAGAAACTGACCTGTAAACACGTTTACGATGCTACTACTACAGGACGCAACCAGCACGCAGCGAGGTCTGAATATTGAGTTTTTCTATATATATGTTATCCTTTTATATTAAATATGTTTAGCTCTTAATGTTTTAGATTAGTTCATAGTTAAATAAGTTGTTTACTCTAAATTATTTTATTAGCAGATATTTACTCGAAAGTTGGCAGATGAAGTTTGACATTTAGTGTTGTCTAGTGCAGTAGTAGGGTGGCGCATGTCCCGGCGGATGAGGCTCCGATAAATAGTCAGCCATGAGAGGGCAGCAAAGGACTTAAAACCTATTTTCGTGCGCCGACCGCAAATACTCGTAAATGAGATGAAGGCATCTCAGGAATCATCAGGAATATAATTGCCAATAATGAAATGAACGTTCCCACCAGCGTATGTGTTCCGAGCGCACGCCGACCGGAGCGTCCGGAGCGCCCTGAGCGACCGGAATTATTCATGTTCCTCCATGAATATGTAACTGTCCTCTTACACACGAACGGTGACTACGCGCACATGTCGTTCACTCCATCACTATATAAGATGATACAATCAAGTTTAAATAAAGCGAACGTCAGCCGTGTCAGAAGTATTACGATCCATGTATTCGGTAACGAGGTATGAAGTCGAGACGAACAACTAGTACGAGTAAGAGATAAAGATTATAGTATGTCATTGACGAATTTGTCCCAAATATGTTTTTGTGATGGTTTTCTACAATGTAAACTATACTAATTAGTCAAATTATGAGTTTCGATCGGTTTTATATGACGGGAGCGTCAATTCCGATTGAGTTTTAAAAAGAGTGTCCACTGTTCACTTCCATCAAGATGATCGGTCATACTCATAATGTGGTAGTAATAGTAGGAAAACGTCAACTGGTTATCAATATCCTTTTATTCCGTGATATCACACGAAAGGTCTGTTGCTACGTTCCTACAGCTCGACCCAGAATGGGTTGAGCTCTGCCGGGCGCCCGTATTAATGTCAAACGTAGACAATACTATCTCAGTTTGACATTTAATAATTAATTAATCTTTACAAACAATTAATTGACGGTTAAATTTACTGTTGGTTATCATGGTTGGTCTTGGTGGTTGGTGGTTGGAGTGGTTATCCGGGAAAGCTGCCACGCCGAGTTTTATATATACCCGTAGATAATTTTCGAGAATTATTTATCTACCCTTAAATGTCTTCGCGACTGCCATAAGACATCAGTTTGCGCTTGCAGTTCGAGCTTCTCTCATGCATAATGTAAAGCCACCATCAGCGACGCGCCTTCATCTCCCGAACCTAAGCGATGATGTTTATTTAAGGAATGCTTTAACGGTCGGAACGCGTTTTGGTGTTACTTGAAGTGTACCCTTTGTTTATCTAGAAGATATCCGCCTCCGCCTTATGTAAGGCCAAAAGTTATTTCGGGTTAAGTCAACTGTACTAAAGAACTGAATTCATATTATATTACAAGCGATTGGTATCCCGTAGTTTAGAAAAATATTTTATAATTTTCTGCACTGCGGCGCTTCTTGGTACACGTAGTACCTGTTGATATAAGAAACGTAGGCGTACGTGTCGGAGGTCAATATGAGATGAATAAGACAGGAAACAGTATGTAAATGTTGGTTTATTTATTGCACGCGAGCAAATCAAGACCCTCATGCGTCATCTAACAAGAACCATCAATAGCCACCGACTTAAGTAAGGTGTTGAGACCCTTGTGTCTGTAACTACCCAACTCATACGCTCTTTTAACTGAAACACAGCAATACAGACACAGTATTAATGTTTAGCGGCCGAATAATTCACGAGTGGGATACGAGGACGGTACTCCTACAATGCTACACCTTTTCTATGTCGTCTAGAAACTATAGAGCGGTAGTTTTAGGACCGATGTTTATATTATATTCATAACACGAAAGTTCCAAATTAATTATACTAATATACTTAATTAATTTCTCATAAACAACGGCGAAATCGAAATTTAATATTAAAATCGATGATGTTTCTAAAATATTATTCATATTTATTCAGACCGTAAAAGCGTCTATAACGTAATGTATGTGTTATTTAAATGAGTCTGCAACCGCTCCCGGTCCGAGCTCGCCTGAATATAAATAAACGGTGTCCGCGCTGCGCCGCACGTAACTCTACCTTTGCTTATAATAAACTAAGTTACGTTCGCACGGGGCTGGAAGAGCTCGTCGACACGTTTGCGTGGAGCTCGATGGCATTATCTTTATCGGCTCGTAGCACCAATCATTCGATATGCTATTTGATTAAACACACGTCATCATGTTTAATTTTGTATATAATAATAGATACAGCAAATACACATATATCATCATAATAATTGTATCAGTGTAATATTGTAAATACAATAAATTGTTAATGATTCCAACATATAAAAAAAGCCTTACGCGTCGAACACAGAAAGTTCCTTTTTTAAGTCGATTAAAACTACAATACGATACGACGACAATAGAACGTCTATAAACTAAAAGTAATATCTCACTGGACGACTGTAGCTCCTAGAATCAGATTCAATTAAATCATAATCTAGTTTGATTAAATTTAAAAGCTTTCTTACACTCCGTCCGTTGTCTGAAAGGGAAACTCGACTAATTAATTCAGTTGATTTTGAACAAGTTTCCGTAACCCGAGGCTCGGAGATGATCCAGAGAAGGAACGAGCAAACTTCGATTTGTTTGATGCGATTAACGAGCGAGATAACGTAGACGTAGACGTTCTACGGTCGGTTGTTTGTCGTTCGGCGTCACAGGGCGGCGCTCACGTCGGGAACACGGGGAGCTCTGGGCAGTGCTTCACTAACTTACTGAATGCTAATACTGTTGCTAATTATGTCTAAATAAGATATCGAATAATTTTATTATTATATATTATAGTTAATAATTTCTAATCAATTTAATTTAAACCTAAAACACATTATTGCCTTCAACATTATCACAGACTTCTTAGTATCAGAAATGTATGTTTTAATAGTTTGACGGAAAATCGCGGAATTTGTTCACGTCTACATTAAAAGAACTGAAATGTAATCGGCTACCCACGTATCGGTGTATCGGAGCTGGTGATGGTCGCCGGTCCGCCTCGCAGGTAGGACGCGTGAATATTCAAGGCTTTGTTATTGCATTCTCTTTAATCATTTACGACCTATCCTCTTTGTAACGCTGCTCCTTTCAATTTGTTTACTGCCGTCGAGTTACAATGTTTGACTACGCTAAGCTTTTCAAAGGAATTCGATTATTTTTCGAAATGTAAAACTTTTACAATGTAACGCGGGGTGTCTGCCGCGACTGCGCCATTCTGTGTTATAATGGGACGTGGACAAATGAACACAATAATAATAATATGACGATGATCATTGTACTCAAGTCTGCGCACACGGAAAAGCATTCTCTATTCAATCACTCACTAATCCTATATTTATAAATATGTTGTAAATCCATTTTCCACTATTCGCAACTCTGTACTCCCCGTTATACTAAATAAATAAAACAAACTTTAATTCAGATAAGTAGCAAATGAAATAAAATACATAGCTATTTAAATATTAGCAAAATATAAAATAACATCATATACATAAAATTAGCATCATAAAGAGCATCCCCGTTGACAGCAAACCCCGCCCCGCTCCTCCCTACCCCGCCCCGGCCCGGCTCACGTCACGTATCGGTCCCTTCAAACACCAATTACCTATATTAATTATTATTTGCAATCGACTGACAACTAAATGTCGTTTCAATTAAAAATAGATTTATTCAATTATGTTCATATGCAAATTAAACGCTCGACGCTTTTTATATGCATCTATCGAACGGCTCTCGAATAATCGTGTTCAGCCGAAACTATTCACACCAAACGCACACCGTCACCGCCACCGTCACCGTCACCGCCACCGTCACCGTCACCGTCACCGCGGGTTACTCAGTAATGTTTTTTTAATTTAAGTCTTGGTAATGTTATAAATCAAAGTAACTTTTCTTATCTGTCCCTTTGTTGGCTTACTTCTTTAGTTCATGTTGGGTTTCGATTAGCTGTTTCGCAATCATTAAGACATTTTATTTCGAAAGAATTTATTGTAACTCATTTTTTTATAATAAAAGTACAGTAACGGAACTTTGATGTTTTGTAATGCAGTCGTTAAATGGGCTTTTAGGGCGCTGTTGATGGCGCAGTAACCATTCTTATGTTCAAATTAACCCTTAGTCTAAGTAACTGTGCTTGTCACGTAGTGAATATAAAACGTATCACTATAAAAAAACATAATAATTTTAAGTCTTCGGTAAATAATGCTTATTGTTTTCAATTTGGACTAGCAGCTTAATAGATATATTAAAATATGTTCGATAAACATAATATGGGAAAAAGATATAGATCGCTTGAATCGATGCTGGATTATAAAACTTAAAATTTGTTTGTGCGAAGTTAAAGTTGTACTAAATTAGGTCGTAATTTTTATTTGGCGTAGCTTAGAAATTATAAATAAAATTGGAATATTTTTCAAAGAAATTTTCAGCGGAGAGCTTTATATAATAATTTCGTCTAACGAAACCATTTCACACCTCTGGTGTTGAAAATTTACATCCACGGGAGCCGCGGGGTGAGTGCGGTTAGTCGGGGGCATGCATTACGTCACCGGCGCCGATTACAGTCATTACGGCGCTCGGAGTGGTCGGCGGAGAGAAGGATTTAGAACGAGCGCCGGCTTTCTGAGAGTGTTTATTTAAATGTAAGTAAACTAGAGGACAGGTTCCAAAATCCATTGAGTAGGATTCCGCTTGCAGTAATTAATACGGACATTGACAATGGAAACGCGCTGCAGTTGGTATTTATTAAATTCATCAATATCATTGTAATCAATGAAAATTACTAATTTTGTAAAATAAGTCAAGCCTTACAGTGACTAATAAATTCACGTATGTAAGTATTGTATTACATAACTAGCTTCCACGCGTGCCTTCGGCCGCGCTTAGCGTTCCTGCTGCCCTGTGGGCTGCGGTACGATTAAATAACCTTCTGCAAGAATTTGGCTATTCAATTTAAAAAAAAAAAATTATTCCGATTGGTAGTGCCAGAGATTATTGCATGAAAACATAATACAATCCAACTCTTTAGTTTTATTATTATTTAATATAGATTTGATTCGTTTTTATATGAAATATATAAAAGATGTAAGAAAAAAAATACATGCGAAAGCAAATCTTTGCGTTCGTTAAATAATCCTCACAACTAGTACAGAATGAGGTGAGAGCTGAAATCGTTCGGCTTACGTACAAGTATATTACAAGTTGGCGGCTTGTATTGAACGCGTTTTCTTATTTTTGTTGTTTTTATTTGTATCTGAAAACTAAGAGCTCTCGCGAGCTGCCAAACGGCCGGCGCAGCTCTGAAAGACGCGAATAACAGTAATTGCCTCCGTTTGGACAAAATAAACTTCCTACATGCTTTTATTTTTTACCTTTTAGTTTGAACGTGGAAATGTTTTTATTTTATTTATTTATACTTTATTGTACACCACAAAGACAGAAAGAATACAAAACATGGATACAGCCTAAATAAAAGTAGCATACAATTTTGGCGACCTTATCGCTACATAGCGATCTCTTCCAGGCAACCAACGGAGTAAGTGATAACACATAGGATATGAGGTAGGTGGTGCTCTAATAATAAATAAGATTATATTAATTTATGATTAAACAAACTAATAAATAAATGTAAATATAAAATACACATAATATATATATCAATAAATAAATTATATTATCAATACATATAGAATTACAAGTATACAATATAAATACATACTATAAACAATAACAACGATAAGTCCTCAAACATAACAGAAAAAAAATTATAATAATAAAAATAAAAGTAATTAATGGTGATAAGGCATTTGAGACAAAAAGTGATCTTCTACAAGTTTTTTAAAAATATTTATGGATTTGGCCTCTCGAATATTTAAAGGAAGGTCATCCCAGAGCTTAATAGCCTAAACTGTAAAAGAATTATTATAAAAGGATGAGTTATGTTCAGGCACCCTTAAAATCCATCTCTTCACAGAACGAAGAACATCTCCAGTATTCCCTAAAAATAAAGACTTCTCCTTCAAGTAAGGGGGAGTAACAGGGTGAAACAACACACCGTACATTATAGACAAGATGTGCATATTCCGGCGAAGTCGAATGGGTAACCAATTTAGACGAGAACGAAATTGTGAGACGTGGTCATATTTGCGTAATCCAAATATAAATCGAATAAATGTATTTTGTAGTCTCTCAAGCTTATTCAACTGGTCTTCGGTTAAGTCAACAAAGCTTGCGTCAGCATAATCAAGGATAGGAAGGAGTAGAGACTGTGCGAGCATAATTTTGGTAGGAATTGGAAGAAAATGTCGAAGACGACGCAGAGACCTCAGCGCAACAAACACCTTCCTGCTGATTTCATTTACATGGCGAATCCAGCTAAGAGTATTGTCAAGGAAAACTCCCAAATTTTTAACGCAGTCGCAATAAGGGAGGACAATATTGTCAAACATTATTGATGGCAAGGAAGACCAGTCGACTTTTGATAATTGTTTCCGGCTGCCAATAATTATGGCTTGAGATTTGCTAGAGTTAACATTAAGACCAAACGATTTACTCCACTCACGAATTATATTGAGGTCGTTATTCATTCTTGCGATAGCCAACGGAAGATTCTCCAAAGTCGACTGGGTGTAAATCTGGACATCGTCTGCATACATGTGGTAGAGAGAAGATCGAATTGATGAAAATAGAGAAGAGTAACGGTGACAACACGCTGCCCTGCGGTACGCCTGCAGAAATATCGCACCATGATGAGTAAGTGTCATCAATGCGAATTCGTTGCCGACGACCACGAAGATAACTGTGAAATAATTCAATGACTGCATACGTTAAGAGAACGCAACTTACTAAGTAGGACATCAAAATCAACACTATTAAAAGCATTGCTGAAATCCAATAAAGTCATAACAGTGAGTTGCTTATTGTCCATACCCCATCGTTTTTATTTATTATAGTAAATCAGAGTATCGTATTAGCCACCCAATAATGACAATAATCTATAATAACAAACTACATCTGCCAATTAATGCGCCGCAGGCAAGTTTACGAGTGTGTCGATGTGCCGGTAATGTTACCAGCTTATTTAGCTTCAAATGTTTTGTGGATTGTTTGACTGTAGAATATTTAAAATACGAGAGGTGTATCTTAGTGTTGCACACTTCAGGCCTTCGCACCCAAGTCACCGCTATAAAATGTTGTGATATAATTCCCACTACGCTGGAGCGAGTAATCATCGCGATATCGCGTGCAGTGTAATGGGTGTCGACGTTTAATCGTGTCGGCTTAGTGCGCGCTCCACACGTGGGCACATATACTTAATCTAACGTCATTATTAACTCAGGCGGAAACTTGCAACACCATGGCAGGGCTCGAGTTGCACAATGGCTAGTATATTACTAGGAAGATTTAAATAAATTTTAGCGTTTATGGGTCTGAATTGTGATAATAATTATAGTTATTTAACGTCACTCGTTTCCCTCTTTATATATATAAGGTAGTGTTTGTAAAAGTTGATGAGATCTTACATCTGAGGCGAGTTCCGCCGAGCGCGGAGCTCAGTACATTAGGGAAGAGCAGCGGATGCGGGCCGCAGCCGCTTAATCGATGCAAATCATATAAACCAGATCTCGTGAGGAATTTAACAAATTGTATAATTTAAACAAATACAGAATAATTATCTTATATCAATTTGTATTTTGTTAAAAGACTAACTACTGAGTATCTTGCCGGTAAGATCCACATTTCGAATCGGAATATTTTGACTTGAGTTGCTACGATAGTGCGGGACGCCTCGAAGTACTCCCCCTCGAAGTACCCCCTGTATTCTTGCGCGTCAATGAAATAATAAAGTTTATCCCTCATCGCGTTTCATTCTCACCGACAAGGGGCGACTCTTTCCTTTATAATATAACTTTGTTATTTATTTATTTATTCCTACAACCTAATTTAAGTAATAGCCTTTGCTATATACAGGGGGAGAGAAGTTACTTGGCTTCGCGTCAGATGCAACGGTGTTACCGTTATCAGTATAAGTATTATGTCATTAAAAATGTATATATTTTCTACAATATTATAAATACAAACGTTACTGTATTACTTAGTAGCAATTTTTGAAAAAATTAACTGCATAAGGTATTGTTAAAGAATTAGTAAGATAGTTATTAGTTTCAACAAGTCCTCTGCAAAAGTCTCGAGGGGATCGTCACGCTTACAACCGATAAAGTTTTATATTATGGCGTTATTTACGCTATGCGAGTACAACTACGGCCGCGTCCAGCTCACGATGGATGAGGTGAAGAAGTCTAACTTTCTATTTTATCAATTACAGAAGAAAAATACGTGCTTTTTTGGTTCTGTTTTTTATTAATTTAATTAAAAGTAGCAGAAAGTTAAATAACAACAACCGTAAATATACATAATGTGTAAAATGTACAAATATTATTGTATCTTATCATTAGTCTGCAGAATAATATTCAATGATAAAGTATTATTTAACATTTCACATTTGTCGGAAAATAAGGACACGATCACGTTACAACATTATCAGAACAAACTCACAGAAAACAACAACATTTCATTGGATAAATTTCAAAGCCAAATAGCAAAATATATTTATAAAAGTTACTAATATTAAAGGCAATAATATAATCAGAAACACAATATCAGTGTAGATCTGCGTGCTCTCAAAACTACGAGTAGCTCGAATCCGTTGAAATGTAGATCAGCTCTGTACGTCAGCTCTGCCAATTTATAATTACCAATGTTAATGTACGTGAATAATTATTATCCAGTAGACTGTTATAATTAAAGGCAGTCGAGTTTGTGACAGAAAGTTCACACATACATACGACGCGTGTAATACAGAGAATATTTACAAATGTTTGAATGTATTTGTGTTAGTACGGACAGCAAAAACAAATTTAAATTTCCGATCCAACCGCACTATTACAATTATGTTGCATAAATTACATTGCCTTTATTGAGAGTACTGGCTGTTTGGCATTGTTAAATAACATTATATAGATTGCTATTATTTCAATGAAAAAATACCGGCTTGCGTTCCGCTGCTGGACGTCTCTCAATCTTTTGTGGAGAAGGTTTCGAGTTTAATTCACCACCCTTCTTCAATACAAGTTGGTGAATACATATGAGGCAGAATTTCATAAAGATTTTGGGTAAATTGACTGAAAATAATTGTTGAAAATATGGGAAACAATCAGACTGGGAGCTTTACTCGCGTAAACCGTTATAGTTATCGTTTTATTACGACAATATAAATGTTTTATGTAGACTCTTCCTCCACCCACACAAAGGCAACACGGGTGACTAACGTAAGACATAATATTACGATTTAAATTTATAGTTCCGTCTGTGAAAATCTGAGCAGATCTGTGAAAGCATTATAATATTCTAAAATAAATTTATTCATGTAAACTTGACAACACAATGGCGCCTAATCAATGTTTCAAATATTAAATGTTTCGTACACTAAACATTTCGGGTAATTGTATGTAACAATGTGATCAAATAAATAAATTAAAATACAAGCTGTTAATTCACTTAAAATACGAACCGCAATTAAAATTGGACGTAACGCGTTTATTATAAAACGTAAATAGCATTGCAATGCAGTAAACAATAAAACTGAACTGCACTTCTCGGTGGAGAGCATTCCCCGACCAGCGCCCAAGTTCTGCTGCGCAGTGCTTACCGGGACACAATGCGTTTGTTAATAAAATGATGACCTTTATCTGTAAATTCCTTGAGTCGTCCATGCTAACAAATACTATCTAGTAGTACTATCAGCCCGTAAATGTCTAAATGCTGGCCTGAGGTTTCGTTTCCTCTGGAATAGAAAGCTTGGAACTGATTTCACCCCGCTACTCCAATACGGATTAGTTTCTGCACGATTTTTATTCACCGTGCAGAAGAAGAAATATAATGAAAACTCAGAAGTGCTTACTCGAACTTGAACCCGTGATCTTAGGTTGATGATTGAAGTATTGTAACCATTATGTCACTTCGGCACGGCGATCGATTGTTATAATGTAATCTTGTACTTAATAAGTAACAAATGAGAATACAGCGCGACGCTCCGAGGGGGTGGAGGGGCGCAGCCTCGCACCGGCGCACTAATGAGGTACATTGTTAACTACAATAAAGGTTTCTTAAGTTCAATTCAATAAAATGTAGAGCGGCAGATGTTATTTCAATACCTTTGACATTTTCGAAACAGATTTTTCTTTCATTTCATTATACCACAGGTCGCAAATAGTGACAAAGGTGTGGTGAGTGGTGGCAAAAGTGCGGCGTCTATTTACCAGAAAGACTACAGAGCTGATAACAGTACTCTTATTTCCGTTTGATATTTCTACGTCAAAAAATGCTTTTTTTAGTAACTAGCTTCACGATCAGTAACGCTCCCGAGATCCTGTCTCAGGTCAGCGCTTACTGAGCCAAACATATAATTATAGTTCACAAGTGTGTGCGCTATCATAGATGCACTCTGTATTCTCTCACTCTTAACTTCTTTTCTAACTCACCTAACTACTCTATACCTTGTACATAAACTGCATACAACTAGGTATCCAAGTATAAATGTAAAAGTCAGTTTGTTTTTTGCTTGTGTTTATTTTTTTATTAGCCTTTCACCTCTTAACAACAAGCGTACATTATGAAATTTTACATACACGTTCTCAGAGGGACAAAGAAGGACGTAGAGGTCCCAACAATTCTCCCCTCATGCGCGGGCGTAGCCTCGGGCGAAAACTATTAAAAGATAAATAAGAGCAAGCTAATAAACTCTTAACAAGAAACTGTATTGGCAGTGGACACACTCATGTATCAGATATTAGTAAAGTGATTGACAACAAAGAAAACGAGGCGTGAGAAAAGTTCCGGATGAATGTTGTTTTCCGCCATGAGAATGAAATCCCAACCTTTATAATATCGGGTTACGTATGTCGTCCGTGGATTTCCAACCACTAATATAATGATATTTACTCATTACGGCTCTACCTTAAATTTATCCTTAATTTTATATAGTTCAGTGTACAATATGGACACTATTACGTTTGGGCTAATTTGTGCTTTAGTTAAAATCCATTAAATTTTGCACAAAATAACACGAAATTGATTTTCTATTGTAATTCTATTTAACTACATACTTATGAACATTACTATGATAAACATGACCTATGTATACTTTTCTACAATGTTTACAGTTATATACTCAATCAAACAAGTTAAGAGTTGTCGGCCTCCATTAATAAAACAAACTATACAATATACTGTCGACACACGCAATGGTGGTGGACAACAAAAAAAAATTAAAATATATTTTATTTAAGTCTCCTTAGTGCTTATCTGTGCTCGGCCGTAGCATTACTGGGCGCCAAATATTTTAGGTCTATGACGTCGTTCATTAAAGCAGTTTGTAATGTGATAATGGTTAATTAATGAGGTTTTAGATAAAGCAGTGCGTTCTTTTTTTGGTAATTAGCAAGAACTTTATGATTTTTCATCGCGGGTGAAAACGTTTTATTGTATGTTTAAAAATAATTATTAAAGTGTTTTATTTTTCTTTAATATTAAAGAAAAACAATTACTCAAAGCAATTGCAAAACGAGAGTCGAATATAGAATTATAAGATTCAATTGCAATCGTACATTCGAGTAGACAATTGCCCACAGGACAAGTTAATGTAATAAAATACAAACGGTCACTTCTGGTAATATTAGACGCCTTTAAACTTTGAACTTTTGGGAAACGTTCAGAAATATTAGAATTTAGAGAGTGTAATGTATTGATATGTATATTACGTTTATAATAGACTAACAGAGTATGATGTATCCAAAAGATAACGGGTTCAAACTTCAACCCCAGCCAAACACCACTGACTTTTCATGTGCTCCAATTGTGTGAAGGATCATAAACCTGCATGTGTCAGGTGTTGTAGAAAAAATCGGCCACATGTAAATCATTCCAAGATGAAAGGCGGCTTTTGTTCAGCAGTGGCCATTTAAAGACTTATTTTTACTATACTTTTATTAATTGAAGAATATAAATAAATAGAATAAAGAAACTAAATGAAGCGAATAAATATATCGATTAGCACTGTTTTTATTTTGGATTTTATAGTTCTATTTATTAGCAATAACTTAATTATTGATTTGTTTTTTAGATACAGCTCATCTTCTAACAAAAAAATATACTTATTTCCGAAATAATCTGCCGCACTGAAAAGCATGACTTATATTAAGTTCTTCTTTAATCGTATTTTTTTAATCCTTTTGTTCATTCCTGTTTAATCTACCAGCAGGAAACAATATTAATTCTGTTTGGCACTCAATACTCAGAGACGACGAACTAAATAAAGGTTTTTTGTAGGATAAAGTAATATGTCTTCCTTTTCCTTGTCTCTGCTAATAACCCCCATTCTGTTGGCTTAAGCCTTCTTAAAGTTGTCTTGTTTTTATACGGACAGCGTTTGATTATATATACGAAATCATTTTGGACGAGCACATTCGTAAGAGAAACTTTTTATACAAATATATAGCGGCTATTTCTTTTTAGATTACCTCCGAAATTGACGTTCGTCATCAGTTTCGCTTGACAAATAACCTTTTAAAGATATACAATTTATATAATATGTGAATTATATCCCGCGTTACAGCTACATCGTGAAATAACCTCCAAATGTCCTCAAGAAGTCGTGGGACATATACTGGCCGTTACTCTACTTTTCGCAATATTCGTACAGATGATTGCTATCTTTAAATTGACCTATTTGGTATATTCTCAGTCGCGAAAACTGTTTGAGGACAGAAGGCGTATCTAAATCCATAGCCAGATTTCATTGAATGTTTATATATGAAGTTAAAAGTCGTTATTTAATTCGAATTTGCTTTAAAAATATTAGTTATCACTCGGAAAGATTATTAAATTTATAATCTACCTATGATAATAGATAGGCTAGTGATAAAAGGGGATCGCTATTCTATTCGCGTAGGAAAAGTTAATTCGGAAATATACTCTCCATGTGATAATAAAAACATATTAAAAGACTTTATGAAATGAAACCGAAAGTAACAAAAAGTTAAGCTCTTTTAATCCAATTGTGGTAAGCGCTTGATGAACTAACGGCTAATTGTACACACTATACTATATATACTCGACAATTTTTTTTTTAAGAGCTATTTCGAAGAATCTTCCTAGAGTTTGTGACGTACATACATAAATCGATACAAAGAACAAACGTGATTTTATTACTCTCGAAATCCGACTGCGCACGGTTAGAAATAATTAACGCATTTCTTAAACAAAGTAAAAAACAAGAATAATTTAAACACATGGTAATGATAATGGACATTATCATTATTTTAAAAAATAAGTTTGTCACATCAAGTGATTATATACACAAAGGAAGACGATATACTTAAGTCGTTTTAATCGACACATTCATCAGTGGGCTAACTGAAGCTGTCACGAAAATAATTGACTACAATTTACACAACAGGCTCCGTTCATAAAACAGTGTCTGTGATTGGATGATTCAAGTTCCTTTAATACTTTCTTCTAAGAAACGAGAAGAAAGTTCATTAGAGGAACGTCACAATAACGCACCGCAGAATGAGGGCAAGGAATACAAAAATGTTTGTATCAGACGAGCAGCTCTCGAGACTGGAACAAAAGAATGTATACTTTTTGTGTTTGCAGCGAGGCGGGGGTTAAGTGCATGCGGCGGGCGCCTGATTGAGATGAGCCTCGCGCCGCCTCGTGAGGAACGTGGGACAATGTTCTATACAGCCACCATTCATTACGTCATCAATTATAGCCATTCTATTGAAACAAATAACGCGGGAAGATCCAAATATCATGGTAAATTAATAACTTAAGTGGTATTCTTAAGCAATCTCCAGTCTTTATTACGAAATTCTCGAAGGCGATTCAAAAATCGTACCGTTGCGTCTTATCAAATTGATTTACAGATAATTAAATATTGGCCGACTACTATTAGACCAGTAAGCTGGACACATGACTTACTTATAAAATAGTGTGTAATGTTTGAAATCCACGCAAACCTTGCACTTCGGTCGTTCGCCTTGCACAGTGAAGTAGTAATTTCACTTCATAGTTTGCAGTAGTTAGTTTAGCTAAAGTACATCGTAGTTTATCAACTTTCGTGGGTTTTTATCTGACCTTATACCGTACTTATGGTTAATTGTCCAAAGTATTTAGTAGAACAAGTAATGTGGACGTGTAGCCGAGATTTAAAATACAATCCGATCCGAGCCTAGCGGTTAAATTGAAATCGTATTCAACCGATTGTAAGCTCGGCGTGGCCGCACCGCGTACCTTTCATGTTGTGTTGACCGGAGCTCTCGCTGGATTTTATTTGATAATAAAATGCTTTTATACCAAGATTAGAGCACGCCCTTTGCGTTCACATTTTACGGTGAAATCTAATAATTTATTTAAAGCTATAAATTTAGTCATATTTCTTTACAAATGTATCTTCAAAGAGGTTAATGAAATGAAGTTCTGTGTAGAAACGATAATTTAATATTATGAAAATTAACATTATTTTTTTGTAAATTGAGTTGCAGGAACAAAAGCCGTAGTTGGGGAGGAATAGGATGATATATGTAAGTACGCACTAGTAGAGTAATGAAATTGACTAAATATAATAAACAAAGGCCTTAATTTTTACCCAATTATTTTAATTTGTATTAGGTAGATTATAAATTTAATAAAAGTTTTTTTTTAACAGTTCAACTTACTATTGATCCTCGTTAATGTTTACAACTACGAGGGTAGAAGTGCGTGTTAACACGAGCAAGATGTCCGGCGTTGATGAATACGAGCAAGAAAATCTTTAATTAACAATAACGTAACAAAAGACATATATATTTTACAATTTAAAAAATAAAGCACAAAAAATATAACTCAAATATAAACAAAATTTTTGGTAATATTAAGTACGAGTGGATTATAAGGGCTCTTAGAAATATGTTAATATGAGTAAGGATTACGAGTAACGTTTATATTTCTATTTATAGAACTTAAAGTAAATTTACGGTAAGAAAGAATTCGTTCACACAATCTGAGCACGTGCTGACGGAGAAGCGCCCTCGTCGAACGAAGTTATAATCCGCCGGCTCTTGATGATCTTTGCGGAGAGCTCGGCCAAAGTTTTTCTATCGACCTGAATATTAATGAACTATCAATTTTATTGTATGAAAAAGTTTAATCATTTTCAGGAGGAATTATAATGATCTCGCTTTCTTTGATTCATGAGCCTACTTATTGAATAATACGCACCCGGACTAATATTATAAAAGTGACTGTTTGTTTGTGTCTTACACTTCTTATCTACTCAACCGATCATCGTGAAACTTTGCGTACACGTTCTCGTGGGACACACAGAACGGCACAGGATACCGAAACATCTCCCCACTCATACTTTTTCTTCACTGTGATTTTGTATACAAAATAAAACACAAACTGTCTATCTACAGTTTATATTTACATTTCCGACTCCTTTATTAATAATGATTCCTCACGCAGAAACTCGCCTTCCTCTTGTGTTTTATATTAAAAAATACTATTATCCATACATGGTGTATGGATAGGGGGGGCCTTAATTTGTTGATGATATGTCATAGTAAAATGCTAAGACTGTGATCGATATTTTTTATTCTCACGTCTTATATATAGAATTAGACACTATTAACTTTAAATAGTATGTTAGTTAGACAGTCCAGATGTAACTTTTTTTTATGGAATATAGTTGGACCAGCATATGGGCCACCTGATGATAAGTGGTCACCAACGCCCATAGACATCGGCATTGTAAGAAATGGTAACCATCACTTACATCAATGTGCCACCAACCTTGGGATCTAAGATGTTATGTCACTTGTGCCTGTAATTACACTGGATCACTCACCCTTCAAACTGGAACACAACAATACCAAGTACTGCTGTTTTGCGGTAGAATATCTGATGAGTGGGTGGTACCTACCCAGACGAGCTTTCACAAAGCCCTACCACCAGTATAACTATATAATGATTTACAAGACAACTACCGTGAACATTGAATTCTCGCCCAAAATATTCGTGAGTCATAAGTTTATTTTACGTTCGGTATTGATTTACCTTTAGTTACACAGAGCACTTGATTGGTAAAATAAACGTAGAGACGACTTAGAATAACTAGCAACATATCTTATGATAACACTTCAACAAATATAGTTCGCGTAATGTACAGCATAAGAGAATACATACACATACGTATGTACAGAAAGAGAAGAATATATATTTGTATATATATAAGACGAACAATACTCTTCACGGCTTTTAACAGAATGTTAAAAAATTTTTGACCGTTTTAAATGCGACACGTTTATCGTATCAGATGTAAAAAGGATAACACATTTCCAAAATAAAAATCCTAAAACCTTATTGAAGAGGTATACTCGAGAGGCAAAATTTCAAATCTTTTTTTAATTGGAATTTGTATGGGTAAATCAAATTCATAGTTAAAAATAAAATATAGTATGTAAGCTACATTATATTATCAAATAATCTAGGGCAGCTATAACGATTTTTGCTAAACGCTTACCCCTACTTAGTTCATTTTCTTAAATGTATCAACGTGTCGGCGCTGTTAAGACGAGAAGCTTTTGGAAAAACTTTTGACAGTACCTTATATTAATTATTATTAATTATTTTAATTCAAAAAATTATAACGTAAACCTCAGAATAGTTTAAAAAATAAGTGCACTCGAATTAACCAATAAATAGAATGTCGTCGATCGTTGTTCAGAAGGTAGAAAAAGCATAAAAATGAGACCGCGCAACCGAGATGGCCGAGTAAAAGATACGCGAGAGAAATCTGAAATTTAGTTGGTTATAGACGCCCTCTTAATGAGCCACTGAGATACGGAGTGAACTTTCCCTTATATTTTAGTTTCAATGTCTTTACATAATATCACAAAAATTACGAAATTAAAGAAATATCATAACTCAAGCTTGAGGCGAGTGAGTAGGGAGGGGGGCGTGCTCCGTGATCGATGGTCGTCCCTGCGGGGTGACGAATTAATTGCTTTAGAGATTCGTACACGATATACGCACCAGCTTTTTTTACAAACGGATATTAATAGCAACAGTAGAAAGTGTTTCCCTTTTAGAAACAGCAGCGTATTTGCTTGGGCAATATATTACCGTGAAGCGCTTCATAAAAAGCCTCACATAACTATAAATATAAAACGTTTGAGTAAAAATACATATTTGGTTCTGCACTGATAATGATATCCACAAATAGTCCTTTCAAATATAAATTTTATGTGCAAATATGGCTCCTATGCGGTTGCAATATACGAGTTAGTATAGAGACAAAATACTTACAGCTCCAGCTTGGTAGAAGAGACTTGAACAGAATTTATGATACTCTTGATAATCAGAGTAAAACGACGACATGATATGTGGGACGTAAGACTAACCAACAAAAAATATTAGGCTTGTCGAGGGCGGGGAAGGGAGTACGGGGATATTACAAGGGTCGGCGCGGCCCGAGCGGGTCGTTCGGTCCTCGTTATAATTTACCGTACCTACTCGTATTCTGTTTAATGTGGATTACTTTTTCCATTTAGTCTTTCATTTTATTACTTTGTAGTTAACAGCACATCCATACAAAATAAAGAGGATATAAATAATGTGTGTGTCATGTTTGATTTACAAACAATAACGCTTATCACTAAAATCTGAAAAATGAAATAATTTTATAATCATCAAAGGACAGTCAATTTTAGGTTGATCAGTGGATCGAGTATGTAGGTTTTATTGATAATCGCGGATTCAAAACCAGACAATTACAGCTCAGTTTTCATCTGCTTCATTGGAGCTTATAATTCATTTAGTGTTCGAAGTAAATAATAAAAATGGAGCAGCGTAGTGGAATAATCTCCAAGCCTTCACCTTAAGAGGGTAAAGGTATTTTTGTTGCCGCAGGGTTTGTACTTTTTTTTACTTATATGTATATATATCACGTGGGTATTACTGGAATAAGTGAATATGATACGACTAAAAGAAAAAGCCTTGACCGATTTTCGTTCTGAAGAGATTCCGCTGTGTCATGTGGATAATGGATAACATGACGATAAAGGATCCAGCGGGAGGCTGCGGTGTGGTGTCCGTGACCTCTGCGAGGCTCACGGGCGTGGAGTAACAAAAGCTTACTTAAGTGTTAGGAGCCGGTGTCGAGTAGACATCTAGTTAGCAATAAGAGTTTATGAGTTGGTTCGAAAATAATCAAGGAACAAATTTTCATTTTAAAATATCCTTTTATTTTACTTTTTAGATGGATTAATTTTTTCAATAAAACTTATTAGAAAGCTGGTTTGGTATTTTTTCTTTAAATCGAGGCTGTGCGGATCGTACGGTGCGGTTATACGACTCACCAGTATTGAATAAACAAACGGTAACACTACTTTACCACTATTGTCTTTATTTTTGTCTATGAAATAATAAAAACATATTTCAAACGTTTGAAAATAACAAAAATTAGAATTTCAACAAATAATTTTCAATTAAATCAAATTTTTTTTACCAACCAACGTACAAACCGAACTTACCGCTTTATTACATCGTGTAAATAATTTCTCCAGATTATAGTTTGGAACACCAACCTTCTATCACACAATTTATTTAAAATCACTTCACGCAGCAATCACACATTTAAATCACTTTATTAAATTACGTATAACACGGTTTCTTTCAAAATTATAACTCTAATTTACTGGTGGTAGAGTTTTGTGCAAGCTCGTCTGGGTAGGTAGCACCCACTCATCAGATATTCTACCGCAAAATAGCAGTACTTGATATTGTTGTGTTCCGGTTTGAAGGGTGAGTGAGCCAGTGTAATTACAGGCACAAGGGACATAACATCTTAGTTCCCAAGGTTGGTGGCGCATTGGCGATGTAAGCGATGGGTAACATTTCTTGCAGAGCCAATGTCTAAGAGCGTTTGGTGACCACTTACTTACCCAGGTGGGTCATATGCTCGTCCGCCCTCCTATTCTATAAAAAAAAAAATATCGCAATTGCACACGACAATTATTGTCGCAGCGAAGTTTACTTCGGGCAGCGTAACGACAATAGTAAGTAACAGCCTGTTAATGTCCCACTGCTGGGCTAAGGCCTCCTCTCCCTTTTGAGGAGAAGGCTTGGAGCTTATTCCACCACGCTGCTCCAATGCGGGTTGGTAGAATACACATGTGGCACAATTTCAATGAAATTAGACACATGCAGGTTTTCTCACGATGTTTTTCTTCACCGTCAAGCATGAGATGAATTATAAACACAAATTAAGCACAAGAACATTCAGTGATGCTTGCCCAGGTTTGAACACACGATCATCGGTTAAGATTCACGCCTTCTAACCACTAGGCCATCTCGGCTTTTTTGAACGACAATACTGATCTCGAATTACGTTTGAGACCATTTTTACTTTTAATCATAAAAATGTGGGTAGATCGTATTTTCTTACAATCGATATGAGTAATGAGCGGTTTTATAAATAAATAATAACTGAACGTACGAGCAGGGCGACGCGAAGCGAAGGTCCTTATTGTTACCTTCATTTTGTATACAACTTCAGTTCGATTATGGTTTTATTGAATACGAAATTTATGTAATTCATTAAAAATACAATATACATAATACAATGTGAGAATATTTAATTAGCCTTTTATATTTCACTGGTTCGTGTGAGTCTTCAAGTATGTTCATTAGAATACTAAGTTACGACATGTAGCTACATTTGTGGTCATCAGCTCAGAAAATCAAAGTCCACGGCATCCAGTTGGACCGCGACACCTCCTTCGGATTATAATATGTCCACATGTCGGAGGGCGCTCCTCTCCTCTGGTTTGCGTTTGGACTCCATAGATCAACAGATCGAATTTCAGGTACATTTATTTCAAACTTTTTACTTATTTAATATTTTATGACGCAGCACAAAACAAAATATATTTTATAAAAGGCGGGCTGTGTGCATAAAAAAATGATTATGATATATTATTTGATTGTCATCGTCGGAGTGAGAGTGACATAGATAATATGTGTGAGATTGGAATATCGCCGAAACGTCTAGGGCCGAGGATCGGCTCATCGCTCGAGACAGATTCAATAAACGTCGGTCGAACATTCCGCCTCCGTTTATAAAACTCGAAACGAGAAAATTTTATATTTCAAATTCTAGAACGGTTTAGATATATGTATTCAATTTTCTTCAATTGCAAACGATCGTAGATAAATGTTAAACTCAAGTTTATCCGAATCATTTGTAATCTACAAATGATTCGGATACCTGATTGCCTTCAGATTCATATTCCTATTGAGTTATTTATTGTAAACGGATTGGACCGGACCGTGTTCACTGCGCTGTACTGCACCGACAGTATACAGACTCTTTATCAATATTGAATTAAATTTGCTTATTGACAATCAATCGAAGTAAAAACTCTATAGAACCGGTTCGGAGAAGAAAACACTGACAGAAGCTGAGAGTTTCAAAACTTAGTTTACGTTTTTTGTATATTAAATAGTCGGGAGGTATTCATTACGTTTACAAAGTGTGATGTCCTCCATACAGTCACTTATTATTTCATAATTTTTAGTACAAAAATGTCATGTATGATCTCGTATCTTATCTCGACACACCTCTCTCATTGCATTTAACGCGTATTTAAAAAGCAGCTATAGTTAGCTTGAAAAGCTCTATCCATTAATATAACTTTAAAATTACCATGTTTTAGGGTTTCGCCGACGCCTCGTGCAATTCTTTCACATTGTCCTTAGCAATTTTTTAAACAAAAAGATTCCATATAACTACAAATTATTTCTCTTAGTTGCAGATTTTAATTTAAAATTGATTAAAGGCGTATTTATAAGCAATATTAAAATATCGTTGGCACGGCTCGCCGGCGCGATCGGTGCAAGGCGTGGAACCAAATTGAATCCGACGTGCAGCCTCAGGTCAGTGCACCGACAATTGTAGGCGTCCGATGATTATTATGTACCTTGACGCCATTTAGTCGAGCCACTAAACGTTTTTTTACAGTCAAAATATTCTAGTACTAGTACAGTTATAGAATAAGCCTGTGTGCTCACATATCTTCACTAAATGTCTTGCGTGAGCGAACTTGATCGGGAGGACAAATTCGATGGTATGAACATATATGTGAATAATCGAAATTATGTTTATAGAACAACATTTTTCCTCCTATATTAGAAGTCTAGTTGAAGGTTAAATTTCGTGCATTCGTGTGACGCTGTTTCTATTCGAGCTTTTTCCGTTGCTAAAATTTATTGCGTTGTAGCCATTGTCCAAAAGTATTTCGCAAAATCGCGACAAATCTGCAAAGTGTACTAAAATTTATGGCTCAGCTTTATGTAACATATTTATTTTAAAGTAAAATGATTACGAATTATTTTTATTCATCATTATTTGTATTTGTTTGAACTGCTAAATTTATTGGAAATTAGCTGTGCCAGCGGTTTCACGCGCGTAACTTAAAGAAATCACTAAGAGCAGACTTCTTATATTTTAGTATATAAAACATTTTTAGTTTTATTTTCGTGGGATATTAGTCTAGATAGAATATACTTTTTTCTAAACAGCTTAACATTTCATGCTTCTTACTTTAAAATCACAGGCTTCCATATAACCGTAATATGTATTTTTTTTAATAACCTTTCTTTTCTGGGCAGTTATGTAGGAGTCGCCGGCACTTAAGGCGCTGAAATACCATATAATCATTTATAGATAGCTAAAGTTTCAGCAAATTCAACTGAACAGTTATTTTATAGCACTTTTATCGAATAAATTTTTGACGTGATTCTTTAAATTGACATAACTTTATTATTTATAAGCTGATTGAAATAAAACAAATATTAAATTTTAAGTGAAGTTTGCTACAAGATGTTAGTGAAAACCACACCCAAATCCGTTATGGATTTCTAGGATTAGCGTGAACAAACACACAGAAACCCAGATAAACAGACAAAAATTCTAATAATCATTGTTTACAATTCAATTGCGTTGATAAAGATCATCGATTTTATTATATGTGTAGATTAGTTCCACAGATACACGGACATGCTATTTAATGTATTTTATTTATATTTTTATAATTAACTTACTTGAAGAACTTGAATGGTCGAAGGCATTCTCTACTAGTCGACATTTACTGTATATTAAGAAATAATACATAAATAAACCACACAAACATAATATCTTATAAAATATCTTCTACTTTCGTTTTTAAAACAAAATAAAGTTCTATGAAACATTTTATCTAATACACACACACACACACAACTTGGATCATTGCGAGCGTTGCAGCGCTTAATATCTAGAATTATTGACAAAGGACAGCCTTATCGGCATATCATGGCTACGTTGCATTATTGTGCATATACTTTGGGGCAATGCATTAGACATGAACAGAATATTTCTCTTACAAAATTGTATTCGTGCAATATGTAACAAAGATCCAATGCCTCATGTAAACCCTCATTTAAAAATCTCAAATTATTAACGTTGCCATGCATCTACATATACGAAGCAGCAAGTTTCGTAAAGAAATTCAAAAACAATTACTTTGAGACTAATCAGAATATTGTATCATTGAATACGCGATAGCCAAATAAATGTCTCCGTGTAAAACATTTACTATATAGCTGAGCTCTCGGCTCAAAGAATTGTGACCGTATGTTAGTGAAAATTTATAATAAGTTGCCTTCTGACATTAAGGATCTGCCTTATTTAAGATTTGAGAAAAAAATACAGGACTAGTTGGTTGACAAATGTTTTACGCGGTAAAAGAATATCTTGCTATAAATATTTGACATTTATTTATCAATTGCATTAATATTATTTAAATGAAGAATTATAATATAATGTAATTTCTTGTAATTAAGTTAAAATAATTTTAATAATTTAAGTTAAAATATTTGCATGTCATAAATATAGTGACTTAACATGTATATTATGTTGAAGCCAATAAATGGAATTGCAAAAGCAATGATTAATAGCGCTTAGAATTATAACCATCACGTCTAGGGTCTATTGAGGAGGCTTACATGCAACGACAAACTCGTCCTGATTTCAGTATATACATAAACCCTTTTATTGTTATTATTAAAATTAATTAAATGTAATTAGTACTGCTGCTGCTTTTATATTTATATTTTTATATGAACGTAATAGACGCAACCAGGTCGTGCTCCTGACAGCTCATTGGAAAGGCTTCGTTGCTGACAGTCAATGAGTAATGAATATTTGAATGAAATTTCTATAAAAGTTTTAGTATTGAATTATTATTCAGATACAACAGACAAAATGAGTCGCGTGCTATAAATGTTTTGTACAAAACAGCTTAAATTCAATGCTAAAATTATAATAAATGAATTTAAAAAAAAACACTAAGTTAGCGTACCTATTATTGTAAGATAATGTGGATACTACTTTTGGGTGATCATTCGAATTGTACAAGATACGACTCTCTTTATTCTTCGAAAAGGTAAGCACTAAATTACTACTAATTATGCACAAAGCTTTAATTTCGTGTTTACAAAAGAGGCTCACCGCTCGGAAAATTTAATTACGAGATCGAGAACCCATACACTCGAGTGCTCATTAAAATATCGGTAAAAGTTATAATGTAATTTCAAAAGAAGTAAAGTAGACGAAGGCCATGCGCGGCGGATCTACGTTAATAAAAAAGCGATTTGTGAAACTAAAATACCGTCAGAATAAGAAAACCTCGTTGACGTGCAATTGTACCGCAGCAGGAACACAGGTCGAATGCAGGCTTTCATCTAAACTCTTTAAGCCAATGAGCGCACGTCAGTCAGTCCCCCCACCGCGCCTCCCCGCAGTAGCGAGGGCTATGGCCGTCATTCATCAGCTTTTGTATGATTTCAGCAACCACTAACAGCATTTCATACAAAGCAAACGGAAGTATGGAAGTGTGTTGTACTGTATTTAACAATTTTTTTAATATAAAAAGTTATGGTTTTTATTTTATGTTACAGGTAGGCAGACGGGCAGGTAGGATATAATAGTGGGTATAACCTAACCAGACCGGTTTGCAGAAAGCCCTACTACCACCTTGTAAACCACCTAGTAAGTATGGTTATTATTAATTTAATTCTTCCCGACTGTACTGGTCGTCGTCGCTTTGGACTCTACTACCAATTACCATCAGGTGGAGTAGTCATTTTCTTTCTCGGTAAATGTAAAAAATACATTAAAAAAACAACCGAGTAAATGATTTGATCCGATGTGGTTGGGGTTCCAGGGCAGCCCGAAGTCAAAATGTAATCCCTGGGTCGGGCAAGTTTAATGTTATTGAGTTTTTTTGTAAGGACGAAGCGGTTGGAAGTTTTTTCATATTTATATAATAGATAGTGTATACATATAATAAATATGTAACTGATCGCTGTATGTACATGGAAGATACAGGAGTAAAACTATTACCGGGGCCTTATCAACGCAATATAATCCAAAACAATGATTATTATTAGAATTATTGTCTGTGTCTGTGCGTTTGTGCTCGCTAATCTTAGAAACGGATTTGAGTGCGGTTTTAACTAATGTATTGTGGCTAACTTCCCTTAAAATTTAGTGTTTATTTTATTTCAATCGGTTAATAAATAATAAGAATATGTAAATTTGACGAATCACGTCGAACATTTATTCGATGCAATTGCTATAAAATAACTGGGCCTCCAAAGTTGAACTGAGATGTATACGATCAGTCATATTAAATAGGGTTTGCTTATGGCATATGTCGGTTAACTGTCGTAATATGTCAATAAACAGCTAGTTATAATGATGTTTGTTTCTCTGAAATGAACCGTGATGGAGAACCAAAAGGAAGGCATGGCACTAAGTACGATTGCATTTATTCCCTGAAAGGAGCACCGACACGATTGCCATGTATCCTTATGCTTATATTTTACCTTTTTAATACTCTACGCATATGTTTGAGAAAGAAAGTAAAACCCTCAGCAGATAAAGGGTCTCACTGTTTTACCCTTCCTTATAATTTCAAAGGTTAGATAATAATTTTCAAGTTTATTTCATGCGTTGCAATATTTCTCGAATAATATCAATTTTTACACTGTGTGTATACAAAACTAACTATACCAATATTAAAGTTTATTAGTAAACTACAATATTCTAATACGAATACAGATTAACGTTTCACTTTTACTTTAATAAATAATTCAACAAGAAGTTAACTCTTTCGGGGATCATAGCCGTAATTACCACTATAATTAAATGAAAAGGTTCGTCTCCGTGTCGCCGCAGTTCGATGCGGGCGAGCAAACGCCGAGCGCGGGGCTGTTCAACTTCCCACCCTTTGTCCCTCCTTGTTGACTTTATTACATTTAACATGTTAAAATTTGTACAAATGTGTTAAACTAGACTCGCTTCACTAAAGTATATTGTTGACTCGACGCCTTTGTATCTCACCAAAGGCCGAATTAAAGCTAATTTAACATTGTTTCCTGAAATTAGTTTAGTCGAAGAGACTAGCGAATAGAACGCGTATCTCAGACATTCGTTTGTTTGTATTCGGATTTTGTATAATTGAGTTATAAACTGGGGCTTACATTTTAATTTCTTGCTTTCGGTCAATTGATTGATTTTAACCGAATGTCGCAGTTTCAAATCCAGGAAACCATTCAACACTTAATTTATGTTTATTATTCAAACACTTCATCATCATGATTACCATAGCATATTAATCGTAGGCTGTGAAAGAAAACCTCTTGCGAAAACAGGCACGTGTCGAATGAATATCTGCACATTTCAATCAACTAAGTCTACTCGACCTTAGTGGCCATTGTCCATCTCTTTAAAATATATACAATATTCTTACAACAATTTCATTAACATAAATTATAAAAGTGCCCAAGTCGAAGCGAATATTCGTCTACAATGTACATAATAACATACACAGGAGTCATAATGATATAAAATTTTGCAAAAGTTTTCTTAGCGAGATCTCCGGCGGTAAACATCGCCATAACTCCTCACGTGTTTATCTCTTGTTTTTCACGTCACTCCCTTTTATCATTCTTGTTGAAAGTATTTGGAGCTAGCCTTGGAGTTAAGACTACGGGAGCATTCATTTGGTTTATTTAATCCTTAAGCCACCTTCAATATAAATAAATAAATAAGTTAAAACGTAGGTATATACAGACATTCTTTTTAATATAAATTTTTATGTTATTTAAAATAAATGAATAATATCTCGCTGACTTGTACAATCTGGGTGGGTGCTAACGCTGCGTTTGGTAAGAATAATACAATGTCTACGAGTGATTCCCAGTTACTATTAGGTGGCCTCTTAGGAAAGGCCGGTGGACACTGCCTTACTTTGTTAAGCCATAATATATATTATTTTTTTTTTTTTTTTAAATTCTTTATTAATTTTAAAGAGGGTTTTTTCTAATAAGAAAATGTCACCCTCATAGTTCTACACATTTTTCTATTGCTATACAATTTAAAGAAATAATTAAAATAACTATTATTATATCCCTATCTATCAGATTTTGTTATCTACATTTAATACATTTAGTTACTATTTTAAGTAATGCTTTAGATGCGTCCGAAGACGGAGCTGAAAGTACACTATTATAAAATCCTACTTCATACGTAAAATTAAACTTATGCAGAAATTCTAACCTTTCGGTTTCATTCCGAACACACTCCCTGATTACATGTACAGCATCTTCAACTACACCGCATTCATCGCAATTTGGTGATGTTGTCTTACCCATCATATAAGCGAATTTATTTAACGGGATGTGTCCCGACCGAAGTCGAAGGGCTGTTACAATATCACACCTGCTCATTTTGGCTCCATCTATCTAAGTATACCCTGAAGGTTCTGGTTGGATTGTTTTATACCAGATGCCTTTAGTCAGAGAAGGCTCGTCAAAAAACTCTTTCCATAGATGTTTGCATCGAAGTTTAGTTTCATATAGAATGTCTGTAAAATGAGGGTCATAATCAGCTAAAATCCCTTCGATGGTTGCTTGTTTGGCTAATGTATCAACAATTTCATTTCCAGGTAGACCAATATGAGCAGGTATCCATTGCAAGATTATGTTCTTACTCTTATTTTTCAATTTAAAGATAGAATCCATTACAGCAAAGGCTATCGGTGTACCTCGATAAGTCGAGGTGCATCGAGCCAAATGCTGCAAGGCACTTTTAGAATCAGACAAAATTACGAAGTTATTTTTGTTAACAGAATTAATATAAGATAAGGACTCCAAAATGGCTATAAGTTCTAAGTGCATAATAGACATAACCTTACAGTTAATTTTTAATTGGATGCTATTTTTTGTCTGATAATCAAAAAATGCCGCACCTGCCCCATGCACATCTTTAGATCCATCTGTATAAATTTTGTAAAAGGCCGAATAATTTTTACATAAAAAAAATTCACACTTTTCAAGTAGATCTAACTGATGACAATTTCGTTTAGCTCTATCCACACCATCTATGCTAACTTTAACGTGTTGAGATAAATCCATATTGCTTACCCATGTTTCTAAAGAAAATGTTTCTAATTCTTTACTTCTATAAATTGGAACATCCTCGAGGTGACCGTGAACATGTACAAGAAGGGATAGTTTTTTATTGCGCCAATAATTATTATTCTGACATAATGCATGTAGTTCAGTTAAGAGATTTATAGTTTTGTTGTTTTTAAATGATTTACATTTTAACCAAAAGTTTTCAGCTAAAAAACGTCTTCGAACAAATAAGGGTGGTAAATTAAGTTCGCTTTGCATAACGTGGATAGGAGTTGACTTTATAAAGCCACCAATCAGACGCAAACACAAGTTTTGAGTTCTATCTAAGTTTTTTAATTGAGTGTTACTACAATTATCGTACAAAAAGCATGCATAATCCAATCGACTTCGTATGAGTGAAATATACAAACGTCTCAATTGAGAGGGATGAATTCCCCAACCTGGTCCAACTAAGATTTTAAATATGTTTGTATATTTCATTACTTTTTCACTAATTTCTTTTATGTGTCTAGTCCATTTGAGAGTCTTGTCTAACCATACTCCTAGATATTGAATATTGTTAACTACTTGCAAAAGGATACTGTTTAGTTTTATTTCAATCAATTCGTTTTTATGATATCTTTTGAATATACAAATTTTAGATTTAGCTGTAGAAACCTCAAGCCCCAATAGAGTCACCATATCATTAAATTTGTTTATAGAATTTTGTAATTTAAGCTTAGCCATAGATACGTCGTCATCAGTAGTATACAGTACAAAGTCATCGGCATACTGACTAATACTAACTTCTACAATAGTTTTACAAATATTGGCTGTTGCTATATTAAATAAAAGAGGTGACAGTGGATCTCCTTGAGCTATGCCATTACTCGTATATCTAGAAATATATATATCGCCCAACTGCATTAGTAATTTTCTGTCATTTAAAACATTCCAAAGGTACGAACATAACTTAAACCCCACCCCCATCCGATCCATTATGTAAAGCAATGTTGTGATATCTAAATTGTTATAGGCATTGTCAATGTCAATAAAACACGCAAGAGTACACTGTTTTTTAGAAAATCCAATTAAAATTTTGTTCACTAAATTTCCCAAGTTGTTGTACGTGGAGTGTGCTTTTCTAAAACCAGTAGTGTTATTTGAAAATAAATGATTTTTCTCACAAAACCATTCTAATCTATTACCCAAAATTATGTGAAATATTTTACAGATACAAGACATCATTGATATGGGTCTAAGCGATGATAAGCTGTTAGGATCCCTACCAGGTTTGGGTAGGCTACTACTTTCACTTCTTTCCACTGATAGGGGACAAAACCTGACCGGTATAATTTGTTTAAGAGATCCAGTAAAATTAGCTTACCGTTAATTGGTAAGTTTTGTAACATACTGTACGAAATACTATCATGGCCTGGAGTCGAATCCTTTCGCCGCATACTAAGCATTAACTCAGATAGTGTTATGTCGGAATCTAAATGTGAGTTATTAGACTTAAATATGGGTTTATTCCATTTAACGAAATCAGGACATAGGCAGCGTAATAATTTATAAGCAGTATCTTTATCAATATAAGTGGATGGAGACTTAATACCTTTTATCCAACGCATTTTGCGATGTGTATCGCATATTGATGTCGAGTGTGATAAAGATGAACAAAAATCATGCCAACTTATATCCTTAGAATTTCGAAAGAGAGTTTGTGCAAGACGTATTCTTTCTTTTAATTTATTCAAGTTTAAAGGTGTGGGATTTCGTCTAAAAATTGAAAGAGCCAAACGGCGTTCAGCGACAACTTGACATAATTTGGTATTCCAAAAGGGCCTAGGAGTGAACTTTGAGGAAGGATTTTGATTTATTTTAAAGTAAGGAATATATAAATCTGCTGAAATATTCATATAGTCAGTAAATATGTCGTATGCCCTCTGAAGATCGTCGGGTAAACAAAAATTAGAGTACATTTTGTCTAACAGTTTTGTATATGAATCCTAGTCAGCTTTCTTGTAATTTCGTTTCATTATGGGGTTTTGGATAGCTTCGATATAAGTAGACATTTTAATGATACAATGATCACTTCCTAAAGTCTCTTTTAAGACTTTATATTCAAATTTAAGCGCAATATCCGCAGATGCAAATACAATGTCCGGAGAATACTGGTAAACCACGCCTTGAACTAATTTAATACGTGTCGGTGTACAATCGTTTAATGAAACAAATTGCGTATTAGTTAATGCATCAAACAGTTGAGACCCCCTAGTATCAGTTTTCCTAGACCAATTTGTGTGGTGGGCATTAAAGTCACCAACAATAAGTGTGTTTTTACGAGATAAAGCAAATATTTGTTCCCAATCTTGAACTCGTGTAGTGACTGACGGAGGGCAATATACCGATATTAGATTTTTTATTACTCCGCAATTGTATATTTCGATATGTACAATTTGTATGTTCGTATTGTTGAGTTCGACCCTTACCTTTTTACCTTTTACTGATTTATGAATTAGAACTGCAACTCCGCCAAAGGAATCGTCACGGTCACAACGGAATATTGTATAATCTTTAACCTTTAAATAACTATCGGGTTCTAACCAAGTTTCACAAATAGAAGCAATGTGGACTTTCTCTTGTATTAATAAATTATCGAACGTTAACAACTTTGGCCTGAGACTTTGTGCATTCCATTGAACAATGTTTAAATTAATTTTTGAATTGTTACTCATTATATATGTTTAAATTTAAGAATTCTAAAATCTTCCCTAGAACTGGCCATTCAGCAATATTTTCTACTAAAATCAACATCACCCATTCAACACAACATTTCATAATATTCTGAACCTTTGACTTTAATGATCCTTGTTTCAAAAATATTATTTCTTTTAATCTCATTAAAAGCTCCATGAAAGTGACCTTTCTCGTTGCCTTTTGAGGTTTCTTCTCCTTTCCACCCTCAGACTTAGTATCAATGTTCGGATCCGACAAATACTCTTCATTATTTTCTCTAGCCGACATTTTACCCTTATTGTTTTTATGTGAAGCTGATCTAATTGCTGGATGTGTTGCTTTATTTTTTTTAACACGTTCGAATAAGAAGGCACGTCAGAAGATTCTTCAAAGGAAGGCCAGGAATTTAAATTCATTGGTTGTTCTGCTTCGAGGATATCTCTTTTAAAGAATTCACTTGGTTTATTGAAAACATGATTATCAGTACCAAGATTGTCATTTGTTTTTTCTTGTGGTGCTGGGTCCGCAACGTACATAGTACGAGCTTTTCTGTAGGTAACATTAAAATCAGACATAATATGACGGATTTTTTTTTCTTTTTTAAAAATAGGACAAGTTTTGTTTAACGCCATATGATCACCTCCACAGTTGACACATTTAAAGCACGTCGTAGTGCAATTTTCGTGATTCTCACAACATTTAGGGCATACTACTTTATCAGTAGGACATCTTTTTGATGTGTGTCCAAATTTCCAGCACTTAGAACATTGTGAAACCGGAAATACAAACGGTTCTACTTTAATTCTTAAGCCATATACTGACACAAAAGGTGGTAAATAAGAGTTTTTAAAGCACAAGCGCACTGTTTCACTTGGAACCCATTTTCCATCTTCGTTAAGACGTGAAAGTCGACGTACAGATGACAGAATTGCAGGATCGGCACAAACAATGTTGCTCATAATCTCCTCCTCCGATAAGTCACCGTCTACATTTTTAATAACCCCATAAGAAAAGTTTACTTCGAATGCTTTCTGCAATTTCCATCCTTTTTCTATTAGTTCCTGACAGTAGATTAATTTTAACATACAATTCTCAGTTTCACATTCTACTTTAATCTTGTATGGAGATAAGTATTTTATTTTATTAATTTCTGTGATTTTAAGAATTTTGAGTGTACGCGCTAATTCGAATTGTTTAGGTAATTTATCGTTACACGAGATATATATTTCCATCTTCTCATCCTTCATTTTTTTTTCTTTTCTTTTACTAACTGTTATCCACTCATCCCCACTCTCACATCCTTCCTCTTCGTTATCCCTACTCTCTTCCCTGTCGCGCTTACTCGCTCTTATTGGCTCACATTCTTCCCGTCTCTTTAATAAATGAACTTGTTCCGCGATGTTTGTATTCTCCATATTTTCTTCATTCATACTTCTATCCGATAAACTTAATTTGTCACAGTCATCATTATTATTTAATATTTCATTAGTCTCGTCCATAGTTAATGTAAACAAATCGCATTATTGTTGAACGGACTTCGCTTATCGCAAAACCGGTTCGGCGCTAAGGCCCGTAGCGGTCGTTGCTAATACGAAGTAAACAAATACACAATAGGCCCGATTACGATTATTTTAAATAATAAAATGCACACAACTACCTTACGCAAAGGTTCGTCTGCGACTCATAATATATATTATTATAACATTTAAATGCTTGCAATTTTGTATCTTTACTGGTGGTAGGGCTTTGTGCAAGCTCATCTGGGTAAGCCGTATTTGGTATTGTTGTGTTCCGGTTTGAAGGGTAATGAGTGAGCCAGTGTAATTACAGGCACAAGGGACATAAAATGTTAGGCCCCAAGGTTGGTGGCGCATTGACGATATAAGCGATGCTTAACATTTCTTACATTGCCAATGTCTAAAGGCGTTGGTGACCACTTACCATCAGGTGACCCATATGCTCGTCCGCCTTCCTATAAAAACTACTAGCAAACAAAATATCTATTTTTAGTTCGTGCCTGTTTGTCTGACCCTTAGGCAGGGCTTGTGACAGGGCTGAAAGTAGAAGGGCGAGGGGTAATCATTCGAAGTTCTCATTCTGGTTTTCTTCGTGTCGCTATTACGGCTGCTTATATATATGCAATGAAAATTATTTAAATGCATTATTTTATTTTATGAAACAAAATATTCAATACTATACGTACAACAAAAGATACCCGAGGTATAACTAAATAGATTTTTATAAATCGTATATGTCACCGCAGATATATTATTTACTTTGGTTTTGTTATAAAATAATTATCATAATTTCATTACAAGTTACTTCATGACACGCGAAATTCATCATTGTAAAGGTTTAATTAATTGTTTTTACAATGAAGATATTAGATAAAACATTATGTGATTTTAGAATTATGTTAAATAAATAATAGCATCCATAGTTATATTAAAATACAAAGAGATGGTAAAGACATCTGTTTACACTAGTGTTTTTGTGATGTGACGTTTGCTTTTGGTGGGGCAAGCGAAAGCATTATAGTCGGTGAATTGAGCGCAGAGCTCAGTCTGCCGCCGACTTTCGAAGAGAACACAGTGTAAGTAGAAACTGTGTCCGTTTCATTAATTGTTAGTCTATCATCTTTAATAATTTGTTTAATTTCCTTTTGTCCAAATAAAATACTTATAAACTTGAGTCTGTAATTATTTAACTACCTTTGACGCTAACGTGTCAGCGTTTCTGCGCTTATTTATTTATTACAACCACTTCTGAGATCCGACATATAAATAACTCTGTAAGCTTAATAGCAATATATAGTAAATAGCTCACAGCCCATTATTTTTTCTATTTATCAATAGAATGTTTGTGTATTGAGCTCTGTACTGTTTGTGTGCTGTGTACACACCCGTGTGATACTCGGGCCTTGAGGACTCGCGACTATTGGAATGCACGCTCTTGTTCAGAGCGCCTGAACAATAAACTGTTTTAAAAACGAACAATTAGTGAACGACAAAGGAAATGTTCGTGTAAAATTTACGTAACAACGTTTAAATATCATGTGTAAATTTCTATAAATATTATATTTTATACTTATTAATTAATTTGCAGAATCCGATTACAGATTATATAGTAAACGTGAAGTCAAGCTTTGATTTATGTTGCATGTTCGATTTGTTGAAAAATACTAAGAAAAAATCATTACTCGGTATCGGGATCGGTAATTCACGTAAGCCATATAATTTAAGGTACAATCCAACAGGTTCCCGGTATTTTCTTATTCCAATAGTCAACTGAAATGAAAAACATAACAAATTACTTTCATGATTACTGTTAACGAATGAGAGATACACTTTTTCAATTAAAACACCATTGTAATATAAATATTATACTATAATACTAATTTTTAAAATCGTGCATAATTTTCATTTCGTAAAAGTCAACGTGAACCGTACAAAGTCATCAGCCGTAGTCAATCAGTCACATTCAGACCCAATTTCGATGTAGCTCATGTAGGTGGGATCCGCTGTCACTCAGGAATAAATTCTATTCAACACTATTCGAAATAATATTCCTTAAAAAATGTTGAACGTATTTGACGTGTATTTATCATACTTTATTGCTTGTTACGTATATCTGGACACTACACTCACACACCCCTACTCTACCGTCAATAAGTAGAGCGGGGGACATAACGTCGAACTTCATAAACTAAAATAAAACAGTAAGACGCACTTGAAGTTTGACATAAAACGTTTGCAATATTGTATCATGAAATAAATTATGTGTATTCTTGCGACAGGTTTGTCAATAGAAGGACGAGGGAAATCGATGAAAGTTCTTGTTCCACGTTTTACGGCGCCGCTGCTGTTAATATGTCGGATATCACTGTAGTATTTTTAAATTATTAACGATTTAATAATAGCTGGACAGACAGATGGGCCACTTGATGGTAAGTCTTCACCACTGCCTTTAGATATTAGCGCTGTAAGAAATATTAAATATCCCTTTTCTCGCCAATACACCAACCTTGGAAACTAGGATGTTATTTCTCTTGTCTACAGTTATAAGGACTCAATCACTCTTAAAATTAATTGGTGAGTACCCAGAAGGGCTTGCACAACGCCCTACCACCAAGTAAGTCATGATAAAAATAATCTACTCAAAACTTTGTTATATTTTTTTGTTTGTATACTTTGTTACGTTTTTAATGCAAGTCTTTCAAAGTACTCGTACATCAACATGAATTCACAAAGGAACACTTCATCGCATGCTTCTTACCCCAACAATGTTTATTCACTTCAGGATCTCTAAATCGTTATACAAAATATGACATAAAAATACATTAAAAGTCCGCCGTTCGCGAGTAACGAGGCCGGTCGGATGCTGGCACGCTGCACGAGTCTAGTTCATTTAACTCAGTCGGCATCGCATCGCAGAGTTCACTACACGCTCACGTCACGCGACTACTTACGTAATAAGTTTCGTTCAAAAGATCAAAGGAGTATGTTATGCCGTTTCAAACGTCAACTCGAAATAAAATTTCGTTTAAATTCAAAGTGATTGCTATTGAGAATTCTACAAGTACTTTACTTGTAGAATTCTAGCAAACACTGTAAATTTATTTTTTGAAAAAAGGAATAACATGTATAGATGCTTATTAGTTAACATAAGCTTACCGATTTGTTTCTTTCGTAGCTACCTTTTCTAACGACGAGTGCGGAAAGGGGAATAGCTCAACTTCTCCCTCTGAGAAGAGCTTCACCGAGCCACCATCGAAGTAGAATCATTATATAAACACGGTATCAGTTGGTAAGAATCCCACCTAACCTGGTTCCCCAAAAGAGCAGAGCACTTTGGTTTCCAATGCGTGAAAAAAGTAACCACCTTTTAGGCTTAAGATTTCGAAATCGTGGTTCAAAAGCTGTGTCGGAACAAGAAAAATTTATCACATTTGTTATCGAAACATTCTTAGCTGAATTTGCAAGTTAGCAGTTTACATTCCCGTGCCTCGGAAAACACGTAATAACGTTCCTTCGCGTGAACTCTGGTACTGTGGAAGTTGGGTACATATATTTATTTTGAAAGCCTTCGTGAAAGTTTACTTCACAAAAACTAACTGATGGTAACATCTATTCTCTGGAGTAACTGACTTATCCAACGAAACCTGAAATATAAATCTTATTTTGTACGCGTTACTTTTGACGCCTACGATTTGACATAAAACGTTTTATTGAAATAAAAGAATACATGAATTAAAGAATGAAAAAGGGGCTACTCGATGATGTCGCTGTCATTCCTATCGGCATAATGTAACAAGTATACATCACGTACTGTCAGATGTTCACCCTTAGCGTGTACAAGTTTATACTCTTACTTACCAACTATGTAGCATATATTCACGGTCAAGTCAGCATAATATTCGCGTATATATATATATATATATAAATTTAACAAACTGTTAATCGGGCACTGCTATTGGACGAACATATGGCACAATTCATCTAACGAAGACTCGCGATTTTTCCTTCACCTCCGAGCACGAGATAAATAATAAACACAAATTAAACAATTGAATTAATGTTATCGTTTATTTATTCCTGTGTTAGTAACTATAAAGTTTTACGGAGCCTTATTTATACCAAAAGTGATATATGGTGCCGATGCCTTTTCTTAAGGTATTTTAGAGAAAATGAAATTGATACTTTTTTTTGTTGTATAGTTACAGTTTTGGCAACGTTCGCTTGAAAAGCTCCCCTGGCGACAATTTTCCAGATGATTACGTTAACATATTAACTTTATCTCAGAAAACTTGCACCACCTAAACACACTTTACGTCTTATCTGCCATAAAACTAATAAGGAATAAGAAAGTTCAATATTGATCAGAGTAGTTGTTAAGCATAAGTTCAGAAAAAAAAACAAACATTTATTTTATAGTGAATATCTCTTATTGTAGTTGATATCAATTAGTATGCTTAACAGCCTCGTTTAAAAAAAAAAACTTATAAAACTGCACATCCCGTCACCATTCAAACCAATCCCTTTCAAGAAAAAATATTAGGTTTTTCTGTCAAACATTTTTATTAGTAGCCCAATGTTTAATCGATGGTAGTGTTTACAGTCCCGTGCCTCCAACAACAAGTAAATCCACTGATCCCTAGGCCTGATCAAACCCCGGTCACGTCGGATTGCTGACCCGTCGGAAATTAGGAGTGTTTGTGCGATCACATGAATTCCATCTAAATATACATTTCGCGGATAAAGACTATCACGATGAGATATCAAATATACCTATATATTTATGTTTTTGCGCCTCTGTGTTTATCCATATTTTGAAAATCTTCGGTCCATGCTCAGTAGGGACTATACCGGAGTGTGTGAACCGACATACTCGTATATTATTTGCACGGAGACATGCATGCTACTACTTTTCTGTGATAGCGATATGTTAGTGTCATTTACTCGTACCGTGTAATACTAAGCAATATAACTTACGTCGTTTTGTTTTTAATGAACGTTGAGGGAAATTGGAAAACGTATGTAATATTTTGGAGCACAATTTGTTATTGTTTGCGGAGCAAACAGCGGCGAATGCGGACAAAATGAGAATTTATAATGAACTACGAGTTTTTTCGGTAACGTGCAATCAACCGCAAATTGTTTGATCAAGTTGAGATTATTCTATCAAACGTCTGCCGTAATGGAATTGGATTATTACATTCAAACACGAAGCTTTAGTAATTGAAAGTAAACAATTCCAAAGCCAAGAGTTTAAAAATTAATTTGAATGCTTATTAAAGTTCAAAAATTCCTTTTATCTCAATAAAAATAAAACAGATAATTTTATTATAAAGCATTTTATGTATCTATATACATCAGACAAACCGACGTCGTAATAAGACTCAATAATAACGGTAGCGCTAATAAATAATCAAGGAATGTAAAGAACACCAAACTACGACGAGTCACACGTCACGCCACGCCTCGCTGAACACGTAATGGAATGTTCATCGATCAAAGTTGTCCCGACAGCGTGTTTAGAAGGTGATCACGAATAAAATACTTGGAAATCCTTGATATTTAAATTTAATCAAGTCAAATCACAATATACTTAACACATCATACAAGAAATATTAATAAATTACACTTACCCACCCACCTATGCACAATATGGAAAGAAAAATATAATATTGGATATCTCGTTAGTATTTAAGTTTCTGTTAATTAAATTTAAATGATCAATGTAATTTTATTTTTATTTATTCGGATCTCGAACAAGGGATACACGTCACAAGCTCACATTACACACTACACTAGTCACGTGTATGCTCTCTCCACTAACGGACACCACGGCGTCCATCTTATATAACTAAGTAGCAGCTAATATTAAAAATAACAAAATCAAAATAACATTTCTTTCTTATAAAGTTCGTGTTGATAAATTTAACTCTCATATTTTATACTTTATACGATTCGGCAGTTATCAGCACTTATTACCGTGTAACAGGATGTAATTGAACCTTAAGCCCCCACCGGGTCGAAGTGTAGTACATTTTGAGAAAAACCGACAAGACCCACGTTCAAATATAAAGACCTATTCAAATATAAGAGTATTTAATAATGGGTATAAAAATAAATTTGCTTATTTCCTAAAACAAAATATATTGTGTGTGTATTTTAACTTAACTGTTGATAGATACTTTTTTATACGTTTAAGTATTATATTTTTAAATTATTTTGAAGTAAAATTTCCGCTCGATATTACGAGATACGTCAAAAAACGACATTTGTAAAGATTTAAAACATACATTCAAAATGTACTTGCATATATAACACAAATAATCGTTCATTAAATATATAGTGAGTTAGATGCTTTAGTGAGTTACAGTTATTCAGGTTTATTTAAATAAAGCAACTTCAGTCCCAAAGCTGACCGTCTTAGTTATTCAGGGGTACATAACTAAAGGTTACAACGTATTATCCACACAGAAGCACGCGCTGCCTTTTACGATATATGGTAATACAATAATGATACATGAATGCGTTTACGGAAACCTCTATAAATAATTCCCAACTCGCCTGACATTATCTTCAATAAATCTTAAGATTATATTTGGGTCCCTAGTGAGCAGATGCTCGGTACTATTTATTATATAGTAACTGTATACACAATGCATTCTGGATGATTGGATACTTACATTTTGCATCGGATAATAATTTAAGAAATGGTTAGAATACGTGAAACGTAAGCTAAGATTGCGGTTTCAAGCTTGGCGTGCACCGCTGTCAATATGTGCTTACTTTGTGTTTACAATTTATCTCGTGCACAGCAGTGTACAAGCACACGAATTTTCACTTTACAAACCAATTTTGTCAAAACTATAAATAGCTACAATTTTTTTAAATAATATATCATTTTACAAAAACTTTATTTAATAAAAAAAAGTTAAACATTGGCAAATCGAGCGTTTGTCAAAGATGTTTTATAAGACGAAACGTTTCCAGAAAAATATGGTCATCACGTGAATAATTTCTAAAAATCATCAATTTTTTGTCATTTCGTCATCATCAGATCTTGGCCTGATCATAATAATGAAGTGAGCAGAAAATACAACCTTTTTGATTCACACATCATTCGTTAAATCTTTTCGTTACAGTATTGTTTTGCTTCGTTAAAAATACTTATACTACTTATTATAAGTAATATCTTAATTCAAAAACGTATTAAATTATACGAGTCGACGTGGACACGGTCACGAATGTAAGTTCGTTAGTTGGCAGTTATTAAAAATTCAGCTTCCCTCCGGAGACGAAAATTAAAACTAAGTGAGGCTCAAGTAGTGAAGCACCTCCGCGCTGCTCTCTCGAAACTTTACAAATATATGTCTTAAGCTTTGTTAACTGTTGTAAATTACAAAGTTCACGAGCTATTAAAGCATTTCGGCAAAGGGTTTTGTATTCCAAGAAAACTGTCCAAAGGTGGCAATGCAAACCGAATAGCACGCAGAATCATTTTTATCAATAATTTTATATTCCCCTAAGACCAACATAAACAAAAATATTGTAAATATTGTGTGAAAAATGCATTTTAATTTTTTTAGTCTAATACTACTTTATTTGATAACTTAAATAATTGTGCTTGTGAACAGTTTCGAGGCTGATTTGTATCGTACTGTTTGCAAGACGTAATTCAAAAGCTTCTCTATATAAAACGTTTCTTAAGTTAGAAGTAGTATATTTGACGTTAAAACCTATAGGACCGACTATTTGACGGCTGGTTACTGGTTACTAAAAAACGGTCGGTGTGATGTACAAGAACGATTCATTAAATTATAGGAACCGGATATTTAGAACGTTCGGAAATTGAGTGACAAATAAATTCCTCGTAATGAATAGTTAAAGAAATATTTATATAAATAGGAATCTCTTATTTTATGCAACATCATTTTATATTAGTTTTAAAATAGATTAACATTAAACATTAAGCACTCTAATTGCGAAAATAATGTTTTTATTCAGAAATTGTTGCATACATTTAGGTTTCACTCTGCAGTCGCCGTGAGCGCGGTGGGATTTCCCATCGGCAACGTATCGGGAAACAATCTGACTTCCGCGCTAATAAATATATACTACAAACAAGACGAAACAACACGTTTATAACCGCGACCGTAACGATCTTCCACACAAACTTGAAGTTTTATGAAAATCCTGTTGGTAATTTTTCTCAAGTGAAAACATTACTTAATACTCAATTGTGTTTTGTTATTTTATTAATAATCAAAGCGTTTTATTTCAATCGAAGTATTTATATCATCCAAAATATAAAATTTGCGGAACATACAGGTTTGCCACTCATCACACATTTTTGGCCTTTTTAAGGAAGTTCATAAAATTTAGAAAAATAAACAATTACAGATAGACATATGTGTATACGCGGGAGTAATTATAATGATAAGGGTTCCGTTTTTTCATCGATCAAACGATCCCAAAACCCCTCTATTTACTTTTGAAAAAACTTAAAATAAAATGATAGTGCTTACGACGGAAATTCAAGTCTTACAGTATGAACAGTTTCTTATTTACAAGCCAATTCCAATTACACTCGTCGCTCGGCACTCGATGGCTCCGCTCGGCTCGGCAGCGCTGAAAGGCAATTCGCTCGATGCGATACGCGGAACACGCTTTCAATTTAAACGCTAGCCGCAGCTCTGTTTACATTTTAACCACGCACTGCCTTTCAGATCTAAGATGAGTAAGCAATGTGTCTGTACTGTTCACCTTCGGCATTATAAAGATATAATATATGTTATTAATATTACAGGTACATTAAACACGTAGTCTGGAGCGTTGAGCAGAACCACCTAAGTGGGTCAACTATTCTACCGCCAACTAAGTCATAAGCATTTGATGTGTTATTATTTTACTTTACACATATACAATACAGATGCAATATGCAGGAGGCTCTCGTTATATCGGCTCCTATTGTATCAAAAAATAAATAAAATTATCTAACCTTGAACTTCTTGAGATGACATTAGTGAATAAGAAAAATATCCAAAACGAATAACGAAATGAGTGGACATAGTAAATGACAAAAATCGCAACTTTAATTTATTTCGATCCCTTCTTACAAAATACAGGATTTTGATAATATGTGATATTACGAGTAAACATTATAAGTATATAACAAAGCGAATAGGTATACCAATAGGTATTCGATACTTGACGTACATCATTGACAATTGTTAATTCTTAAATGTTAATTCTTAAATAAATCTGTGCCGCATTCTTTTATAAGAGTTTTAGGTAGATATGTTTTCATACAACATACATACATATAATATAGCAATTTTGTCACACGATTTCCATATATTTGTATATCAATCAAATGAAGTCAATAATCACCTCGAATTTATCGAATGCATTTCTCTGCAAATCACAGCCAATGAAGGGCCTATTTCGATAGACAAAAGGCGGCTTTATAAAGCATTAATAAACGGATTAGTCTATTTTACAACTACAAACAATGTTACAGACCGCAGTTAGGAGCGGAACACACTGTCACCAAGTTAAGCCTACACTTCGGTCGGACGCGCGTTGTGTACTCGGAGGACTGTTCTGTAAATAAACCCAACCGACTTAGACATCCGAACGATAACATTGTTAAGGAATTGTCGTATTATGTACTTTATTGTGTTGTTGTATTTTGTTTATTTAATAACAAATTACAAGAAGTACAAACAGTATCAATGCGTTTGTTACACATGGTCGTGCTGTTTGCTGCTGGGATACGAGTTCTTTATTTAAATTTCCTTGCTATTAAAAAGCAAGCTGGCTTACTACTGCATAGTGAGTAAATTTACAGCTTGCTCTCCGTGTATATTTCCTACAGAAAGTGTGTACCTCAGCTGCATACTATTTTGTAGCACGCCTGAGATCAAAACGGATGGGTCCATTTTGCGGAGTTCATTTAATTTATATTCGCAAATCTTTGAAACATGGTCAATTATGTAAATAATATAAACTAAAAAATAAATAAAATAATGAACTAAGGAAAACCTAGTGACGGAAGAACATTGTTTCAACCTTCTCAAACATTGTTAGCGGGGTTTTCAATATTATGATATAATGTATATGATATAATGCTTGTTTATAAGTATGCTCTCATCGTTAACGCATGCTTTTTTCATGCTACTAAATAAGTAGCATCTGTACTGTGCACTCATACATGTGTGTATAACCTAAATAAATCCAACGTCGGCTTCGCTTCGGCTTGTGATGATGATCGGTTGAGGAGTTAAGACGTGAAAGTTTAACAACAAACTCACATTCGTTTTTAAAATATTAGGACGTGTAAGGCTGTTTGCTGCTTTCAAGTAGGAATGTGCATAATTTAAGCCTTCTCCTCACGAAGAAGAGACCCTCAGCCCAGCAGTGGGCCATTTACAGGCTGTTATTTATGCGCATAATTTTATCATGGTAATTTTTTATACACACATATCAATATCTTATACAGGAAGTACTTGCATGAGTTACGGTTTTAGCATATTATTAACATTTTCATAAATCTAAATAAATTTACATAAAATATACGTCTCAGTACTTCATAAATATCTTGGTAATTGTTTTCTCCGCCTATACATATTTACATAATACACACTCGAACGCCGCTAAAATATTTTTAAACAATAACGATCTCTTTCATACGACTCTTGAAGTAGACTTATACAAACGTAATAAACTTATCTCGACCTCAAAAATCCGCAAAGGCCACTTAAGTTTCTAAAGACAAATCTTTAAATATATAGTTAATGTAAATTGAGTTTTATATTCGCTTTGAGAATACATTATAAAGACAATGTAATTAGCGCAGACTTAAAACATAAGCCGTTATGGTTTACTGATAATTCCGTGAAGTGTCTATTATGTTAAATTAAATAAGTTTCAGAAAAGTGTGAACGTAGTGGAGATGGAAGTTATCGGTTCGGGCGCTTCGTAACGAATGCTGATAAAACTATTACGAATACATCAAAACTTTGTATAGAAGAATTGTAGATCTCAAAAAGTTTTATAAAACTCCGCGATAGTATTCACTAACTTTTATGAATAAATCACGGTAATTGCTTTTAAGCATAAAAGCGGATAAAATTAACGGTAACGTATTAAAAAATAATGTAAAGGATAAGGAAGGACAATGTAAATTAGTTTTAAAGGATTTGTTTCGAGATTTAACGTGATAAAAACATGTATTATTCATCGTGATGAAAAAAAAGAGAACAAACTCATTAATTACACTTTTTATCAAATCAAATACTTAGTTAATTATAATGTATAGTTTTGTAAAGGCTCAACCACATCAGCTTTGCTACCACTAGAGCGGTATATGAACTCAAATCGATTGATGCATTTATATTTAAAGCCAATGCCACAAACAGCCTGATCTATCCAAGGCTCTTGACTGAAATTGTCATAACACCCTACTTAGTGCTGCGCAACTGGCGTTGCGGTTTTACTGGACCGAGGCGTTATTAGGTCAGGTCTTATTTGTGGACGCTCTCAGTTTGTTGTTTGACGGCATTTAGCTCATTATTTTACAAGACATGAACTGGATTTCTTCAAGCATCACATTGGAGATCCTTGAAGTCTTGAGAGTCTCTCTGTTGATGAACGATTTTTAGATCTCTTGTTTCTCTTTAAATAAACACGTACTCAAATTATCAAGTTTTGCATCCCTACAATCTATTTTCGCAAGTATGTTGGCTGTAAGAATGCCCAGCAAAAAATTAGAGTGTAACGCGACGACTTCAAAATTGTCCGGCTATACAGTAGGTATTACGCAACATCTTTAGACATTTAGATTAGAATTTACTTGAATTGATAAGAGTGGGATGATAAATTATAAATTATTTATCACAGCAGGTAAAATTATATCAATATTAAATAAATTTCTTTGTAACGCTCAGTAACGGCGCTGAAGTTCGAGTAGCAGCCGATTAAAGAGTTTGCACTTGACTTATCGACAGTTGCAAATTAACACGAGAGATTGCCTGTATCTTGAGCGAGTCAAAGGCACAACTTAGTATCTATTATCGATATTAGTTTTACCTTATTTATAAGCCTCTCATTCTCTCGATACCCTTATTTTACATATTTAATATTTTTTCAATTAAATTTTGCGTTCTCATCAAATTGAATGAGTAAACAGAAATTAAAATTAATTTGGCAGAGTTTACACTTCTGTTCCTCCAAAAGCACATAAATTCGTTTTCGTAAAGCAGCTCCAGATCTTCTCCTTAAAAGGAGAGGAGGCCTTAGCCCAGCTGTAGGATATTGCAGGCTGTTACTTCACTTTGATCGTAGGTTTAATCAATAAACAAGTGAACGACGCGCGTGATTAATCGTCCTATGTACGAGTGTGTATCTGACGAGGTTACGCCTCGCTCCCGGTCCCAGTCGTAGAGTTAGATAATCTAATCGCAGTACGCTCATTGCACGAGACGCGTTTCTCGTTCTAATTCACTCAGCGTGCGGTTTCGTATCTTGCTTTTTATTTTAAAACTCATTTACGGAGTAAATTATAATGATGTATTACGAGTACTGTGTTAAGCTTAATGGGATAATTATTATAATGAAACTGTTTAAATATAGAACTCTATTTCTGTTTTAATTTCCTTTACCGAAACAATAGTTAAAAATACCGTCTGGTTTTACCCGGAATTCTCTAGAGGAGATTTTAAATACGAAATGGGAACCCATTTTGTATTTTCAATGAATAATTGAAAACCTTTCGTTGGAACTCTCTCTGAGAACTAGCATATTAAGGCGATATTAAACAAAACCTTACGAGCGGGGTGTGTTTGTCAAGGCTGTGCATTACGTACCCGTAATTGTGAACATTTCAGAGAACAGATAAATGTTGATAAAATATATAAACTCGACTGCAAGTGGAATGAACAATAAAGTATAGTCTGACAATGTCCACTGCTGGGCAAACGTCTTCTCTTCTTCTTAGCACAAAATTTGAGTTCGTAAAAGCACCGATGCGCGTTGCTCGTACACGTGTGTCAGATAATTGTCTGACTCAAGCTCAAACAATAGATCCTACTATTACACAAACAATGTCTATGGGCGGTGGAGACCGCTTAACAGCAGGTGGTATTTTTTTTCTAAGTTCTGAGTTGGAATCCGCAATCATCGGTTAAGATTCACGTGTCCTAACCAATAAGCTACTCGCATCGGAATAAGCAGAAGAGATAAATTGAATAACCAATAATTTTAATTCACTACGTTCAGTCATTTATATTAAAAATGTTTTTATAACAGATTATTAATTATTTCAAATCGCTGAGATTCTTTCACTGGTTCTTCTCTCGAGTAATTCATACCGAACGGGTGGATATTTTTTACAATAAATAAGAAAATTTTCATTTTCTATATTGAAAGACAGTTTGATATCTTTCAGACATTAATTATTTATTTCTTACTAGCTGTGACCGGTATTTCACCCGCGTTTAACTTAAATAAATTACAGCAGCAGGCTTATAATATTGCACTTTATTTATAAACATTTTTACTTTTATTTTCGCGGGATATTAGTATTTATTGGTTTTCACCGCACCGGAACTAGATAGGGCATCTAAATCTAATCTAATCATCATCATTTTATAAACTATCATTTAAGCTGTTACTAAGTTGTATGTGATGGATGCTGTGATTTTCTGGAACTGAAGGAGTACATAGATTTATAACTCGCATTATAGCTTGTCATGTTGAAGATCCTAATAAAATAAAATAATATATATACGCATGCACCGTCAAAATACTTATTACACTCTTTTTTTGGCAGTCATATAAAAAGATACAATGATATCACAATACAATTAAGAAGAAAACTATATTTGTCCCTTAAACAGAATTTTAAACGAACATACTTTCAAGTAATATTATACTACTCTAACGACACGAAATATTCATTTATTTGAAAGCTATTGTTAAGCAATTCATCGTGATTGCACCCATTCAAATCTTACTTAGCTAAGATGTCGCTCTGAATCTGTAAGGACCTGAACATCCCGGCATTTAATTTAATAGATTGTCTTCACTGACATCGAACCTGATCAAATAATAATCAATACGCTTTGGATTCAGCTTCGAATAACTTGTAACTACTGCTGTTTGTGCTTAAAGCAATGCTGCGGCCTGTACGTTATACTTACTCGTAGTTATAATAGGTACAGTTGGGCGTTCCTTTTCAGTAATTGGATTAGGTTGCAAATACTCTAAAAAATAAGAAAAATGCTGTGTTTTTGTGCTAATATGGGGAATATTACCACATAACTATAATAAAAAATTTTCAATAGCAGTTGATCAACGCGCGCAGGGAGATCTACCAACAATTGGTAGAGCTATCGTCAATTACCTATATTTTGTAAAGGAGAGAAATAACCCACTAATTTCGGCTAAGATCTACTAATAGTCAGTTTATTTAAAGCTTGGATTTGAATAGCATTCGGTTTCAGCTGCAAGTTGATTTTAGTCCGTTTTTTCTCTAGTTTTTAAGTTTTCAACGGAAATTTCAATGCTTTCAAAGTAAGGTCGTTAGGAAATTAGGTCGACGCTAGGAAAGGCGTACCTACCTATTGAACTTGTTGGACTATTTTTATCTCGTTTTACAAGCAACGTTTCGCTCGATTACATAAGAAACGAATCTAAAATGACATTAATTCAATTACGTTCTGAAAAGTACTGCCAATTTGCTACCAGTTTGCAAACAATAATTAAAAACTTAAATGGTTACTAAGACATTATAAAACAAACAAAAATATTTCGACCTTGTTTAACGAATCCATCATTTTGAACGGAATTAAATGCTTAGAACTTAAGTATCGTTGACACTGACAAAATAATACACGGAACGCTTACTCAGCTGTTATTTACAGTAGAATATTTATTTTCACGTGACGTATACTGTACACTGCACGTGTTCATAAAGTATTCAATTAAATCATTATTTAATGCGGAACAGCATATTTTGTACAAAAATAACTTTAAGCCCATGACAGATTTTCAAACAACACTGCTACTGTTTTCTCTATCATACGAGTTTTCATTTCAATTGACATTATTTTCAGTAAATACAACGAACCGTTTTTTCTAAACTGCGTAAGAAAATAAAAGTGAAGTATAAACAAAAATAATAATTGTCAATTAATAAAACGAATGCTAAACTACAACAACTAGTACTCAGCATCACCTTATTGCGATTTCATCCGGATTTCGCTATATACATATATTTGTGGAGCTTGACAGGCCTTCGACCATGATCATTTTCGCACGTTCTTGTCGTGGGTAATCCAACCTACTTCACCAGCGATCAATCTTTTCAGAAATGGTTCGTTTTCAATACGTGTCAATAGAGAACAGCAATGAGTATACGATTCATTACGTTTCTTTCAGGACTTTAGCCTGATCCATAAACGTAACAATAATTTACTTAATTTGACAGTCGCTCCGGGTCCTACTTGGTGCAGAGGTTGTCTATTGCCGTACAGGGTGGAAATACGGCCTGTATTATGGGCAGCTTTGCGTCGGGTGGGTCCCGGGAGGTACTATTTAAAATTTGACATTATTACAAAAAAATATGTATTGAAATTGAGTTATATTTCTGTTTTGTAAATTACATATTTTAAATGATGTGAATTATGTCAAAAATATATTGAATAAATAATTTATTGATTAATGAATGATTTACTTAATACACTTAATATAATGATAACAATAATTGGTATAATTTCGAGCATGTACTATTTTGCTATACCCGAAAGAGCCCACAATGATCTCATCAACCACATTACGGGAATGGCTGGGGAGGTCAGTCGTACCTACCGGTCACTAAGAAATACCAAATAACAATGATGAAACGTTTTAATTTTTTATATCCCTCCTGCACTCGTTCCTGTCGGAAAAGTTATTAATCAATATTATATTTTTGAGCGAACATTGACACGATCGTCCGCTTTTTGCAAACACTTATATAAAACTATTTCGTTTTCAATTAAAACGATGAAATTTGTTGCTCCGCAATAGGTGTTACGTTGCATAAAATCGAACTATTTCTCGGTATATAAATATTGCAAAAAAAAAATGCAACAGTTTGAGCTTCAAATTTAACAGTTAATAGGCTAAAAGTACTTAGGAAAATATATTTACCAGCAATCCAAAGGAATTATAAGTCTTTCAATAGTGTGTGCAAGCTACACAAGGTAAGGGTGTCTCGATCATTGTATTTATTCACCCTTAAGTGTTGATGATGTTTCACAAACCATTAGTAATATTTTAATTAATAGTTCGTGCCTTTCCACTTTTTTATTACAGTATAAATAAATCAACAGTTAATGGGATATAAGTACCGATTCAAATGGAATTTATTGAAAAAAAGTTAGTAAGTTAGTCCTTCAGTTTAATGGTCTGGTTCAGACATAGACGTTTATTTTACTGGTTAAACGTATTTAATAAGATAAAAATATTTTATGATTACATTTAAAGGTGTCTAATATTATATATATAATAATATAATAATTATAACTGAGCGAAATATACTACCAATCGGCATAATAATAATATTAATATTTATTATTTAAATAATATATAAATATAAGGATTAAATACTCAACATAAAATTAACTGGTAGCGGTGGTGGGCTTTAACTCATTAGATATTCTATGGTAAAACAGTACTTGGTATGGTTGTGTTTCGGTTTGACGGGTGTGTAAGCCAGTGTAATTAGTATCTTTGAGAAACCAGTCAAATTCTTACACCATTTTTTCTTTCTTCTATGAAATTTTTACTTTAAATAATATAAGGCTATGCAAATTTAACAAAGCTGACCCGGCAAAAGTTGTTCTGCCATATAAATTATATCTACTGAATATTTTGGTTTTTAAATTAAAAATAACGAATTTATTGTGTGTGACAACAAAAAAAACACCAACCATTCATTTCCTCAATTCAATGTATTTCATCAATGTAATGGACATATTCATTGTTTGATTAAAAGTTAAATGTAAAGTGAAAAAAGTACTATATTTTTCTCCTAAAGCAGTTAATTAATTTAGAAGAGCAATTGAGTGTACGATATTTTTTGTCAGTCCGTCTTTAGCCAACACAAATAAGCTCGATGGGCAAACCGCCCACCCGAGAACATAGCACGTATACTTGTCCGTGTGATAAACATAACCGTAACCGTAACAGCCTGTGAATGTCCCACTGCTGGGCTAAAGGCCTCCTCTCCTCTTTTTGAGGAGAAGGTTTGGAGCTTATTCCACCACGCTGCTCCAATGCGGGTTGGTGGAATACACATGTGGCCGAATTTCAGTGAAATTGACACATGCAGGTTTCCTCACGATGTTTTCCTTCACCGTAAAGCACGAGATGAATTATAATCACAAATTAAGCACATGAAAATTCAGTGGTGCTTGCCCGGGTTTGAACCCACGATCATCGGTTAAGATTCACGTGGTCTTACCACTGGGCCATCTCGGCTTTTTTTTTATCGGCTTGTGATAAACATGGTGTGCCCAAATCTAAGCCACAAACGGCCTTGCGACTTATTGATTGTCATTATACATATATGCATAAAGCACCAACCTGAGATTTTTTCATGCGTTTGTTTATTATTGTTTTCTTAGATTATGTCTACGGATTTTGCCTGTGAGTGGTGGCTCATCGTACATTCGTCCCACATTATGAAACAGAACTATTGAAAAAGGTGGTCAATTATTTGTTTTCTTTATAATATTGGTAAATGGTCACACACCCACCCATATATATTGGCACTATAAAAATATTAACCATTTCTTACATCGCAAATGCGCCATCAACCTAAGGGACTAAATTGACCCTTGTGCCTGTAGTTACAATTGCTTCATCGCCCTTTAAGCCGGAACACACCAATTCTAAATATTGCTGTTTGGCGGTGGAATATGTGATAAACATAGTACATACGAATAGAACATAACCTTTGTGTTGGCTATTTCGCTATCGCATTGATGGCCATCACCATAATTTATCTTCTTGCGCGAGAATTTTAATGTTGCTGTGACTCCTAAGATGTTAATTTAAATTAATCCTTTTATAATTCCAGTGAGGCAACCGTGTCTTTTTATTGCCTTTCAATCGATTCAATTATTAGCAACTAACAGATTCTATTAATACAGACAAAATGAATTACTGCTAAATATTTTTTGAAATATAGTTTAATATTTTACACAACTCGAGATTATTTATTTCACACAAACTATATAAACAATGTGTTTAGCTGCTAACAAAATTAAAATGGAATTAAGTTTAACTTATTGCATTAAATAATTAAATTTGATTCAGAATAATGATACTATTTTAAAAGATTTTATTTTGAATATTGTCAAAGTAATTTAAACCTTTTAAAAATAGATTAAACATCAAAAATGTATTTAAAAGTTTCAAACAATCAAAACATAGTCTACTATAAATTAAATATTGTTATAATTTCTTGATAAATAATGGCCATTGATTTTGTTTTTCTTTTCTTTCAATAGTTTTATTTTGACGCCGAGTAAATGATTATACTATCATTTCTCTGATTATACTTTCAATAGTAAACACTCGAATCTGTATATTGAAGGTATGTACCGTACCGCATCCATACCGTAACAGCTTATGAATGTCCCACTGCTGGGCTAAAAGTCTCCTCTCCCTTTTTGAGAAGAAGGTTTGGAGCTTATTCCACCACGCTGCTCCAATGCGAGTTGGTGGAATACACATGTGGCAGAATTTCAGTGAAATTAGACACATGCAGGTTTCCCGATGTTTTCCTTCACCGTAAAGCACGAGATGAATTATAATCACAAATTAAGCACATGAAAATTCAGTAGTGCTTGCCCGGGTTTGAACCTATGATCATCAGTTAAGATTCACGTGTTCTTACCACTGGGCCATCTCGGCTTTTGTATGTAATGTATGTATGTAATGTATGTATACTTGAATTAATTTTCATGATTTATTAACTTATTTTTCAAGATTACATTAAACTTGCTACAATTTCAGTTTCTTCACATTCCACACGATGAAGACACGATATAAGTCTCGTGTAAATCAAAACAATAATTAAAAAAATGTATGGTTGGGGAAGAAGAGACCCGGGGAGGAAGGAAGTCCTTTACGATATTTTTTTCGTTTGCGTATGTACTTCAGGAACAGCCTTGCTACTGGATACGTGCCGATGAGCAAAATGCTCACACGCACATTTTAGTTATTTTGTTGGATTTGTTCGTCTGTTCTTTCTGCTCTATTATTACGCATGCTTTATTAGGTCGACGCCCCAAATGGTGGCCCATTTGGGGCATCATAAAAAAACGTTTATATTTGTAATCAATTAATAAATCGTTAAATATTTTGCAATTTTTTTTAAATGTCAAAATGACGCGACGGTTGCGAGGAAGACCTGTTGCAGCACGGTCGTGTTTTTACAATTTATAACTTATTGTACTAAGCGTTGAGATAAGAAACCGGTTTGATCGCAAGCCGTGTGCATTCTGCACTATCGGGCATTCTTGTGGACAGATCGCGTAAACAATATTATGCATTATACTTATAATGAATAATATCGCAAATAGCACGTTGCCCGTGCAAGATAGCATGGAGAATAGGAGCGAAGTAGAACAATATAATGAAAATGAAGTATTATGTCGAGTGGAGGAGGCCGAAGAAAACACTAACCTATATACAAAAATGGTATCGCGATGAGGATGATGGAGAGATGTGGACTTTAGTGTCTAGAAATAACAAAAGAAGGTATCGTAGAAATGACTCAGAAAAAAGTGTAGAAGAAATTGATGATAAAATAGAAGTTTGTATTACTACTAACGATAAAATTCCTAAGCAAATAGAACTAGCGGGTTTTTTGAAAGAACATAATATATCAAATATAACAAGAGTTAAATATGTGCGCCGTCAGCACATCGCCTTTTTAGTTGTACTCCATAATTGGCATGACGAAATCATAACAATTTATTATTAGATTATTATAGTACATTAATCAATCAGTCAGTACAGGGGTACTCAAACAATTGTGACGTGTCGTAAATAAAAATAAATTATTCCTTCGGTCTTTGAGTATTGGCTAACCTCATACCTGGATCCGTCTCTGAATATTATGTGCCTCAGTACCTCAAGATAGCCTACACGCTAAATATGCAACACCTTATAAAATTTTTGTTTTATTTGAAGAAGAAGGCGATGCAGATAGATTGTTTACTTCTACAGCGTGTCAGGAAAAGGCTGGAAGTGTTACAAAACAAGTGAAGTTGGATTTTCCTATGGTATTATCAGAAGTATTAACTTAGATCTACCGGAGAAAGATATACAAGTGAGCATTTCGTCGGATTTAGAGATAATATCGGTTAAAAATTATTCCGTAGAAATGATGAAATCGCTGGTTGCACTGAAAGTGAGACAATTCGCCTTTGCTTTAAAGGCTCCTCCTTACCATCACATGTTTCCATATTTGGCTTAAAGGTAAAGGTTGAACCATACATATTTCCGGTGACCTAATGTTCGAAATGTTGGAGATTTGGCCACACCCAAAAATATTGTTCTTCAAAAAATATTATATGCCCCAAGTGCCCAAAGAACCATAGTAATTGCGAAACAAACCAATTTAAAAAACTTGTAGAAAAACTGAAAAACATTATATTTATACGAAGAATATCTCTAAAGGAGAAAATTATAGATGCATTAATAATTATATGGGAGTGGCTAATTTCTTTATGCAAAGTTTTTAAGTTACTTATATTTAAAAATATTTTTGAATCTTTATATGGAGCATTTATTGTCTAAAAGCTATATTAAACTAAATATTTAGCAGTGGAATGCACAAAGTTTTAAGCCTAAGCTAAGAGACTATGAGGTTCTATTAAATCATGAAAAAATTCACATCGCAGTGATTAGTGAAACTTGGTTAAATGAGACCGATGATATAAGGATCTCCGGTTATAACATATATCGCCAGGAGGTGTCGCTATTATTACTCATTGTTCTGTTAGAACGGAGGTTTGCCAATTTAATATAGCAAATTCAGATATTGAAGTTTTACATGTCACACACACAATAATCTAGAAAGTATTTATGCTATATATTGTCCACCATCCGCACGAACCTCGCAAAATAATTGGGATGAAATTTTTTCAAGTAGCACGCAAAGATCTGTAATATTATGTGATTTTAATGGTCATCATCATAGCTGGTCTAATAAAACAGATAGAAGAGGAATCCAAATTTTTAATTCGGTGTTAGATAGTAGTTACGTAATCCTCAATAATAGTAGTGTACCAACCTGTGATAAATTGATCAATAATAGTTTACAAAAATCCTCTCCTGATCTATCTTTTATATCATCGGACATTGTCTTAAATTGTGAATGGTCGGTTACAAACAAGTCCCTAGGAAGTGATCATCTAATAATTAAAATAACTCTAAATTATAACGTATCTCCTAATCACTTTATAAAAAAGAGGAACTTCAAATTAGCCAAATGGGAATCATATCGTTCTGAAATTGATTCGTCATTGCGTGTTATGACCTTTCCCGTAACTGCGCAATTAGGTTACGATATTTTGCTTGATTGTATAAACCGTATTGCTGACAAATATATTCCTTTTATTAAATTTAGCTTAAATCCTAGTAATGCCTTTAAACCTAAACCATTTTGGAATATGATTGTTTCGAAATCCATAGCTGAACGCCGATTAGCACTTGTAGTATTTAGAGATAACCCAACACCAAATAACCTTGGTATTTTACAAAATAAAGTAAGTGAAGCTCAAAAAATATTACGTCAGTCGAAATCAAAATCTTGGCAAAAATTCTGTAATGGTATATGTGAAGTCTTCTTCTTCTTCTTCTTCTTCCTAGCGTTTTCCCGGCCTAGAAATGCCAGGGTCCGCTTTCCTACATCTTTGCCTCCACTTTGCCCGATCGAAAGCGTCGTCTTTAGTGAGATCGTGCTCTCTCATATCGTCCCTCACAACATCGAGCCAGCGCTTCTTGGGCCTGCCGCGGGATCTAGGGCCTTCGACAACAAAGTCCAGGCATCGGTTCCCAACGTAGTCTGGCGGTCTGCGGCTAATGTGACCAAACCAACGGAGACGGCTTTCCTGCAACTTATCCGCTACATCGCAAACGCCAAGGCTACCACGGATGTGCTCGTTACGAATACGATCTAGTCGCGTAACGCCACACATCCACCGCAGCATCTTCATTTCCGCGACGTGAAGTTGCTGAACATGTCTCGCGAGAGCTGGCCACGTCTCGCTGCCGTACAATAAGACCGGACGGATGATGCACTTGTATACAAGGCCCTTTAATTTCACCGGTATCCTGCGATCACAGATTACCCCGGTGACTTCCCGCCATTTGGCCCAAGCTGCGTTTATTCGAGCTCTGACGTCGTGGTCGATCGTACCAGACTCGTGCAGTACGGACCCGAGGTATTTAAATTTTTCCGTCTTGATAACGGATTCTCCGCCTATCTTTATGGGTTCGGGGTCCGTGCTGCCACAGGCCATATACTCGGTCTTCGCAACATTTAGCATCAGACCACCCCTCGCTAGCACACCCTTCCACTGGTTCACCTTTTGCTCCAATATCTGCTTGTCCTCATCTACCAGTGCAATGTCATCAGCATACATCATGAGCCAGGGAGACGGCTCATGGGCTTTCGCTGTGACAACGTCAAGCACTACACTGAACAGAAAAGGACTCAGGGCCGAGCCTTGGTGGACACCAACTGTGATCGGGAAAGGGTGCGTGTCGCCAACGGCGGTCCTTACTATTGATTCCGAATTATGGTACATGTCTCGGATAATGTCAATATAGATTTGTGGCACATTCTTCATCTTCAAAGCCCACCAGATTATTTGGCGTGGGACGCAGTCAAATGCCTTCTGCAGGTCTAGAAACGCCATGTACAGCGGCTTCTTTTTTTCCCTATGGGCCTCGGTTAGTATTCTTAGGGCGAAGATGGGGTCTATGGTTCCACAGCCTGGGCGAAACCCATACTGACATTCCGAGACGGTACATTCTTGCCGAAGCCTTGAATCGATTACGCGTTCGAAGAGTTTCATGGTGTGGCACATAACCTTAATACCGCGGTAGCTTTCGCAGTAATGTGTCGCAGTAAGTAAGCTTTCGCAGTAGTATATGTGAAGTGTCTTCAATAAATGAAATGTGGTTTCGAATGAAATGGATAAGAGGGCGATATTCCAAACAACCTTGTATAGGTGGTGATAGCGCTAGGGATCTCCTTCAAACTCTTGCTCCGGATTATGTTGTCAATAATTGTCCTACCTTTAGATCGAGTAACTACCTCTTAGAATTATCAATTTCTAAAAAAGAATTGGAAGTATCCATTAAAACTAAAGATACCGCTCCGGAAATAGATATGATTTCAATAATAAAAAACTTACCTGAATGTGGTAAAGATTGGCTTTTGACACTTTTCAACATATTTCTCAATTATGGAATAGTTCCAAGGCAGTGGCGCGAAATTGCTATTATTCCTTTTCTGAAACCTGGACGTGATCCTCACTCAATATCATCTTTAAGACCAATATCTTTAATGTCCTGTATATGTAAAGTTTTTCATTCAATCCTAAACAAAAGACTTGAATGGTATTTTGAAAGATTAAGTATCTTCTCTGAGTACACGACGGGTTTCAGAAAAGCTCATTCTTGTTTAGACAATTTAAGCAAACTAATTTTATGTATACAAAACGGATTTGGATTAGGCAATTCTACCTCTTGTTGTTTCATTGACATTGATGGAGCCTGTAATAATATAGATATATCGAAACTTTTGACTTTAATGGACAATTATGGGGTCGGATCAAAAATATGTAATTATTTATGGAATTTTCTTAATAATAGATCTCTAAATATTAATTTAGATACGGTATCGATTACAAAATGTTGTAGCCAGGGCTTAGCTCAAGGAGATCCTTTATCGCCTTTACTATTTAATATTGCGACAGCTCACATATGCCAGTCTATCAAAAATGTTTTTATTTCACAATATGCGGATAATTTTGTTTTGTATACATCAAATAACAACTTGACTTTCGCCGCCAATGATTTACAATCAGCTTTGAGCATTTTTACTGCGTTGCTTGATGAATTAGGTTTACGAATTTCTGATTCTAAAAGTAGAATATGTGTGTTTAGTAGAGCTCACGTTATCCAATCTATTAACCTTCAAATGGATAATGTTTCTATAAAAACAGAAGAAAATATAAAGTATCTAGGGTTGTGATTGAATCGGAAATTAAAATGGGGAACTTATGTAAGTAATGTAAGAGGTAAAGTATCCATGTTTTTAAATTTATTTAAAGTTTTGGCAGGTTCTGGCTGGGGTATCCATCCGAGATATTTAAGGAAGCTGTACATTTCGTTATTAAGAAGTAGAATTGAATACGCAAGTTTTTTGTTTGATGACGGTCCACGCTCACATTTGTCCAAATTAGATCAAATTCAAAACCAATGTATGAGAGTGATTGGTGGGTTTATAAGAACAACCTCTATACAAGTGATGGAAAGCGAATTAGGCTTACCACCTTTAGCTATTCGTAGACGCTACTTGGGCGGAAAATATTTGTTAAAAGCAAAATCTTTAGAAAACAATAGTATTATTTCATTACTTAGTGACTATGCACCTCAATTCGAAAATTCTTATTGGAACAGAAGAAAAAAGCCTTTATTAATATATTATTTAATGAAATTCAAAATATTCCAGTTCATAGAAGCATTCAACTAGAAATTTTTAATTTAAATATTTGGCCTTCAAAAATTAACTTGGATCCACATATTAAGATAGACATACCCCGCAATAATAAAGCAAAACGCTCATATAACTCTCTTGATATTAAAATAAAATGTATAAATAATTTAAATTTACAATATCCTAACTATTATAAATTTTTACTGATGCATCTATAGATAACAATGAAACGGGAATTGCCTTTTATGATCCACAAACAGAAACGAGTATAAGATTTAAATATAATTACAAAATTTCCATAATGTACGCAGAACTTATCGCTCTGGCTGAAGCATTACGTTATATTGAGTGTTAAGAATATTAGTCAAAGGAGTATTTAATGTCACGGAGCTCACGCCATTAAATTCAAGAAAAAACATAAATTGACACTTCTGCATCGCCGTCCGCTGTCAAAGCACACAATTTTTATTACTCCATATAATTTTCTTTATTGTTCGCTATTCACCATTTAAATGTAATATTATTTAAATACATATAAGTTTGTTACGTCAAAAGACTTTTACTTCTACGTACAAATTAAAGCAATCATCATCAAGATACATCAAGCCACATGTATGGAACCTTGACGCCATAGTCAAATACATCAAGCTACATCCATACATTGACACCATAGTCTACATGGTCCTACGGAGCGGATATAATATTACAGCAATATTGAAGAAGCGCCTATCAGGAAAACAGGAGTAATACTAACCAGCTAAGGACCGACAGAAGTCATTTAAAATCAGCCTTAAATACAAAGAATACATCAAACAAACAACTCATTGATTTGGATACAAATAGGAAGGTCAAGCGAATAAAAGTGAGTCCGTTCCAATCATTCCATATTATATTCCCATCATTTAAGTGTATTAAATATTTCACGTAACTTAATATAATTTCAATTTCTATTAATTATTAATTTTATCATCCCATAACTTGTCAAAATGTCTGAGCTTAAGAATTTAATTAGAAAGAGAGGTACATTGAAAGGTCGATTAACTAATTTTACTAATTACGTAAATAAACTAACTGATTTAACGTCTGTAGCAGCGATTGAGTTACAAGTACGATTGTCTAAAATAGATACACTTTTAAACGAATATGAGGCAATACAAACTTTAATAGAATGTTCGATAACTGACGAGAAAGACATCGACGTTCATAACGCCGACAGATACGAATTTGAAAACTCGTATTATTCAAGTGTTGCCATTGCCCAAGACATCCTAAAAAGCAATAAACCTGGCAAAGCTGATATCGATAACATCAGTTCGTCTGGCAGTTCTTATGTTTCGGGCAATGATAAACCTCGGACGAAGCATTCAACCACCCGCGGCATCAAACTTCCCACTATCCAGGTCCCACGATTTAGCGGCAATTACGAGGATTGGTTAGAGTTTCGTGATACTTTTATTTCACTTATACACGACAACTCGTCTATTACTAATATACAGAAATTTCATTATTTGCGGGCATCACTGGAAGGAAGCGCGGCTCAGGTAATTGGATCATTGCAATTTTCGTCGAATAATTATAGCATTGCCTGGGATTTATTATGTGACAGGTTTGACAATAAAAGACTATTAATACAAAATCATATTCGAGCTCTCTTTTCGTTAGATCCTATTAAAAAGGAGTCATGTCAAGCTATTCGTAAAATCATCGATACTTTTACTAAGAATTTAAGGTCATTAGACATACTTGGTGAACCCACTCAGTCATGGGACACGCTTATCATATATATAATGAACACAAAATTAGATTCGAGGACGTTACGTGAATGGGAAGAAACAAAAGTTAACATCAAAAGTATCCAACTTAAAGACTTTATACGATTTTTAAAAAATAGGGCTGATTTACTCGAGACATTACACATTAACAACACAAATATCAAAGTAGACAAATACAAATCTACGGAGTACGTCAAGGGTTTAGCAGCAGTTGCTGACTCTCATACAACACAAAATAAATATAGCAATGATTGCCCCTTGTGCAAGCAAAACCATCGCATTTACAAATGTGAGGCATTTCTTGGTCAGTCTGTTGAGGAGAGAATAGAGTCGGTTAGGAGATTCAAGTTATGTGAAAACTGTCTTCGCCCCGGTCATCAGTCTCGCTTCTGCAGGTTAGGTCATTGTACCAAGTGCTCACAGAAACACAACACGTTGCTACATCACACACAAATAATTCATCCACCGGTCGTCAGCGCAACATCACTCTCAGTGAGTCAAACGGAGCGTGTCTTACTGTCGACTGCAGTTATATACATACTCGACAAGGACAACCACCGTCATAAAGTCAGAGCCCTCCTCGATTCCGGGAGCCAGGCATCCTTCATGACGGATTCCTTGCATCGTAAACTTAACCTAAAATACATACAAATACAATCATCCGTAGTTGGTATAAACAATACAGTATCACAAATAACAAAACGTTGCAATGCATTCATTGAGTCGAGAACTAATTCATATCATACACAATAGGCATGATGACTGATTTTGAAATAACCTTCTATAATGTAGGTACACGTCTACTATTACTGAAAATAATTTTATTTCAGTAATAAACTAAATGCTTACGCAAATAATTGGATTTTCATTTACCTATTTTGAATTTCGCTCGAAAACACCCGCAGGTGTCATGGCGCCTGAGTGACGTCACGTCTTTGAAAACGACAGTACACATTGTATTGTTTCTGTCCCCAACGAAAAAAGGCAGAAAGTATTAAGTATTTCCTAAGGTCAAAAATTAATTTCAAATTTTAACAACATGCAGTACGATGCAAAATTAATTTTGAAACGCGTAAACACAACAACTGTTTAAGAGAGATGGTTATAAATAAAATGGCGTGACGTCATTCGCTCTAATTAGCGTTTCAAATAAAATGGCCGATTGCAGAATTTTATACTTTTATTTTATTAAAAATCTTATTAATCCCAATGTGTATATTAAAATGGGATCATTTTTTAGAATCCTTTTAAAGTAGATTCTTCTCTAAAATCATTTATTTTTTAATTCTTTAATACTGTCATCATGCCTATTATCGTTCTTAGTTTTGCCAAACATTGCAACGCTTTGCAAGAATTACACACAAACACAACAATTAAATATACCTACAAACATAACCCTGGCAGACCCAGAATACTTTAATCCGTCAAGTATCGAGTTACTACTTGGCGCAGACATATTTTGGGATCTACTAGACCAGGGTCAGATACGTTTAGGTACAAAGGGTCCAGTTTTACAACAAACAAAATTCGGTTACATTATATCTGGGCCCACCAGTGGTGTTACTAATTCATTTTCAAATTCATTTATAACATGCACACTTATTACAGAAAATACTATACAGGATCAACTAGCCAAGTTTTGGTCTCTCGAAGATATTTCAATTGATAATAATAAGCAAGTATATTCTACTGAAGAGCGTTTATGCGAAGAACATTTTAAAAACAACTTTACGCGAACAACCAACGGTCGATTTTCCGTTGCTGTACCACTTAAGAAACCAGAATCTTATCTAGGACCATCATACGAACGCGCTAAGCAATGTTTTTGTTCACTCGAACGTAGGTTTCGAAGGCAACCACAATTAAAACAAATGTACACTGATTTCATGACAGAATATTTACAATTAGGGCATATGACGGAAATAACACATTTACAAAAGGACAATAACACACAACATTCATATTTCCTTCCACACCATGGAGTGTTGCGAGAAAGTAGTTCTACGACCAAACTTCGTGTCGTTTTTAATGCAAGCGCTCCTACTAGTTCAGGGTATTCATACAATGATATTCAAATGGTTGGTCCCACTATACAGAGTGATTTAATCTCGATTTTATTGCGCTTTAGACATTTTCCATACGTTATGACTGGGGACATAGAGAAAATGTACCGGCAAGTACTTGTTCATAAAAATCAAAGACACCTACAACAAATTCTGTGGCGAGATGATCCTAATAAAGAATTAAAGACATATCAATTAAATACCGTCACTTACGGTACAGCGTCAGCGCCATTTCTCGCCGTAAGGTGTTTAAAGCAACTGTCAATTGAAAATCCTCATTTAGCTCAAATACTTAGTGACGATTTTTATGTGGATGATTTGGCTACAGGGTCGCAAACAAAGGAACAGCTAATTCAAATTTATAAAAATATGATCAAAGTTTTATATACAGGCTGTTTTCATTTGAGAAAAATAAGATCAAATATTAATCTATGTCCATCAGATACAGATTCGCGTCAAATGCTCAATCTAGGCGACCAAAGCTCATCGAATATCTTGGGCTTAGGATGGTCTCCGTCTGATGATCAGTTATACTTCACCATCAAGCCATTAGTTGACACAAATCCAACTAAGCGGTCTGTATTGTCCTCCATAGGACAGATATTTGATCCGCTTGGTTTATTAAGCGTATGCGTCATACAAGCCAAAATTATGCTACAAAAACTTTGGTTACTGAAAATCTCATGGGACGAACCTTTACCTTCAAACATTAAATTAATTTGGCATACATTTATTTCAGAGTTACATCACTTAAATAATTTAAAAATACCACGTTGTGTAATTAATGAGACTTTCAATGAAATTGAATTACACTTTTTTTGTGATTCGTCTCAAGATGCATATGGAGCATGTTTGTTTATCAGAACAAATTATAACAGTCACATTGATGTCAACTTGTTGTGCGCTAAAAATAAGGTTGCTCCTCTCAAACCGATAACCATTCCACGCTTGGAATTATGCGGAGCCCTTGTCGCCGCACGCCTTATCAGAAAGGTACTCAATGCATTCAGACTACCTGTTAATAGATGCATCCTATGGACAGACTCATCAATAGTTCTAGGTTGGTTACAAACTCAACCTAGCAAACTCAAGCAATTTGTTAAAAATCGTGTTGCCGAAATACAGGAACTCACAAGTAATCTTAAATGGCGTTATGTTCCTACTAAACAAAATCCAGCCGACCTATTATCTCGTGGAGTCAAGATTTCAGAGTTACAAAATTATTCCTTGTGGTGGACGGGACCCGAGTTCTTAAAAGAGTCGAAAAATCATTGGCCTGAAAATAAATTCACTAATATTAATTTATCTACAGAAATACCAGAAATTATTTTAGCTACCACGGTTACTACCCAATCACACAATAATTTCATTGATTTTAGTCGCTTTTCTAAATTATTAAAATTAAAACGAACAGTAGCTTTTGCTTTGAGATTTATTAATAACTGTAAAATAAAAAACTCTAAGACATCTGGTCCCCTCAGCCTTAAAGAACTAAACAATTCATTTACATTACTCTTAAAACTATCACAAATACAATCATTTGAAGAATACAATACATTAATACATAAACAATACTTACCTCTAAAATGTAGACTTCTCAGCTTATCTCCTTTCGTCGATGAATCTAGTTTGATTAGAGTGGGTGGCAGACTTAAAAATTCACAATTTAATTACAATAAAAAACACCCAATATTATTATCATGTAAACATCATCTTACCAAATTAATATTTGAAGATGAGCATTTAAGGCTCATGCACGCAGGGCCGCAGTTATTATTGGCTTCCATTAGAGATCAGTTTTGGCCTTTAGGCGGGCGCAATCTCGCCAAGCTTGTCACACATAAATGTCAGACATGTTTTAGAATGAAGGTTCGAACAGTAAATCCTATAATGGGCCAACTGCCTGAGAGGCGTCTCTAACCAGGTTACCCATTTCAAACCACGGGTGTAGACTACGCCGGACCGCTAACCGCTGTCGACCGTAAGGGACGTGGATGTAAGCATATTAAAGTTTACGTTGTGGTGTTTGTATGCTTTGCCACTAAAGGTTTACATTTGGAGCTGGTCACCAGTTTGACGAAGGAAGCCTATATTGCCGCCTTACACAGGTTTATTGCTCGGCGGTCGAAGCCGGAAGTAGTTTTTTCTGACAATGGTACACAGTTTGTTGGGGCTAAAAACGACTTAAATTCATTTTTAAAACAAAATAAAATTTCTATATCCGAATCCATGGCAAACGAAAGTATCGATTTTAAATTCATTCCTGCTTATGCTCCACATTTTGGCGGATTATGGGAAGCAGGAGTTCGTTCTTTTAAATTTCATTTAGTTCGCGTGTTAGGCGATTCACACCTCACCTTTGAGGAATTATACACAACTCTGGTTAAGATAGAAGCGATCCTTAACTCGCGACCACTATCTCCCATGTCTTCAGATCCATGTGATCTCAATCCATTAACACCTGGTCACTTCTTAGTTGGACGACCACTTACCGCTCTTCCAGTTCCAAAGCTAGATGAGATACCTCCGACTAGGCTGCAACGATGGGATCGAGTAGAAAGACTACGACAACATTTTTGGATAAGATGGCAAAAAGAATATGTATCAGAATTGCAACAAAAGACGAAGTGGAGAACTTCAAAGGGCCGCCTTGAGAATAGGTACAATGGTCATTGTAAAGGAAGATGCATTACCTCCAATGAAGTGGAGTCTTGGTCGTATCGTCGGCACTTATCCTGGAGTTGATGGTGTGACCCGAGTAGCGGATATCCGAACCAGTAAAGGCATCATACGAAGAGCCTTCAATCGCATCTGTCCTCTTCCATTAGACACTGAACCTGTTGAAAGTTGATCTTTCAACGCCGGGGGGCATGTTAAGAATATTAGTCAAAGGAGTATTTAATGTCACGGAGCTCACGCCATTAAATTCAAGAAAAAACATAAATTGACACTTCTGCATCGCCGTCCGCTGTCAAAGCACACAATTTTTATTACTCCATATAATTTTCTTTATTGTTCGCTATTCACCATTTAAATGTAATATTATTTAAATACATATAAGTTTGTTACGTCAAAAGACTTTTACTTCTACGTACAAATTAAAGCAATCATCATCAAGATACATCAAGCCACATGTATGGAACCTTGACGCCATAGTCAAATACATCAAGCTACATCCATACATTGACACCATAGCCTACATTGAGTCAATTAATTTAAATAAATTTATTATTCTCACTGGCTCAAAAAGTTCATTACAACATTTGACTCGTTGCACCTCGACTTTTCGAGGAACACCGATAGCCAATACCATAATTGAACTGATTCTAAAAATTAAGTCCTTCGGTAAATTTATTGTTTTGCAATGGATTTCTTCTCATATTGGAATCATTGGTAACGAGAAGTTTGCCAAACAGGCCTGCACTGATGGAAACATAATTAATGTGTTACCTTTCTATACTGATTGCCTTTATTTTATAAAAGATAAATTTGTAATAACTTGGAAAGAATATTTTGATAAGAGATCTAAGGACAAAGGCATATGGTACAAAACGATTCAACCATAACCTTTTAATTACTCTTGGGTGGAAAAATGTGATTTGAAACGTGAAGATATTGTGATGGCGTTGAGACTGCGTTCCGGACACATTCCATTAAATAAGTTTGGATATTTAATGAAGAAAGTACCTTCTCCCAATTGTCCCGATTGCGCGACTGTAGAGGATGTATACCACATTTTAATGGAATGTGTTCGTAGCGAACCCCTTCTGTCACAATTAACAGACAGATCAATAGGAATATGTAACATTTATCTTGCAGATCCTACTTCAGAGCTAGCCAAAATTATGTATAATATAATATCAGCTTACCGCCGTCCACTGCTGGACGAAAGCCTCCCCCATAGAACGCCAACCATCCCGATTTTGGGCAGCCCGCATCCATCCCGTACCTGCCACCTTTTTCAAATCGTCGGTCCATCTTGCCGCAGGGCGTCCTACACTACGTTTGCCTAAGCGTGGTCTCCACTCCAACATGTGTCGGCTCCATCGGCCATCGATGCGTCTGGAGACATGACCAGCCCACTTCCACTTCAGCGTGCTAATTCTACGCGCGATGTCGGTGACTTTAGTTCTCTGGCGAATGTCCTCATTTCGGATTCTATCTGCCAGAGAAACCCCAAGCATCGCACGTTCCATAGCTCGCTGAGCGACCTTGAACTTGTGAACCAGTCCTACAGTGAGTGTCCACGTTTCGGCGCCGTAAGTCATAACAGGCAGGACGCACTGATTATATACCCTGGTCTTAAGTGACTGTGGGATCGACGATTCAAAAATATGACGCAACCTCCCGAATGCTGCCCAGCCCAAACGTATTCTTCTTTTGACCTCCTTCTCAAAATTGTGCCGGCCAAGTTGTATAGTTTGGCCCAGGTAGATGTATTCCTGCACAACCTCGAGTGGAGAGCCATTTACGACAACCGGTCTCGGGGATATATGTTGGTTGATCATAATTTTAGTTTTTTCTAAGTTCATCCGCAGACCCACCTGTCTTGAAGAATCGCTTAGGCTGTTTAGCATCTCTTCCAAATCTTGCAGAGTTTCCGCCATGATGACAATGTCGTCAGCAAATCGCAGATGTGTAATGTGTAGGCCATTTATATTAATGCCGCGTCCGTTCCAATCGAGCGTCTTGAAGATGTCCTCCAATGCATTGGTAAAAAGTTTCGGGGAGATTACATCCCCCTGTCTTACCCCGCAATGCAATTGGATTGGTCTTGTGCTCTGATCTTGTACTTGGACGGTCATGGTTGCGGCTTCGTACAAACACTTTAACACCTGGACATACCGAAAGTCTATTAGGCATCTCTGCATCGATTCCAGAACAGCCCAGGTCTCGATGGTATCGAAGGCTTTTTCGTAGTCCACAAACGCTAGGCATAGAGGCTGATTATATTCCTCGGTCTTCTGTATCATTTGCCTAAGTGTGAGTATGTGGTCTACGGTACTGAAGCCTTTTCGAAACCCAGCCTGCTCAACGGGTTGGAAGTCATCGAATTTTTGGGCGAGACGATTCGTGATTACCCTCGAGAACAACTTATATACGTGACTTAAAAGTGAAATGGGGCGGTAGTTTTTCAGAAGAGCTTTATCACCCTTCTTAAGAAAAACAGCACCACCACACCTCTGCTCCATGCCTTTGGTGTAATACCATTTTGGAGGACGGAATTAAAGATCTTTACCAGCTCTCTCAGAACTGGTGTTCCTCCCGCTTTAAGTAATTCTGAGGTAATTCCGTCCTCCCCTGGAGCCTTGTTGTTTCCAAGTTGTTCGAGAGCAATCCTAATCTCGCCCAAGTCGATGTCGGGAAGCTCGTCAGATAGATGGCGTGTCAGTCTGGCTCTTGGGTCATCCGCGCTGTGGGACTCAGGTGGAGGTACTTGTGATGAGTATAGATTGCTATAGAACTTTTCGACTTCAGCTAGAATCTCTGGTTTTGAGGTGACGGTTGTGCCTTGTGTTGTTCTGAGTTTTGTCAGGTGACAACAGGAGGTATGCGACTTTGCAAGAACCTTTGAGCCCCTATTGAGTGCTATAGCATCTTCAATATTTCGGGTATGCGCTCGTCTTGTGTCACGCCTTATTAGTTTTTTTACCTTCCTGTTAAGTGCCTGACACTCAGATGGCGTCATATTCTGTTGTTCACGTCTTCTCGTCATCTCGTCCAGAGTCTCGCCTGAGAGCTTCGACTTACGTCCATTGCTCCTTTGTCGAAAGTGATTTTGACCCACCTCGCGAATGACACGTACCAGACTGTTGGTGGCGTCGTCAATGTCCTGCTCGGTTTCCAACATGGCGAATCGGTTCTGTAGTTCCAGCTGGAAGCTTTCGCAACCAGCTTCGACCTGGGGCAAGGTTGGTCTAAGAGTCGACTTCATTAGCCGCGATCGTTCGATTTTAGTGTTAATATTCAGGGTGCCTCTTACCAGGCGGTGATCACTTCCAGTGTTGACCCTGTTGATCACGGAGACATCCCTGAATATTTGGCGCTTATTGGATAGAATGAAGTCGATCTCATTCATTGTTACGCTATCGGGGCTTCGCCAGGTCCACTTCCTTTGGGGCTTTTTCTGGAAAAATGAGTTCATCAGAAATAATCCCTGAGCCTCTAGGAAGTTTACCAGCATTTGTCCCCGATGGTTTCTGTTCCCATAGCCGAATTTTCCTACCCTCGATTCACCATCTTCTTGTACTCCCACTTTGGCATTGAAGTCACCCATAACAACTGTGTAGAAGGTACTGGTACGAGACATAGCTTTTACTACGTCTTCGTATATGGCTTCGACTTCTTCGTCAGTGTATGTGGACGTTGGGGCATACACTTGTATAACCTTCAAGGCATACCTCTCGGTTATCTTTAAGACAAGGTATGCCACCCTCGCTGACACACTGCCAACCTCCATAACATTGCTTCTGAGTGACTTGTGGATCAAAAAGCCGACGCCACCTTGGGATGGTTGGTGTCCCTCTCGGAAGTAGAGTAAGTGACCAGCATCCAGTGTTATCGTGTCCTCGCCCTGTCTTCGGATTTCCGATAGACCCACTATATGCCAGTTAATACGACTTAACTCTACTTCCAATTCTGTGAGATGTTCGTCCAGCCGCAGAGAGCGTCCATTGTACGTGGCCAGAAACAATCGCCGTTTATGGTACCCTGCCGTAGCCCGGGGATTCTTAGCACCCCCCGTCACACCGTTACCATGACCGGTACCGTGGCCAGGGATAGTGTGACTACCGGGAATTGGGGGCCGTGCATTTCTGTTGTCGCTCATTTGGGGGGTTTTGTTGCCTTAGTCACCACGCTTGGCAGGCGGGTTGGTGACCGCAGTAGCTGGAAATCTTTCGCTGATAGCGCTGCTGCCCGCTATCAGGATTTACATTTTCGGATTCCAGCATTTGTGTGGTTATACCGCCACGATATCGGTCGCCAGAGCCTCGTTCGTTGATCAGCAGGATGCACCACGGGCAGGTGAGGTTGACAGTAGGGAGCCTAAGGTCGTTGTCGACTCCCCTTACATCCCCGTTATTTATATTATGTTTACCTACATAATATAGGTAAACATAATATAAATAAGCGAAACTAGACAATATATTATAATTAATGTATGGATAAGAATATTTGTGTAACCTACCAGAGCAACATAGTCACCCAAGTGATTCAGCTCTTTAAATGAAAATAAAAAATAAAAAAAATAAAAATAAGAAAAAAATGACGCTTCTCGTGAATGACTTTACATTACTATAAGTAATTATTTTGATATTGTTCATACACAAATACTAAAATCCTTATTACAAAAGGGAATGATGGGTTGGGAGGGTGAAAATTTGGCGTTATATGTATTTTTTGATGCTAAATCAAAATAGAATACAAATGAAAAAAATGACTAAAAAAATAGAAAAGAAAACATTCTGGATAGGGACACCCTTATGGTGTACACCCAGTGGTACACCCAGTGGTATGAAATATACTTTACGACCTATTCTCATATCTCCCAAATGTACATAACAAATTTCATAAAAATTGGTCCAGCCGTTTCGGAGGAGTTCGGCCACAAACATCGTGACACGAGATTTTTATATATTAGATATTTGGTCCTTACATAAGAAATTAGCGTTTTGTCGTACTGACCACTTTGATCTTTTTCTCGAAATCTCCTCTGGTTAAGAATTCCAAATTCAAATTTATAAATTCATTTAGCTGGTTCATTTGAGTTTTGAAAACAGTCATTCATTTGTTTTTTCCTCATTATTTTTTTCTTTGGCGTCGCTTATCACCGCACAATGGCAAACATGAAATATCGTATCGTATATTTACGATTACGGGTTCTACCGTGTCACCAGTGCTGCAGAAACAGCTCGAAGGATTAATGATGTGTACGGCGCTGGTGTCGCAAAAGAAAGTACGGTAGGTATTTGGTTTCAACGTTTTCAGAACCTTCAGAGCCAACCACGTGGACGGCCGGAGACCAAAGTGTAAAATGAAGAATTAAAAGGCTATTGTGGAAGCGGATCCATCACAAAACACTTCAGAGATAGCTGCAGACTTCGGGGTAAGTGATAAAACTGTATTAATCCACTTGAAACAAATCGGGAAAGTAAAAAAACTTGAACGATGGGTACCTCATGAATTGAGTGAATCGAACTTGCAAACACGTGTCGACTGCTGTGTTACTTTGCTCAACCAACACAATAATGAAGGGATTTTAAATCGAATCATTACTTGTGATGAAAAGTGGATACTATACGATAGACGGAAGCGCTCGTCGCAATGGCTGAACCCTGGAGACCCAGCCAAATCCTGCCCTAAACGAAAATGGACTCAGTAAAAGTTGCTAGTGAGTGTTTGCTGGACTAGCGCCGATGTCGTTTACTACAGCTTTCTAAAATCTGGCCAAACGATTACGGCAGATATCTATTGTCAGCAACTGCAAACCATGAAGGAAGAACTAGCTGCTAAACAACCGAGATTGGTCAATCGAGGCCTGGGCCTCTAGGCCACTGCTGCTTTACGACAACGCAAGACCACACACTGCACAACAAACAACCACTAAGTCAGATGAGCTACAACTGGAATGTCTGCGACATCCACCGTACTTCTACCACTATTTTTTCCGGAATTTGGACAACTTCCTTCAAACCGCCTTCAAAGAGTTCATCATCATTCAGAATCAATAGATTCTCACCCCCATGTTTTTTTTTAGTAAAGGGATCAATAAACCTCCTATGAGTTGGCAAAAGTGCATAGATAACAACGGTGCATACTTTGATTAATTAAATATATTTTACAAAAAAAAATTACTTTATATTCCTCCCATACAAAACACCAAAATCATGTGTAAGGACCTAATACATTGCGTTTGGAAAACCTCCTGTGGGTGGGGTGGTGTCGCGGGCAACATTCATATCATCCATATTCTTTGTTATCATTGCATTGATAATCAAGTCTGACTACTTTGATAGCAGACTCAATCAGAACTCTGTAATTACAATAATTAAAGCTTTTGATATCGATGAAGAGGATCATTTTCAAAAAATTGTATAACTTGAAGACATAACATGATAATCAAAATCATTATGAAAGTTTACTAAGAAATTTTATTATATAATATATTTTTATACTATTTATATATTTTAAGACACAATCACACATGAATGATTCTAGATATACTATCCCATAAGTAGTCACCTCGACCTTGACATTTTGCTCTTAACGCGTCCAAAGTTACGTTAAATTAAAAAGTAAGTCGCGATAAAGCAACTTACATACGACTGACTTCATAATGTAAATTTAAGAATACTATGTCATAAATAAAAAAAATCTACTTTCACTAGTATGTGTTCATATAAATTGCCTTTTCTAATATGTGGTAATAAGGTTCCGTGGTACACGCAGAAGGCCGCCAGTTCGATCCTGGCCGGAATCAAGATTTTTTTAAATATTTTGTAAGTTGTTCTTATGAGGTAACCGTTTATGACATTAATATGTAAAGCGATGACTTTATATGAATTGTTTGAGCAATCTATTACTTACAGAATAAAATATTAAAAAAATATTGCTATTTTATATTAAATAGATTTAATAATAAAGAGAGCATTTTCTGTGTTAATAATAATATATTCAAGAGAGGTTGCGTCGGGAAGTTCAACTTGCGAGCAGCCGCTACCGCTCCACGGAAGTCAGAACTAACGCCATTAAAACTAACAACTAAAATGCATACATTACTTGATGTATTCATAAAGAAATTACTACTATTATTAATATTTAACCCTCATATGGCCAAGGGGTCGTTTCGCTCCACTGTTACTACAATTACAGACGTAGTTGTAGGTCTATAAACAACATTATTATTATATGAACATTATTAAAATCAGTGCCAAAAAGTTCTAGGCTTGCAAGTGTTAACTAAAAAAGACAATATAATATAAGTTAAATAATTCAATCAGGAAGCTATAGTACCTGAAAGGCAACCGCAAAAATAACTGACAAATATTCGTTAATTAAACTAGTATTCATAGAGATTACCTGTAAGACTAAACTCGAAACTGAACGCAGAATACGATCGTAAATAATATCAGAATAGGAATACGTCATTGATAACAATAATCAGGAACACACCTCAATATAATGTAACACCGCCGTCGCGTTTCAACGTTCATTTCCCGAATGAGATACGAAATGAGTGCTTACAAAATAACGTTATTGTTTTCACTACGATATTAATAATATTAGTAAATATTCGGTAACAACAAATAAGTTAATTTATTACCCCATAAGAATACTACGAAAAATATCGTGAATAACATACTCGAACCATAAGAATGAAAATAATCAAAGAGGATTTTGCGGAACGCTTCTACAGTGTAATCAATACAATGTAATACTCAAAGTAGGTAATGCTTATGAACTGAATAAGGTGCACTTTATCGAGGTCGTTCGATGATAACCTAATCTAAATTTAAAATTATTTCATTCGCCGTCAACGGTCGTAGGTTCGATGTCGTAGGTGCGGGGGCACATGACAAACATCGAGTGTGTGAATGTTGCTTTACAAACAGTATTTCACGGATTCTAGTAAAACATTTATACGTTTGTAAAATCTGCAGTCGAGTTAAAAGGTTTTATCTTAAAGTGTTGTTCAGAGTAAAAAGACAAGTTTCCAGCGCTGCTGAGCGCGAGTTACATTTTATAAAAATAAAATAAGCGTTCTCTCCGCAGCGCCTCAGCGCCCACCGGGCCCGCGCCGCCCGAACTCCGGTGCCCTAGTTTACACCCACCTTTACATTTCAGAGCTTAGTTTTCGTGAAGGTTACCCGAAATAGCACAAAACCTTTATATCAAAACGTAGTCCAGGTTGAAAACCCTCGATAGTCTCACCCGCAAGATCTTTCTCTTTTAATAAATACATTTACTATTATTCGAAAATTTTCTATTTCATTTTCGTTTTATTTTAATCCATAATAATAGCCGTCGCTTTACCTCGTTTCACAATTGTGTGGTTTGGTTCACGTCTCCGCATGACACACATTCACCGATGAATACGTTTAAAGCTCACATAAAAATATTAATGAATAAGGCTTATTATTCTCTACAAGATTATAGAGATGATGCATACAGGACATGCCTACGTATTTAATTGTATATGATTATTATGTATATGAATTATTTATGAGATTAAAAAAATGCGCATATGAAGTATATTTTTGACTTTGATTTTAAACGACATCACATTTTCAAAATATATTATGTATTATTATATAATATGTAATATATTTGACCGTGACGTATTCGGGCAACAGAATTATATTTCAAGGTATCAATGATCTAGGCGAGAGCTTGTGGCGCGGTTACTTGTCTGAATACCCTTTACTCTAAGGACTCCCATCGCCTCCCTACCACCCGTGTCCCCGACCACCACTAAACTCGACAAGCTAATTCATTGAGAACTTTCTAGATTCACTGCGAACTCGATAACAAAGAGCTGTTTTGTTAGACCGATGAAATATAAGACTTAACTAGATCATTAATTTTGTTCAATTTTCACATCGCCTTCGTAATGATAATAGAAATAAGTCTGACAGATAATGTCACCTTTGACAAACTTTAATTGGTTGAAATGGATTAGCTTAATGATCAATTAGATAGTCTATGCTTCGTCACATTGGCGAAACAATCTATGCCCTGTAAGCTGTCCTGCTTTAAAAAAAAGTGTTCCGATATTTTAGTCAACATCTAATAAAAAGGTCCTTGACAAAAACATCACACTCTTATACGAGATTTGGGCGAGTTTCTTACCACGTCAACCGAACGATTATTTTTTGTGTTGGATATTCAAATTTCAGGGGTAGTTTAATATAAAATTTGCGAAGATCTATGACAGTTTGGAGCGAGTTTTTTTTTACATAATAATAATTAGTATTATATTTGTGTGAAACGATCACGTTCCTAATTAGTGTGGAGCTGGGAGAACATTAATCTCATTAGTTTTTATTATAATGCTTCATCATACAAAATTATACTCTATTGTAAATCTCTCAAGTGAGAAAAATTGAATTTATGTGACGTTGTGATGAACAATTGTACGCTAATTCGCGGAGGACCCTTCGGGGCCCTCGGAGGAAGACACACTATTGAACCAAATGATGTATGTTTTTATTTTTACCTTCATTTAACAACATGTTAATTCTCTTCTATTTGGCTCATGGATTATAACCGAAGACCGCGGTTTTAAATTCGGGCAAGCACCGCTGTTTTCATGTGCTTGTTTTTTTATAATTTATTTTGTGGAGCATTGCGAGGAAACCAGCATGTTCAGTTTGGTCAAAACGCTTTTGCTCGAGAAAGAAAAATCTACTTTTACTTAAAATACAATTTTACATAGAATTATATTCAATTTAAAATTCAAGTAGAGGTTGTATAAACACTCATACACATACTTCAACACCGCAACACATGCAATAACGTTGTGAGGACTTACAGAACAAAACTCTCTTGTAAGCGCGACCGGGAGCTGCCTCTAATTATGTTGAACAATATTATTACGTCACTACACTTTTATGTTAAATGTAAGCAATGTTTGTACCGTAGAACAAATCTTTGAAAAGCAATGAGCAAACGAAACGTGTTTTTTTAAATTATCAATTATACGATGGAAAACTTTTCACAAAAGAAATATTTTTTTAGGTTAAGAGCAGGTGGAATAGCAAATGGGACACCTGATGGTAAGTGGTCACCACCGCCGATAGATATTTAAGAAATAATAATCATTCCTTACATTACCAATGCGCCACCAAACTGGGAACTTGGGAACTGAGATATTATGTCCCTTGTGTTGTGTTGTGCTGTGTGTGTGTTGTGTTGTGTGCACGCAACTATACTAAGTATTGCTGCTTAGCGGCAGAATATCTGATGAGTTGGTGGTACCTACCCAGACGGACCAATTAATAACAGTGCAGATTAAAGCAATTTGGAAATGGGATATTTGATTACCATGTTACGGATACGAATTCAACTTATTTTTTTAAAAGCCGATAAATTGCTTAGACTTTACACCAGCTGTACCGTCACCTGCCACCTGACGATGTTTCGTTAGAACCGGTAATAATAATCGTTTGTAAGGCTTAGTTTCCGGTGATATCGGAGGGGCATCGTGCAGTCCCGCCTAGGTGATCATCCATATCACTATATCGACGAACAGAAATGCGGTTTGAAGGGTACGTGAGCAAGTGTAATTACAGACACGAGGGATATAGCATCTTGGATCACATTGACGATTGGAGCACATTGGCGATGTTGTTTTAATATTTGTTACGCCAAAAGTCAAAGTCAATAGCTATATTCAATATAGAAATGTAGAAATATTTAAATATATTCTAAAAGAGCTCTTACTGAGAGTAAATCAGGTCTGCGCCACTCATAACGAGCACGAAGTGACAGCGTCTCTCGTGTTGTTATTGTTGGTGCCGGTCTGAGGGGAAGGGGCAGTAATTCAATCTTTTCCACTCCCCTTCGAGTATCAACAGATCAGAAAAAATATATTGAAATTTCATTTTATATATATATGTGTAATATTTGTCAAAGTATCGCTCAATATACAGGTTAAACTAACGATATGCATAAGTACATTTTATTTTTATACTATTATATAATTATTACAAAAACTGTTACCTGTACGTATGTTTGTCATTAATAAAACCTTTCAGACTCACGAAGAGGACGTCCACGGGACGTAGGACCGAGGGGAGGGATGATAGGGGGCGGCTTACATCAGCCACCTGTATTTACTGCCCTCATTAATTAGTTCAGATCACTTGAGAGCTCAGTGGGCCATAGTGTGGAGTAAATAGGACGCCGTCACGTCGACGCGGCGCTGATACACGATGACACGCTCCACTGAACCGGTCACCTACTTCCTTAGCTATGGGGCTCGCTGTGAGCTGCACTCTTTATCATTTATATATGTCGTCCTGTATCTCTTGGTCTTCGTGTAGATAAATCGAAATAATCTAAAAACATTTTGGGTATAGAATTTAAAGTTAGCATCGGTTCATTCAAATCCATCACATTCCGAGATTCTAACGAGAGGAACCCTTAATGGGAAACAACTGAGATGTTAATATTTTTTATCAATTAAATGTACTCGTATGTTATTAAATTCATTATATAATTAATTATTTATCCATTGTGCTTTACTGATCTTATTTTAAATACGTGCTTACCATTTTGTGCAAAAAAGTAGAAAAACTCATTAGTTTATGGTACCACCCACTTATTAATGTTATTTTTCCAAAAAGAGTGAATGAGCCAGTGTACAAATACATACCTCCTTTGCTGGGCGCTTTGCAATCTATATGTAAAGGTTGCTTACGATCACTAGGGCTATTCTGTAACAGCAAACTCGAAACTCACCGCATAAATCGGTCGTGAAATCTAAGAGAGTGATAAACGACATTGACCATAAAAATTACAATGTTCCAAGTGTGTACACGCATCAAAATAGTATATCACGATAAGACGGCTTTCAATATTTCACGGGTGAGTAATAAAGCGAGTTCTTATAGAATACCCATCTGTTTGATTACCTTCCTAACATAAATATAGAAGAAATATATATTTTTAATTTCTCCGCAGGTGCACCGTGTAAGGTGCAAAGCGGCGTTCGATTGATGTAGCGGTCACCGAAAGGCACCGAAACTTGGAGCTTTGTACAAATAAATACAAACAATTTCACAATAAAACGTTAGAGATAAAAGCCTACCGTTCGCACTTTCCAATATTCTACAAAATGTCACACGAAATATTTTTATTCTGTACCAGAAGCGTGGCTTCATTTGTTATTGAATGCTATCCGAATATTTTTCTTGTTTAGAAACTAAAGGGTAACAAAAGATAACAAAATGGTCATGTACATGTTTTGCGAAAAGGTTTTACATGTTATGTTATGTTCAAAGACTATTTGGTGGAGCGCATGTTATTACAAATTACCGAGTTAAATAGGGCTTGCGGTACTACGTTAATTATTTTGTAGATAATATATACTATACGAGGTTGACTTTTAGTGAATTTCCTGTCAACATTTGTGCTATAGCTGCTATATTTTTATAATATATAAAATTAAAATAAAATAAAAAAACTAATATTGTAATCCGTAAATGTAAAATGATGAATAAAGAATAATATAAACAGAATTAACTACAATATTATTTTACTTAAATACATGGACGTTCGTTACTTATTTTAAATAAAGCTTACTTCGCTCGTTACTTATTTTAAACGAAAATAAACATTTAATAAAAATAAGTCTTCAACAGCAGACATTGGTCTTACCAAACTATTCGTTATTTCTGTTTTCCCCCTTTTAAATCTCATCGGTGGACTAGTAAGTATATCTCACACGAAGACCTTTTTTTCATGACGGGTACAAATGTATGGATGTATAATAAATTCATTGAATAAAAGCGAGCAACAAACTTTCATGGAAGTTTTATTCTTTTATCAACCGACGCCTTTTTCTAGTCGCGCTCGTCGGTGAGGGCGCACAATACAACATATTTTGGTAGCGAGTGAGGCTGAGTTCGCAATAAAGAAGATTTATCTCGGTGTTTGCGTCCGAGAAGCCGTAACGAGCGGAAACATCGTGTGACGCGACAGTCGCTCCATTGTGGGCCGGCTTTCATGGCGCTGTTCCGAGCGGAGAGCAAATACAGGCGCGGGTCGAGGCTAGTAAGCTATCTTGTCACATTTATTTCTTCTATAAATTCTTTTATCTTCTAATTGATCTACATATCGAGAGGTTTATTAACCTTTTTGTTACAAAAAGTATCGTGTACAATATTGCAAAAATGTTAGTAGGATTTATCTTCAAATATATTTTAGGTTTGTTCGGCGTATTTACAACTACACAATCACAATCTATGTCCAGTAGGCAGACGTTACCCGCGATCGCTGAGGATAGCATTGAGGCTGTTATAGTTGTATCGAACGAGTACAACCTGCTACAGTTGCTGCATAAACATAAGCTAAGGTTTTCATTATTAAGTGAGACACTGAATCAATACCGGCGTCGATTCACTCGCCGTGGTCGCGTTTATTTACAGCACAAACGTTTACGAAGCGAGAGTTAATATCGACTCGTCGCGGATCGTGTTTAGTGCCGCGTTATGTTTCGTTATGGCCCTGTAATCCATATTACCGACCTTATTACGTTAGAACTGTTTTACGCAGAAAAATGGAAATTGAAATATTGTTTTCTGCGTTATATTCTGTTGGTTTTGGATGCAAATATTATGAGAACCTTGCACTTTTTTGAATAAATAATATAACAAGTTAATTCCGAACTAAACCGTTGTCACTTTATAACAACAAACTAACAATTACTATAATAAGTACTCCGAGTACCCTAAAGTTGTTTATTTCATTTTCTATACTAAAATAATAAATATGAAGAGTTTGTTTGTTTAGTCCACTAATGGAGGAAGGGTATCGCTGGACCATAGTCATTATGACATTTCGCTACGAACCACGAGGTGGAACAGAATGTTAAACTCGAGCAAAACCCCGCGAAACGACTAGTATAATTATTAAATATAAAAATACGTATAAGTGTAAGGTAAGGCAAATTATTTTTATATTGTTTTATAACAGTATCCTTTCATGACTTTTTGTTTTGCCTAAGGGCACGCCGCGGTAACCCCGTCGTGGGTTAAATATTCATTTTGTTACAACTACACCATTTTCTTAGTCAATAAAAAAAATTTAAGCATTAAAGTGTATTCTACATACATAATATATAAACTCACTACATACTTGACACGAACGCTTCCAAAATTATAACAAACACAATAACTTTGTATAAATAGGAGATTGAACGTCTCGAACATACATTTATAGAAAAGTCGCCGGCCAGCATCAATGTTGTAGTTATTAGATAACTAACTTTTAAGTAGGTGACCAAATTTATGTTCTATTTTATAATAATATACCTATAATGACAACTTTACTTCACCCGTTTCAAATCAAATAAGATATTGGTTTTAAACAATTTATCTAAATAAAAACTTCCTCAAATACTTTGTAATACGAACCGGTAATTTTAGAAATACGATGTGATATTTAACGAGTGAAAAATGCTTGGGCGCGTTAAGCGAAACACAGCACCGGCTTATAAATCGATTGGCGAAATAATGCTTATATCTTAGTTAAATTTTGATTAATCCAATCATTATTTAGCTCGAAGTCGGGACGAGTAGCTATTGCTTAATAAATGTGAGTAGCATTTCTTAACTTCTGGCTAAAAACCTCCAATTGCCGGGCGTCCTCCTTTTGAAGAGATGGTTTGGAGATTATTCCACCACGCTACCCCAATGCGGGATTTTAAATTATAATAGAAATGCGAATATTCTCTGAAAATGAGTACCATTCTATATAAATAAATTATTTAAATATCAAAAGATATTTAGTCTTTACTTAATACAATTTGCTTCTGTTCTCTATTTACTTTGTTGTGAAATTAAATCGTTTACGTCCAAATATTATTGAGTTTAGAATTTATCAAATGTACCGTCGCCGTCGCCGTCGAGAGCAGACTCGTCCGCGACCTTTCTATAGAATTCAATATTTTGTTTGAACAAAACAAGTTCACGTTCTACAAATAACTTTAAATTTATGATTTAAATATTATATGTATATGTCATAGTCATTTCAGGATAAATATACATTTTTAAAGATCCCAAAACGTATTCAAACTGCTCCTTTAACTAAAATGAATAAAACGTAAAAGGTTTTTTTGTGTGCATAAGGTTATTATACAATTTGTTCGTATAACTATGAAAAAACATTTTGATAATAAAATTTGTTTTTCATATTACAAATTTCAATTACAATAAAAAGCACTACATTTTATACATTCAGTTGCAAGATTGATCAACACACAGTAACAGGTGATGTTATTTGACGGCAATTTGTAAAAACACAATTTATAAATATTGCAAAATGATCTTTCTCTATTCTGTGATATTATGTTCGTATGTTTAGTGTTGAATTGTCGCTTGGTTGGCACATTAAAGAAGAGATATTAAGCTGAACATTACCTATCATGTCATATTATAAGGAATAAAATACACTATCAAGAATACAACATACATAACATTTTACTCAACATCAATAAAAACAACAGCGGGTGTGGGAAGTATAAGATCACGTGCGTCGACAGTGACTGATGTGGGGTCGCTTGGGTCGCTTGAACTAGTATGCCCCCCCCCCCCCACTTGTAAGGTAAAAGATAAGTAAACTTACTAAGATAACATTTCTTAAAAGACATAACTGTCTTTTGGTAAGTGGTCATATACACTTATACTGGAAAAGTGCCTTTAAGATAACACGGTTTAGTGGAAACTAATTTACAAGTATTCATTTGCAATTTGCCTTGTGAATGGAGATACATGTGGGTAGAGTATCAAATATTCAAAGCACAAGATGAATTATAAATACAAATGATAACAGTTACATAAATAAGCTAATACTGTATTTGAAGCCAGAATATTCAATTTCGATTTTCGTGTTCCAACCACATGACCGTCTCGGGCAAAGATAATTTGTCAGTTTCATACACACTTAAACACTTTTGTATTTATAATTACTATTTAAATTTTATTATTTATTAAATATCAAAATCTAATAGAATCCTAATATTTATTAGAAATTCCTTTCAGTCAGCACCGTATTCGTTTTGCTTCTACAATGAAGGCGAGGCGAGGCTGCCTTTCAGCAGCAAGCTTAATTGAGATTATTTTCTTAATATCCGAATTTATGCTTTATTACCTATAAAATAAGGATCGAAATGAAATAGCCTCCAGTCGCGTATAAATATTACAGGTAGATTTTATGAGTTGTAATTATAAAGATGTTTTTATGTTTCGAACTTGTTTATGGAACATGAAGTTGCGCTGTTTCGGAAAACTTTGAAAAGCGGTAAAATTAATTAGGTTATATAGTTTGTGTTGTATGTTAATGAATTTTCAGTGAGTTTCGAATGTTTAGGCGAGAGGCGTTTTGGGAGGTTAAGTTATAAGTTAAAGTATTATAAAGCAGTTGTTTGCAAACTCAACTCTTGAGACAGTCGAAATATAGCTGTGTATATGTATGTTACGGATTTAGATTTACATAAATATATTTTGTCTAATGTATATATCAAATAATCGGTATATAAATGATGTATACAAACACTAAGTGACATTTCTAACAGATTTGAATGAAAGTCTTAACTACCTCGTTCATCTATTAGCTAACGTATAAGGTCGAACGTTTCAAAATCCTGGTTTCAAACCGCGAATAGGCCAACAAAACTGTTTATTATTCTGTCAAGAAACCTTTACTATCGGGTTACAGTTGGCAATGCTTACAATCATTTGCGTCAGGCGACCACGTAGAGCTGTTGGTACTGCACCTGAACTCTATCCCGTTGTGTCAACGTCTCGACCCATCGTATAAATGTATTGGAATTGAGAGTGCACTTGTGTGGTCATTATGCACAATTACGTACTATCAAATGAATCGCACAGATTTTTTTTTTCAGATTTCGACTAGATTTCGACTTTTCGACAGATTTCGACTATGTCGAATATTATAGTCGAAATTCTTAAATAAGTGATGTTAAGAAATATATTCTAATTTACTATTAAAACTATATTAGGATATATCAGATACACGGTATGTAACATGAAATAAATGAATCTCTTCTATTCCACTTCTGGACGTATGGCGCATCGTACATAAGCGTAATGTGTAATATAAAATGAAACGCTATTCGTAAACGGGTCTTCAAAGCAATTCTGCAGAACACAGTTGGTAAAATAAACATCTGCTCTTAGATTTGAGTCTCATAACACCTCTACAGCAGAGCGCAACGGATCGTCATCCTACATTATGTATGAAGGTCGTATATTTAGTAATACTATTCTAGCTGCCTGTTAGAATGATAACAATATTTACAAAAGTTTCAATTTGATTTAAAAAATATTGTTCTTTATAACCTAGCTAAACCTAAGTATTGGTCTTTATAACCTAATTATTATTTCTTAGGGTATAGTTTATATTTTTAATACTTTTTTTTAATTTTAAATAACCAATACAATCAAATTATGCTTCTCCGCTTTGTAGTAGTTTTGTTAATTATTTATAAATTAACAAAAAAATATTTGATTTTCCTGTTAATGTTCTAAATAATAACAATAAAAGATAACATTTTGTAATTCACGAATATGTGGCCTCGATGTTGTTACTTGATATAGACATTTGTTGTGTATTTTCAATCAGTATTGTATTACGGAGGGGTCGAAAGCGGCAGTAACTATTGAGGTAACCGTATACGGCCTACGCGCGACCTACATATATTCTCAAAGTTAGCCTCAAGTATGCTTCGATAATGGTTGATCTTTTTCAGAACAGAATTGGCCATGGGTCCTTCTCTGCTTATCCTTGTATCATTATACTTACTTACTATATCTTATAATCTATTTTATGAAGGACACGTAAATGAGCAGCATAATGATAAGCATACTGTAAAAACAATAAGCCATTGCTCCCACCATTAAGCCTCCACTAACCATAGGAACCATCCAACCATATTATGCTAATACCTGAACAAAACTATAACAAGCATGAGTTGTTGAATAACTGATGGGAACTCCCAGTCTAACCCCGATAAAAATAAATTATAAAAGCAACTGATAAAGTAACAATACATGTAAGCGAGAAGTCTCGTCATTAATTGTCTATGAGGCGAAGGGCTCGCATTATCTGTATGCTGCCTGAGAACCACTTTACAAATTTTCCTTTGAAACATTAACCTGCAAATAATTATTTTGCATTAGCACGGGCGCGGCGCTCGGGTATCATGGTTTAATAATAAATTTTATATTATATTTTGTTGCTTATTAAATATAATGTAATTTTAAATGTTAATAAGCTTTTGAACTCTTAACTGCTAATATATTTTAACATAATGGTTGCTAGATGTATACGATTAAACTACTCTACGTACTTTCTATATTTATATTTTAGTCATAGAGTTTACATAAAATAAACTCTAGTCACTTTCTAAGTTATAAAAAGTCACGTGAAACATAAAATGAATCGCTCATCTCATCACATTTTAACTCCCTAAGTTGACCTTTCTATGACCTAAGATTCTAAGTTAAGTCGCAGTACAAAATATGGATTTGAGACTGGACTGAGATTTTCTTGATCGCAACCTGCATAACTTTTTTTGTTTCCATCTGAAATTCGAACCAAAGGATCTGCAACCTTATAAGCGAGCCACGAGATGGAGCAGTCACGTTAATTACATGTATTTCAAGAGCGAGAGTGAGGGCACCTACGCCAGAGACTTGTGACGACAAACATTTCTCATTAAACTGCCTTCAGTCTAGACTAATGTTATAGTGCGAGCAACAAGCACTTGTGAAGAGTTTAAAACGTCAAGGTCGTTGGGACAGGGACTCTTAACTCGCAAGCGTGTCCTGTGCCAAGAGCTCAGACCTGCGCATGGCTCATTGCTCCTCTGATGTAGCAAAGGTAATTAATTTGTTTCGACATAATTACCTCGCAATGACTTGCTGAGAGCGGCGCGGCATTAAACGTACCTTAAAAGCTCTCGAGATTATGAACACGGCTCATTTAAAGGATTCGTAATTATACCTACTTAATTTGTTTACCCTGAAAAATAATTTGCAAGCTTTCATTATTAAAACGGAAAAAAGACTTAACAGCCCATTGGAAGGAATTACACACCTGGGCGAATTCGAGTCTATGCAAACACCATGGAGTTTTTCATCTTTTATTTCCCGCTCTACGACAACGCTTAACAAAATTTGTACTCGGTTATTTTTACGGTTCCCTCCCTCCTGATCATCTCGGTCAATGAATAGGCAAAATAAAATACATTTGATCAGATCAGGGCGTCTCTCTCGCTCCAACGACGCGACATGCTGCGCAACACGATCATTTGTGAGGATCATTAAACAATAAAGAATGCCGTGATCTAGTATTTTATTCTAGTCTAGACATTACCTGGTCAGCGCTGCTTGCAGACAATCAGATCCCACCCACTCGTAATATATTCTATTTAAAAACTTTCGTTATACATGCGTTTTTTGAAGGTGACGAATTTTTTTTATTTACCGGGAGGGCAAATGACTCTTCTCCACCTGATGGTAAGTGGTAATAGAGTCCAAACGCGACGACGGCCAGTACAGTCAGGAAGAAGGTTCTGCACTTCCGCCGCCTTCGCCTTGCCGGCCCGCAAGATGCCTCTTTACGCCTCGTTTGAAGGAACCCGGGTTGTAAGAGCCAGTGTAATTATTGACAAAGGGACATAACATCTTGGCTGAGGAATTGCCAATATTTCTTACACCACCAATGTCTATGGGTGATCGTGAACACTAACGAACATATTTTGCCTTATTTTTCACTTCTTTATATTAAGTATTTATTTACTGTATTGTAAATAGGCTTATATAACGATTGCAATGTGTTTGCGGTTGCAGTCGATAATTAATAAATCAAGACGCAGTGTTATAAATTAGAAATACTAATTAGTTACTATTTTTACTAATTTGTAACTATTTTTCTTTATTCTTTATAATCAATATATTTTCATTTTAATCTGCAGATTAAAATATACTTTATTTAAGAACTTCTGAATTTTAAGGAATCAATTTCAATATAAAGCTTTTGCTGATTCAGAAATTAGATTCGATATCGAGAAAACCCTACAAGAAACTCTGGAGTCCGTAGCTCTTATTTTCAAATGAACGCACACACCATTACTCATAATACTTATTCTTAAGTCTTTATTTTTATACATCTAATAAAATTGCTTTAACGAGATCTTTGAAATCATTTAAACTATTATACTTATATTATGAATAATACGATTTTATTCCTGTATAATAGCTCGTGTAATAATAATAAGCTTTAAGCTCAAAATGAATGTCGTTACTTCAGGTCCGCGTCCCAGCCAGCTATTATTATAATCCAATAATTCACAATGTGAAATACAATAGTATTGGGTCATAATTCAGTATTGAAATAATTCAATTCGTCGTCCGCGGTCGCGGTGACATTATCCCGCTATAATTATTGTACGTTTTGGGTTTATAATCGATGACTGTTATTTCTTTAGTCGTCATTTATGTAATATTACTACATATGAAAAAATAACAAATTTTAAATGAATAATTATGTGAAAACTTTTCTTTTTCAACTTTATATTTTACTTCACCTGTACACTGTATAAATATTGCAACCGAATTTTAAACTAGGAACTGCTCCCATTGAGATGAAATTTTGGACATTTTGTTGCCCGGGATCATATATGATTACACTAAATTTAACCTTGGTAATACTTAGACTACTAATTGTTTCGGTTTCTAAATCTTCTTTATTTAAGTTGGTTTTTCTTTTGGAAACGACGTATAATTAATCGTTAAATCGTTTTTTTACCGAATCAGTTGTGTTGCGATTCCATCTACGTATTCATTACAATGACTTGAAACTGTAATAAATGTACCTGAAGATTTTCATAATTTAAAAACTGCACGATATTCATCAATGGGTTTGTTTGAAATATTTTAAAAACTGCAGAAAATAATTTACCGAATATACAAATTCGGGCTGAATACTTCAGTCGTGATCGTGACAGATTGTGTCGGCCGAGGTTAGTTTGACTATTTTATATATATCGCTTTTTTATTTTGCAAAAAAATACAATTTGAATCTGAAAAAATACCTTAAAATCTTTATGACATTTCAAATTGTAATGTTTTTATAACATTCAATGGAAGTTTAACGGACCATATAGGAAAACAATTTTTTTAAATTATTATTTTTAATCAATAACAATAATACAATACAAATTGTAAAGTACTTATATAAACAGTTATTTACCTTTATTGACCCTTCGGTTAGGGCAATGTTATCAAGGCCAGGAAGCTCCTTCCTGGCCTTGATAACATTGCTTAATATTAATAAGTAACATGCCGACCAACGCTTACTCGAACCCATTACTACCTCGCAATAAAAATATACTAACTTATATACTAAATTTAAACAGATCTCATATATAATTACAAAATTCGCTGTATTTTCGGAATTTTCTACGTTAACAGTCCAGTGACACCAAAGTCCATGTTAAACAATTCACTTTATTTTTGGCACGTCGGCACGTGTTTGGTTTTAAAACAATAAAAATGTATTACTTGTTTCCCAGTATATTATAAATTTGTAGATGTATTTTATAACATTGTCGTTGAATGATACAGACTTTCCATGAACAGAGGATAATTCTGTTAATAAGGGTTGTTTAATTATGTTTGTATAAAATATACAACGTTGATAAATACCTTTTATATTTAATTTTCATTAATGTTACGTAACCTATGTGACGTCACAAAATAAGGTAGATAAAGATAAAACATAACATTCTATTCTTGTTGGTAGTTTTTACTTTGATTAGGTATCAATAAGTTACTTTTTTTTATAGAATAGGAAGGCGGTCGAGCATATGGGCCACCTGATGGTAAGTGGTCACCAACGCCCTTAGACATTGGCGCTGTAAGAAATGTTAACCATCGCTTACATCACCATTGCGCCATCAACCTTGGGAACTAAGATGTTATGTCCCTTGTGCCTGTAATTACACCGACTCACTCACCCTTCAAACCGGAACCCAACAATACCAAGTACTGCTGTAGAATATCTGATGAGTGGGTGGTACCTACCCAGACGAGCTTGCACATAGCTCTACCACCAGTAAGTGTTAAGCTTCAACGTTGAATAAATGAATTTATATTTGAAAAAAATCTCAATTAATCAACAAAAAAACAATGCTATTGTTAGAGTAATAACGTTATATTTAAAATTAAGTTAAAATTGAAAAAGGCGTGAATGTAGTTCGTGCGTATTATTCTCTCAAAGTGACATTATAATTGATATACATACATTCGTTACCATGGAAACACCATACGATAGAGTAAATTATGATCGTTATATTAGAGTAAATAATTACTGAATACATTTATTTAATATCATGTTAAGAGAACAATTATGAATAAGGCGTGTTAGTCGGTAACATATATATAGCTTCATTATATATATCATAAAAAGGCGTAGATATATTATTGGCTGAGTTTCATGCAGGATGAATAAGTAATTATTTACTTATATTAACATACTTATAAGCCGAGATGGCCAAGTGGTTAGAACTCTTGAATCTTAACCGATGATCGTGGATTCAAACCCGGGCAAGCACCACTGAATTTTCATGTGCTTAATTTGTATTATAATTCATCTCGTGCTTTACTGCTTTAAAATTAATTTAATTTTGTAAAGTACCGATTCAAAGATGCGCGTTGGTGCGTACTTGAATAAATCATAAGTATCGTCATTAGATTTATATAAGAACTAAATCGGTTAATACTCTCTTGTAAACTACACAAATTAAACATACGACATTTTGCACTCAAAGTAGACTTGTAACAAATTAATGAAAGAAAGGAAACCCCTATTTTCAGCGTCATAAGATTTAGAGCAGGTAATTTAAAGTTGGAGCGGTCATTGTGTGTTTCGGTGACGTGTACAATGGCGCGGGTAATCAGCTGTAGCGGCGACCCCGCGCGGGCCCCGACCCGACACAATCTCGCGCTCCGGGGAGTCACTCGCGAACCAGCAGTTCTCTGTGTCATTTTTTTGACAGGCAAAATAGAACAGGAAGGTAGGTACTAAATTTAAGTCCGGTAACTAGATTCAAAAAAACGATTCGTTTTGATTACGGATAGTAAAGCTATCAAATCAAAGACTAAAGTCTATTATATCTCAATATTTGATATGGCTGAATCGCAGGGACCCGGAGAGAACAGTCCGAGCGCTTTCCAAGTTAACGAACGACACCAAAACGATTACATACAAAAACTTGAAAACTCGAAAAAAAAATTTTTATATCTTAACGAATTATATACTTAAAAATATAAATTAAAAAAAAATTAAGTAACAATATTTTTTTCAATTTATTTGTGTAATACAGAGCATAAATTCTTATCTAAATAAATAGCATTATTTTTATCTTTTAGTTTTGAGTTTTCATTAATAGTTAGCTAGCATAAACAGAGATAATATTGACTTTTATTTATAGTTTCATTAGATTAGAAGGGTTGTAATTTTTTCCATTACCTGCAGCTTTACCCCGCGAGCTATACGTAGCATGTACGTCGTGCCAACGATATTGTTGTCCTAGCACATAGTTGTACAACACCCAAGTAGTTCTTAAGGAAGCATTACAATAATTAAATATATCCATTATTCTTTAATTACTAGGATAATAAAAATCGCACTAATGTGATAAATACGAAATATTGTGTGTTGCAAATATTTGTTACTTCTTCAAGCCTTATCACAGATCATTTACATATTTTGGCTTTTTTATTTCGGTTTACTGTATATTTGATTGACGCGAGCGAACGCGCGGGCGAGGCGATAAACAATTATAAACAAACGTGGCGTGATTAGAGATAGGTTTTTAAATATTAATGTTTGAAATTATTTTCGTACGAAACATTTTAATGTCGTACCAAAAAACATCTGATTACAATTCAAATATTTTTTACCTTAATGTATAACAAGAACACAATAATTAATTTAAAAAAGTAACTTTCATTAGTTCCAAATGAATTACATACAACTGACGCAATCATTTACGATCGCCGCCATTTGCCGCAACAAGAACGCTGACGTCACATGCCTCAATACAAACGCCCTTCCTCGTCGCGCATCTCGCTTTCTCCCTCGCACCCGTTGGCCTATCGCCGTCTAGTCGGGCAGGCGCATTCGCGTCGTGGCAGCTGTGTAAAACGTGTTCTGCTAATGTTTTTGTTGCTTTGTTACAATGTGGCCGAAGAAATCTATGTATAGATATTGTGTCGTGCCCAAATGTAAGAGTACCACGATTAAAACACCAGACAAGCTATTCTTCAGTATTCCTACCGGCGCTCTGAGGCGGAGAGATTGGTGTAGCGCGATGGGCCGGACGCGACTTCTGCGACCGTATACAAATTATTTATGTTGTGAAGATCACTTCGATGTAAGCCAAATATTAAACTAAGAGCTGATTTTTGAAACCAAAGATAAGCGTTACGTATATGTTATCATTAACAAGCTTAAGACTTCAGATAATTTTAATACAAAACACAACTACTCACTCACGTGACGTCATCTTACATGTCACATTATTATAAGTCATTCCATTTTTTTTGTATTTCATTATGGTTTTATGAATACTTAGGATTTAAATAAAATAAGTGATAATTATGATGATTAAATTGTAATAACATTACATCATTTAAGCAAATAATATGTAATAGAAACATTTTTTTACTTTATATTTCGAACCAATAAATATTATTTAAGTCAACTGAAAACACATATTATTGATTTTGTCGACCGAAGACCGAATTCGGTATTTTTTATCTGTGGAATAGGTATCGGACGAGGTTTTTGATGGGATTTTGCAAAAATAAACTAATATGAGTGGCAAAAAATGTCGATGGCTTCTAATCAACACAATACATGTAAATAAAATTAAAAATGCCCGTCTATAATCACAAAATAACCTTAACGGAAGCATCTAAAATGAATATCACAGAGAGTATTCTCATTACTAAGGTACCGTCTTTATTATTTCATCAACACGTTTAGATTATCAAAAGATAAAACGAGTTACAGCTTATGTGTATATGTTTGATTTTTTTTTTGTTTCATACAATCCTACTCATCCGGTTGAAATGATGAATGAAGGGAATTTCGTATTATTTTTGTTAACAAATCGGACTTAATATATTCCATATTTTTGACATATAGCTTTACATTTCAACGTAGCCGGAGAGATCGACTACTTTAGCTTAACATAATTGTCACGTAGTATTCTAGAGAGGATCTCTATATATCCTTATCTAAATAAATAAAATATTAATTTTAAGCATTTATGTAGATAAACATTGCCTTTTACACTTTGCAATTCGAACAAGCAGTTTTAGAAGTAATACGAGATATTTAAATTAACATACATGGGTTGTAAGATGTAAAAGCGCGGTACTGGTTAAAAATAGCACGCGATCAAATCCCTATTCCACTCACACGAAGTCGCGACGCATAACTAGTTAAATATAAAGGTACGTTTGTTTGGTTGTCTGACCTTGAACGGAGCTCTAACGACTGCAGCCGCTTCCAATGGCAGGAAGCGTAAAGATAAATAAACAAATTTGACCTTGAATTGACATAGTACACCACAGAATATTTAGATATTATGGATATTATGGATTCGTGAAATAATATGTTTTCAATGCTGACGAAGTTGTTATCGGAACTTTGAAAGTAAAATGAGTTTGTACCTGTGTGTATGTGTGTGTGTAGTTCAACACTGATTTCTCTCTTTCTGTCTTTGATTTGACATTCGAAAGAAGAACACACGGCATTGTTTATCTAATCGACGACACTAATCAAATGCTATTGAAATCACCGAATCCATCCAATCCATTTATAAATAAACATTTTTTTAAATATTTGAATATTTACTTCCCCTTACAACTGGTGCGACTAATTACGAATATATTATTTAATAATACAAATATTGCCTGTCCAATTTACGATTAAAATAGTAAATTAGTAATCGTGGTCTTGTCTTGACATAACATAAGTTGTAACTAGTGAGGATGTAGTGGATTGTCTCTAACTCTAATCTCGAACCCGTTCTGTAAAATTCTCTATGTGCTTGTAAGAATGTACTTGAGTAAATAATATTTTTATTGATTTCGAAATGAATTTATCGTGCTCGCTTACTTTGTTTTTGCGAATATTAAATACTTTACATTAATAAAAAGTATATACATTCGTTTGTAAATATTAAATTTAATTTGTGTCGTGTACGGACTTCCTTGGTCAAGATGCAATTATATAATCTGTGCATTCGATAGAAAAATGGCGCTCGAATAGCGGCGAAGTTGTTATCGGAACTTTGGAAGTTAAATTAAAGTGGATTTATGTCGTTATTTCAAACTTTTAGTACTGTAAATTAAAATAAATAGGTAAGGTTGTATTTGATAAAACAGCATTACCTTTATAAATAGAATGTGTATATGATAATATAAATCTCGTTTCCTCCTTCAGGAATAGCTAAAACGGCTAAACCTTAGTACTGCGCTTATTTGTAATGCTGTATTCGCTTTGAATGGCGAGTGAGCACGGGTAATTACATGCACAAGGGAGATAACAACTGCGATCCAATTGTTAGCTGTGCGCTGTTAGTGTAAAGATATTTTAATATTTCTAGCAGTGCTAATATCTATGAGTACACAACACATCACTACTTACAATCGGTTTTATGTTCTCGTTACATACAAAGCACTACTCGCTACTCATGCCATCATAATGACTCAGAATCTATACCAATAAATTATGAGATGTTTTGTGTTGTAAAAGTGCTTGTAAGAACCTACTGGAATTATGTATATTCTAATTTTGAAGTGCATAGCGTGCTCTTTCGAATAATATTTAAAATATAAGATAAATATAAGAATTATTTACTTTTAGATTGAAAACGACATGGAGAACTATATGAAATTCAAGTTGTATGGAGTGTCAAAGTTAGTGTTAAAAAAAGGAATTCTTCCGCACAAATTTGCTTGCCAGAACTATATGTCCATTAAAGAGATCCAGAAGGAACAAACAGCTGGCAGTTCCTTGTGCATCAAGCAGGAGGCGGATAGCGACAGTGCGACCCTTAGCTGCAGCAGCGATACAATCAGCTGCGGTAGTGACTTAGATAACTGGCTCCAAGAGGATCCTGAGGTGCAGGATAAAGTAGAATTAGTAGATGAGCCGATACCTGAAACCCATCACACCGAGATAACAGACACTCTAGCCGTCGAGGACACGAGTGAAGGTCCACCGAAGGACAAAACAAAACCGTATATCGTAAGCATGGTGTATGTGGAAAAAGTGAAGAAACATTAAGAGAGAAAGTAATGATTTGTACTGAATGTGAAATATATTTTAGTAAGAAAAGTGATACGTTTAATTGTATAAGGAATTGTTAAAATAAGGTTTTACTAAAATTTAACATGTAAATATATTTAATTATTATAGTAAATAATCTTTTTTTTGGTTTTATTCGGTTCGATTCACAAACGACATTAACAATAATATTTATCTTTCTTAAGTTGCGGTCAGATACTCGCGTGAGAAGTAGTAGTAGTAGTAGATAGATGTGGAAAAGTAATTAAACAGGATTGTGTTACTATAAAATATAACATTGAAGAGGTATAGTAGATATTGAAATTCTGCTTTATTCTAGTATTTTATTATTTTAACCGTATTTTTTTTTAAAGATTTTTAACAATTATCATGAACAAATCTCGCATACCGAGTCTCAAGAGCTTAAGATTCTGTACCATCTTTAGGCTTGGGCTTAAAGGTTTTTCATATATACCCATTGTGTTAATGAGTGCTCGTACGTACATAGCTTGTCTTTGAGACTAAACGCGCGGCTGATTGGTGAGGAGGAAATGATTATGTGCTATGATTGAGATAAAATAAATCATTTGTACTTTAAACACACGAGCTGTGAACGCATACTTAAATAATATAAGTGTACAAACATAAGCCAACCCAAATACACATATCTTTCTAAAATACTGATGACTAAAAACGTAATAATTACGATAACTTTGAAATGGGCCGTTAGTAGTAATTTTTACTTATTATATATGACCGCGTGATAATATTATAACGACAGCGGAACTTTAACGAGCTCAGTCAATTCCGTAAAAGTATATGATGTCGTCGTTCACGTAAGAGCAGGTTCACATTAGGTCGGCCCGACATATTTATCATTCCGTATATTGGCGTTTGTATTTCTAGCACTATTCACTTTGATGGGGTCCGATAAAACTATCAGCGCAACGTAACATATTGTGACGTTTACCGGACGCTCTGCCGCGATTTATCTGTCAGATATTGTCAGCGGTATAGCTTTGTGTAGGCTGGTCTTGGTACCACCCACTGACTACTTAATCTACTGCCTAATATTTTGTAGGGCTGTGTTCCGACTTGAAGGGTGAATGAAACATTCACGGGTCACAAGGGTTATAACATTTTAGATCCTGTACTTGACAGCGGATTGACAGTGTCATGAGTGATTTATAATACCAGTATTTATGGGCTAAATTAAGCACTTCCCTTCAGATTAAGCACTTAGTGCTCTTAGCCTCACTTTACTTCGAACTAATGTATGCACGAAATATAGTGGTGGTAGCGCTTTATGCAAGCTCGTCTGGGTAGGAACCACTCATTAGACATTCTACCGCAAAACAGCATTACTTGTTATTGTTGCCAGTGTAATTACAGGGACAAGGGACATAACACCTTAGTTCCCAAGGTTAGAGGCGCATTGGCGATGTAAGCGATGGTTAACATTTTTTACAATGCCAATGTCTATGGGCGTTGGTGACCACTTACCATCAGGTAGCCCATATGCTCGTCCACCTACCTATAATATAAAAAAAGTATGGACATGCCGTCCCGATTAAATGCAAACCAGTTTTATTTGTTGATGGTTGCGTAATGTCGGCAACTTTATTATTACGTTAACGAATATCATTATGCGAGAGAACATATACACGAATAATGAATCATTGTAGTAATTACTTCGAAAGTTAAGTTTAATTTGACGACGAACTCCAGGACTTGGGGCGAGGAATGTTTTGTGTAATTATTATTTGAAAATCCGACTTCCAGGTTTTTTAAGCGTGGTTTGCGTAAATACAAACAATAGTAGAAAAAACCCTAATAGTTTCTTTTTTCTACTTCATCGATACGTGAAAGCATGCACCTATTTTATAAATATCTTCTTCTTCTTTGTCCAAACCCAGTTCAGCTGGGGTCGGGTCTTCTTGTACGTCTGCGCCAGAGAGCTCTGTTCTGACTTGTCTGTGTACTCAGATTCTCTTTCTGAGCCTCTTTTTGCATGTTTGATCACCAGTTTGAGGCAGTTGCCCTCTTCCCCGTGGTCGGTCAGGGATATTTCAGGCTTTCTTGATGAGATGGTCAAGTCTCAGGATATGGCCGTACCAGCGTAGTCGAAATTCCTTCAGTTTTTCGACAATTGGTGTTATCTTGAACGATCCACCTATTATATAAATGTACATAACTAAATAACGAAAGTATTATAAAATAAAAATAACTGAAATTTCGTCACAGTAGGATTAAATTAGTCGTACTTCATGTGAATTTTAACTGAAATTCACTGTTCATTGTGAAGAAACCAGCTAATGTTTTTTGAAATTCCACGACATCGGATACCCGTAAGGGCAACGTGGTGGAATAAGCTTCAAATAGTAGTGGATTTATTGCACGATACTACTTTATTAATTTGTAATCAAAGAATCGTTTCACTTTGCTAATTGTATTAACAAATATTTTGTTAAGAGAACACTATGCCTTATTTATAGGCATATTACTCAATACAAGATTAGAAAGATGGTAAAAAGGCGTTGAGCTAGTATTTGTTGATTTAAATAAATTTAGTTGTATTAATTTATTTAATCTTAAATAGTATACAAATGAGTTATTCTGCAGTTTTTTCTCGATAGACTATACATTCCGAAAAGATGGTAGCTATAAGTAACTTACAGTTTTAATAGTATCAACAATAAGCAGGAAGTTGCTTAAACTAGTTTCAATAAATGCATTTAACATGAATCTTTGTATATATTCTAAAATTTAACTTTAACCGTTCTTCATTCTTCCTAAAAATAATAAAAAAAGTCTTCGACACAAAGGCAGCTCCCCACAACGGCGTGTTCGCGTCGTCGTCATAATTTAATTTGCAACTTTAATTAATTCCAACCTCACTGAGCCTGCGAGGTGACTCGCGGCGCCTTGTTCTGATGTTTTTCGCATATCGTAGAGTACGCTGAGCGGCTGCTTTATTGAATAAAGCGCGTGTAATCCGACAGCTACAGGCGCCGCGCTCGCGCCCGGTCTACATGGTTCCGGTAATTCGTTTATACAGTAACAAGTTCACACATTATATTAAGTTGGCAGCGAGTTATTTAATAAAAGAATACACTTTGTTATTTGTACTGCCGGTAGCGCTTGTTATACAGATTTTGTATAAAGTAACATCCTATTAATGTAACACTGCTGGTCGGAGGCCATTATTATCTCCTCTAAAGGAGAAAGCTTTGGATGTTACTCGAGGGTGCGGCTCCATTCGGATGAATACACATTTTTCCTAATGTTTTCCTTCACCGCCCTATTTGTACGAGATAATTCATTTCAGAAATAAACAAATTAAAACTCGGTGCTGCTTATCTACGACCTTCAGTTAACCGTGTCCTGTTCTTTGAATCACTCATCATCATCAGAAATGTCTGCACGTTCTCTACCACCTATGGTCTATCTCGGCTACTAAAATATACATACAAATGTTATGTTTGTATCTCCACAGATGCGTTGCCTGTCCTTCTTTATGACTTGTATTTAATTTATCTCACTACATATTATAAAACAACATCACCCCGCCGCGTATGTCTTTTAACGCGATAAAAACTGTCAAACGAAATTTTATACATATATAATCATTCATTTTCAACAATACATGAAGTTATTCATGTGGAAGGTTTAGTTATATAACTAATCAGTTTTATAAATTGCCAAACATCACGATGCTTGTTTAGGACGTCGGAAAAAATGACGTCCACTGGGAGCTTTACTGGCGTACTTCACGTACACCAATAAGTAGATCCTTTTTTAACATTGAAAAAACGCATTACGCTTTTCCCCCACAGGAACAGTGGGGGTATGTGGGGATCGCCAGTGTCAAGGCGCCGGATATGCCCCGAACTTTGGAATGCCCACTAAAAAGCCAGCCCTTTCCGTCTTAACTAGGAGCGCCACGGGATCGCTTGCGCATGCTACCGTGACGCTCTGACGAAGCTTTATGAAGATCTTTATTCAACCCGTATGAAGCCAGGTCGGGTAACTAGTTATCAAGCAGCATCACAATATAAGTTTCAAGATTATAAATCGATGGAAATATAATAAGTTTGCATTAGCAATGTCAGGCTTTCTTGATGAGATGGTCAAGTCTCAGGATATGGCCGAATATAAGGTTATAAATCGATGGAAATATAATAAGTTTGCATTAGCAATGTCTAGTCGGGCTAAAGTCTTCATTGTGTCTGAATAAATTCCATTTGAGTTATAACTGGACACGTTAATAGATATACAACTATTTTATGTATATATATTTAACATATATTATATTCATAGATATTTACTTATATTATACAGGTACGTATGTTAATATGGGTGTGTATTTATGTGTATATATCTTGTCAAGCTTGTATGCCTTCACCGTAACTAGAATTTCCTTTGCCTAAGGTCTAGAAGAGATCTATTGTATATTTAGCGATAAGATTATTTATTATTTTAAAGTTTTATTTGTTTATTTGAATTGTTCTGCCTCGGAGTGCAGTAAAGTGAAATTGAACGGTGTTTTTGATAGTCGATGTATACCAGGTAAAGTGACAGTATAAGAAATCAGATGTAAAGTCGGTACGTGCGTCGTGCGTATAGGTACGGAGAGTGGAGAGAATTTTTAATTCTTTATAAAAATAAACATGTCGTGCTTTTAAACTAAAGCTTATTTGCCTGGGAAATGTTTTCCATTATTTAATCAAATAATAATTATTTCATAATAGAAAGATTACCGAGGATAACGCAAACATAACTACAATAAGCGCAGTCACTCACAAATCGGTCAGCTGACAAAAACACGCTTTTTTTTCATTTGAAAAGTATATTTCATTGTGCTTGAATATCTACAATACGGTGCCATTATTTCGAGCACAATAGAAGGAGATATCGTTGAAAGAACTACAGCGGTATCTGTACAATATTCCAATGGCACTTACATTAAATGAAGTACGAACATAAGCGGTGTATTCGCTGAATGGGGCCGAGCACTCACGACGCGGTTTTCTCACGCAAGCGCTACGTTTTATAAAACGCAACTGTCATAGTTTTAGTGCTGCGTGGCAACTTAAGAGAGATATTCTTGGTAACGTATTATGAATGCTTAATAAAGTGATAGGCTTGTAGGCATATTTATATTTAAAATGTATAGTTTTCATGGTACACTTCTTTTTTATTAATGTTTTTATAAAGCTCTTGCTAATGTTATATTCCTAATTTATTATTGAGTGATTATAAAAGTTATTTTTTTTATAGAAAAGGAAGGCGGACGAGAATACGGGCCACCTGATGGTAAGTGGTCACCAAACGCCCTTAGACATTGACACTGTAAGAAATGTTAACCATCGCTTACATCGCCAATGCGCCACCAACCTTGGGACCTAAGATTTTATGTCCCTTGTGCCTGTCATTACACTGACTCACTCACTCTTCAAACCAGAACACAACAATACGAAGTACTGCTGTTTGGCGACATATTTAATCGCCAGTTTTCCTGACTGAATGCAACCGTTGCGGCTTCGGACATAATCCGCTCAGCTGGCTCTCACGGTAAGCCGGTGAGCGCCGCGAGCCTTCACTCGCAACAATACTGAAGACTTGAATCGTTTCATTGTTACATTGTTCCATAAAACACTTATGATCGACCGGAAATAGAAATATGTGTTTAGATAGGTTACTTAAAAGTTATTTATTGAATGAGTAGGTAGTGATTAGTAGCGAAAAGAGCCATGTAGGGATTCAATTGGATATATAATAAATAAATGGTGTTTTAAATAAAACAGGTCTAATAACTTTTTAGATAATTATTTTCCTCCGCGGCTTTGCCCGCGCGTTGATATGAGGTGCAGATGTTGGGTAACATATAGACTTTTGTGTTTCCTTGATATTGTAAAATATCATGATGATCATTTAAGTTGTTACCTAAGACATAAAAGACTGCTTAAAAAATTATATAATTACCTATCGTATTTAAATATTTATTATTGTAATAATTTTAATCTCCAATAATAACACATATGCGTAAAGACTGTAAATATACAATCTCGCTGATTAAACAAGTTGTTAAGCGCCGTCAGCCAGCGATGACGGTAAAAGCACAATAGTGTTTTATTGTTTCGGAGCGAGTGCACGAGCGCCTATCTCGCGGGAGCACGCCGGCCGTCTGTCTGTGTAACACGAGTGACTGCACAATATTACACCTCGCAAATCACGCCTTATTTTCCGCAATATAAATCATTATATATTGTGTTCAAATACCAACAGTATCGTTTATCGAACGAGTGAACTTAACGGTTCCATCTGATTGGTAACTTAGCAGTGACGATGGGACGTATAGACTCACATCGAAGATCGCGGGTTCCAGTACCCATTTGAGCACTCAGCATTGAGCTTTCAAATATTTTTATTATCAATATAATTTATTTGTTGAAAATGAACCATAAGAAAATTGGTATTGGGTTTTATTCACTATAATCTAATATATAAAAATCTCGTGTCACGGTGTTTGTGGCCGAACTGTATTTTAACCCTCCTAACCCATCATCCCATTTTGTAATCACGATTTTCGTATTTTTGTATGAACAATTGCGTCGCGTCATTTTGACATTTAAATATTTAACGATTTATTTAATTGATAAGAAATATAAACCTGTTTTATGATATTGAAAATGTTGGTAAAATACTAAAAGATCAAATACATCATCGGTATACCGTTTTTATCAGTAAATACAACAATTGGGTCTATTTGTGTGTGTGTGTTACAGTGAAAAATGCCAGCAAGACACAAAGGGGCCCATTTGGGCCTTCGAACTAATAAAGCATCAAACATGCGTAATAATAGAGCAGAAAGAACAGACGTAGAAACCCAACAAGATAACGACAATGAACAGACGAACAAATCCTACAAAATATTAGTTAGCTTTTAATTAAACTCGGAAAAGATGTTCCTTCAATAACGTCCTTGGTGTTGTTCCTTGTGATCAAGATCGAAATACATTATGCCTAATATTATTTAGTTTATCTTCTCATCAATAGATGGCGTTAGATGTATTTTACATGGCGCTATAAGAATGTTTTTTTTTTTCAAAGTACTTAGTATGTTTTGTAAATTCATAATAAGAGAGAACAATTACACTATCTGACCAACAGTACATACGCTGTGGTTTTATTTTGAAGCCTTACAGAACCAATACTACCGGGTAACCTCAAACAATTACATACATTCAATATACACATGATTCGAGTGCTTACCATTGACAGTATAATCAGAGAAATTCTAGTATAATCATATGCTCAGCGTCAAAAAAACTATCGAAAGAAAAACAAACAAAATCAACAACCATTATTTATCAAGCAATTATAACAATATTTAATTTATAGTAAGACTCTGTTTTGATTGTTTGAAACTTTTAAAAACCATTTTGATGTTTAATTGATTGTTAAAGGATTTAAATTACTTTGACAATATTCAAAATAAAATTCTTTAGAAATAATATCATTATTCTGAATCATATTTAATTATTTAATGCAATAAGTAAAACTTAATTCCATTTGAATTCTGTTAGCAGCACCACATTTGAACATACTAAGGTTGTTTATACATACATAGTTAGTGTGAAATAAATCATCTTGAGTGTAAAATATTAAACTTTATTTAAAAAAATATTTAGCAGTAATTCATTTTGTCTGTATTAATAGAAACTGCTAGTTGCTAATAATTGAATCGATTGAAAGGCAATAAAAAATAAAGCAAGTTAGATTATGTTTGTTATGTAACTTAAAAATTTTTGTGTCGTTGGCTTGCAATTTAAATAAAGTAATACACTTTATATTTTGACCTCAAAATATCAGAAAAATAATTCTTACACCGGTGACACGTAATAAAGCAAAGCGTTAGATAAAGCTGCTTACTTTTGAGATCCCTTTTCGCCAGGAAGACGTAATGAATCTCGTTATTTTAAACGTCCGAATAATTTTCATTCCCCCAAAACTTCATATAACTACATCATTAATATATTAAGGCATAATATCAAACAAACGTTCATGTAGTTGAAGTGTGGTACGAATTTTTAGGTTCCGTTTATAAAAACAATGTCACGATCGTTCATCGTTGAGAAAATTATTTTTATCGACGTGAAATTGTGTATTGAGGAAGGTAATACAAAATACACACACAACATGTACATTTAAGATTAGTATTCCAACCATCACCTACAGTGCTGCAGCAATCTTTTGATGAGCCGGTTGGCGTGGTTGGTAGATACTTGCCTTTCACGCCGAAGGTTGTGGGTTCGATTCCCACCCAGGACAGACATTTGTGTGCATGAACATGTCTGTTTGTTCTGAGTCTGGGTGTAATTATCTATATAAGTATGTATTTACAAAAAGAAAAGTAGTATATGTAGTATATCAGTTGTCTGGTTTCCATAGCACAAGCTTTGTACAAGCTTAATTTGGGATCAGATGGCCGTGTGTGAAAAATGTCCCAGGATATTATATTATTATTATTATAATCTTTGTCTACTGTCTCTGTCTACTCAACAATATGTACACAGTGTTGGAATAGCGTACTGTTCCGATTTTAGATATTTCATTGTTTTAATAAAGCGGAAATATACAATATTTTAATAAATCATAAAACTATATCCTACGAATATTTTACTATCTCAATTGATTCTTTCCATTTAGATTGAAATATTTATTTTGATTAATAATAAATGTTTTATTTTGACTCGAACTTATAATAAAAGTCGGAAAACCAGCCATTCGTTTGCTAGATACCGAGCAAGAAAGGTGTGCTGGCAAATAAATAATCGGAATACAAAATTATTAATTGTGATTCAAAACTCAGTCCTCGAAGTAAAGTGCATTAGTGAAAAAATAAAGTGTTGTGCAGTTTCTGTGTGCTAATAAGAGAAGGCCGTAACAATACGCTAAGCAGATTCCACCGCACTAGTGTGCACATAATATTATTTCTTTATCTCGACAGAAGAAAGGACACGCAATCGCATGAAAAACCTGTTTTCCTTCAACCTTTCCTTACAAAGTAAATATTATTCAACGCTTGCGCGTCTCCATCGCCCGTAATATACAAGACACACCTCGAATTCTAAACCAAGGACTAGCGTTTTAATATATGACACTATTGGTTATTTGCAATACATTGCTAGTTTTCTTACTAACTCCATCCTCGGGTACTGAGGTGATAGACCCATGGACAGTATCGTGAGTGTGTACATCGAGTGATACTTCACAGGACGTGAACATCGAATGCGAAAGTTTTGCTAATACTGACTGATTTGTAGAAGGTGAAAATGTTTGTGCTTGTTTTGGAATTCAAGGAGCGCCATTCATTAATTGCTTTTAAAACAGTCTCCAAATAGTCAGAAGTCAAAGTGCGCCTATGTTATTACAGAATATAAAGTGTAATAGAGCCGATATAGCCTATTGGATCCTAACGATACGATATTCCAATGCGTATGAACATAGAGACTACTTACCAAGCAAATATAAAGTGTGCATAAAAAACATTTAACTATTAAATTTATCCAAACGATTCGGAATGAAAACAATAATAAAATATAACTTTAGTTTGCCGTTGATTGGATCGTTGAATACAAAAGGCGGAACTCTTATTTCCAATTGTCTACTCGTCGCCGATCGACAAAACCGATAACAGCAATCGGCCGACGCGCGGCTGTTATTTATCGTCATTGCTTAGGATATATAAAATAATGTTCCTTCATAATATTTTATACACTCGGCCATTGGCTAACGCAATATCTATTTATTTTGCACCATCGCGTTCGTTGCCAATCTTGTACATAAAAATGGATGTTATATTAATAGACACAGTTTGACCGACTACCATGAAAGTAGGCACATGTGTGTCTTTTCTGATGGAGAATGTGGTAATAGTCTACTAACTTGTAACTCACCACAAGATAGCGCTTTAGAACTTCCACTTTTATACAGTTAAATAGATATTACCACATTCCGCTTTTCAATTTAGTTTGTTTAATATACTTCTTCATTTGATCACTTTTGAATTTTGAGGTAGCCCAGTGGTTATAACTCGTAAATCTTAACCGATGTTCGCGGGTACGAACCCGGGCAAGCACTACTGAATTTTCATATGCTTAATTTGTATTTATAATTAAAATTCATCTCGGCGGTGAATTAAAATATCGTGAGGAAACCTGCATGTGTCTAATTTCACTGAAATTCTGCCACATATGTATCCACCAAAAGGAATAAGCTCCAAGCGTTGTCCTCAAAATGGAGAAGAGGTCCTAGCCCAGCAGTGGGACATTCACAGGCAAAATGTAAAATGATAATACGATGGATATAAATGATCTAACTGTGCTTAGAAGTTCCGCGAGCTCACATTCAGAGCAGGTAAATACTTACAAAGCAATTGCGAGGTAATAACGTTAAAGTGAAATACGATTGAAGTTTCAAGGAACCAATGAACCAATGCACTGAGTAATTCGTTAACTATTACGTTGTGCAGCTGGAGCACATTGTATTGATTTCGTAAGTTTTACGTGAAGTCTAAATTGCAATGCTTTACTCTTGTATATTTACCAGCGATCCTCCTCTCTTCCTCCACTGGGTAGCGCTGTGTCGGTATGTAGAAATATAATTATAGTGTTTCCAGGCTTTCGACCAGACTTAATCGACCAATAATAAGCTAATATGTACTAAATGTTGATACTTTTTCTACCATTAATTATAAGAGAAAATAAATTACATTGTTATTATTTATGTTTATACACATTACTCACCCTTATTAAAAAAACGGGCATTTTCAATGTATTAAAAAAATAGAAAAATTTCAACTACAAGGAGCATACAAACAGTCACAATATACTTCGTGTCGACACATACACAAAACCTGATGGTGATATTTTCAAGACGTGATCTTTTTCGTCGTGTCATATTCCTTAGGACAAACTAATGAATACGTCGATACGTCGTAGTGTCGTGGCACGTTGCGACATTGTGCAAAAGTGCAACATTTGTGTCGTACAGTGTCGTCGTTAAAGTTTGCCGCGCAGACAAAGACGTATGAGCCAGCAACTAGACTAACAAAGATCAACGAAGCAGTCATAGCAGCAATAAGAACAAAGTGTCCAAAACTTTTATCTATATTTATGTCTGTGCGTACTTGAATTTTAATAAAACTCAGAACAGTGCTTCTTACATTCTCTGTAAATATTTATGAGTTGTTTTTATCACAAGAAATAAAACCTTACAAAGAGGACAATCAAAAACTGTGCATTCATGTCCAAAGTTAAAATATTACAACTAATTTTATGGCTACAAGGAAGAGGAAAGTTTTTCATTTCTATTGAAGAGGAATTGTCTTCGATGCTATAAACTATGGATTTATTGAAACGCTTATTATTTATAGCTTTGCTGTTTATTTTACTTTATAATACTCATGAGTACTTAATATGTCATAAGGAATGGTAACGCTGCCTATAACTCGTAACGTGGAGCGAACTCCGTTTCGGTACGACGCAGTGTTATTGCGTTATTTCCTGATATGGCTCATCTAAACGAGCAACTGACTGTGGTCTAGATTATAAGCGAAAGCGAGGGATATGTTTTAATTTGTCACATATAAGTTAAAGGTACATTCTAGAAATGATCGAGTCCTGGGCTGAGGTTCTGTTCTTGAAGAGGTTTGGAGCCTACCACCACGCTGGCCCTATTGTGGGTTGGCGGAAACGCATTTTATAAAGTTTCATCGACATATATAAGCTCAGACTCATTTTTAAAGCAATTGAAGCATTGTCAAAGATTGCGGGTTCAACCCGTTATAAGTTATAAGTTTAGTCATAAAACAACATATTTTCTTGATTAATGTGACGTTGACTTTTGATAGACAGTGACACTTAAAGAATCTTATTCAAAGCAAAATGCATAAGACTGAATCCATCCCGATCGAACAACTATTCTTAATCCCTCACTAGTAAGACAGAGAGAAATCAAAGAAGAGAGTATTTCGCTAACGACTTAATCTTAAGCCGCTTTCCACTGGGCTCTAAAACATTCAGGCTCCGCTGGGAAACGCAGGCGAAGCGCGCTTGAGCTTTTATAATGCAAGTTTTAAAAAAAATTCAGCGTCGACCTGATCGTCGAAACGATCCTTAAATGTTGATATAAACTTTATCGTAAGACATTTGACTTCGAAATAAAACCCAAGGAGTATGTTTTGAGTTGTATGATACAAATGTTATTATTTTATTGCTAATGGTATTGGCAATTAGATACTAGAATATATGTATTAAAAATAAACACATATCGGTTCGTAGGTCATATTATATACATATATATAGGTCGTATTATATAATAGGTCATATTATATAATACTGTCACCAACTAAGATTATTTACGCAATAATCAATAGTTTTAAGCCGATATTAAGTAGCGCCATGCGATCTATAAAACTCTCATTGAGTTTCCTTTCTTCTATGTAATAATGATAACATTATCATTATATCCCTAAAAGCCAAAGCCGCTTTGTGCAAGCCCGTATACGTAGGTGTGGTACCTAGTACCAGGAAAACAGTGGTTTGAAGGTGAGTGAGACAGTATAACTACAGGCACAAGAGACATTACATCTTAGTTTCCAAGGTTGGTGGAAATCGGGTGGGCCATTTCACTCCGCCTCCCTGTTTCACAAAATAAGAAGCTCGAGGACCAGCCAACAGCTGAGGATATATTATATTCAATTATTTAGAAAATATTACTTATTTATCAATATACTTTTAGCACTATATACTTTTTTCCTCCTCTTACGACCCGGGTTCCTTCAAACGAGGCGTGAAGAGGCATCTTGCGGGCCGGCAAGGCGATGGCGGCTAGTGCAGAACCTTCTTCCCGACTGTACTGGCCGTCCTCGCGTTTGGACTCTACTACCACTTAACATCAGGTGGAGTAGAGTCATTTGCCCTCCCGGCAAATATAAAAAAAAAAGCATATATAGTTATTTAATTTTTTATTTAACCTTTCACATTTCCATAGATGTGTTGTCGAGACGATATTTCACGATTAAAATATTCATTTTGCGTCTTTTTTATCGCGAGCTAGTTCTCTTTAAGGAGTGTTATTGGTCTTAGTGGGATTCTGAATTTCTAGGCTGGTATGGATGGTATTCGGACAGCCTGTCCATGATGGAATCATCGTAATTATTTAATGCAGTGGTACTCAAGCTGCGGCCCGCTATGCTTTTGTTATTGGCCCACTTGATGTTATTTATTTTGAACTATTTTATATTTTAAAAGCCTTTATTGATACCTGAATAATAAAAAAACAACTGCTTGTGGCCACGGACACTACAAAATGTTTGAAACATCTTGAAATGTAAAAAAATGTTAAAATATACTCGATAAATCCGTTCACATTTGTTTAATTTAATTTGTAATAATACCGAAACCTAAGAATTCGTTATCTAAATATTTTTTGTTTGCGGCGCGCGACATCGTGACTAACACGTATATAAAATGGCCCCTATAAAAAAAAGTTTAGAAACGCTGCTTTAATGGACATTTCAAGATTGTACTTTTGAATGTCCTTGGATATTTAAAACTAGCGTACTATTCCTACGTACACGCCTATATGTTTAAACCTTATATTTCTATTCGCAGATTCGCATTCGTCGAAAATCTAATAAAACGGGATAAAAAGGTCAAAATAATTACGAACTTCCATATAAACTGTCATCTTGAGCGTTATCTAGGTAATGAATTTCAAAAAAGTTTCAACAACTGTCTTTAATGATTGACACAAGATGGTCACATGACTAACACAAGTCCAAATACTAATTTCCATACTTCAAAAAATAATTTATATATATCTAATATTTTATCCACCATTGAACCTCCGAAGGTGACGAAATAATTAAAAATAATCCTTACTTTATAAAATTTACCTACCTTTCAAATAAATATAGTTTTCGTTTTAGCTACCGACAGCTCTGAGAAATAATAAATATTGCGATTTAAATTGTAAACTTCAAAGTGTTCTTACCGACGAGACGTTTTAAAGCAATCTATGTTAAAATCCAAAATGTAATCAAAATAAATAAAACCGTAAATCTTGAATTGTTCAGGAAGCAACGTCTGCGAGTGGGGAAAGAGTAAATAGCTTTAGAAATGAAGTCGACAGCCCCGCCGGGACCCGCACCAGATATATAGCCCTGTGACAGTTGCCTCAATGTCTTCAAACGAAACCGTCTCCTTACTTAAACATTTAGATAGTTCAATTCAATATTATTTCGTTAATTTCAACAAAAAGCTTAATAAATCAAATTAAGATTTACATCGAATTAAAAAAAGTGTTCAAATCTTTAATAGCCTTCATACACGTCCACGTCTATTTGAATAAGGGCTTCGGCTTAAATGATTTGGATGTGGAATAAAGATAGCATTTGTGTTTGATAATGTCTCCTGCGTAGTTGACTAGTCAACGTTGAAAAGGGCCGCGACGAGCACGGCCAAAATTGATCTAGAGATTTACCTTGTGGAAAAAGGCCCTTGTATTGCCTTTGTTCAAAACTGGTGATAGAGAGGATGCTAGGAATTATAGACCTATATCAATTATGTCTGTTTTTGCGAAGGTATTTGAGGTACTTTTATATCCTGTTGTTTCTTGGCACTTCCAACAATTCGTTGCACCTGAACAACATGGGTTTGTGAAAGCCCGATCCACAGCAACTAATCTTGTGTCCTTTGTTGGAAACATTACTGAAGTTCTTGATACTGGCATGTGCGTTGATACAATTTACACAGATTTCAGTAAGGCCTTCGATAAAGTTGATCATGGTGTTTTAATTACTAAACTAGAAATTATAGGTATTTCAGGCCCATTACTGGAATGGTTTCGGTCTTATCTTGTCGACCGGTCTTCAATTGTTATCGTTGATGGTTATGCTTCGGAACCATTTTTTGCGCAAACCGGCGTACCACAAGGTTCTCACCTGGGTCCTTTGCTGTTTAACATATTCATCAACGATATCAGTAGTTGCTTTAAATACTGTAAATGCTACTTGTTCGCTGATGATCTGAAGATTTTTAGACCTATCTCTACAGATACCGACAGAGAACTCCTACAGGAGGACTTGAATAAGCTATCCTTATGGTGTCGAAGTAATGGCATGACTTTGAATGCTGAGAAGTGTCATGTAATAAAATTTTCCAGGAAAAAGACTTCTTTTGCGAGAACATATTTAATTGATGGTACAGCTCTGTCCGAAGTTCCTCACATACGTGATTTAGGAGTTATACTCGATAATAAACTTCGGTAAAATATCCACATTGACAATATTGCAAACAAAGGTTTTAAGACTCTTGGCTTCTTTTTACGTAACTGCAAGCAATTTAAGAATTCACGCTCTAAATTAATTATTTATTCAGCCTTGGTACGTAGCATTTTAGAATATTGCAGTGTTGTGTGGAATCCTCACTTCAATATTTATTCACAAAGAATAGAAAGTATTCAAAAACGATTTCTTTGGCATTTGTGCTTTGATCTTAACCTAGTCAAAACTCTTAGGACATACGAAGACAGGCTTAAGTTCTTTAAACTTCATTCACTTTCGGATCGAAGACGGCTCCATGATCTCACTTTCCTGTATAAATTGGTGAATGGTGTCATTGACTGTCCCTGTTTATTGAAACAATTAAATATTCGTGCACCGGTGAGGACACTAAGACCGTCGTCTTATACTCCATTTGTAGAAAAACCTACACGCTCACGTCAAGGACGCTACTCTCCAATTAATAGATTAATGTTGAGTTACAATGCCATCTATAAATTAACAAAAAATAATTGTACTCTTTCTACTACGTCACCCACTATAGATAAAAAGAATTTAGATAGAAAGATGGATATTGACATATTTTGTGATAGCCTTGTGAAATTTAAATGTAATTTATTAAATTTTTATTCATCATATAATTCTAATTTAGAGTAATCTAATAATTATGATGGTTGTGATGCATTAACTTATTAATTTGTTATTGCCTAATATCGGAAAACCTTGTTACTCAATTATTCTTCAATTAATTTGTTTTATATTTTATTTAATTGGACATTGTAATTCTTTATTTTAATATTTATTAATGATATTAAAGTACAAATTTATAAATATGCTCAATTTTATCTAATTTGTTAGGATATGTTATTATTTATTATTTTAATGTTTATGTTGATGATTTTCTTTCCTAATTTTGTTTCTTTTAATTTGTAATTTTACCTGCATGTTGTGTCTATTTTGCTTTGAAATGTGTGTAACACCTATAATTAAGATAACATTTAGATTTTAATATTAGTTGTTTAATTATGTTCTACTCGCTTTTATTAATGTATATCTTGTTGGTGTTAATAAATAAATAAAAATAAATAAAAATAAAAAATAAAAATAAAATAGAGATTATCATGATCATATTCATGTTCTTTAAGCCTCAAAGGCTCAATATCTGCCGCTAAGCGATGACAGTTCAATCGTGCTGTTATAGTCGTATCGCCACTCCTAACACGAGCTTTACGCTCAGCTGGCGAGTAAAATTGGAATCTATACAAATAAATATACTTGAAATGTCCGTTTATTTTCTTTAAGTTAAAATGGCTATTAAAGGTGTATTATTGTTACTTTGTGGATGACGAATAAAACTCTTTATTGTGTGACTACTCGCTCTGGCGCAGGCCACATGCTGTAAATGTTCCACTGCTGGGATTGCTTTTATCTGGAGGAAAACGTTTGGAACCCATTCAAGCTGCTCCAATGTGGGTTATCACATATTGTTGTTCTTTACAACTGAGCGAGATGAATTATAGGCACAAATTAAATATGAAAATTCAGTGCCCGGGCTTGGAATCTGTAATTTTCGGTCATGATTCATATGTCCTAACCACTGGGTTATCTCGATTCTTAAATGTGATCTATAAGGAACGCAGAGTTTCAATCAGTAAGTAATATTCTGTTAACACTTTAGTCAGCAGCCCGGCCTGTAGGCGACTCTGCTAGAATTTATTACACTTTATACTCGCGCTCGACCTTAAGCCGATGCTTTCTGGGACGACCGTGAATTCATAGATCAGTAAGTTGGATTACGAAGCCATAAAGGAGAATAACGGGCAGTAAAGACAATCCGATAGGAATATGCCTTATGGGCGGTTCCGTACTAAAATATATTCCTATATAAATGCACCAATATAACAGCTACGTATCTGTATATCAGTTCAATGCGTCTCTGCTATGAATACATAATTTTATTGGTCATTATTAAAAGAATATCTTAAATGTCTTTACTACTTATAATAATATAAGTACAAGGGTCAAAAACTATGCCAACGCGACAGTTTGGAGGATCCGAACTTGTCTTCTGTTTTAATGTTTTACCGCAGTAAATAGTTAGTATAGTACAAACTGCTTCTAACTTTCCTGGACTCTAGACGTGAGACAGTTCTTGACAATATATCGGGAACGTTTTTTTTAGGAATTTTCGGGAATATTTTTAATTTGCGTATATATGTCTCACTAATTTGACAAAATCTATTCACTATATGATTTTCCATGTACTCGTATATAGTATGTTCTGCCGATAAAATATTTCACTATACCCATTACATGCAATGAGATTCGCTCAAAATCGTATTGGGCTCCGGTCGCCTCAACATGTTAATAGTGTATATGGAGTAGTAGTATACGAGATCGACATATAGTTAAACTCTTTTCAAGTTCAATTTTTGCTGGTAATCAAAATTGAATATTAAAAAAGAAAAGATAATATGATTTAAAAAAAACCGTAAACATTTACGGTTACGGTTAAATAGTAAGACATACGCCATCACTCGATTTATTATCATTATATTTTATATTAAAAGGTATAAATTATTATATATAATAATAGTCACCGAACTTAACATTATTGTGTCTTGGGGATCAGCGGAGTACCCAGTAGCACAGGCTTTCACCTTGTCCAGTATATAGGTACAAGTTAAATACACATCTGTATATATTTAAAAAATATTTGTTTTTTCAGTGTTGACTGTTATTCATACACGCACTATAACCAACGACCGGTAAACATATAAAATATACAAAAAGCTTCATACATAATACATTTATGTGAAATGTATTGGTTGTCTGCTACACGGATTATGATAGTGAAGTCATTGTGGTCGCACCAACCGCGCCGGCCAAAAGGCTAAAGCTCTGGTGTTGACAATTTCATTCCCTTTATTGCCGGCGACTTCGGAGTCTGTGCGAATATTCGGCGGCCATACATTACACGACCGGCGGCCACTACAGTCATTACGGCGTTCGGAATGGGCCATCAGAGCACGACTTGAGCTCATCGGTCTAAAAAGCTTTCCGAAAAGACAAATGTTTTAATGACATTATTGAGAGAAAGTCCAGGGGGTATTTATGTTTAAAACATTATAAATATTACAATTGCAATGGTTACGATATTCAGCCATTTGCTACTTCTATAAATTCAGTTTACGTCCTGAATCAAAGCAGATTAAAAAAAACTTAAAATCGAGGCGGTAGTCAAAGAAGTACCGCTACATTAGCGCTTGATAAGATACAAGTTATGATAGTGCTATTCCATTCGCCTCCACTCACGTAATTTCAAAAAATAGGCCTGATGACCTGGAGGCTAGGCTTTGGCAAACCTTGAATGAGTCCTATATCTAGCAGTGGACTGCGTACTCAGCCTGAGTGGATAGATAGAAAAATACGTTTATATTATAACATTGAGAGATAGCGTAATATAAATTTATATTTTTAAATAACCTTTGTCTTAAGTTGTCATCAAAATCCAGGCAATATAAAGACTTCCTATGTCTTTTGGTCGCTCGTTCGTCTATTAAAACGAAGTTTTATTACGCAAAATAAACATGTATAATGCCTACATGTCCAGTGTCCTTCGTTTGCCCGTCCGAGTAAGATTACACAAGATGGAGGCGGTCTCGAGGGGCGCCGGGCTCAGATACACATCTCGTTGAGCAAACTCGCTCGTAACGTAAATATTATACTTCTTACCTCTCCGATATCTGAGTGCCTGGACATTTAGCTACTTTGATTTTATATAATTCTTTATTTTTTCCAAGTAGACGTGTTCTGATGTAAAGACACGCCTTGGCAAACGTAGCGGAGGACTTCTTCTAGCTAGGTGGAGTGACGATATAGGCAAAGTGCGGAAATTGAGAGCACCAACTCTGCTCAAATCAATTAATTGAGCGGAACTAGCGTAAAAAACAGAAACCATACTTACTGATAAATAACTTTAAATAAAAGCTTGCAAAGACTATAACGGTTAGTAATTCTTAATTAAAATCTTGACAGACAAATAGCACTACGTTTTAAAAATGTTCTGTCTATTCGAACTTTTCTCAAGTCAAAGCTATTAATTAGCCTTGGGAAAAACTCGGCGTAATTACAGCTTTAAACGTTACATTGTAAACCTCAAAATGTGTTGTGATTAATTGCATTTCGTTCTTTCAAAGTCAAAGTGAAAGATTCTATTTAATATAGAAGACTTCGGAAAGCAATATCTCGAGATAAAAAAAAGAACCTGGCGAAAGGAACAACTTTTTTTTCTTATTGATAATTTGATTTATAATTAAATGAACGAGATCGTTTTATAACCATGTATGCGATCATGTAATATCTTTCTTTTTTTCAACAGGCTCACATGATATTAAATATAAAACGTAAAATTAGAATTTTTAATACCCATACCCATATAATTTATAATACTAGACACAAAAATGTAAATAACTCATTCATTGAGACCATACCATATCAAAAATCTACCGATACCGATACCCCCGGGCCAGCCAATAAAAAGTTATTGGGTTTTTCTTTCAAAGAATCCCCGTAGCAGCCCGGAGTCTGGAAGTGTGTACTGTGCATTGGAAAACATGTAAAGTTATTGATCCTGCTGCTTAACTTTCCGGTCGTGTCGGATGATGAATATATAACAATGGAAACAAAATCAAAATTGGTTCAACCACTTAGGAGCTACAATGCCACAGATAGATATTGCATCGGAGGTCAAAATGAGTATGAGTTTTCGCGATTATTACAGTTCTTTATAAGATTGAGGCAAAGTCGAAAAGGAAATCGTTGATCCTAAACTAATATTTATATTCTAAGTATCACTAAGTAGAACAAAGAACTGAGTTATTCGTGAATATTGTTAGACGCATAACTTAGACTTGTTTAAAGCAAACAAGAATTTCTGTGCTCATTCCTCTTTCGTTCCGCGAAGTTGTCGTTTATATATAAAGATAAACACACTTGTCAAGTTTGCTACGTGTTTGAGCGCCGTTTAATGACTGTTATCGCAAGACTTAATTAGACAGGATTAAACTATGAATTATTTTCTATGCTGGTAAGTCTTATAAGGCTGCAGATTAATAAAATTCAAAAATATAATAAAATAGTTAATTAAAAAAAGATTATAGTTTTCTCTTAAAAGCAGTTCTCAAGAAGTTCGAAAGTTTTTTATTCCGGTGCCTCGGACAGCACGCAGCAACTTCATTAGTTTGGTATATCTCAGTTATGTCGAATTTCTATCCCATCTAATTATGAAAGACTGCATCTTCTATGTAATTGGCTAATTCTTAAAAGTAGCCAGAATTCTTTCAACATATACCTAAAAGGGTCAAAGATATACCCAAAAAGTCATGTCCAATAATCTGCAGAACCTCTGACCTCTACTAAGCGAACCCACAATAAGAGATGATTTTAATCGTCTCTTTTCATATACAACTTTTAATACATACAAATGGATTTAGGCTCGACATAAAACCAAAATTTACATAGACCCGAATAAAAACCTATCATCCTTTAATGTCTTTAATTTCCGCTGTAAGTGGGGCCACGTCTGATCGTGAGAGCGGACGATGCGGCATTGGTACGCGCTGACAATTAGACCAACAGAATATGAAAGGATCGTAATTTAATTAAAAGCCTGAGCTGGACCGTTCTAATCTCGTTACGAATTTGTCGTTTTTGAAATTCGCAAAATGTAATTAGGATGACCTTAAAACTGTATTTCTTACGTCTGCGTTTTCATTATACTAATAATATTCATTAAATAAATATTAAATCAAATTAATTTATCACTTTAAAGGGTTTTCTCAAAGCAATATTAACTGCCTATTAATTTGCCCATCTGCAAGGTCATTGGTCGGTGGCGGACGATGACGCAATTGGCGACCAATAAGCGTTCCGTGTTTAGTTTAGTTAATACTTTGTCAATCGTTTCATAAACTGGGGGTAGTAAGAATTTAAGTATATTGTTTTCATCGTTATGAATTATTATATTCCCAGCTTACAAAACGATCTGTGTGGGCAAAAGGACGGAGGTACTCACTAGATTTTTCTTCGATAGCAGAGGACGAGCAGTGGATTTCCACGACGTGGTGTCGTGATCATTACAAACCAACAGCAGTTAATGTTAATGTTACACAGCACACGCGCACTTTAGTTACGTGCGTAATAGTTTATAGTAATTATCTCTTCACTAATTTTCATGATTTTAAACGATGTTTATGACAAATTCGGGAACTACCACTTTTTTGCTACTAAGCTAATTATTTATTTGATGTAAAATACAATTAATACTCAAAATATGGTCCATTGTTATCAACCGTCATTAGCCATCTACTATTACTACAACCAATTTCTCGATCCCATGATGATACCATTCCTTGGGATGGCTGTCAAAGAACTCTTGGACCGCAATTTCAATTTATGCAAAATTATCAATTTTTTTCCCTTAAAGAAAATGGTCTATGGATCAAAACAAGTAGTAATCTGATGGTGCTAGGTCTCGACTATATGGTGGATGAGACAGGAGTTCGAACCCATAAAGTTCTTCAAGCTATTCTTTGGTTCGACGGGAAGTGTGAGGACGAACATTATCTTATTGGAATAAAACTCCTTTTCGGTTGGTCAAAGCAGGATAATGCTCTGATAATTTGGCGTACAATTTATCCAGTTGTTCGCAGTAGAGTTCAGAGTTCATAGAGCATCCATCAAAAACAAATTCATGATGGATAACACTCAAAATTCCAAAAAACGCAAATCATGGATTTTTTCAAATTGCCTCTTTGCAGCAACCGGAAAAGCAGTTTGACATTGCCATTGCTCACTGGTATTCGGATTTCGCCAGTAAGCCCACTTTTCATAACAGGTGATAATCTTCCAGTAAAATCTCATATCCGAAGTGTTATTCAATAAATTTTCACAAATTCCTAACCTCATAGCTTATTGCTGAGGAATAAGTTAGCGAGGAACCAGTCTACTGCTCTTTTTCACCTTCCCCATGGAGCGTAGATGGCGGCTTACAGTATTTTTTAACACACTACACCTCCTGGCAAGCTCGCAAGTACTTGTAGACGGATTTGACTTAACAGGCTTTTTGTAGAACCTCATTAATATCCATTAATGGTCGCTCGGAGCCCTTCTCCCTTTCCGACGTCGTATCTCCACTGCTAATTTTTTCTACGCCACACAGTGCACTGGTCAAGGACACCTTCCCCTTCGTATTTAATAATTTCACGAGTTGCTTCAGCGGCTGTAATTTTTTATTCAAGTAATGCATTAAAATTACGAGAATTTCGTAGAAAACTGTCAAGTTTCTTCTCTGAAATAAATAACTAAACCAGGCTTTTTTTTAAAAGTCGAATGCCATTTCATAATAATCATTAAAAATAAATTTTAATAAGAATAATCTTATTAAAATTTAAAGGGATTATTAAGTATTGGTAAGTATAAAATAGGATTAAAATATTTACAGACTTTTAAATCTTGAATATCATAAAACGGTATTTTTTTTCATACACCCCCATATTTTAATAATTGTGTAATAATAGATATATAAGAGCCGTCATGGCCCAGTGGTTAGATGACGTTAATTTTAAATTTTATTAACCGCAGATTCCGATTTCAAACCCGGGAAAATTTATGTTTATTTATTCATCACTTGTTGAATGAGTAAATAAATATGACGGTGAAGGGAAACATTATGAGGCCAATGAAAATCTGACACGCAGTTGGACATTTACAGACCCTTGTTAAACTTCAATTTATTTCACGTAAGCCTCGATGACACCGTCAAAAATAGTTCATATGTATGTATGAAAGATAGTTAGATGGCCATGTTTTGTATATTGTGATTGATGTGTGACTGTTTAACGTGACTGTTTGACGTGACTATCTTATAAGATCTCCTTTTACTGGGCGAACCTCCGGCCTCAAAAATTATATTGAGTTTGTATATCTAGAAATTATCAGCACTTGCAGCCCGTATTTAATATTTTTTATATAATTATCAATTACAAACATAAATATAACTTTGAAGCGTATTTGTTATAATGTAAGATTTATTGATATACAAATAAAAAACAAAACAAATTCTATACTCCATTAGTAAGTATAGTATAACATCCAAGAGTTTCTTATATTTTTTGTATTATTACTACCTCTCAGCACTTCATAGACTTTTTTCCCAAAAAATCAATACCAATATCCAATGTTCAGACGAAGGTAGCTCCAGGCACATCAGCTCCTTGTATATAATGTATTCACGTCAGCAGTGCGCTAGCGTCTGAGAAGCGAGCGCGAATAAATCCTCCGACGAGCGCTGTCCGCGCGGAACATCTATCACGGCGAGTACAATTACTCACGAGCTGCGCGCCGTGTCCGCTAACACCGGAGCTCCACCGCAATTTTTCCCCTTCTATATTGTTACATTTATGTACTGTTACTTATAGGTCACTCCTCGAAGTGGTATACTTCATTTTTATCAATGGTGGTGATATTTAAAAACTCAACCTAAAATTTATTACAAAAATGAAAACCTTTTGTTATTTTAAATTTAAAACATTAAAAACGTTAAAGAAGCGAAAAGCGTAAGTATCGCTTGACGTTAAATAATCACCTTCAAATAATTATCAACATCATGTCGGTAGACGTCAATCTGCATCGACCGAAAATGTTCTGATTGAAACGTTTATTTTCCCGCTGCACATCCAGTGTAAACGAGAACGAGTTGAAGTAATTGACCGTTAAAAGTTTTCCCGCGACCATTCTCCGAACTCCTCACAAATTCCAACGTAATTTCGCAAATACCGCGGCGCGGCGGAAGTTAGGCCGTTCAATTCATTTGATTGTGAGGCGATGTGGAACGCGGCCACGACGATATATATCACGAGAGATCGTAAAGTGGCGAGAGATAAAAGTTTTGACATTCATTTGCATCGAATTATTCAAATGGAAACACATAAAAATAGACACTTCGTATTTACGTACATAATATAATATGTACTATTGTGTTCTATTTAGCAAATGCTTCGATGGTGTAGTGGCGACTTGAAAAGAAAATAAACTAAATAATATAACAAAATTCAGTAGATGTATAAATACTGGATATATATCGCACTAATAATGCAAGGGAATTTAAAAAGATTTAACTCCGTTTCAAAGAATTCGCTTTTGACAGAGGCCTCGCTCATTTTTCGCCAGATAAATAATCAGAGCTGAAATTCAAAAGAGAAATGCTGTTGAAATTCTAGCTATCATTCCACGCGGTCTTGATTTCTGCGATAATTATTTTTAAATTTCAAATTCGATTTTTATAATAGTTCAGTATTTCGTCGTTAAATACTAGACCGTGGGTTGGCATACGTAAAATTTGGACTTTCAATATGATAAGTAGATAAAAACAACATCAATATTAATTAAACCTTTTAAGGAAACAACTGGCGCTCAACATTCCAGTCCAAAGTCGTGGATATAAAACAGTAATACCTCGTTACAGGTAAATATATGTTACAAGATTAGTAACTGTGTTATGTATTGTTAATAGATAAATTGAAACACTACATAATATATAACTCAATTCGTTTTTTTTTTATATTAAAAGATTTTAAATGTACAATACAGCTGAAGTCGATAACAATTGTGTTTCATTTAGCAATTACAACTTGTGTAATTGCTAAGTGAAGCGGGTTAGCTTGGTATGATGGCCTAGTGGTAAGAACGCGTAAATCTTATCCGATGATCGTGGGTTTAAGCCCGGGCAAGCACCACTGAATTTTCATGTGCTTAATTTGTTATTATAATTCATCTCGTACTTGACGGTGAAGGAAAACATCGTGAGGAAACCTGCATGTGTCGAATTTCACTGAAATTCTGCCACATGTGTATTCCACCAACCCGCATTAGAGCAGCGTGGTGGAATAGATCCTTCTCCTCCAAAAGGGAGAGGAGGCCTTTAGCCCAGCAGTGGGACATTCACAGGCTGTTACGGTAGGAGAGCTCAAAAAGAGGTTTGGTTCAAACATCCTCCGTTTTTTAAATTTATTAAAAAGTAGCAATTTCTCTCTGACATTGTTTTTCGTGTGTATTTGTTTTATATTCATAAACACGTGATATCACAACTCTCACATTCGAAACTGTTTGAAAGTTAAAGTAATATAAAGTTGTTAAGCGGACCCGCCGTCTATAATAAAATCGTTGCGCCGGTTAGTTTCGAGCATTCTTAGCTGCCAGTAGCGCTCAAAGTTTCAGTATCTAGGTACATTTGCGTTTCAAAAGTGCTTGTAAAAGTTTATTAGAATACAAAACATTTTGACTTTTTATTTGTAATGGAAGTTTTGAAAACTTAAAACAAGTTCTCGTTCATGAAAGAAAAGTTTCCTTTACATTAGAACGTTATTCGAAAACGCTTTACGAGTTGCAAGACGATAGCGATAACTGGATTTCATTTGCGATTTTTATTACAAAAAACTCTTTAAAATTGTCTAAAATTTAAAGAGTTCTTGTGTTTGTTCTTACAAAATAGCTAGCCTACAGCTCTCAGTTGTCCTCCATCCGCCCCCAGTGTTCCACATTCTTCTTCCGCCCGGTGGACCAATGCAATTTTTTTAACATTATTCTTTTATAAAAAAAGGTGCTACTTGCGCAATTGGTGTCTAAATAACTGCTATATAACGGCCCTTATAAACGTTGTTTAGCAGGCGCGTAGTTAAACAACTGCCTGTTCTTCTTTCGAACGTCAAATCAATAACGATCTAGAATAGAAAGAACCAGTGTTTAACTAATCAGTCGCTACGCAGCGTTTATAAGTAATAATAATAATACTTTATTGTTATCCATTACACACATATACTAGCCCTGACTCCTGAACTGGTGCTACCCGTGCGTCAGAAGTCAGTTCCTTCACATTAAATTATTACTAATTATTGTAAGTTAATCCAAACCGTGTGTGCGTGGGTTTGTATGTGCGTGCTATATTTGAACGTATATGAAGTAAGTTTTAGTTTTCTTATTAATATTTTAAATATCTTTCAGCATATTTCCAATGAGATTCATCAAAACCTTAGTTGTTATTTTTAAGATCACAAATTACGCTATCTTTCTCGCTTTACGACAGTCTCTAAAGACAAAGTAATGCTAGAAACAGCAAAGGTAAGCGAAATAAAAGAAAAACAGGTAAAAATGTAAAGAATTCGAAAAACAGAGTGTTATGTCATATATTTTTTATGTTTTGATTTTGCTTTTTGAATTGTATTCGTTTATTTTAATGTTAATTTTTACAACGAGGTACATAAAACTACCAATTAATCTTTGGTAGCGAAGCTTAACATTTTTATCTTTAGTAATTACTTCTTTATTTTATTCTCAGTATAATAAATATAAGCCTAAGTAAAAACTGGCGGAGCACTGAAGTGCGAATGACAAATCCAACAAAGTGCCACTGTACGAACTTACTGCTTACATATATAAATATATTCTCTCCCGTATCACATAACTTTCATTGTTGACGGAGTGAGTGAGTGGAACTACAAGGGTCATAAAATATTATATCTTTAAACAAAGTAAACGTTAATAAATTTTGCAATTCTTATATTTTCTGAAAATATCATCCATTGTATTTTCCTATAACGCTATCATTTTATGAAATAGTTGGACTATGCTTAAAATATTCCGGTTTTCGAAGTTATATTGCGATGAATATGGATGAAATTCAAATGAATGTCGCAAAGTATAAAAAGAGTGCCACGAAGATGTCGTAAACATTCTTATAAGATAGCAAACGAAACTGTAATGAATCGATTGATCCGAATTAAGAATACTTGCTAAACTACGTACGTTACGAACGAAAATATTGTTAAAACCAATATACATAATATCTGTTAATGTTCTTATAAAAATTTAATGTTTTTTTTTAGTCAACGTCAAAATCTTTATTCAATATAAAAGCGATAGATTGTTTAAAAACACTTCGCTAATAAATGATTTTATTATAAATTGATTACAGACAATATTTCAATAGTTTTCGTTTACAATAACATCGCCGACCCTTAACATTATCAACAAAAACACCACGAACAGACAGGGGCTTGTAATATTTTTATTGTACATAGGTTGCTTTCAGCGCGTCCAGCCGCGTCGGTTGCCAAACGACAGCGCTTTGGCACCGAGCGAGGCTGGCACAGAGAAATTAAGATGGTCTTGTATTGCAGCACTAAAAGAAATGAAAATCTTTATTGCTTCCGATTGCACTCGCTAAATTAAAAGCCGATACACACGTATGTACTTTGTTCAAGTGTCTTAATTTATAGTTTTACCACACAACTTTATAGAGCAACTAACGCAACAGGCTTTTGTCAGAAGTAACACTGAATTTCATTACTTGAATACTATATCTTAAGCTTAGTTTTCGATTTTTAAATTTTTCAATATTTGAAGCCAAAGTTTGATTTTTTTAATATAATAATTTAAATATATTACGATATATCAAAGAACGAAGGAGTCTTTATATAGAGAGATATAACATGTCTATCTGTTTAAAGTAAAGTAAAATAACAATTTATTTATCAATTTCATAAATATTATTTAAATGAAGAATTATAATGTAATGAAATTTCTTGTAATTAAGTTAAAATAATTTTAATGTATAATTTAATTTAAAATATTTGCATATTATTGCAATATAGTCACTAAACATGTACATTATGTTCAAAGAAAATAAATGGAATTGAATTAAATTGAATAACCTGTAAACGTCACACTTATTAAAATTTGTTTTCGAGGATCGCAGCTTTTTTACATATGTATTAATTATACTCTAAATTAATGAATTTATATTATTTCGTAAACGTATAAAATAAGTATAATATTTATTTACTTTGCTTTGCTTTTACTTTTTTTGCTTGCAGGGAGACACTTTGCCCTATTCCCAAATATTTGTTTGTTGTATGGACTAATACGAATAAAACACATTGAACTATTTGATTGTATAAAATATAATTGTTTTAACATCGGGCATGAGCATCCTTTTCGTTTTCAAATCAATCGTCCCCTCTCAATATTAAATCTCTATTTATTTAAGGACCAGCTGTGAACTGCGAAATAAAAAAAAATGAATTAAGTTCAAAACACGCAAATATATAAACCTATTTGCGTGTTTTTATTTTGATTTGAACACATTGTATCATACAATTACTGGAAAAAATCATACATCCACGACCAACCTACTATATTATTATATATACCTATACCGTACAAGTGACAGTCGTGTACCCCGCGACGTCGGGGTTTAGCGGGGAACATTAAACCAAATTAAGCAACGCACCCTTCGGCTTAAGTTGGTTATACTAATAAATTTACTAAATTATAAGTATTTATTGACGTTTCACATTAATAAATGCAATATAATTTACCTAAAAAAATATATTATAATAAATAAACAATTACATTAAATTGAATAACAAATGTTTTATAAGCGTTATATAAATGTGATTATATAATTTAACAAAAAATAACTTTATTGCGATCTGTCTTATCAATTTGCGTAAGCGACTACTACTACTTGTTATATGTATACTAAATATCTAGATGTTTTATACCGATTATATCGTGGGATATACGTTGTATATAACAAAACGAAATCAAAACAGCTGCAACGTATATCATTAAGTCCTATTAGCAAAGTCTGCTCAGGGAATCGCTGCTGAGGAGATAAATGTCACTTTTAAGGAATACCTCCCCGGAGATTAGCGAAGGTGCGCCGGGAGCCGGAACCGGCATCATCAAGGATTTGCACTTATTGGCCTCATTAATAATAGCGGATTATTTGTAAGGGCGTACTTTCATACAATGGTAACATTTTGTAACTTTTTTGTTTACTTTAGGAAGATAAACAGCCAAATGGGCCTGATAACAATAGAGGTAGTGTACACAAGATAATATTTAATAACTTTAACGGTAACAGCCTGTAAATATCCCACTGCTGGGCCTTTTTGAGGAGAAGGTATTGGAGCTTATTCCACCACGCTGCTCCAATGCGCATTGGTGGAATACACATGTGGCAGAATTTCAGTGAAATTAGACACATGCAGGTATCCTCACGATGTTTTCCTTCACCGAAAAGCACGAGATAAAATATAATCACAAATTAAGCACATGAAAAACTTCAGTGGTGCTTGCCCGGGTTCATCGGTTAAGATTCATGCGTTCTTACCACTGGGCCATCTCGGCTTAATATATTATAATAATATTTAATAGTAATTAATTAATATATAAATATATTTTTAGGGCATTAGAGTAGATTCTCAATTTTTTTTAAATATCAAATAATATTAATCAGGTAATCTAATATAGTGCACAATACATACTATTTCCGGTAGCATCTCGTACTGAAAATGTGCAGACCCGAAGCTGTATTCAATCCGCCGAGGGATAATTTGTGACGCGCCGCGCCGCTGCGAACTGTGTAAATATGGGATATGGTCTGATTCCCGAGTCCCGGGAGACACATGCAAACGAGGTCGAGCGAGGGCCGAGGGAGAGGCTGTATAATGTGACGTACGACAAAAACTTGGACACGCTTTCAAAAGGGATTTTATGTTGGTGAAATTGCTGATACGCGAAAGAAATTTTTCTTTGCGAAGTTTTTTTTTTTTGAATAATTAAATAAGTATATATAAGTGTATAGTAATGCTTTAACAGTTTTGTTAGAGTTACTGATCGTTTAACGGTTAGTGTAGTGGGAGCATATAGTGCCCTGAACGATTTCGGCCACGGCGGCCAGTCTCGAGAGACTAACCAACTGCGTGAAACATATTATAGAACACAAGTGTGTGCGCAAAGCAGATGCACTCTCATAATCCAGCTCAAAGTGCTTTCCGAGGCACGGCAGTGTAAACACTGCTAATTTCGAGATTAATGAGAATATCTAGACAAAAAACCCCAATAATTTTTAGTGGCTAACTAAGGACATTAGAATCTATGGTCATACAGCTAGACAGTTCTTTTTTTTAATATACATACTAAAACCACTGCGATTCCCGTCCTCGGCCGGCTCGGAGAGACTGCAGGATCGTGTTGTTATAACTGGACTGCACTCGTCGCTCAGCGGAGCTCTTTGTGTGCAGATCTACAATACTTGACATTCCAAATTCTACTAGACGCCCCAAGTATAACATGTTATTCATATTTGCAATTTCCGTACTGTTATTTTGTACATACATCCAATATTGAACATAGTAGTAGTAACTTAGAACACAAAATAATAAAAGTTAAACAATAAAGGTAACTAGAAAGTTCTTTGTTTATCTTATTGTATATTTTGGCGTTCTATAACTACATCTTCGACATTTAGAAAGATCTTCGTAAGTATAATTAATTGAAATGTTCCTTTAGACGCTAACATTCCTTAACGTCTATCAATCCTCACGGTATTTTCAGCTCAACGTCGGAACGCTGTTATATGCATAAAAGATAATACATTCACGAGTCATTTTTCAAGGCGATGGTGTCCGATAGAGCCTTCACTCTTAACCACCCGTCCGCCGACCCCGCGATCAATCTTACCCAAGAGGCGGAGTCAGAGTATAAATCCATGTCAAAAATTACTACTCTTAGGGTAATATTTAAAGTTTTTTCTTTATTTAGACCTCATTAACAACCTTGAGGCCTTTCTCGCCTTTTCTTTTTCATTCTGTCGTACTAATTATGCTTAAACTACATGAGGTGTTAACATTGTTACAAATTATTTCGTGAATATTTTTTAAGTGTACTTTTTAGTAAATAATATACATGTATATTAAAGTAACAATGTTTATTTATTTAAGCTGGTCTTTATTCGCGGATTTACTATAGTAACTACTATATTAGGTATTACTAAACAAAAATAAGGCTTTTAGCACAAAATATTCTAACAATGGCAATAATTATAGAAAAGGCGATTATAAGATTCATCCGTTCTAAATTTGAAAGTTTTTATTGTTGTTATTATAATTACAATGTAATTAATTCCATTATTTACATAAGAGGGCGATGTAAGGAGCAGTAATATTTGTTACATTTACATTTTTGTGAACCTATTGTATTCTGTGGTGTCATCCATAAATCTTTGAAATAAGGAAGAAAAACATAGTTTAGTTGGCAGCTTAAGCCAGGGATTGGGTCTGTTTACGAGGTATCGTGTCTTTCTTAATCCGAAGGGAAACCCTTTCTCAAATCCGCTGTCTCTCAATTTGCTGAGTACCGAGGATACTTCTAGTTACTATTATAACACATACGTGTATGAAAAACATAAAGAAAACTCGCTGACACGTGATAATTGAATAATCGCGCAAATTTAGTACAACACTACATCGTTACACGTGCAAGCATTTAGTAAATTAACTAAGTAATAAGCCGAATTCCCCGATATCTGAGGAGTCCACTAAGACTATACATATCTATATATTTATCTTAGCTAATATAGATTGTTTAAGACAAGTAATCAAGTGCGACAAATAAACAATTCAAAGCCTTAATAGATGAAAGTTATACACGTTGATGTATAATAAAACTCAATAAAAAAATATTCGCCCGTCACTTGACGACCGGCAGACGTTTTTGACGTTGACGTATCTAAGACACGTACGAAACGATTTGCTTCCTCGTTTCTGATACGCACCGCCAAGGTCTGGAATACCCTCCCGACCTCCGTTTTCCCCACCACCTATAATATGGGTACCTTCAAGTCCCGAGTGAATAGGCACCTTCTAGGCAAGCGCGCTCCATCTTAGACTGTATCTCACTTTCCATCAGGTGTGATACAGTCAAGCGCTATATAATATATATATATATATATATATATATATATATATATATATATATCTATACATTTAAAAAAAAAAGACGTAAAACATCAAAGAGTAACATAAATATAAGCATTGAGTTTTGTAAAAAAAAATTTGTTTAAATTATTATAATAATTTATAGCAAAAAAGTATATATAATATTATATACTACGCCGCACGCGTACGACACAAGAGACCTGCTGACGACAGCGGAGTGCCGTTTGCTGTCATGGCATCTATTCGGTCTGACTGCTGAGGCCCGCAAACAGATATACCACATCTAAAAAACAGAAATCCATAAATACTTTATCGTCATAGAACTACAACCGGGTTAAAGTACAGATTCCACCGCAAACAATCGACAAGAAATTGAGTATTTACTGTTTTTGCTCAAATTACTATACTAAATACGATTAAATTTATATTGCCGGAGTCAACGAGCACTGATTCCATATTTTTAAATTTAAATTTACTGTGTTAAAAATATTTGCGACTTCACAGAAAAAAACTTGGTTTCCCTTTTTTTGTTTGGTTCTACTACATAAGTACTCGTAACTCTTAATCTTTTTATAATTACTTGTAAACAATACAAAAACAAATGATTAATTAGAAAACAATGAATGGTTATTAAAACTTAGTTAGGTTACTATGACGTAGGAAATGTAAGCGTTCAAGTGCCACTTAAGAGCAATTAATCGCTGTCAAATGAAAGTCACGAGGCGCTGATTACTCCATTCACACAAGTGTTAATCGACGTCGACGTCGCCGCTTGCCGTCACTTCCGCCATAACTTTGACCAACGTCAATTCATATATTGTTCATTGCTTTAAATCGTATTATGCTTCTGTATTTCTGTCTTGAAAGCAGAGAATTTAATTGTGAAAATTATAAAATTTAACAAATTGTAATAAAGAAAGAACTTTTAAATATCCTGAGCTGGTCTCGTTTGATAGGAGAAGGTAGCTTACCTACTACAACACGCTGCTTCAGTGCGAGTTAGTGGATATGCATGTAGCAGATTGTGATCCCGCACGATATGTCTTAGGAAACCTGCCCCTCATTATGTTTTTTTACCCCCGAGCATGAGAGATGATGAAAGCCGAGGTTCGAAACCGTAATCTTTTTTCCAAGTATTTGAATCACTATTAGTTTTCCATCCGAAGACAAATACTATTTAATATCTTAAGAAAAGTTTTATTTTAACTGAGAAAACTAAAGTATCTTTAATGAAGTTAGCTAGCTATTTAAACCGCTATCGCAGGAATAACTTTATTAATTTGGATCCTGAAATAACAAACTTATACATTAAGATAATTTTTTCGCCTTTAAGAAATTAAAAGCAAACCATTAATTACCATTTAAACATTTATTTTTACTGGTAGGGAAAGCCTTGAACTGAAGATTTTTGTTCCCTAATATGTAAAGCGACAAGGAATCCTCTAAGCGCGTTTTAATCACGTACTCGAAGTTGCAAAGAGACAAACAAACTTAGGAGGTAAATCTCTGGCCATAAATTTGTACCAGGAGATCAGCCAGCGAAGGGAGGTGACATTTTGGTGCGTAATCTACATCTGAATATCTTGTCGTGGAGCCTCCCCATGTCTGTGACATATACATAACATGTGCCTACGTGTTATACGCTTTACAAATCGTATTTTATGTTAGCTTTCTAAACAGAAGAAAACATCAGTTGAGAAAAAGAAGAGAAACAGCTACTGACCGTTTTGTCTTTATAATTATGTTAGGCTATACACAGGTACAGGAGGAGAGAAGATAAATAAACAACTTTGACAACAAATTGACGCGATTTCATTACGAATTCGTGAAAAACTGGCGTTTCGAATGTCGGGAAAGCTGTTATCGGAACTTTGGAAGTCAAATTAAAGAGGATTTAAATTGTAATGTGGAATAGAAAACTGTTCTTAGTGCATAATATAGCAGAGTTATTAGATAATCGCTTTGAATTATTTATTTATTTATTTTTACTTGTAATTAACAGCGTTACAGAAATGCTTGTACAGTTATTACTTATTACTAAAGTAAGGCCACATAGAATTACAATTTTATAATACGAAAAAAATAATAAAAGTAGAGACATTGTATAAGTATTAATATTTATAGTAAAGAGCATTCTTGTTTAGTATTAATGCGAGAAATTCTTATGCGTTACATAAGGTTTGTTTATATCTACTCCCTTTTCGATTGACAATTATTTATGATAGGTACTTATAAAGCTTTAAGTTGCGCGGAATGGGTGGATTAGCTCGTATCATATAAAAGCAAATTAACGAAGGCAAAGCAATAATCATGATATCTTATATCAGTAATATATTTACGTGATTATCTTATCTTATCCGATATATAAATACACGAACTACTAATGACCAAAATTACTTTCACTAACATAACATGTATTGTCGAAATAAACGATATTAATTATTTATCATGTAATTCATCTGGTTCCGTGGTGTAGTGGTTATCACATCTGCTTTACACGCAGAAGGCCGCCAGTTCGATCCTGGCCGGAATCATATTTTTTTTATATTTACGCAAATGCCACATATCGTGATTAATAATGACACGCAGGTAGAGAATTTCCTCACATAAATTTACGTTCCATTGTAATAAATCGCATAATTTATTTATTCAAACAACTAGAATGTATGATACATGTGTGTGTGTTTCGAAAAACAAATCAAACGAGCAGTCAAATTTATTGTTATAATACACAGTGTTTATATATTTTAAACATAGTGGTTGGCAGTGATTTCTCTCCCATCTGATAATGGAAGTGGGGGAATAGAGAATGTTGGCGCACACACTTGTAAATTTCTTACGGACGTGGCGTGTTTTTGAGATTGCCCGTCTCGGCCGAAATTCGATCTGCTGGTATTCTTTTAATTATATGAATACATTTAATTATATTGAGAAAACAATATATATTTTATGATTTGTGAACTAATTGTGAGTAATATTTGAACTTATATTATAATAAGCCGAGATGGCCCAGTGGTAAGACCGCGTGAATCTTAACCGATGATCGTGGGTTCAAACCCAGGCAAGCACCACTGAAGTTTTTCATGTGCTTAATTTGTGATTATAATTCATCTCGTGCTTTTCGGTGAAGGAAAACATCGTGAGGAAACCTGAATGTGTCTAATTTCACTGAAATTCTGCCACATGTGTATTCCACCAATCCGCATTGGAGCAGCGTGGTGGAATAAGCTCCAAAAACCTTCTCCTCAAAAAGAGAGAAGAGGCCTTAGCCCAGCAATGGGATGTTTACAGGCTATTACCGTGATACCGTGATTTGAACTTACCTGGATCACTTAATAAATGAATATATTTTTTATTATTTTAAATTTGTTATTTCTATTTGATTGCTGATGTTTCATTGTGCTATTCCAGTGTATTTAATTGAACAATTCTATTTTTATTAATTGAAATTAATATAAAATAAATTAAATGAATGTTATACATAATTTATATTTTATAATTACAAATTGTTTAATTACTTTATTGAATGGCTTATTAATAACCCACTTATTGATCAAATTATAAATGTATGCTTATAATCTTACGATATATTTTAAATTTGAATTATTTGTACCTACTCATTAATGTTTCTTTAAAATGTGAAAACTGTACTGGTCAGTACATACATAATCTCTTATGTACTAAACTCAATGTTATATAAATATTGTTTGTTTATCAAATAAATGAAGTTTTAATCCATACAAATTTAAAGCCCATTCCTATGAAAACGCTACAATTCATTAAAGTGACACATAATCTCACTGTTAGAAGTCCAGGCGAATGAATACTTGAACATAATATCTCGTTATGCGCAAATTTATAAAACAAAAATACGTGCGTTGTATAATCAGAGGTAAGTTTGAGCTCAAACACCGACACCTCGGGAGCGTCAGCCGTCGAACTACAAAACTAATGCCATTAAAACTTATTCGGAACTCAAACGAGACACGACTTCCTGAATACACATGTTCAACTCCGATATTTGAATTCATAAAATATATTCAAAAATAATTCAGGACACCTGTCTGAAGCGTTTCGCTCAGCGTTACATATATAAACGCTGCCATCAAATGAATCAATTGAACTTCTCGTTCAACTAACATTGTGCCTAACTTACACTACATACCAATTTTATTTATATAATATAATGTGACCACTTACTTTCAGTCGGTCACTTACTGGAATTCTGTCCCAAAAGTAATAAAAAATAGGCATAATCTTAACAAGATATATATTTTTCGTTAAAAATTGTAAAAATATTTAAATATTAATTTAAATATTCACTTGGCCATTCATAGAATTTATTATTATTGTGACGTACGGGACGTAGCGGAGATGTTCAAAACCAGGCGACGTTTGTTTTTCAAGCGTGTGTTTACAATTCATCTCGTTCTCGTAGAAGGGATACATCGTTACGAAATTCTAAAACATGTATGTAAATGTCCTATGTTAGTTTAGTAGTGTAAGTAAGTAGTGATAATAGACACAAAAGTAAAAGTAAAAAAGTGAAGTAACAGCCTTTAAAGGCACGAGGGACATAACATCTTAGTTCCCAAGGTTGGTGACGCATTGGTGATGTGAGGATTGGTTAACATTTTTTCAGCGCCAAAGTCTGTGGGCGGTGGTGACCAATTACTATCAGATGGCTGGCTTACCCATCCACCGACCTATTCTATGAAAAAAACAAAAACAAAAATTGAGCACAAAGATTCAATAGTGTCTGCCCGAGTTTAAACCCAATCTTCGATTAAGTTTCACGTGTTCTAACCACTGGATCTTGACTCTCAAAATAACTATAGAGCAGAACTACAATTAGTACCAACATTAGTGATCCTATAACACGGTTAATTACAGCACACGAATGGCGTTATCGTATGTACTAATAACGTTAGGGGACTTACTTAGTGACCTGATACATCGAGTGCTACACAATACATATTGATCCATGTTGTATGGCTGTATTAACTTTCGTTTATTTCGTATAAAACAAATTAAATAGGTAAAACGACCAGTCACAGATTCCAACATCCGACTCTATGTTATTTACCTTTTTAATTGCTGTTTATCCTAATTTAAAGTTAGAATATTATTAACTTCCCATCCTTTGCACGGGCAGAGTAATGGCGTGCATAAAACGTTTATTTCGTAATATATATCTCTAATAGGTCACACGGCACACTTCAGTAAATCTCCCGACATGTTTTATTTCCAACATTCTCATTAAATACCGACTTATTTAAGCAAATTATCACCTAAACCTTTCTCGTGACTCACTTCATCTATTGGTGAAAACTGTATGAAAATCCGTTTTTGAGTTTATCGTGTCCAAATATACAGACACCGAGGGGGACTCTTTTTTATAATATCATGTAATGATTAGATTATTTTATTGAAAATAATTATTGTAATTTATTCTATAAAATTTGGCTCTAAACCATAAACTATAGTTTATATGTTAAATGTGTAATCAGAGATTTATTGATCTAATCTCGTTCTGCACTACGTCACTGTAAGCGCAGCCTCCCGTCCCCTCCGGTCCGTATCGTCGCTGGACTCTCGGAGGACTAATTCATTGAAAACTTTTCGTGTTGAGAATAGACTTGGCAAACAAGTGGCGCTTTTCCACGGTATCCTTGATTAATTACTGAAAGTTTTCTTTTTTAATCTTGTAAATAAAGGGAAGATTATTTTTAATTAGAAAATTAGTTCGGTCGATTAAATTGTTAGAACAACAATGTCCGTGGAGCGAGAGATGCTGGCCTGTCTCTTATTACTTTAGCTACCTCTTTGAAATTTTATTACATTATTCTTACTTTATTATTTAGTTAAGGCTATCTTAATGTCATTTAAGTATTTACTAGACTCAATGTACTAGTTATATATACTTAACTAAAATGTGCTTAATTCAATTGACATTATTAAAAAAACTTATAAGCCGATATGGCCTTAGAAGCCAATGGTTAGAATGCGTATATCTTAAGCTATGTTCGTGGGATCAAACCCGGGCAAGCACCACTAAATTTTCATGTGCTTAATTTGTGTGTATAATTTATCTTGTGCTTGACGGTGTAGGAAAACATTCGCGAGGAAACCTACATGTGTCTAATTTCACTAAAATTCTGTCACATTTAAATTCCACCAACCCGAATTGAGCAGACTGGTGGAATAACCTCCGAACCTTTTCCTCAAATAAGAACAGGAGGTCTTAGCCCAGTAGTGGGACATTCACAGGATTTTGTTACTATGGCTATATACTTTAAAAAAACCTACTTCCAAGATATTATCACTTAATATTCGGTAATATGTATCACTTGTAAATGCGTTGCTAGCGGGTATTTAGTCATACAATAATCTCCCCCTTTCTGTGATTATCGAGTCGACATTCGAAAGAAGAAGACGCGACATTGTTCAACAAATCATCTGATCACAACACATATAGGTAAAGCTTTTTATAAAATGAATTTGGCTCATCGTAATTTTAAACAGAATTCTTTACTCAGAGATATAACATGTATTTCGTATCCGACTATAAATACAAATGTTTTCGGTGGATCGAACGATTCGAGTTATACAATATTTAAATACGAGGTTTACCGTGTCCATGAAAACGCTCTGACCCAGCATATAAAATACGACCACGTTCCTTAACGGCAAACATTGTGTGTGATAATTGACTTATGGATATCATACTTTTGTACCCATTACCTTTGAGCCGATGTTACCGTTATTGTAGCTTTGATTTTTAATATTTCTTCATTATTGTACACTATGCAAACGCTACAGTATAAAAGGGAAAATACACACAATATTTGTTAAGAAATCAAGTAATAATTCGAGCTGAAGCGTCTGAAAGTTACTTTTATTAATGTCCACGGCGTACGTTGTAGCGTGGAGTGGATTATTGGATAATTTAATAACGTTTTCTCAACACAATTGCCTCAGAAAATAAATGTCTTGTTCATACAATATAATATATTAGATGAAGTGTAAAATGTTAATACTTGTGTTTTTTTTTTAAATATATAGGCTAGCGCGTGACTGTTATCACACCTGATGGAAAGTGAGATACAGTCTAAGATGGAGCGCGCTTGCCTAGAAGGTGCCTATTCTCTCTGGACTTGAAGGTACCCATATTGTAGGTGGTGGGGAAAACGGAGGTCTGGAGGGTATTCCAGACCTTGGCGGTGCGTATCAGAAATGAGTAAGCAAATCGTTTCGTACGTGTCTTAAATACGTCAACGTCAAATTATGTTATTAAGATAATAAAATAAAACCGAGTTTAATCTGTCTTTTCTGTGTCTTCTTGTTGTCCTTCTTCTATAAATAACCTTTGAAAGGTACAATAGAGGACTTAAGTTTCTTTCAAGCCATTGTTTGTTTTAAAAGTAAAAAGAAATTGCATGTAAGGGTCCCATAATGCCGGCTGAGTTCGTTCTCCTCTTGAGTAGAGGTTGTATTCCACCAAGCTACTCTAATGCGTGTTGGTGGCATTAGGCAGAGTTTCATACGAAACACAAGTTCACTCACATTGTTTTTCTATCTTCCCTTTGCACAAGCCTGTGCCCAGCGCACTATCCATTCCTTTTTTTAGGCAGTGGGTGTAGGTAATACCGATTTCATAATTCTGGGCGGCCAGCACTGATCACTACACTATCACACTTATTATTATGTTTACTCAATAATAAATATTCATAGAATTTCTTTGGTTGCAACTGTTTCCGATTCTATACAAAGTAACCAATAAACTTAAAAAAGGTTGCAACTATTTTTGAACATTTAAGATAATTACAAAAATGTCTATAAACTCGTGTCGACAACTCAAAAGTTACCAACATCCCCTCTGTGGAGACATAGCCTTAGTGTAGAAGCTTTGTTTACGGAGAGGACTCCGCAGGTTAAGTGGATGCGACGACGCGTGTGATTGAGACGAGTCTTGCATTGTCTCTCTTGCAGGAAGTGATATGTGACCATATCTTAACAAATGTTATCTTAGGCTTTTGTTTGTGACAAAATTAAAACGTTAACATTTTGTTAAAGAAATGCTTACTATAATATCAGTTTTTAATAATACGTAATATACGTAATATATATATACATATACATATATATATATAACAAGCAGAAGGTTCATCTGATGGAAAGTGACTACCATCATAGATCCATAAATATAGACATCTGCAATACTAGCAATATTATCAATAAGTTACTAACATTACAAAACACCTTTTGGGTGTGCGACAAACTTTTTTTGGTGTCCGGATGTGAGTTTTCTGTTGAAAAAAAAATCATTGAATCTTTATATTCTAACGCTTAGCAGCAATACTTAGCATTGTTGCGTTCCGGTTTGAAGGGTGAGTGAGCGAGTGTAACAGTAGGCACGAAAGATATAACATCTTAGTTCCCGAGCTTGGTGTGATTGACGGTGTAATGTTAATATTCCCTCATCGCCAATGCCTATGAGACATGTACAACTACAATTACCATCAGGTGGCCCATTTGCTCTTCCGCCTGTGACATAGACAAAAATATCTACAATCCACAGCAGTTAGCAAACTTCTCAGGTATATAACTATGAAACATTTTTCCCATTATGATAATAACACTGTAGACGACAAAAATGATGCATAATACATACTTCATTAAATATAACATTCGAGACGAGAACTCGAATAGTATTTTGTTATTTACTTAGTCTTCCATCAGCGGAATGTGGAGCGTTTTCATATTGTCATTCCTGTATAAATTCAACTTGTATGAAATATACGGCAAATATGACGAAATGAAAGAATAAAGGACACCGGAGTACTTGAAAGCAGATGGCCGCGTGGTTAGGTTAGGTTAGTTAGTTTTCCCCCGTGGAGTGCCGGGTTTAGAATAGCACTCCCCCATCTCTTCCCGTGGGTGTCGTAAGAGGCGACTAAGGGACTTCGTGTCACACGGGCCGCTCCTGGTACCTCTCTGATCAACAGAGTAGACTATGTGAGCGGTCCGGGCAACCAGGAGAGTGTCTCAGACACAATTATGGAGGCAAGGATGGGCTCGGTGTGCACTTACCCTGCCACCGAGTAGGCTATGCCACCGTCCTTCAAATCGTAATCCCATGCATTGAGGTGTCGTGGACATGTCTCACGGCCTCGTATGGGACCGAGGGTCTTGCCTTAACTGGCCGGACCATGAGAAAGAAAATCTCTCTAAAAAATTACCCCGAATCCCAAGTGGCGACGCAGCGTGAGGGGATGCATGGCTGATGGGAAGTTCAGTTGCTACTGCGTTCCTCAGGGTACCGGCCGAAACCCGTGGCGAGTCACGTTAGGCTTATCCAGGTGCAGGGGGCACCGCCTGGATGGACCGTTTTTCCCCCACACTCGTGGGAATCATATGGATATTTTGGAAAACACCCAAGTTAAAATAGTTGAAGTTGGCCAAGGAGGCAATACTGAGTGCGCAGTAGCTGCATCGCAGTGCGCGCAAGCTCAGCCAGCGGGCAGCATTTGCCACCCATACGCCCTTACGGGCGACAAGAGTCGAGGAGACTCCAGACGTTCTCGCAGCCTGGAAAATGTGGGAATATCCGACAGTGCACAAGCGGGGCCGGAGGGCCGTACTCGTATGAATAAAAAGAGAAGGGAACCACCTGGGCCAGAGTCGGCTTCAAGCGACGCACTGCCACCTCCGAAGGTGCCGAAGGCTCGGGCGGGGAGAGGTAGGTCGCGTGCCGACATGGCAAAACCACCAGCGAGACTACAACGGGATCAGACTGGGCGTTTTATACGCCCGGGTGCACTGGATCCTAGTACGGCCGAAGAAGACAAAATGGGTGAGGATTCGGACCAGAGTTGTCTCAGTCACCTATCAGTAAGGATGTTGGAAGCCAACGACCCAGCTTCTGACGTGGATACCGAGGACGAGCTCTTCGATCCCTCTGTAGCGCCAGCTGCGAGGAGGGCAAAGAGGAGTCTCCCTGGACCCGACGAGCTTGTGGTCGAAATGCAGGCACGTCAATCGGACGAACTAAGTGCCTGCATTGCCAACGACCTACTGGCGATTGAAAAGGTTGCGGACCGCTCTCGCAATATCAAAGGGAGCCTTGTCCGCAGTCTACGTGTGGCCACACGCAGAGTGACTGCTGCAGTGGCGGAACTAACACGACGACGAGTCGTTAATGATGATTTTATGAGGTTGGAGCGTGAAATTACTGAACTTCGCGCCAAGAACGCCAAGCTCAGCGAACGTGTCGAGGCACTAACGCAGGAGTTGGTATTAACCAGAGCCAGGGAGAGCCCTCCTGCGCCAACACGCGTGGCACATAAGCCAGATGAGACAACTGCTGCTTCGAGAAAACAGGCTTTTGCTGCAAAGCGTGTCGTAGCGGCAGTTGGCTCTAAAGCTTCACCCGTCCAGACCAGTCCTGTTGCCTCGTATGTGTCTCGACACAGTGACGCCGGGCTTTCCGAGCGGCTCGAGGCCATAATAGAGGCTAAGCTGGCCGCTTTCGAGGCCAAAATTTTTCCCGACCGGGTCATAAGACCTCCGTTGGGGAGGAAGCCAGCACCAGAGGCAGTGGCGGTGGAGGTAGCGCAAGAGCCACTTAATAAGGGAAAGAAAAATAAAAAGAAGAAAAGGAAAGGTGGGAACAAGACACCCGCTCACCCACCTGTTATAGATTTGCCTGCGGTGGATAGCATGGTACCGCAGGCAAAAACTTCTGCGACGCCACCTGAGACTTGGGCGTCGGTGACAAAGAGGAAGACAACGCCCAAGTCGCAGCCAAAAGCCGTTCCTCGTCAACCTCAAAAGGAGGCGAAGAAGCGGCGTAAAAAGAGACGGCAGATAGTCCCGAAGACCGCAGCGGTCTCGGTGACTATTCAACAAGGTGGGCAGACAGCATATGCTGAGGTCATGACAGCTGCCAAAAACAGAATTAAGCTGTCTGACCTCGGCATCGAGACGGTTGGCCTTAAAAGGGCCCTGACAGGCGGGATGCTGCTTAACATCAGCGGCCCCGACTGTCATGAGAAGGCCGACCGCCTCGCTACACAGATGCGTGAAGTCCTCACGGACTTCAGTGTGAGGATAGCTCGCCCGATTAAAACGGGCGAGCTTAAGGTCTTGGACTTGGACGATGCCACGACGCCAACTGAAGTCGCGTCGGCTGTCGCGGAAGTAGGTGGATGTTCGGCGGAGAATGTTAAGGTGGGTGAGATCCGTCGAACGCCCATGTCCCTAGGCGTCGTCTGGGTCCGATGTCCTCTCGCCGCCGTACGCAAAGTAACGGCGGCGGGACGGATCCACATCGGATGGGGTTCCGCAAGAGTCGAGGCACTGGAGAGCAGACCTTTACGCTGCTATCGGTGCCTCGAGAAGGGTCACGTAGGGCTGAGGTGCTCAAGCACCGTCGACCGAAGTGATAGGTGCTTCACTTGTGGAGAGATTGGCCACAGGGCGAAGGATTGCACCTCTCGGTCGATGAAGTGCCCTTTGTGCGCGGATATAGGTCGTCCATCGGCTCACCGTCTTGGCACCAAAGGGTGTTGCCCAACGAAAGGAAGGAGGAAGAACGAAGCTTCTCCTGTCTTAACCCAGACGACCGCCGAGGCTCTCGCCTCAGCACCGGGCCCTTGCCTGCAGGAGGCAATGGACGTTTCCAATTCGCGGGTGTAGAGGTGATTCAGGCGAACCTTAACCACTGCCGCAACGCTCAGCAATTGCTGATGCAGACCGTTGCGGAGCGGTCCACAGGTCTTGCGATCGTGGCGGAGCCCTATAATGTCCCCATCCACCCTCGCTGGTTTGGGGACGTCACTGGAACCGTCGCCGTGTATTGGGCGGGAGGTGAAGGGGTCCCACCTTGTTCCCTGCTTGAAAGGGGGCAGGGATTTGTAGCTGTTCGGTGGGGCCCTTTGGCCATCGTAGGGTGCTACGTCTCTCCCAATAGGTCCCTCGCCGACTACGAGGTGTACCTAGATGGGCTAGCAAGCTGCATATACAGATGCTTACCCCGTCCCTTGATCGTCTTAGGGGACTTCAACGCTCACTCCAGGGCTTGGGGTAACCCCAGAGACGATCCAAAAGGAGAGGCATTACTTGAGTGGGCGGCTGTTCTGGACCTCCGGTTACTGAACCGAGGTTCGGAGAGCACATGCGTGCGATGGCAGGGTGAGTCGGTCATCGATCTCACATGGGCGACGCCCGCTGCCATTCGCATGGTGTCAGGATGGCGCGTCGCAGAAGAGGTGGTCACACTATCCGACCATCGCTACATCGTATTCGATGTAGCTCTCCGCCGTCCTAAACACCCCACTCATCATCGAGGAGGCAACCTGCTGCGTCGATGGTCCCTTAAGCAGCTTAACCGAGACTTTCTCGAAGCCGCTGCCATCGTTGCGGCCTGGTCAGAAAACGCCGAAGAGGTTTTGTCCGATCCAGAGGTGGAGTCAGTTCGGTTCCGGGATACGATGACGTCAGTCTGCGACGTCTCTATGCCCCGAGCGGGCCGCCCTGAGCGTCGGGCAGTGTACTGGTGGTCAGCACAGATCGCTCAACTGCGCGAGTCCTGTCTGCGCGCGCGCCGTGAGTACACCCGTACCCGGAGAAGAAGGCGAGCAACTCTAGACCAGAAAGCTGAAGCATACGAGGCGTTCCGGATAGCCAAGTTGGCGCTCCGAGTCGAGATCTCGAACGCCAACGCTCGTTCCTGGAACGAGCTCCTGGAGGGACTCGACAGAGATCCGTTCGGGCGTCCATACCGTATGGTGTTGGGCAAATTGCGCCCGTGGATGCCCCCTCTGACGGAGACCATAGATCCGGATTTACTGAGGAGGGTGATGGAAGTCCTTTTCCCGGTAATCCGGTCAAGTCCCAGGGTCCCCCTACCAATACCGGTCTGGTCCAGCGGGCTGGGGGTGACCGAACAGGAGCTGAGCCTTGCGGTCGATCGCATGCGGGCTCGTAACACCGCGCCTGGTCCCGACGGGATTCCGGGGCGGGTGCTGGTGTTAGCCTCGGCTTCGTTGGGGAATAGGCTGAGGCGGCTTTTCGACAGCTGCCTCCGTACTGGCACATTCCCCAAAGTCTGGAAGGAGGCGAATTTGGTTCTCTTGAAGAAGGATGGCAGGGCTGCAGAATCTCCCTCTGCATATCGTCCCATATGTCTGCTGGACGAGGCTGGCAAGCTCTTTGAGCGGATTGTCGCTTCTCGTCTGTGTAGGCATCTGTCGTGTGTCGGCCCCGACCTAGCTGAGTGCCAGTTCGGCTTCCGACAGGGTCGTTCGACTGTTGACGCGATCTTGCACGTCCGTTCTCTGTCGGAGCAGGCGGTGGCCCGGGGTGGCGTGGCGTTGGCGATAAGTCTCGATATCGTCAACGCATTCAACACGTTGCCCTGGGACACAATCAGGGAGGCACTTTTACACCATCGTGTGCCTTCCTACCTGCAGGCGATCGTCAGTGACTATTTGCGCGACAGATACGTTTCGTATATGGAGCAAGACGGTATGAGGACCCGGAGAGAGGTTTGCTGTGGGGTTCCACAGGGGTCAGTTTTGGGGCCACTGTTGTGGAATCTCGCTTACAGTCCTCCGTGTCCCTCTCCCTGAAGGTGTCAACATCGTTTGCTATGCAGACGACACGTTGGTGCTGGCGTCGGGAGAGAATTTTGAGAGAACCAAAGAGCTCGCCGAGCTCGGGGTGAATATCGTCGTCGATAAGATCTGCGAGTTGGGCCTTCGGATAGCATCCCATAAGACGGAGGCGCTATGGTTCCATAAACTGCCAAGGAGCAGGGAACCGCCCGACTCGCACATCCGCGTTGGTGACTCAAACGTCCAGGTGGCCAGGTATATGAAATACCTGGGCCTCACCCTGGACGGTCGCTGGGGCTTCGAAGAGCACTTCGAGCGCCTAGCCCCTCGAATCGAGAAGGTAGCGGGTGCCATGCACAGACTGCTGCCTAATCTCGGGGGACCGAGGGAGGAAGTTCGCCGTCTTTATGCCGGTGTCGTGCGATCGATGGCACTCTACGGGGCACCCGTTTGGTCTCACAGGCTATCGGGCGTCCGCCGCTGCAGGACTAAGATCCAAAGTTCGCAGCGGAGAGTGGCCATCCGCATAGTGCGGGGATATCGCACGATATCCTACGAGGCGGCAACCATCCTAGCGCGCTTTCCACCCTTGGATATTCTGGCGGATATGGATGCAAGGGTCTATCACAAGACCCGCATCCTCCGTCAGAACAGTGGAACCGCGCCCCCTCCGAGTACGCTCGAGGCGTTGAAGCGGCGGGAACACTGGAGGGCTCTTGCGACGTGGCGAGACCGTCTTTGCGAAGAACGGTTCGCGCGCAAACGTGTCGTTGGAGCGATCCTGCCAGCCTTCGAAGCCTGGATGAGACGAAAGCGACGAGTCACCTTCCGACTTACGCAGGTAATGACCGGTCACGGTTGTTTTGGAGAATACCTGTGTAAGATCGGACGCGAATCGTCGGCGATGTGCCACCACTGCGGTGCGGACCGGGACACCGCTCAGCATACGCTGGAGGTATGCCCCGCGTGGAATGCGGAGAGGGAGATTCTGGTCCGCGAAATCGGACAAGACCTCTCCCTGCGAGCAGTCGTGTCGGCGATGCTCCGCAGGGAATCGGCGTGGAGGGCCGTAGCCTCCTTCTGTGAGACCGTCATGGTCCAGAAGGAGACGGCGGAGCGGGAACGGGAAAGGGCCGATCCTGCTCAGCGGAGACGACGTCGGCGTCGTCTCGGCCCTCCCACAGCCCCGACGCCCGGGGCTTAAAAGATAGGGCGTGACCCTGGGGCCGAGGATGCGTGAGGTGGGGGCCTCGCGTGTCTTATTTCAGACGGCCCTGAGGAGGACGGCAGCCGGGGTGGCCTCGCGCTGCCGTACGCACTAGCGAGGAGTGCGGGGGGGGCGAGATAACCTTCGCCCCCTGAGGAGAGCTCCGCCGAGCATCGGGCGGTGCACAGTACGGGAGAGGCCGCGGATGCGTTATATCAACACGATCCCGTAGCCTCTCCGATCCGTGCCGAGGACGGCCATCGCAGTGGTTTTAGTGGGTAAGAATCCCACATAACCGAGTTCCCCCCAATGAGAGCTGGGTACCTTTCTGAAGGTTTCCATTGCGTTAAAAAAAAAAAAAAAAAAAAAAAAGGTTAGTTAGTTTTAAAGTAACATCTTATGCATGCACATTTTAAATGCATCTCTTTTCGACGAGATTTTGCTCACCACGCTGCTTCCTTTTCTTATAGTATAGTTAGGCGGACGAGCATATGGCCCACCTAATGGTAAGTGGTCACCAACGCCCTTAGACATTGGTATTGTAAGAAATGTTAACCATCGTTTACATCGCCAATGCGCCACTATGCGGAACTAAGATGTGATCTCCCTTGTGCGTTGTGACTTTACACTTTTAACTCCGGTTTCTCCGGTACACAGAAAGGTTTGATCATAAACTTTTAAATAAAAAAACTTTTATCAAAATTGGTTCAGTAGATTAATTGTGGTGTTCAAATAAACCGACAATTTATAGTTTTTTAATAGTTATTCATAGATATTACTGCCGCTTGCTTCGCTAAACTAACATTAAAAGTGTACACAATGCCATATTCCACGATACAATCAACTTTATGCGAAGTGTATTCCAAGCAGTCGATTGACAGAAGGACAAACACGCGTTCAAATTTACCGCTCACTATTAAACATTGTATGGATTGGAGACACAATGCTTTGTTTTCTTGTACTGAATGCCAAATTGCCGATGACAGAAAGAAATAACATCCGTTATAAAATATTTTCTTACCAAGTACTAAACAATAACGTGAACTTATTAATTTAATTCAATTAATTATTTCTTATTGTATAGAAATTCGAATACACAATAATATAAATCGCACTCACGTGATATGTACCATATTAGGCGATCCCTGAAATTTCCTACAGCTGGACAAATACTTGTAAAATAAAGATAAGTTTCGGCCTAACGTAAATATTATTATCTACTTCACAGGATAAATATAATAGAGTATAATTTTGTGCGTACATCTCTATGATCCCGACAAGATGGCGAACCAAAATTACTGTGGGATGTATGACAGGACGAGAGACAATTTGACATATTTGTCAGTTAAGTAATCAGTACCCTCAGGTCAGCAGCCGTATAAGCCAGCGACTAGACTTACGACACGGTATAGGGAACGACCTGCAATACTAATGATTTACACGGCCATAACTAATTCCTAGAAATGAAACATTTAACTGAATAATTTCGTTACGTAACAAATCTGATATTCAAATTTAATTTGAAAATTTCATACTTTATTCAAGTCGGCTTAGCGAGTGCTTTCGAATCATCATAATTTAGAATTCATTTGCATTTATTTGACCGAAAGTTTGAAACAGCAAAGAAAATTCGCTCGCTTAATAATTTGTCCGTCGGTGTATTAGTTTGCAAGTCGTTGACGTGAGTGGAGATTAATGGACGTTGCTTTATGCATGAAATAGACTAGTTTTATCCTTTACTGAAAACAACCAAAATAGCAAACCAAACGGCTTTTGGTAACATGAAGTACATAGTCATATAGTAATTGTGTTCCGGTTTTAAGGGTGAGTGCGCCAGTGTAACTACAGGCACAAGGAACATAGCACCTTAGTTCCCAAAGTTGGTGGCGCATTGACGATGTAAGGGATTTTTTTTATTTCTTACAAAGCCAATATTTATGGCGGGTGGTGGCCCCTTATCATCGGTGGCCCATTTGCGAGTTAAGCGGTTACCAATTTTTCAGCTGAAATTCGTCGTTTTCCCAAATATCCTTAATATTTTTTGTCAATTAGTTAGTTAGTACATCTCATGATTGATTAATTAAATTGTAGGAGATTGCTTAAAACAATAACGACACCATTGTACAGTCTAACTTTATGTATTAATTAGCGTTTGTGTGCAATTCAAACTTTTTACTTTCTCCCTTTGCAGAATAAAAACTGAATAATAAAGACTGAATACCTTTATCCTCTATCTAAACTTTCCTCTAGAAACAATCTATCTATAGGTAGAAACATAATTAAAATCCCTGCAGTAGTTGAGATAAACACGTACAGAAATATAGGCATTACATATGCCATATTGAAATATGGGAGGTTCTTTTATATACTAGATATCGGTCGCGGCTTCATGCATAAAGTAGTTTATCCGTAAAGACGTAACAGACAAACAGATAGGAAAGACGGATAGACAGTTTCCTTCACATTTATAATATTACTATAGAAATATACTAATATTTATTTTAGACGAGACATTGAGTTTGTGCGTTATTATTAACAACAGAGAACCTTCCGGTCGAAAACACTCCGTCACCGCTCTACGCGCATCAGACAATTAGCTCGGCAAACATGACCTCCTGCCTGCCCTCCGCCCTCCCACCCACTGTTATCCCATTCCCCGGTGGACGCCTGGTCTCGCTAATTTATAATTCATCTCCCGGGCGAGCATCACTCGGTTGGCGACTGTCGCCCGCACCGATATCCCTAACCAGTGTAGGTACGTTCGCAATCACATAAAATGTCATATAAAGGATAATATTATCAGTCAGATTTTATTCTGGGCAGTTAACGCCTTTTATTATTTTTATCGTTATATCGTTTATATATATGTATATACATATACATTGTAGTAGTACAAGTAACATGCTCTATTCGTGTAAGTTTTTTTAACATAACATTTAAATTTGTTAGTTGACAATGTTTAAGATATCTACGATATTTAATTATAGAGACGAACACAAATCCAAAATGGATTTATTAACTGCGCGGAAGCGGTTACTTGTTACAACTTTATCTTTGATATTTAAATAGTAATTCATTTAAAAACTCCACAGGTTCAAAACCCGCAGCACTGAAGTTACTTCAAACAAAATCTTAAAAAAACATTCACTAAATAATATAATTGTTTCCGACAATTCCCGTGTCGAGATTGAGAAATTGTCCAAACGCAAAATAACTCCGTAACCTTTTCGCCTTGACGTTTATGTGCTTCGTTAGACACATAGGAATACAATACATAAACTTGGAACGAATGCGACACGCTCGTGTAGCCGTGACGCGCAATTCTCAGCCATAAGCCTAAGGTTATAAGAGCTATACTATATTATCGTGATTTATTTATCTTGTGTTTCGCTGATTTTTCTGTATGTGAAGTGAATTAGTGATGAGCATTATTTGTAGCTGCATGTTCGGGACGTAAAATATACGTATTTTGGGGATAATACGACTGACGTTTACCGCTCCTTGATAGATATCCAAAGATAGATCGACTCTTATTTCAGTAGATAATAAATTCTATATTTAGAAGTAAAAAAATAATCAGAATAACATACTACTTATAGTTTCACATTAGAAATGTAAGCTAGAAGTCCAATGCTGGGCCAATTCCTTCTATCGTCTTGAGGATGACGCAATGTTTTCCTTCAACGCTGCAAATTAAGTACAGTTGTAACTCAGTTGCCTGACTTTAAACCCGAAATCTTCGATTAAGAATCACGTGCCCTAGCCACTCGACCATCTGGTCTTTTTCCATATATAGTTTATTATGTTATTTATTTTTTTACCACTACCAATATTGTTATAATTAAAGGTAATAGGCGATACTAATGATAAAATTTGTTTAAATTCTAAATGGAGTTTTCTATATTGTTGTATTTTAGAACTTTTATTTTATTAGCATTATAATAGGACACTATAATAGAAGTTTAACGAAAATTTAGTTTGAAAGTTCTTTAACGATTTCACTGAAAGACCTATCAGCGTGACATGCGTAGCGCAAAACGGATTATCTAGCCGAGCCGAGAGCGAGGGCGGACACGAGCAAACACGATCCTATATAGATTCGTAACTAACGGATATCAAATTAAGTTACTGGCCAATCTACATAGGAGTTTTTGTTATCATTATTTTAAGTAGACAGACTGGCAAGCGAGCCACCTGATGGTAAGTGGACATCACCGACCATAGCATACCATACACATTGGTATTGAAATAAATATTAAACCCTTACCTTAAATATCTCATGCGCCTCCAAGATGACGAAAAGACATAATTCGAGCGATAGACGTTTCGGATTACGGGACTATTGACACGACGCAGTTTATGTTACAGAGAAATATAATATAATCTTCAATAAAGTAATATGTAAACAGAAAATAATTAAATTTTGAGTAAATAATTACTAATTTGAAATAGAATAACCGTAAACATTTCCAATACTTGTTATAAATGAACGAGTTATAATTTTAAACACATGTGACCACAAGCGCGGCGATCGCGGCGACCGCGGCTCGGCCTGTCAGTTGCACAAACCTGCGCGAGCTCTTTATATATTCATGAAATTGAAAAAAACGTATACAAAATTAGGGATTATAATATATTATGAACACGAGAGCAACAATAACGAATTAATTTAAAAAATACCTATCGAAAGGTAATCGAACATTGTATAATAACGATCAAGTGAACTGTCTCATTAGTCTAATGAGTCCGACAGTCTTACTTGTGGTAGAGCTTTGTGCAACCTCGTCTGGGTAGGTACCACCCACTCATCAGACATTCTGCCGCAAAACAGCAGTACTTGGTACTGTTGTGTTCCGGTTTGAAGGGTGAGTGAGCCAGTGTAATTACAGGCACAAGGGACATAAGATCGTAGTTCCCAAGGCTGGTGGCGCATTGGCGATTTAAGCGATGAGCAACATTTCTTACAATGCCAATGTCTAAGGGCGTTGGTGACCACTTACCATCAGGTGGCCCATATGCTCGTCCACCTTCCTTTTCTATAAAAAAAAAGGGTTTTTCTGTCAAGGTTTTCTCATACATACTTATTAAAAAATTAATACAGTCAGAATAAAGATTTGACGTTATTGCTATTAATATGTTTTATTTAAACTTAATTAAACTATAAATATGTTATATCATGTCCCTTGTGCCTGTAATGACACTGGGTCACTTCTTCAAATCGCAACAAAACAACGAAGTATCGCAGCTATCTCTCGTAGAACTGGTGAGGGGGTGACGCCCACCAGCTAACTCTTGATATACGACATACTACTCCTACAAAGCGTTTTACTAAACAAGGGAAATAAACTCATAAATAAATATATTGATAAGACTCTCCTCAAGCTGAGCCCGAGCCATAAATCAGATCGGAGCGAACAACAGACAGGCCGACGACTCGTGATGTATGTATCTGAACCCCTGAATCATGAGATAAAGCCGACGCTTCGTGTATTATTGTTTGTTATCAGCACTCTGTACAAAATAATAGTCTTGAATAAATATATGTTTATGCCATTGTTACTCGCGTTCAACGAAATACACCTTATAAAGCCGCACGCAATACAAACAATAGAATCAGCTTTGAATATAATTTTTCATTGAAACTTTCGTAAATCAGAAACTGGACAGAATCTTCTGAGTAGTTTCATTGAAAACGTTTGATCGTATCGTTCGATCGTGACGTAGCAATTCATTAAACTGTATAAAATTTATCGAACATTTTATTCTAATAGTGTACACCTGACCGATTTCAACTACGGGGTCAACGTTGACTAGATAACTGCGTAGAAAATGTGCACAATGATATCTGCAACTACATTCACTATTCTCTTATTTTCATAACTCGATGATAACGCAATCAGATTGGACAGAGATTTGACACACAAACAACGGCTTTAGTGCTATCCGAGGCGGTAGAGGGTAATCTCTGGCCACTTCCGTGTTCCGGAATGCTATTAAGAATATTTCGACAAAAAACCTAATATTTTAATTGATAATGAGACATTTAACCTTATATACGTTCAACATATATATGTATATATGTCGAACTTTCTCGAATATTTATTTAATGTTACAACACGAGATCCCGTTTATGAACTTCCTTACTTCTAACGCTGCGGTGAATCGTTGCAACAATACAAATACAAGCTTCAATGAAAAGACAACATCACAGTGCTGATTAAGCTTAGAACATAATATTCTATTCCACAGTCAGGGATGTAGTTACAGCGGGCACGCGGCCACGCGGCATTGTAGCCGCGAGTGCGCAGCGCGAGTGAGCTAATGAGCTCGTAATCAAACTCGGCGGAACTTAATAACACGGCGCAGACCTCACAACCGCCTTCTAATAATTAACATTTATATTAGAATATTAATACTTCACCCAGATTAATCAAATACATTTTTTTTAATTAAAAACATGTCTGCTGTTGTATCGCATAGAAAACTATTTTAAAACACTTTTTATGTGAAAACTAAATTCACATTATTTATTTAAGTATTACGAAATATTTTAGAAGAGTTTTAATGAATTTTAAAATGTGAAGGTATTCACTATGTGGGCTATAAACTTATTAATATGTATTATATTTACAAACTGAGTGTTTGTACTACATACTCATACATTATAATGTCTATTAATAATTACTATTATAATTATGTTTTCCATAATAGTGGATTCAAGCCGACAACATTAATTTATTACCAGTCATAAATTACTATAGTTATCCAAACTCTTTAAGGTTTTATTAAAGTGGTTCGTGGATAGGTTTGATTCGTTAAAACTATTCGTAAGAACAAACTTGAAACTCGTTAATTAACTTGAATCGCTAAATGTCGGAAAGTCATTTTCTTTATAGAATAGATAGGCGGACCGTCATTTGGGCTACCTGATGGTAATCGTTCACCAACGCCCATAGACATTTGCATTGTAAGAAATACTAACCATCGCTCACATCGCCGATGCGCCACCCACCTTGAGAACTAACAATAACATGTCATTACAGAGACAACATTGCTCACAGGACGGTCGCAATAAAAATTATCCCTTTTCCGAAGTAACTCCAGGTACAACGGATATATTATCTTGGATGGCAGTTTTGGTCGCGTGCTGCAATTCTATGCTGTAATAAGTGGCTTATATTCCTTACGGTGCAAGTGACAATGGGTCGAAGTGAACACTTACTTTCAGACGGCTTATTTTCTCGTTGTGGCATAAATCATCGGGGAATTTCTCCAATCCTGTTAACGTGGTCAGGGTCACCGTGCTCAGCGCAGTCACTTGTAACGCGGTCTCGTAACGAGATTACGAACTCGGTTGACGATAATCGTCTTACACTACATCGATCCGTGCGCACTGTATACAGACCATTGACCTGCGACTCATTGATCTGTGTGATATATAACATAAGGTTTACATTAGAACAGTTTTAGAGTTTTGTGCAAGCCCATCTGGGTAGGTACCATCCACTTATCAGATATTCTACCGCAAAACAGCAGTACTTGGTATTGTTGTGTTCCAGTTTGAAGGGTGAGTGAGCCAGTATAATTACAGGCACAAGGGATATAACATCTTAGTTCCCAAGGTTGTTGGCGCATTGGTGATGTAAGCGATGGTTAACATTTCTTACAATGCCAATGTCTATGGGCGTTGGTGACCACTTACCATAGGTGGCCCATATGCTCGTCCGCCTTCCTATTCTATAAAAAAAGTTTTGATTGTCTTGATGTCACTTGAGAACGCTTCACTGCCCTAACGGTCACTCAGCGACTTAATAGTACAAATTCCAGATATCGCAACATTTTGATGATATGCGCGCTGCAAACAATTATTTATGTGTATAAATTAAATAAGGTCAGACTTTTTCGTACCTGAAAGTTAACTATGCAAAAATATTCGGAGATGAGAAGCCCGTTGGAGTTTTAAAAAGAAGATTCTCATTGGTACGAATACCACGCTCATTCTTTTATCACTACAACAGCGTTGTTAAATCAAAGACGCCCGCTTATTTCGAACCGCCATTTTGTTAGTGGACAGAAAAGTCATTAATTCATTATGGGCGCGATTTGTGGTTTGTTGAATGTGTTCAATTATGTTTTTTTGGAAATTGAAGTGTTTAATTCTCATTAGATTGATATGATCTCGTATGATTTGGTGTTCTATTTTTATAAAGACCGTTTGGAAGTATTTATTTGTAAGACTTTAAAATCAAATATTATTATTACATATTGCAAGTCGTTTAATATGTTCAGCTCGGGTTAGTAACGGAGTAAAATGTATTTGAAATTGTAAGTGCAATACAAACCGAAGGTATTGTTAGAGGAAATAAAGGAATGCATACAATATACCTATTGTGCCTCACCAAATGAAGAGCAGAACACTGCAATTCAATAGTACTTACTATAAACGAAGTCGGACTTCGAACACGGCCGGGGCTTGCGCTTGAACGAAGACCATTACTAACCAGTACTTAATATCTGATATTCAAAGCAAGCAGTTTAAAACAACAAACGAAGATGGGAAAATCCTAAGATATAATTTTTAAGATTAATTGATACAATTACTTCATGACGAATGTAAAACATCTTCCAAAAATATAAAGAAAAATCCTGGATAAATAAATTAAACAAAATCAAAAATAAATAATAATAATAATATATTGTATAATGGCATGTGTTACTACTCGGTAGCGATAGATGGCAGTAATAAAATCTGTCAGTTTCCTGAATCGCGCTGTGTAGATTCGCTACTGAATATACATTATGTAAAAGTGATTTTGTTAAATTGATCAGACAAAATAAATTATAGTGTGAACAGTGAAACTCTTCCCTAGTTTCATTTACCGTTTGATCCCCGAATATTAGTTCGGCGTAAACAATATATATGTCACCATATTAGGGTCTCCAGTACCAGCTTATTCCTTCATATTCAGTAAGATCATATGTAAAATATTATTTTATGTAAATTAAAAAAAAATAACAAGTAAATAAATGACCAAACGTGCCAAGTGTCTCCCCGTCTTAAGGAATAATATTGATGATTCAAATAATTTTGTTTATAATGGCTGTATCGACTTCTTGTCCGTTTTTGTATTAACGCCAATTTTTATAATGAGCAATTAGATTCCATTCTTGGTCGCTCCAAGGCTGACATGAAATAGACACTGCGTAGGCGTATTATATGTTGAAACAATTACAGCAAACCATTGGTGTGTTCTGCGAGGTAACTAAAGCTTGATTGTATGACACATGATTTTTTTTATAATCTTTACGAAAATATTACATTGCATATCATAACTACGTGGAAGAGTTTTAATTGTATTTTTTATATAACAGTAAATGAATGTATAATACGATGATTATGTTATAAGAAGTGAGTGTTTTCATGTTTATGGTCATCTGAGTGCAGAAGAGACCACTTATCAAGTAACCTATTGCATTCCTTTTTCTCATGTAAGTCTGATATAGTTCGCGAGTGACTCCCCGGAGCGCGAGATTGTGTCGGGTCGGGGCCCGCGCGGGGTCGCCGCTACAGCTGATTACCCGCGCCATTGTACACGTCACCGAAACACACAATGACCGCTCCAACTTTAAATTACCTGCTCTAAATTTTATGACGCTGAAAATAGGGGTTTCTTTCATTATAAAAGTAAATTGTAGAACGTTCTATATAAGAGTGTTTGTACATAAATATGGAGTAGAAATGGTCTGTTTACTTCTTTTCTCGACATGAAATTTATATAATAACAACCATTTGATTTAATACGTCATGTTGCAGAAAAGTATTTTTTTCGCCCAAAAATCAACCTTAAAATTAGAATTCGTTTATTCGCCATATTAATCCGTTATTAGGTCTCCATAAACGGTTAATAAGTAACAAAAGTCACCTTTCCATTCCACTCAATTCGCCTTTCCACCTTTAGCCAACTTTTTCGGCAACAATAATCGGATAGATTGAGACGAGAGTAACCCTCATATTAACATCACTACAATGATGTTAATTTTTTGATCGGATGTATGAATCCCTAAGAATACTGAAATAACGATGTGGATATTATGTTAACGAAAACATTCGAGGTCAAGTTTAATGAATAGTCAATGCAGGCGGAGGGCGGAGGGCGGAGGTGTAAGAGACTCCGCGCTGTCACCGAGGCGGCGAGGAACGTGCGCCCCGTGACACAATAACCTTGATACTGCAATCTGTGCCTTGTCACGCCTTGTATACGATGCAAGCGATTTGTATCTTGTAAGCACCTTATCATTATGATTACTCTTAATGATACTTCATTCTTTGTCCCTTAAACTGATGAATTTAACAATAGAGGATTTCACTTAATAATTAAAACGTTAACGCAGGATCCGTAACAACCTGTGAATGTCCCACTGCTGGGCTATAGGCCTCCTCTCCTCTTTTTGAGGAGAAGGTTTGGAGCTTATTCCACCACGCTGCTCCAATGGTGGAATTCACACGTGGCAGAATTTCAGTGAAATTAGACACATGCAGGTTTCCTCACGATGTTTTCCTTCACCGTAAAGCACGAGATGAATTATAATCACAAATTAAGCACATGAAAATTCAGTGGTACTTGCCCGGGTTTGAACCCACGATCATCGGTTAAGATTCACGCAGGATGTAGTGCTTGTTCCTTATAACAATAGATATCACAATAGATACTGGTACTAGATTGAGGATAGTTTATATAATAGACGTGTAAGCAAAGATACAAATCACACTTCTGTCGAAATCAAATGATAGTTAGACAAAATAAAGTGAAAGAAAAAAACGTTGATTAAACAGAAACATGATTTTTTCGTCTCGCCTCAACCTGTATTTGCTCTCCGCTCGGAACCGCGCCATGAAAGCCGGCCCACAATGGAGCGACTGTCGCGTCACACGATGTTTCCGCTCGTTACGGCTTCTCGGACGCAAACACCGAGATAAATCTTCTTTATTGCGAACTCAGCCTCACTCGCTACCAAAATATGTTGTATTGTGCGCCCTCACTGACGAGCTACTGACGAAATTGTTTATAAACTTCCAAATATTGATATATTTTGTAAATTTTATCTCAATGCACTTACACGCTAAGCCCGCTGTTTCTTTCTCAGGTTAGGGTATTTCTTTTCCAAACCGGTGGTACTTTCTAATTTCCAATAAGCATGTGAACTTGAATTAAGGATTTGGATTTGATTTGCTAACAGAAAACCATAAAATATATGAATTAAAACGTAGCTTATGAACTAGCTGGGCCTTGTTATACTAAGAAGAAGAAGAAGGCATCATTGATTAACACGGTAGTTAAAAATATCACAACTAAAATGTTTATAAGCACATCTCATTTATATTCGAGATATGGAAGAAATATGGTGACACACTTTATTTAAAAGTCTTACTCAAATAAAGTACATTTAAATTTTTCTTTACGTGAATGAGTATTCAAAATCGGGACTCACAATATACATATGTATACAAGCAACCAAAGGTTGGTGGAGCATTGGAGATATTATATACATATATGTGATAACCATTCCTTATATCTCCAATATACGACCAACCTTTGGAACTAAGATGTTATGCCCTTGTGGCTGTAGCTACACAGATTTATCACTCTTCAGACCGAAAAACTACAATGCTAAGTATTGCTGCTTGGCCGTAGAATATCTGACGAGTGAGTCGTGGCTACCCAGGCGGGCTTGAACAAACACTACCAACAAGTAAGTGATAAGTTAGCCACTTGAACAACGAGAGAGTTCAACGATAATACATACACATAAAAAGAATATACGTATTCCGTAGCCCGTTTGGCTCGGCACTATTTGAGTTATCTATATATCCATCTATACAAAAACTTTTCCAAACTTAAGTATATTGGAAACCGACGTAACATCGTATATTTGTACTGAAGCTCGACTTCCGCTGGCTTACTTGATGACTTTTATCGAGCGGAACAAGAATTGTTCGTGAAATTGGTTTGTATTCGTACATAACTACACCCAGCCCTCAGCGAGTTACGAGTACGTTCTGACGACTGCCAAACAACCCGCTTGGCATCGACCACCACGCCGCCGGCATCATGCACCGTGAAATTAATCTCTGCGTGTATCTGTAGATATCAGAGTCGAATCAAAACTATGAAACTATTTATGGAAACTTGTACATAATTTTCTGTTACTTTAATTATTTCTCAATACAATGATTTTGTCGAGTTCTATTTTTTTTTATTCGTGTAAATTATAGACATATTTCATAATAAATGAATGAATCATTTATAAATGTTTGATTGTTTGTTTTGTTCGTAAAAACAAATCAATCGTGCCCAAACTTGTGAGACTTGTGATCTGGCACCCAATTATTGTTGCCATTCGAATTACATATACACAAAGTTTTAAATCGATACAATAGTTAAAAGTAAATAAAAACTTTATACATTTGTAAATACTGATGCTGTTTGTTATATAGTATGTTACCGACGTTACCGATCAATTATTGTGAATGTTAAGCTGTAGCATAATTGTAAGCTGTCGGAAAATTGTTAAGAGCGCATTTTTTAATATAAGCGTCGAGCCATTTTGCATTACATTATAAGCACACTAGTCGAACCTAACCTAAAAATTATAAATTATCGAATTATTATGCGCTTCTTTGTAAATTAAACAAAACATTCACAAGTTTCGACAATTTACAATCTGTCCTTATTAATTATAAACAGAGTTTAGTTACAATTTTACGGTGTACATACAAGTATGTACTCGTATGTAAATAAATATATTATAAAACGCGTTAAAACAATATATATTTTTGAAATTATAATATATATTTTTTTCAGTTTATTTCATCCTTATTATTTATGTCTGTCGTGACATTTGAGCTTTACTGTCAAATATAATTCAAATCGAACTGTACTTTATTCAAGACAATAAAGTAAAGCTACAAACGGTTTGGATTGTAAATTCTACCGAGATGAAGCGGAAACAAACTCTGTATTTACTTTAAAAACGAGAACGACGAGATCAGCACTTATAAACAAAATACACATAAGAACAAAGCCCAGTAACAAATAGATTAAAGTAACTTGGCAAATACGTCTATATTTTTCGATTTCTACATGAACAAATGGGGTATTTGTTGACAAATTTGAGAAAGTACTCTGAAGTGTTACATGTGGCTTCTAATCCGATTTCTATGTCATATATTATGGTTGCGTATTATGTCGTTAGCACTTGATGGTTTCTTGTCGATTATGAAACTTCACCAAGATCACGTGTTCGTTCCTTCATTGTGGCTATATAAGCGAATAATCAGGAACAATCCGAACTGTATTGTTTGCAGAATAATGCTACAAACACCTTCGGCTGAGTGAACAGAGCTATGTATAATGTGATCTGAGAACAATGTCGACATAGCCCTCGATCAATAGGCTTAGTATGCTTAGTGCGCCTCGTGTCGAACAATGACTTATTACGAGGGTTCCGCACTTATCCGCACGGTATTATCTGAGTAACTCGAACTTGTTAATATTTGTTTTAGTACGCAATTTATTTGTGCATATGAGCGTAGCTTAGCGAATGCTCAGTCAAAACAATGCTGTGTCCTATTCTTGCGAATGAAAAATCTATAATGTAAGAAAGAGAGAAAATAGTATATAACTAAACAGCCACTAAGTAGCGTTTGTAAAACTGAAAAGTTTTACTCACACACACACACACACACGGTCAGGGAGTGTAACACAACCAACTTTATAATTCCAAGCTTCTATTGAGAATTTCTTGTCAAATAAAAACAATAATTTATAGGTCCACAGACATTCGAATTCGCTTGCCTGTGACTTTGTGGTCGTTTTTTTATTGAAAATGAGTTGGCAGACGAACAAATGGGCCACCTGATAGTAAGTTGTCACCACCGTTATATATTATATATTAGCACTGAAAGAAATATTAACCATCATTTTCGCAAACCTTGGGAACTAATGTTATTATTTAATTACAAATATTTACCCTTCAAACTGGAACACAACAATAGTAAGTAGTGTTGTTGGTGGTAGAATATATTATAAGTGGGTGGTACCTACCCACCGGAATTTCACAAGTCCTACCGCCAAGTAAAGCCATGTATGTTAGGCAACTAAGACCGACGAATCAGCTAGACCCGTAAGCCAGGAACACTCGTACTGCGTATCACAGTGATTCAGTTACCGTACAATGTAAATCGGCTCTGGAAATTGTTACGGTGTACATTTCTAGCCACGACCGAGCACTACTGCAATGTTCGTGTCTACACTCAGCGGAACGGTAGGCAAATATAGATAGGTAATTAGGTAGAACAAATGTTCTACCGAACAAAAAATTTTAAGTTTTTTAAACATTTGAATGAATTTAAAGTTTACCTCCAACCAACGGGATTTTTTTATAAGCGCCTGGTGAATTTCATATTAATTTCAAATTTACTTTCGTCTTAACTTACTCACTGATGTCTATTTGATTGTTTACTTTTAGAGCTTATAAAAAAACAAAGTAATTTTGCTTTTATTTTGTCTATAAGTAAGTATGTATAGTGCTAGATGCTGAAAAAATATATTGAATAAATGAATTTGAATTTTTCATTTTCATTTTCATCATTCTTATTTTTTTATATAAGTATACAAACATAATACAATCAGGACATACATAAAACTTACGAACTTACGCAATTTGAAGATAATATGCTTAAATATGTGTACAAGGCAAGCCCATTAAAATAATATTAATATAATCAGTTGCTCTTAATATATAAGAAGATTTTTTTCTCTTTACCGTTCACAACACAATCAATCAGTTTATACAAATCGTTCTAATGTAATACCAAGGGCCCAAGGTCACACGATCATTAATTGCTGTTGATTTCATTTCCGAGAGAAGCCGAGATTGCCTAGTGGTTAGAACGCGTGAATCTTAACTGATGATCGTGGGTTCTAGCCCGGGCAAGCACCATTGAATGTTCATGTGCTTAATTTGCGTTTTTTTTTAATTATCTCGTGCTTGACGGCGAAGGAAAACATCGTGAGAAAGCCAGCATGTGTCTAAATTCATGTGTGTGGAATAAGTTCCAAACCTTCTCCTCTAGAAGGAGAGGTCCCAGCAGTGGGACATTAACAGGCTGTTACTGTACTGTTACTGATTTAATTTCAAATATATATTTATGTTCGATTTTCGCCGCCATACTTGACTCTACCATAACCGTTTTGCCCTGTGTTTGAGTATCGTCATATTATGTTCGGTTTGCCTAATTTAACAATAGAAATGACCTTTTCAGATCGGGGATTTGACTTTTCCGGTTGTAACAAATATTTGTTTAGGTCATGCGGGGCATTTCGCGTGGTCTGATTGTGTCGTTTATTTCTTGACACAGGGACCTGAAACAAGTTTAAAGAGGCCGTCGAATATAAATTAAGCAATACGGAATAACATTAGCGTTACGTATTATAAATTAATCATATTGTACAGGGGTCGCTTTTATTTGTTTGTTTTTACCGATTTACTTAAAAACTACTGATGCGATTGATACCGAACTGTTATATTTTCTATATACTATTATCTGTTTTTCTTTGTAGTTTTAAGACAAAGGTGGTATCATCTATACTATACAGCCTTTTTAAGAAATAATATTGAACAAAAAAATAGTATAATTTCAAACTACTTAAAGTTAATATGACTATTTGCAAGATAGAAGAGAGAAGAGGAAATCAAGACAATATTTTTTTATACTTTGTCCCGGATAATCTTTAAAATGGCTTAAAATTCAAATTGAACTAGCTGAATTATTATAAAAGTATTCCAGAAGTATAAAGATGCGGGTGAAGCCGCGGGTTGTTGAAAATTTATTTAAGGTACAATGTGACGGTATAATCGGAGAGAAAATGATATGTATATGTGATGTATTTATGTTTTACAAACAAATCAAGCATTTTTAAATCATTAACAAACAAATAACAGCTTTAATGTAATTGTCACAAAGTATCAATATTCATTAAAGTAAATAACATTTAATTGGAAATGTTTTATATAGATTTATATACTTTATTATGTTATATACTTTGCATACGCATTATATAATTTTAACTGCCTCGTTGGTCTATTGGCTTGATGTAAGGCCGCAGACCCGGAGGTCCTGGGTTCAAATCCCAGGTCGGGCCAATAAAATGTTATTGGGTTTTTCTGTCAGAAAATTCTCAGTAGCAGCCCGGAGTCTGGAAGTTGGAAGTGTGTTCACTCCCGTGCCTCGGAAAGCACGTAAAGCCGTGGGTCCTGTGCCTGAACTCTTTCCGGTCGTGTCGGATTGCCGTCCCATCGGATTATGAGAGTTAGGGAAGAGAGAGTGCACCTGTGTGCGTGCGCAAACACACTTGTGCACTATAATATCTCCTGCGTAGTTGGCTAATCTCTCTTGAGATTGGCCGCCGTGGCCGAAATCGGTCTGGAGGACATTATTATTATTATATAATTTTAAAAAATTTTCAATAAACGGGCAAACAAGCGGGCGCAGGGATCACTTTGTGCGTGTTTATATTATATCATTATTTGGTACTTGAAAAGAGTATTTTTTTGAGTAAAGTTTGCAGTTCACCAGACAGGTGAAGGCGCTGTGAGCTACGGTCCAGTAAGTACGCTCTCCATTGAACCGGACTAACTAATAAGATCGGTAAGTGCTGGCGACCTCAACTAAAGCGCCGTCTCATATCTCACCCCCTATTACTTATTCTCGCGAGAGTTCTTAAAAGGTTTCGCTACTTAGAAACTTGGTACAATAATTTACCGTGATAATTTTTAATTTAGTAGCTGGGTGACCGAGCCTCTAATAAATAGGTAAATATATATTTAAATTTGCGTTTTCAGAAAATACACCCAAATTTATTTAAAACTTAAAAAGAAAAACCTTATCTAAATTTAAGCCAAATCGTTAGAGCCGTTTCCACCATATACGAAATAAAAGAATTGCTTATTTCAAATTGTTTTTAACTTATAGTGAACTTTTAGTAAATTGTTTTTGACAAGTTTATGTTAAGCAAGAAAATACTTGAAATGGCGCAAATTTTATCTTACGCTATACAATTTTACTAATGACTTGGCGTGTAGTAATAATCAAAGTTTGAATACAATTTAAATATTATTACAATTTTAAAGCCATCCATTTAAGTAACATAATAACTGATTATTAACACATAACCAGTGATTATTAAATTGAATAAATAAGAATTGTAATATTTGCATAATAAACAAAAAAAGAAAATGAAGATGAAAAAGTAACAATCTCTAATTGGCCCATTGCTGCGCTAATGTTTCCTTTGAATGGAAAGCTTAGAGCATATTCCAATGCGGGTTGGTACTTTATACTTCGGGCCTTGAGTTCTGATGTCTTATGAGCTAGCTGATAAAGACCAACGAGGCAATTAAAGAGACAAAGAAACCAGTTCAGAAACCGTTTTCAAACAATTTAATTGAAGTGATAAATACGTAGCCTCAGTAATGAATCACCGATGAAGCAGAACAGCGCCACTTATTCAACGAGTTGATGTTGAATGTGTAAAGTTTGCAATTAATCGATCCTCCGAGACGTCCACGGAGGGCTCAGGAACATCGTCCCAAAAGTTCGCGTAATGGAAGGAGGATCAATCAACCGCGCGATCACTTCACGAACTACTCTGCCTAACTTGACTTAATCGTTTGTATGTACATAATTAGACGCTTAAGATCATCTAAGTGAGATTAATACAAGTCATGCTATTGTATCTTACCTTTGGAAGATAAGTATCATTAACGCTCGCAACTGTTATCAAGAAAGCTCTTTTAAAGTTACTCGATAACGTTTAGCTATAAAAATGTTTTTTCTAAAGATCCTAAGAAACTAAAAAACTTACTAAGAACTATAATGACCGTATAAAGTACTACAAATTGAATACACTGATGATACGTAGATATTTATTGGATGTCTTTTTTTCATGACGTGATTAACGCTAAAATCGATTGCTCACTATTAATTTCTACATTAATAATAAACGTCCTATTAGTGTCGTGTTGATAAGTACATTCCTTTTTGCAGTTACACGTCCAAGTCTAACTTAGGTTTATACTTCACCATTAATGGATTAGTCAGACAGTATAACGCATTACACAATAAGTCAGATGTCGATATATTTTCAAATAAGTTTGCAAAATTGAAGACTCTTATGTTGAACTACTTAAGGTGTACGTTGCTAGCTCATAACAACTGATCTCTGGTTTAAAATTCGTAATTATTACAGTATGTCATGTTGGTGATCCTAAATAAATAAATAAATAAATAAATAAATTCGTTTTAGCTCCGTTTTTTACAAAATCGACTCCTACTAGTCGACGTCTAATTAATGACGTTTTTTGTGTAATGTTTTATCATAATATCTTGGTTTAAATTTTATTATTTTTCTTCTTCAATTTACGCCATTTATACATATCATTTTTACTTTAATGCATGTTTCTTCAAACACATTTTTTTGTCGATATTTAAAAAATAAATAAATGACACAATTGGATTTTTGGGATTGCATGATGAGTCAGCCTATATATGGTGTTAGTAATTGTTATTTCTTAGGACAGATATATATATAACCATGGTACATGGTGTTGGCTTCCTATAAAATACATAAATATTGGTGGTAAGGCTTTGTGCAAGCTCCACCCCCTCAAATATTCTACCGCAAAACAGGAGTACTTGGTATTGTTGTGTTTATTACAGACACAGGGGACATAACATCTTAGTTCCCAAGGTTGGTGGCGCATTGGTGAAGTAAGCGATGGTTAACATTTCTTACAGTGCCAATGTCTATGGGCGTTGGTGAAAATTTACCAAATAGGTGGCCCATATGCTCGTCCGCCTACCTATACAATAAAAACAAGACCAAAAAAAACATAAAATAATGACATTTATCAGTCATTTACCAAGTTATAAAAATAATCGCTATTCGTCGCGTTACGTTTCGTTATCTCGTAGACGTTTGCGGTGCGGAGGTGTAATGGCTAACGTCGTTTGGTTCGGTAATCGAGCAGCAGGTGCCGCTACCCGCAACCCGACCGAACTTATAACGAAGTTTCAGATCTTAAATCTCTTTTTAACGCTACATGAATACCTAAGCTTAAGTTTCGAGTTCGATTTTTAAAATTCATATTAAATATATAACGTAATTTATATAATATTTATATTGGATATTGTATAATATTGGTATAATTATTTCTGTTTGAGATTAATTCACACACTTTTTGACCGAGCGCTGTGAAAGTTGACACATTGTAATTTTTTAAGGAGAAAGTTTTAATACGTATAGTAATTTGCTGTTGTACGGATCGTCATGACAACTAGACAATCATAGAAGGCAAGTTTCTTGGTTTGTGATTTTTGTAATCCAACTTTATCCAATTGACATAAAATATTAAGATGTCATTGCAACGTCGGCCAGTGGTTTAAAGTTATAGGAAAATATAATATATTAAAATTATTATTAGGTATTCGTTTAAACAAAATACGTCATTATATATTTATGAGTTCATTAGTACATAGGTTGGTACAACAGTTTTACTTACACAACAAAACGTGGGTTAACTAAAAGCAATTACCCATTAAATAACATATGTATATAATATAACTACGTGGTAACTCTATCTACTTCATGTACGTACGTGTAGATTATGTATATTTAGGAATATACATGAATAAAATGTCTTCTAATAGGCTAAAAGTAAAAAATAAATTAGTTAAATTAAGATAATATTGTCCACACGTACATTTAAAAAGTGTGATTCCGGCCAGGATCGAACTGGCGGCCTTCTGCGTGTAAAGCAGATGTGATAACCACTACACCACGGAACCGGATGATCAAATTTCTCATTTTGCGTACTATTACATAGATAATATACGCGTAAAAATTAAGAGATAGTAAATCTAATTACGTTGTTTTATATAACAAAGAGGTAGAATGTCCGTGCACTGCACTTGATGTATACAAAGTCAAAATATTTATTAAAAAATATATGTTACACTTGCTTATTGATTGTCAATAATTTACTACGGGTTCGGAAATAGAAAGCACAGACCGGAAAGAAACGGCGACAGAACACGGCGAGTGTTTTATATCTCAAATAGAAAAAATATTTTATAATAAAACTATTTTTACATCTATAGTCGCTTGGAGTTGATAAATATGATCGATAAAAATAAACAAAGATTATGTTCATATTTCATAAGCCCAACTTACCTCATCTTCTTTGTAAGCAATCGACTATGACCACTTTCGACCAGGTGGTCTATTTATTACTCACAATATTTAAAATGAAAGGTGTCTGACTGTTTCGAACTATAACAGTTGTAAGAGAAGATATAAAAATAGATTTATAGTCGCGATTGAGTACGAGACGTTTGACGACTACTATACTTCAGATCGAGATTAACATATGGTACTGTTGTTGAAATGTCAACAAATTACATTAAATCATCAAATAAACTAATCAGTTTTAATGAAACGGAAAATCAACTACTATGGTTTTATTCGAATAAACTAAATGATGGCCGCTAAACTTCGCTGATAATTGCAGAATAAATTAAATTGTTCCCATATCGGCCGTCGTTTGTACTCGTACTAGCAAACATGAAACTGAAATTCCACATTGATGCGATAATACTGTGTGATAATTATGCTCAGATATATTGAGCCAATATTTGGAGCTGATAGCTCGGAAACTACGCGTCGACATCACATTACCTCTCCTATGTGTTGCGGTACAAGTTGATTTACAAAGTTTGGAAGTCAGAATAGCGAGTGAAACGTGTTGTCAACAAATGTTATTGGAATACATTACATCAATATTGCATGTTAAACAAGTTTTAAACATACAATAAATTAATAACATAGTACAAATAGAATGTTACACTTTATAACCTTTTCTAACATCTTCCTGTAGTGAGTATGTGTGGGTCAACTTTCGTAACGAATGAGTTTAACATTTCCAGTAAAACGTAATTTAAACTATTAATGCAAGTAATCCTACAAGATTAAACGAAAATATATATATAATAATAAATAATGTATATTCCAACCACAAGAGGAGTAAATTCAAATAAACAGCTTCCACAGCGATATCATTGGTCGAGTTGCTTGAATAATCTATGATATTCATTATGGATTCGCGGAATAAATGGCCTTTTCAATGTCCGCGAAGTTGTAATCAGTAAAATTAATGTGTTTATAACTAATTAAGTCGAATATGAGTAAAAAAAGTTAAATTACACGAGAACTGTATATAGTGCATAATACAGCAGAACAATTAGAAAATCGCATGCAATTTGTAAATCTACGGTTTATTCACCTTTACTCGTACTCCGATTAGAATACATGCCATGATTTTACCCGTAAAACAATGTCCCACTTGCGATCATTGACTTAGTCGCTATTGTGTTTATCGAGACACAAAGAGGAAAGGTTGTCTCTTTTTGGAGATAATGTTTTACGATGATTCCATCACGGTGCTCATTGCGCGTTGTTAATATAAATATAACCGAATTTTATATATAATTTTACAGCTGTTTTCCTCCAATGTCAAGTAAGAGTTAAATTAAATACAAATATTAAGTACTTCATGATGCTCACTGATAAGATTCGCGTGTTCTTTTCACGTGCTCAGTAAATAACAAGTAAATCAAAAATATATATTTTCATTTAAATATGTATCATGCTGTTATGTTCGTGTCTCTACCATCTCACGTCTGGCAAAGTTTTTTTTATGTTATAGGTAGGCGGACGGGCTAATGGGCCATCTGATGCTAAGTGGCCACCACCGTCCACATACATTGGTGATGTAAGAAATATTAACGACTCCGGTGTAAGTAGACTGGCATATAGGCCACCTGATAGTAATAGGTCACCACCGCCAATAGATATTAGGGTTGTAAGATAACCATTCCTTATATTTCCAATGCACCACCAACCTTAGAAACGAAGATATAATGTTCCTTATGCCTGTAGTTACTCGCCCTTGAAACCGGATCGCAACAATACTAAATTGCTGTTTAGCGATAGAATATCTGATAAGTTGGTGGTACCTACTTAGACGGGCTTGCACAAAACCCTACCACCTAATATCTGAAATTAGTAAAATAAAATTTATAAATGAAATATAATGTAGGTCAGTCAGACCCCACCAGAGATGCTAAAGGTTTAGGTTGACGACATACAAAATAATGATTACGAAAATAAACACTACTTACATTATGCATGTAAGGCTTAACATCAACATTTGCTTCATTTAATTAATTCGAATTGAAGGTATTTAGTATGATTAAAAGCAATCTTCAAATTAAGGGCTTTGGTCCTTCGGTCAGAGCTTTCTAATCGATTATCACTAGTTAATATCGCTGTTGATTCAGCCGTAATGATGTGACAGCCTTCAACCGGATGTGGTCTGATCAACTGATTAATTGCTTTTACATCCGAACATCACAACCCTGACTGCTCCCTTAAAGTCAAAGTCAACATTTTTATTCAATATAGAAGTATTAAACTTAGTTGATGATTATCAAAATCCTATACTGGTTCGAAAAGGTAAATCGTCCAATCTGTGAGGAACCGGCGAAAAAAAATATTTTTTCAACAATCGTTAGGTGTACTACGTAGGTATATTTCGAATGGCTCGAAGACTGTACTTTCATTCTAAAAGTGTGTTATCGTCTCCAATTTTTTTAGGATTTATCCTTTAGCACACAACGCTGGTTAGGTTTTTTTTAATAAAAAGGAATAAGTAGGCGGACGAGCATATGAACATCCCATGCTTCATATTAAAATTGGGCTTTTGAGGCTATTGAGTGTCCCTCCTTTAATAACAATAAAACAAGAAACACAGAACATGCTTAGATGAGTTTAGAGAATATATATATAAAGTGTCGTAATTACACTGGATCACTCGCCCTTCAAACCGGAATACAATATTACGAAGAATTGCCATTTGGAGATAAATTATCTGATAAGTGGGTGGTATCTACCCGGACGAAAGTCCTACCACCAATTAGTGTGTGAACACAAATGTCGATGCACCGAGTAGTTAATGTAAAAGAAATAATTTTACTCACAAAGAACGTAATCACGACAGCCTAAGTTGATTTTTATTCTACCTAATAACAAAGACTTGAATCTTACCTGGCTCTCGATAAATTAGGAGACGGCGGGTGAAAAAGGGTTTTCCTTTGGGATGAAATAATATGGTCCTTTTCCCTCGTCCTCATTCATAATCTCAATCCCTTTAGCTTAAACCTTCAGCTCCTATTTGGGATTTGATTTTAATGTCATAACTAAAGCCATTGTTGGTTTTATTATAATAAAAAATAGTATTGTATTAAAGTATTTGATAAAAATGTTACGCTCTTATTAAATTTAAAAATAAAAAGCGAGTCTGGACGGCAGACTGAGTGAATTAGTACAAGGAGCGCGTCCCATGCAATGAGCGCGTTGCAATCGAATTATCTAACTCTAAGACTGCTGTACATTCTGGTCGGATGTGCTACAATTAAGATAAAATAAAAGTTACAAGTTCATAGAAAGACACCGGTCAATACTTCCATTTATATATTTGGTACACATAAATAATTATATTAAGTAAAAGCAATACATGTTTTTTCAAAAATTATTCATAATGCGTGTGCACGTAGACAGCGTAAGTGTACTAGTGGTTATGTAATATGAATTAAAATAAATACAGATTTGGTAATTTAGAAAACAAAAAATTAATAAATATAAAATATGAATATAACAGACACTAAGTATTTAGTAAAAAAAATGGCTTTTTTAAACCCGGTACAATTTAGGCATGAAAATCTCCATTAGAAATTCGTTAACAAAACCCAACTATAAACTAAAAACTAAAAAATAAAAAAAAACATAACATTAGTATCCATGGATAAGCAATAGTTTACCTTTTTATGATATCAATGTGAAACGATGAATTTACATCAAAATCACCCTTGCATGCCTTCCAATTATGAATTTAAAAAAAAACCACAGTTTGACATCTCCCGTCATCATCCATATTAATATTGTCACCGAAATAACAGCCAACCGGGACGAGCGCCTCTCATCGCCTCTCATCGCTGTATAATGTAACGAGATGGATTTGAACGTGATTCGACTCGTACATACAACGAGCTTAAACGGATATATCGTTTTGAAACCTACATATATGGTATATAAAACTATAAGCAGAGAGATGATGCCGAGTAGAAAATTTGCTATAACAAAATATAATATTTTCTGAAAAAGAAACCGATTACTTTGGTTTATCATTCGGTAACAGAGATTTTTTTTATGTCATTGTTATTCGCTAGTCTGCAAATATTATGCCCTATGGGCAAATCCCTGGTCAGGCACTACTTTTATAAAATGTTGTTTAATAAATTCTATAATTAGAAGAAACTATCTGTAAAAATAAAAATAAAGCAAATATTTTACCTAAGTGAGCTCTTACGTACATTGAAATCTTCATACGTGTCATTTCTGAAGTACGTGTCGTTTCGTTTCTCGAATGTGCAGTATCATTCTACTCGATCAACGTTTACGACGGGATCTTATCCCGGCTCGACTGACTCAAGTCTTGTGTAATCGAATAGAAGAAATTACCGATTGTTTTCTACTTTCACGTACATTCAGGAATACATACGTACGAGTACGTATATACAACATTCTTTGCTATAAAAATACTGAAACGCGTGCAAACGTGACACAATTCAGAAACGTTTATTCAGATATTTTGCACTTCCAACTCGAAATATTACACTAATAGTCCCCAAAAACAATTTTTACTTAAACGATCGTACCAAAATATATAAACTTATAATGAGAAAATTAGATGAGCTGATGACTGGCCTCGAAATATCAGGGAGCGAATAGCGGGAGGTAACACAGGGAAAGTTGGAAGAAGCTGGAGAAGGCCATCACCCGCGGAGGGGCCCATACCACAAAGAAAAAAAAGAAAATATTTTAATTTATCATATTTATTGTAAACAAAACGAAATTATTCAGTGTTGAATGACAGATGGCGCTACGTCCGCCTCATCGAACTTCATCCACACATGCGTTGAGACCCGGGGAGGAACCCTGGGTCTCATCGGGTCCCCCAACCGCACATTTTTTTTGTTATCGTTTTAATTTACACGGGACTTATATCGTGTACCTTGAAATGAAAAAATGCACATTACTTTAATAATATTTAAAATAAAATCCGTTAGAATTCATATCATTATTCTAAATCAAATTTAATTATTTTATGCAATAAGTAAAACTTAATTCCATTTGAATTCTGTTAGCAGCGCCACCTTTGAACATACTATGTTTGTTTATATAGTTTGTGTTAAATAAATCATCAAGTTATGTAAAATATTAAACTCTATTTCAAAATGTAATACTATGTTTATCACATATTTTATCGCCAAACAGCAATATTTACTATTGTTGTGTTCCGGTTTAAAGGGCGATGGAGCCAGTGAAACTACAGGCACAAGTGTCAATTTAGTTCCCAAGGTTGGTGACGCATTGGCGATGTAAGGCATGGTTAATATTTTTACAGTGCCATTGTCTATAGGTGGGGGATGACCATTTACCAATATTAAAAAGCAAAACAAATAACAAGCCAATTTTTTCAAAAGTTCTGTCCCATAATGTGGGTCGAATGTAAGATGAGCCACTCCTCACATATAAAATCCGTAGACACAACCTAAAAAAACAATAATAAATAAACGCATGAAAAAATACGCAGGGTGGTGCTTTATGCATATATAATATATTATAACTATTCGGTATGGGTGAATAGATAGATTGACGAATGTTTACACCTTATTGATTAAAAATGCACGGAATAAAATCCTTATTTTTACTGCCCGCCCCGTACGAAGTCGAAGATGTAAAGAATTTTATTACTTTAAATATTTCATTTATAGCTGTTAGGTAATGATAGTTATTAATACGCTCAAAAGGAATTTATAAATAACACTAGAAATGTAATCCACTAATTATATTTATTATATCTTTTAAGCTGCAATTAGCAAACGTCCTTTCTAACCAAAGGATGATTCTCGAACGGCTGACGGTCAACTGTCAAGTCGTCTCATCTAATATTGAATGAATGAATGGGTGAATGAGGGAATGATAGATACGAACGATAGTAACAGTATGAATGTAAAGTGTGAGTGATCGAATGATAGATGCATATACTAATGATCGGAACATTATAGAGGATTATTATTATTCTTTTTTGTATAATTTCCAAAGTAAATAAAATTGGACGAACTCTGCGAACTGTTGTGTCGGCGATGGTCCACAATGAGTTGACGTTTGAAACCAGACACCGTTCCGAGCTGTGGTTCTGAGACCGTCATGGTCCAGGAATATATGGCGGAGCGGAGCTATAGGATACATAAACCTGTTACTTCCAGGAATGCAGATTTCAATCACCTCCCATTTTATAACATCAAACATCAAATGTATAATAAATACAAAACGCAACAATTAATCTTTTCCGATATGATTTATTTCACAAACACGAGTCCGTTATTATTGCGTCGGTTTGGTCCGACGTTTGGTTGCAGTCCAGAGTCAATGTTGACGTTGCCGACAAACATCGCCGATGTTGGTATTAAAATCTTGTTCTGCGTTATTCGATGTCCAAATAGCTTTCCATCGTTTCGGAGTTGAATTTAAAATAAACAATTCGTTTTATTTTTTCAACATTTAATACACATACATACGACTATATGATTTGCTTTTATTTTGGTAGTAAAGTTTTGCTATGCGATCGCTATTTACTAGATGCTATTGAAATATTTGGATGAGATTTTTTCGATCCTTTTAAATAACTAGAGACCGATCGAACTAGAGATCGCCGTGCGGTTGACATTCAATCATAATAGTTATTTAAAATATAGGTAAAACATTAATATAAATATACATCTAGAACATATTATTTTGTACTCTTTATTCCATTTTCTTAATGATAACACACTTCATAACGCTCGTCAATAGTAGTATTATCTATACTTATATTATAAATAAAAGTAACTCTGTCTTTCTGTTACGCTTTCACGGCTGAACCGTTAAACTGTTTTTAATGATTTTTGGTATGAAGCAAGCTCCCCAAGGGAGGGCGTAGTCTACTTTATAACAACTAAAACCTACAAACCAACCCCCGAACACAAGGGCGAAATCGCGGGCGAAAACTATTAAGTTATATATATCTGAGTGGAATCAATATTTGATTTTCCGACAAGACACATTATTAAAATATCTATGTTATTTAATTGGTAGAAAAGAGGAACTATTAAACGACCCAGTCGTGGCTTTATTTTTAATTCTGTATTTGTCAAATGTATTTAACGCCTTGCAAGCCCTGTAATAACCTACTTATACAAAGCCTTATAATAATAACAAATAGACACTTTGTTTTTGTAGGCTTTTCCCACGTGACCTTACCAGCTCCTTTATAAATGAGAAAAGGAGGCTCGTAATTTACGTTACGTTTAAAGGCCAAACCTCTTTCGCTTTTTATTTCAGCTCATTTTTTCCCAGGTCTGACAAGAGTTCCTTGTTAAATCAACGATTTTTGCCTAGCACTAATAGAGACTGACTTAGTCAATCAAATGATAATTTTATTTTAAATTGTTTTTTTTTTAAATAAGTAAATTAGGAATACTCACGTGTCAAGCTTTGAATTATATCTCCATTGCACTTTACAAATATTTAATCGCACATCACAAATGACACACATCCAAAAACGACGTAGTAATTATAACTACGTAATACATAAACGAAGTTTAACGGTTTAACGAATCTTGTTTTCACATCAAAAATAATAACTTGGAATTAACTAATTGCGGACAACAACAATCTTTTTCGTTGCTGGACAATTCATTTACGTATCACGTCCTATTTAAAAGTCAACTTCAATAAGGTATATTTTGATTTCCATTTTTAGAGTCTTAAGTACTCTAACTTAACTTAGTGTGACGTCAAAAATGTCAACGCCAATGTGACAATGGTCGGTTCGGTCTTTGGTTGTCTACTTGTGTATATAATCACAAACAGTGAATAGGTAAATACATGTATAATGCTGAATGCTCAAGTAAATTAATATGCATACCAAAAGATTCAAATAAGCATATTATCGGTGCGCACTCTTAACTTTTACCTAAAAGAACTGAGTTTTTCCTATGGTTAGTTAATAGGACCATTGTGTTTATAACTCATTTAGTGCGGCGGTGAAGGAAATCAACTTGGTTGATATTCTGCTACATACGATATTGTAATGTGTATATTTTCTTATCTTACGCTCAAATAAAATAAAAAGCAATTCTTAAAGTACGTAATACATCTAAATCCATTACTTATCGTTAAAATTTATATAATATACGTCTTTCTATGTCGTGGTTAAGTATACGGTTACTCCGCGAACCGCACGCGGCGCGGGGACGGCCGTGATCGATGAGACCGCGATGAAACGCGTGAATGTTAGACGAATCACTCGTCAGAGTTGTCAAGTTACGTTATTATATCTCACGGATACACGTAGCAATATACTTACACAGAATGAGGAAAAATGTATTGAATTCCAACTGAGCTGCCGTCCTTTCGTATCGATGGCAACATTACAATAGTTTTTTTTATTAAAATTGTCTGGCAAAAGATATATAGAATACATTACATATGTTATACGCATAAATAAGCGTAAATTATTACCCTTTATATACTATATGTATTACTTGATTTCCAAATAGATTATGTAAATTAAATTGTATATAGATTGTATTATTATCTTTTGAGAAAAACGTTAGATACCTTTTCCGAATTTCTTGCGATTGTTATCATAAAATCTAGATTTCGAACTGGTGACAGACTGGTGACACATTCGTTTTATCTGATAAGAATCTGCTTGAATGAGGTTTACTTTAATATAAGTCCGTTTGTAAACGGTGAACTTAGCCACGAGATATGCTTTTATTTTGCTACCACGAATGGCGCCGGAATCGGTACGTTCAAACTTCGCACGGGAGTTACGCGTTCCTTTGATGTTTTCTGCGAAACGTGTTTCTTAAGAACATGTAGAAGTTTCAGCAGTACTACGCCACGAAGTTCGTAACTGACGTTGATGCCGCCGGCGGGTCTCGTTACAGGACGTACAGACTCACGATCGTACATGATCCGCGAGCAATATTCAATATACACACTTACAATTATCAATAAATAAATTTGAACGTTTGTTTTATGTTTTTACATAGCATATTATAATTTACAAGATTATATAGATGATAAAGGAGCGTGGAGTTATCGATTTGTTAATGATTCCCCTGTCATGACAAGGCTCTGACTCAGCATGTGTTGCATCAACGCTGGTGATTAATAAATAACAACGTTTAATGAGGTAAGATATGTTTCATTGTTTTTTCAGGATTACGTGTGAAAGAAAGAAAAATCATTTATCCTTTGCGTCAATCGTTCTAATCTTGTATCGATCTATCTTTGTTCTATCTCCTTCTAAATCTTTTCATCATCTGAAATAATCACATTTACGATACGACTACTACTAACCTATCTCTGTTAGAAACGGACATAATGTTAATTATCTCTTATATTTAAATAAAAATAACGTCTGAATTTAAATTAAAAAGTAAGCTTATTTAAAATGTAGATTAAGAGGCGACACACGGTCGTAATCATGACTCTTCGCCACCACGCGAGTGGTCACAATATAAGGATGGACTTATTTTAAGCGAGTAACGCCCGCAATTTAGTTTATATAAAATGTAAAATTTTTGGTCGCATTAAAATTCCTTAATGAGTTCATAGTACGACTTTTATTGAGCTTTGTAAGTACAAAGACAAAAGTTACATAGTCACAACCCGGATATCGAAGTAAATAAAATAAACAATTAAAAAAATATTAAAATTTATAATAGGTTGCCTTCTAATATTAAAGATCTGCCTTATTTAAGATTCAAGAAAAAAAATACATGACTGGTCGCTTGACAAATGTTTTTACGCTGTACAAAAATCCTAAAATAAATATCAAATATTTTTATTTATCAATTTTATAAGTGTTATTTAAATGAAAAATTTCAATTATTATGTCTTGGTTTATAATTGAATGGCAAAATGTATTTTGTGACTTGTAACTTTATAATGTAATGTGATGAAATGTAATGCCTATTAATATTTAATTTAATAGTTAATTTAAGTTAAAATATTTGCATGATATAAATATAATGATTGAATATATTATCTTTAAAGCAAATAAATTGAATTGAATGTATGAAATTATTCGGAATAAACAGCTATTAGTAACAAACTAGCTGGCATATATTAGCTGTTACACGCATATGAGTATGTATGATAGAATCGATTGCGTCGTGGCTTACTTATAAGGCTATAAATTCCAACATCCCAATTTCCAATCTTGAGTCGTAACAATAAGTTATGAGTTTTTCTGTCAACGAATTCTCATTACCAGTTCGGAGTTAGGAAGTTAGCAGTATTACACTCCCGAGCCTCGGAAATCTATTTATTTAATCAAAAAACTTTATTGACCAATAAAACAGCGTAGTCTGACAAAAGGCGCACTTACTGAGTGAACATTCTCTCTCTCGTGTCCAGTCACCCACTCGGCAGGAAAATCGGAAATTTATGTGTCTGTCTTGTAAATAATTTCTTGTAACTAATTTGTGTTAATGTACTGAGCATGTAATGAGCATATTACCAAAATTTTTTTGTTTTATTTTATAAAATAGATAGGTGGTCTTATGGTGGCGGGTTAATTAGCCACCTAATTGTAAGTGCTCATCTAGACACGCACATAGAATTTGGCGCCATAAGAAATATTAAAAAAAAAGTCTACATCGCCAATGCGACACCAACCTTGGGAACGAATATGGTATGTCTCTGGCTTTAGTTACATTGGCTCACTCCTTGAAACCGGATCGTAACAATACTAATTATTGATGAGTGGATGGTACCCACCCATATGGGCTTGCACCAAGAAGTAAGCTTGCATGTATCGTATAACATTCTGCCATGTTGGTGGTATCCATCAGATGGCACTGGAGCAGGTTAGTAGACTGCGAGTAAGCCCTACAAACATTTTCTTTAAAAATAGAAGAGAATATTAAGTCAGCAGAAACAATTGTCCCATTTTTACATATTATTATTATACTAGTAGTATTATTATTAATTTCATTGGCTTAAAAGCCAGTTGAAATAAGTTTTCCATTATGTATGTTAAGATATTTGCTTAAATATCTGATTATTTATATGTTTTATTATAACACCTGACCAATTGTCATTAAAAAATTATACGTATTTGAAATAAAAACTAGCAACTTCTATTTTAAAATATTTATCAAAACAAATTATTATTAACAAGTAAATATCCGTAATAAAAAAATGTATATAACATAAATACATTTGGTAAACCCCATGGACTTGTTTAACATTGTTGTTGACTTCGAATGATTGTAACAAGTATAATAAAAAAGAGTAATGTGCAAAAACAAGAGAGGAGATAAACACGTGAGGAGTTATGAGGATGTTTACTGAAAGATTTGTCCTCGAAAAACTCGACAGAGAAGATATAGCGTACGTTTGTCACTTTTGATTCGGATTTATGCCACTTTTATGAAGAGTTACATTAAATTACAACGCAATTTAGATAAACGTCTACAATAAAATATATAACATCCTTTATCCCACGACTTAGGGGGAAAAGATATAGAGTTTATGGCAAGCATAGCACCATCAATGCAATCATAAGATGTTAAAACCTTACACTAGACTTACACTAGCTCACTCAACAGCACAACTCACAACCACCAGGTAAATAAGTATAGGTGGTTGTCGTCGAAACCGAGGGAGACGTGCGCTGTCTCTCTCGGTTTAATCGCATTATATTTTATATTAAACGAGCAAAACCCAGCAGCCGTCCTGTCCGTGTATGTACCAATTAGCCATCCAGAGGCGAGTTATAGCAAAGTGAATAGTATATTAATCTTTTTAAATAAATGTTTGTTACATTTTGATTACTTTTCTTTATTATTTCTTGTATATACCGATATGCTAGCAAAATTAATAGGTCTACACGTGTATCGTATACACAGTAATTTAATGTACGATGTAATCTGTATGGGTCGGAACTGGTCCCTAAGATACGGGTCTTTCTATGAATGTATGTACAAAAACTATTTCCCGTAACAGCCTGTGAATGTCCCACTGCTGGCCTAAAGGCCTCCTCTCCCTTTTTGAGGAGAAGGTTTTGGAGCTTATTCCACCACGCTGCTCCAATGCGGGTTAGTGGAATACACAAAAACTTTTTCAATATTTTGTATAATGAAAATCATATTTAATGAACAATCTTTTATTAATTATCCTACGGGTATGTACTGAAACAATGAAAAGTGAATAAAAACGAGGAAATAATATTGACTAGATGACCTGTAGCTACTTTTCGGTTTCATTATAAGACCCTGGACACAACGGCTACAATACACCTACGGTCATAGTAGGTACCTATCAAGGACACATCCAACAAGACAAACAAAATGGAGATATATTGAGTAGTTTTGAAAGCCTATACCTGTACCTCATGACCCCATCGTGAGACTACCTCCTCGGTATCATTATTCCTTATTATATAGAGAGTATAAAGAGAGTCACTGACGAAAGGAAGCTACCAAATCATATACCCTAGCTTCTAAAATTGGAAAACAGAGAATACTTTGCAGCACATAATTAACATTATATGTTGCTATTACGGACTCCCTTTGTGCTTTATTCTTACTATATTCCATAATCAAATCAAACATCTTCCACCATATTACAGATTTATAAAGTTAATGAATAATCTCCTACTCTCTTTGTCCATCTAACCATATACAACTTTTGGAACGCGGTCCTGGATTAGATCTCCTCAGCCTGACCACTTTATCAAGAATCCTAGAACTATATATTATCAAGAACCTGAGAACAAGTCGCATGCGCCCGAATTCCGCATAACTTAAAGTCGTGCGGTATTAATAGTCAATATCGTTGCGAAATATCTTCTAAATATTTGCTCTCAGAGTGAACTCGCTGCGATCATCCAGCGCAGGTGAGCCCTTTGTGTGAAGTGCCAACAACAGCCGCTCTTACTTTGTAGTTCGCCGCTCGGCGGACCGCTTTCATACATTCAACAAAGCGTTGTTAAAAATAAAATATTTAAATTCGTTATTCACCACATACAGCGTTTAATTATGACAAGCAAATTATACTTTAGTTAAATAGTACTAGAAAAAAGTAGAGATAATTATTGTACGGAATCATGAACCACTATCGTATGAGTTCATCGGTTTAGCTGTAAAAACGTAACAAACAGACCAAGTTACATACGCATTTATAATAATAAATAAAGGTTATAACGACTGCCTTGTAGCTCTAGTGGCTAGCTTATAATGCTGCAAAAGCTCCGGATTCGAACCCCAGGTCGAGTCAATGTGAAGTTATTCGGTTTCCCTATCAAGAAATTTAAGGTTTGCGCACACACTTGAGGATACATTGCTTCTATAATATAAGAGTCAATAAAATTGTAATATATAACATTAAACGTAATACGTATTATAATTAAATGTTGTTGAAGAGTATTTTTCATATTAAACAGTATTATTCTACATTTTTAATTTGTAATCAAGAACAATGACAGAAAGGAATTGACTTTTAAGAATTATCTTACGAGCATTGCGTGCTGAATATAATATAAGGATTTTATGATTGCAAATAATACAATAATTTCGTCGAAACCTCGTTTTATTTCTGAGAATAATCTAGTTCTTTCACTAATAATGACCGCCATGACCGAAATCTGTCAGTGGTTCATAAAGGACGAATGATATTAAAAACTTAGTATTTATTTACACAAACTTTTTGGGTTTTTTAAGAAAAATAAAGTAAAAACGAAAATAAATAATAATTAACACAGCTCTCTGAAGTTGATTAATGTATGTAAAGTAAAATTATTATGTTCTCTGCGTGAAATGTATTTTACAGTAATTTTACTGTTTTACGCAGATATTTCTGAAGATTTAAAGTATTGTAAAAGCTTTTAGCGCGATAACATTGAAATAAGAATTTATTGCATTTAAATTTAAAAAAAATAGCACCATTTTCACACAAACACACCTACAGGATGCTGTTGTGTGGGTTTATGCAACGTTAAAACGTAAAGGTCTTAGGAGCTCGGCAGATTTTCCGAGTAACTACTTTTGCTCTTAGCTTAAAGTTGTTTGAACTTGCGTATTTTTAGTAAGAAATACTTTACTCGAGTTGGCTGTTTTGAACAACAAGCACTTTTGAATCGTCACTTTATAAGGTAAATCGATTCGAAATTATATACTAAGAAGGACCGACAACGATGCCTGTAATAACTTTTTTTTTCAATTTATTATTTAATACGTAGGAATTATAAACGTACTCTTGTACAATTAAGTATTTATCTAATCCTTCAGTAACATTTTTATAACTAAATATTTAGTAATTAATAGATATAAAAGTGAGTGAGCCAGTGTAACTACAGTCACAAGGGACATAACATCTTAGTTTCCAAGGTTAGCGGCGCATGTGCGACGTAAGGCATAGTTAATAATTCTTACGGTGACAATGCCTATGGGTGGTAGTCAGGAGACCATCAGGAGGCCCATTCATCTATTTAAAAAAAACTCTTTTACAGAACCGCAACTAAAATCTAGATTTCCTTATATATCTATTTACAGAACTCCTAATGAACAAATTGGTTTGCAATTAATAAATTATTTCAGTGAAAATGTCAACATTTACTAGTCGATAAAAAAAGCCGAAATGGCCCAGTGGTTAGAACGCCTGAATCTTAACCGATGATCGTGGGTTCAAACCCGGGCAAGCACCACTGAATTTTCATGTGCTTTATTTGTGATTATAATTCATCTCGTGCTTTACGGTGAAGGAAAACATCGTGAGGAAACCTGCATGTGTCTAATTTCACTGAAATTCTGCCACATGTGTATTCCACCAACCCGCATTGGAGCAGCGTGGTGGAATAAGCTCCAAAACCTTCTCCTCAAAAAAGAGGAGAGCAGTCCTTTTGCCCAGCAGTGGGTCTTTCACAGGCTATTACGGTACTAGTAGATAGACAAATATTGTTAAATGTTTTAAAGTATTTTGTATAAAATAAGAAACAATTAAAAACGTAATTAGTCCGTAACCGCCAGCTCTATGTCATTTATTTGCAGCTTTAGTTTAGATTTAATTAACAATTTAAATTAAAATCGTAGTAATGATTCGTCCGAATTGTTATAATTAGATACGGCAGATAGAACGATCTTGGCAAGAGGACTTTGTGCTCTTGGTGGTAGAGTAGTTACCACCCACTCATTTATTCGACCGCTAAACAGCACTTAGGATTGTTGTATTAAATTAAGCGTGAGTGAGCCAGTTTACAAACGTGCTCAATGTATGTGAACTAAACGCCAGCTATAAGCCGAGAGGAAAACACCCTCGGGAGCATCACCGAACCGAGTACAAGTAATTATTAACTTTACAACTAATTTTCACTTTGTTCTTTCTTCGTTTCTTTTAGAATTATCTTCGTCTCACTAATAAAAAAAATGTTCACTTTACACTTTGAATTTATAGTTGAAAGAGATAATACAACTCTTAGTCCCATTAGTCATTTACCTTACCGAGTTTTTTTACGAGTTAGACGGATGAGTAAGTCAGTGTAACCACAGGCACAACAGACAGAACATCATCGTTCCCAAGGTTGGTGGTGCATTGACAATGTAATGGTTCATATACCTTACGGTGCCAATGCTCATGAGCTGCGGTGACCACTCACCGCCAGGTGGCCCATTTGCCAGTCTGTCTACCAATATGAAAAAAAACATGATGATGTCCACTGAGATCGTTGAGCGAACAGCAAATGTCCAAGTTGAAATAACTTTAACGTTATGTGTAAATTACGAGTACTCTATTTGTGTGTGTGTGTATATGCGTGTGTGTGTTATATGTAGAAGTTTATGCGACTGCGTTTGTGTAGACGTGTTATTAAATCCTTACGTTAAGAGGTCTTTTAACTTCGCACTATGATTTAAGAAGTAAATGCTAGTGTTTTTAGGCGGTTTAGAGCGTCGTGTAAATCTCGCCTGAGTGCTCACCGCCCACTTATCAAATTAAGTCGAAATTTACATTATTCAAGAAATCTCTCACATGCTATTACGATCTTATTCGTTTAAATACACACTGTATAAATTGAATTGCATCGGCGTTTTACTAGATTAAATTGAATTAAAGTCAACCGGCTCATAATTTAGATTCTATTTATAAATATCTTGATTAAATCTACATACGTGTGTGTCGTATGAAATTCTGCCACTCACTAAACCGCATTGCAGCAGCGTTGTGGAATAAGATCCAAACTCTCCTCTCAAGTAGAGAGGCCTTTGCCTAGCAGTAAGACATTTACAAGCAACTTCATGCCATTATGATATGAAACTTTAGTTCAAACCTCGAAAATAACATTTAATCTGTAAAATATAAAATGATTGGACACTAATAAAACTGATCGATTCGGTCGAGAGACGCGAGCCGTCAATCCAGAAATAAGATACCGTCTTGCAATTTTCCCACGCCGCTAACCGGGTTCCGTTTGTTTTTGTGACTCAGATCATACGACGCGAAGATTTACAGGACGTGATGGAAAATTGAAAAAGACCGCCTTCGTTTACTTGAAAACGATTTACCAGCTTCGGATGATGATCTTTATTCCATCAAGTACTCTTAAAAGTGGTCTTATAAATTTTTCTTTATTACCGTTATTAGCTGTCCGTTCCAACTTGGTGCTGATAAAATTGCAAGAGTGTATTGACTTTGCATCGGATACATATAGGACTGTTACAGCATGTTATCAAGTTGCTTAAAATATGATTTATATTAAATATAATTTCATAAAACATTCTTCTCATATGATATCATTAAAGCATGTATAAAATTCTGCCAGTAAACATGATTTAACTTCAATCTTAAGAAGGTACGTTTTGATCTTTTATATAAAAATAAATGTTGGTATGTATGAGTTCAGAATCTACCCTCGGTTCAGAAAGTAAAGTACCTCAGACCTGAGAACTGGCGAACGGAACTCACCAAGATTTTTTTTCACCAATTTCCTTTCTAATTTTTAATATATTATTTGAAGAAGCCTTGAAGCGATCGTTTTATTCTCAAGTGGATTTTTATATATTTATTTGCATATAAATAATAATATATGCAAAAATAGTAAAGTAATTCTAACTACAAGATAAAAAAGTTTCTAAATAGTATATTAAGAAATTAAATATGTAAAATGAGCAGAGTCAGACATGCTCCGGATTCCAGCTCGTTAGATAGTTATCAAATATTCAGTAATTCTCTAAAGACCTAAATTAAAACCTAGACTCGCTGTGCGCTCACAAAGCGAACAGTTCATGAGCACTACAAACTTGTGCAAAAAATATCTCGTTCAACTCATTTCATATGTAAGTGTACTGTGGCTGGCGGTTTATATACTCCAGCTTTTTGTTACATTAGCATACTGGATACTGGTACCTACTGAAACTAGTTTGGTAAATTATTATCTTCTACTTCACATAATATTAATAAAATCAATCTCAAATACTAGCTATCTGCGCAGTATATGTACACTTGTTCGCAAGTATGAGTGCTATTCCCTCGGTCTCGTAGTACAATGGCACGAGAATCGAACACGACTGGTATTTTCAGAGGCACGGAAATGTAACACGAACTTCCCAACTTCGGACTGCTACTGACGATGAGAATTATAAAGCCACTATGGTATATTGAGTTGGTGAGTATGCGCTTATACACTTTGTAATATAATTAATGTCTGAAATCATCACTACCGACTAAATTAGAGCGTCTGAACTGTGCTCGAAACTAGCACACACATTTCAAGCAGACGTCATCGATCATAAATTAGTCCCAATACCCGATAGTTCAGTTGTTCCATTACTTTAAAAGATTAACATATTTTTTTGTGTTAGATTTTTTTTTAATCTTTTATGTGAACATATATAAATAATAATATCGTAGAGTGTGAGAATCACACTGTCTATGTTCCCTCACCAGTCAACGTCCCATCTCGTCTCAAAGCTCTCAACGTGATAAAACTCTCGATCGCACCGATCAATCTCCTTCCTGTTTTCTTTTAAACGTGATATTCGAGAAATAAACTTTTCTTTGTTGACGTAACTAAAAGTAAGTAAACAACTAAATTGAAATCGTATTACTTGACTTTGTTTTTCTGTTACTATTCCACTATGAACTGTCACCATTATAATAACTTTCAACTTATCGACGCCTGATCTATTGTGTTACACTTATATACCGAACCCCTGTTCGTGTTCACACACCAAGCTTACACACAAGCTTTGGATTAATTTACCTCAATCAAAGTAAAGATATTCTTGTAATGCTTACTTAACAATGGGTTTTGTAACCACACTATGACGACGTTAAATTGGGCTTTACGTATTTCTAATAGTATTAAATATATGATATATTAAATATAGGTATAATACATAAAATATCGGTATGTGTGAGTATTAAGTATAGAATTCCAAAATTAATACAAAACTATTCTTGTTAGAAATAATTTTATATACGCGATCCCGATAATATTTACATCACAACACACAACACACACACACACACACACACACACACAGAGAGAGTAATATTATATACTTTATAATTGTGCAATACACATATTTAATTTGAATTTTAATATTTTACATATGATATGTGACGTTTAAATTTGAAGACGACCCCAAGTTATTAGTAAAAGTAAACACTGTCGGAGCCTGATTCCTCGGCTCAGTCTCTGGCGCCCACGTGACCTGCCCCTCCCCCGCCCCGTAACCACACCGCCCCCATCACCGCTAACAGCCACCAAGTTAAATTAAGCCAGCGAGAACAATTGTTAGCCGGAATTACAATTCGAAAACTGTAATTTTATTATCGTTGAGTGTTAAATTCAATTTAAACGGTTTGTAGAAATGTTAAAATATGTTCCGAGCGTGTGCTGAACTTTTAAAATATTCATACCCTATTTAAAGTTGGACTAACTCCGTATATGAGTGCGAGGCGACAGCGGTGACTTGTAACTCGCTGCAAGAAAGCTACCACGATTATGTGAGGAACTATGGTAATCTACATTTAAACTTTGAATAGAAATCTTTTGCTTAATCAGCTTTCATTATATTAAAATCTGTGTTTACCTCTACAGCATCACCAAATATATCGAGTAATATGTACATAAGGACAGGTGACATAGCCAGAGGTTTTCAATCTTAATCCCACTCATTACTTTAAAAATATTATAAATTATTTAAAAGATGTTCGAGGTTTTTGTAACCTTGGAGCTCGAGACTCCTCAGTATATTTTAAAGTAGGAAAACTTACGGAAGCTTCATATTTCCAACGATATAACGTACCCACAACGAATTCGATCAATACAAACATGAAAGCTAAAGATAAACTTGTAATACCAATATTCCGACTTTGCAAAGTCAACGCATCTTTCTTTGGTCAGGTTGTTCGATTATAAGTTATTTTTATATTTACCTATCAATAAAGGATTCTGTCTGCATAACAGACGCTTTTTGAAGAAATTTTGACGAAATTTGGTATGAAGCTTGAACCCCGAAGAGGCTAGTATTAAACTTATATACCTGCCCTCCTCCCCTACACACGGGTGAAATAGTAATTACAACTAAAATCAAATATAAACTCAACACATTCTGACTCTCCCTCCTATATTACTCTATTATGCTAAGGTGCTGTATAAGATGTAAGCCAGCTTAGTGCCAGGGAAATGGCTGAATTTCACGACGCTTTTAGGGATTTCATCGAGATAACCTGATCTGATCTAATTAAGCGCAAGTTAAGCGCTTTGCTTGGTTTAATAAAGACAGTGTCGGCCCTCGCTGCAATGTCAGCTGCAGCGCTGGACGGAGTGTATTATAATTGTTACTCAAATGAAACTAGGTACTATATTATATATTATATTAATATAAAGTTTCTATTGTATATAATAAACATATTTACTTTAAGTACTTTAAGGTTATCACTTTAAGGTGCTACAACAATCTTATCTATGTTAATTGATAATTTGTTATGTTAGTAAATCATCTACATCTTAGATACATAGTCCAACGTAAACTTCTATTTAGTACATATAGGCAGGATTTGAAATGTCTTTCCCGCGTCTCTTTTCTCTTAGTATTACGAATGAAGAATCTTCTAGGCAAGCGCATTCCATCTTAAATTGCTACTGCTTAATATCACATAGTTGTCAAACTTTAGTCGGTAAAAAGGTGTTATATACAAATATATTTGATATATTTATGACATAATCTGTTGAACCTAAACTCATCGTGGCAATGTAATACAATGTAAATATTCTCGACTCTCTGCCAGCAAAATTTCAGTTTGTACAACTCAGCACACGACACACGTCACAGAAATTAAACATTGTAAAGAAATATGAAATACAGAAACGTTGTACTTACTCATTTAAGATTTTACTTGGTACGCTCCTCTGAGTAGGTACCACCCACCCGTCATATATTCTACCCCTAGCAGCAGCAGCAGCAATACTAATAATTATCGTGTTCCGGTTTGAAGAGTGAGTCAGCCAGTTTAACTTTAGGCTAAAAGTTTATATCATCTTAGTTCCCAAGGTCGGCGGCGCATTGGCGATGTAAGGTATATTTTAATGATGGAAAGTGAGTGTCTAAGGTGGAGCACGCTTGCCTAAAAGATGCCTATCCACTCTTGACTTGAAAGTACCCATATTGTAGGTGGTGGGGAAAACGGACGTCGGGAGAGTATTCTACATCTTAGCGGTGCGTATTTTTTTTTTATAGAATACGAAGACGGACGAGCATATGGGCCACCTGATGGTAAGTGGTCACCAAACGCTCTTAGACATTGGATCTGCAAGAAATGTTACCCATCGCTCACATCGCCAATGCGCCACCAACCTTGGGAACTAAGATGTTATGTCCCTTGTGCCTGTAATTACACTGGCTCACTCACCCTTCAAACCGGAACACAACAATATAAAGTACTGCTGTTTTGCGGTAGAATATCTGATGAGTGGGTGGTACCTACCCAGACGAGCTTGCACAAAGCTCTACCACCAGTAGAAAAAACGAAAAAAGTATCAAAAACGAAGAAGCAAATCGTTTCGTACGTGTCTTGGATACGTCAACTACGTACGTTGAACTACCTTACCTGACTAGAACCTTGAAATATTACCCTCTTTGCACCCAAAGCTTACTTTAAAATTATTCATAATATATTAGGAAATATTACAAGTCTTTGTATATTTAACATTTCTGCATAAAATATGTGAGCTAAGCCTCACTCCCCCATTCCTCACAACAAAATAACTCATTAAACATTAGCATTTCGCTCCACAAACAGCACGTACAGTATATAGTTTCACTGTATAATATGCCTTGTGTGAATTGTATTTAGAATGTAAATAGCGTGTACATATTTCGCCTAGCTGCAAGCAGGGCTCGCTTCAAATATACGCTACAAGAACGTGACGCGACGTGTTTTATATGTAACATAAATATTAAGACTGCCAAGCATTGTGTAGACGCTCTTAATAGAATAAAGTATATTAATAAGAAACATATATCAGCAGTAAATAACAGTCGGTGCTTATCAAATATATTTGCTTATCACGGAACAATACATAAGCATTTTCTCTCAGTGGTTTTTTTATCGTTTGCTGAAAAACTAAACGCGGTGAAGTTAAAATACAGAAACGGGTTTATTTTTTGGTCACTAAAAATTTACAGAACATGATTCGAAGAACTAGTTGTAAAAAATAACAGCCTGTAAATGTCCCACTGCTGGGCTAAGGCCTTTTTAAGGACAGGGTATGAAGTTTACTCCACCACGCTGCACCATTGCTGGTTGGTGGACACTGAGTTCGAATAAAAATTCTAACAGGCGATTAAAAAACTATGCTTTAACCATACATAGTTACCTAAGATATTGTTTTTGTTAAAAAAATGTTGTTTTTTAAATGAATAAAACATATTGTACTAGTATTTTGAAAATCACTTTTAAAATGATTCAATAAAATATTAATGGCCACTGAGAAGTAAGCACTTTTCATCGCTCCTAAAGAAAATATTATAAAAAATCGTCATGAAATAAAGGCAAGAAAGACATTCGGTTTTATCTGAAAACAATATTAAAAATGTAAATAATTGCCAAACACTAGACACGACGCCATCTCCTCAACATCTGCAGACCTGTATGTTACAAATGAGATTGATCGGAGTGGTGTCAGGGGCGAGGGACGAGGGGAGTGATCGTGTTTGTAGAGTTAATTATCTTCAACCCGGAGCGAGGCATTTGCATCTAAAACAAGCGATAATGACAGTTCAATCTCTATTATTAGAAAACGTTTGCTTGCTTTCAACAGGCTAAGAGGTTAATCAAAATCAGAATCTACTGAAATTGTGATTATAAATGATTAAATTAAATTTACTACAAGTTAGAAATGTAGATTCGTTTGAGAAATATCGCTAAGATGCTCAGATTCATGAATTAAATTATACCATCACACAAAATGCATACAAATCAACATAATATCTCCCTTTTTTGTTTTTATATAATCTTGTAAAGATTCACAATCATCAGACCTTCGACATTAATTAGTATTTATTAAGAAAATGTTTTAGTCATTAGCAATTTAGATAAGCTCAATTATCAAGATTGACTTAATAAAAAAATTAACTGTCAAAAATATCGCAATTTGGGTTAAGTTTAAAGCGACGTAGATTGAGAATACTAACATTTATTCTGGATAACGTAACTTCTCAACTTGCAAATACAATATTGTGATTAAAATATACCCAAAGTCAACATTCTTAGTTTTACTACGTTTTTATTATAACGTAAAGTTTATATTAGCATAGTATAATATTCACCGTGATTTGTGACAAAAATAACTAGAAGTATAGATATTAATATTGATGAAGATAATGGAATAATACTTATATTTTGTAAAGTGGGTGTAAAATTACCAACAACAACATACCTAAATACAACGCTCAACATATATCTAAGCCTCTCTCCTCCTCATTAAATAGAATAATACGCTATCTATCTTTCGATAATTTTTAATTCGATCTCTATCTTTAAATATTACACTGGTGATGATAATAATTAATTAACCTTTTTTCTGGTTCTTATTAAGTATCAGTATAAACGGTTTCGGAGGAAAGAGAAAAATTTTGACTTATTGTGTTCATGTCAACGATTTACAGATCTTAATTTATATAAAATTAATCTCATATGATTCTATTTTTTTCTTAAATACCCGTGTTTGCTGATATTAACATTCGCAAACAACAGAGCATAGTTCCGGTGGAAATTACTGAACAACCAATTGAGAAACCGGACATTGTCTCTTCGCACAAGGAAATATTTCTTCTAAGGAAATGAAAACAACATTTTACTTAAAACATTTATAAATGTTTCTATAAAACTATTATTTTATACAGTTCATAATAAAACGTAACACGTACAGACTTACTGTCATTAAGTTGGTGACTCTAGAAGGATACTTTGCACGTTTGCAATTTACGTTTCAGTTTCTTATATAACGTGGGTGAGTATTCAGACAGAGTGTTGAAAATTCACGCCCTAGTTATTTATTTTTAATTCAGTGTTATGTGAGATTCTTATTCACTAAAACCACTACGATGGCTGTCTTCGACACGGATCGGCTCGATATAACGCATCTGGGTCACCACGAGTGCTCCACTCGTGGCACGGATTTTAATATAACCCCCAACACACTCCTCGCTAGTGCGTAAGGCAACCCGAGGCTAACCCAGCTGCCGTCATCCTCAGGCCCATCTGAAATAGGACAAGCGGGTCCCATCTCACGCGTCCACGGCTTCAGTGTTACGCCATATCTTTAAAACCCCGGACATCGGAGCTGTGATAGAGCAAAGACACCTTCGTCGTTTCCGCTGAGCGGGATCGACCCTCTCCCATTCCTACTCCACCGTCTCCTTCGGCAACATGACGGTCTCATAGCAGGAGACTATGGCCCACCAAGCCGACTCCATGCTGAGCATGAGATCTCGTCCGACCTCGCGGATCAAGATCTGCTTCTCCGCTTTTCGGTCTCCCTAGAACAAATACATTTTTGTAGATAACTTTTTAAATACATCGGTTATACAAAGAATGTAAAAATTAATAAAAATTTAAAAATAAGTCTAGACATTAAATAACATATAGTTAGGAGTCTCCTTGATCGATACAACAACATTGTTAAAAAAGAGACGAGCGCGCTAATTTAAAACCGCCATTTTGTTATTCGTTAGGTTAAGTTAAAATTAATTATTATTGGCGCCATTTGTTTAATGTGTTCAAATGTATTATTTGGATTTTTAAGAGAAATTGATTACTTACTATTAGTTACTTACATCAATTTTAATGATTTGGTGTTCTATTTTTAAAAAGACCCGAGGTATTTTTAAAAATCGGTTTCACTTCTGGATGCTGGATCAAAAATATATATTTATATATTTTTGTTACATAATTAAGACAAGTAAAGCATATATTTTATCTATAAACTTATCAATCTTAAAGCGGTATCGGTGGGACCGTTTCGGATTATAAATTCTTCTGAGATAAACTGGCCAAAAACTTACATAATATTACATTTTTTGCTATAATTAAATGCGTGCGCGTGCGCACTAACATGTGACTAGTTTTTATAGCGAGCTGAATGAATTCCGATACTTTCACATTTCGCGCTGCTGTACTTGATATTTGGTGTAACTAACATACGGTTCCGTGGTGTAGTGGTTATCACATCTGCTTTACACGCAGAAGGCCGCCAGTTCGATCCTGGCCGGAATCACACTTTTTAAATGTACGAGTGGACAATATTATCTTAATTTAACTAATTTATTTTTTACTTTTAGCCTATTAGAAGATATATTATTCATTTATAATCCTAAATATACATAATCTACACGTATGTACATGAAGTAGATAGAGTTACCACGTAATTATATTATATACATATGTTATTTAATGGGTAAGTGCTTTTAGTTAACCCACTTTTTGTTGGGTAAGTAAAACTGTTGTACCGACCTATGTACTAATGAACTCATAAATATATAATGACGTATTTTGTTTAAACGAATACCTAATAATAATACTTAACAGCAATTTTGTGAGTCAAATAAATTTATTATTAGTTAATTTATAAACACGAAAATTGTACTGTAAAATTCTTGCATGACCATTCCGCTATTGACGCTTCAAATCTGTATTAATTCTTCAATCTTTTCCGACGTGCTGAAAAATAAATTACTTCACGGGGTTAATGTTATTATTCTTTGAAACCATACATACTGGTTTCCCATATCATACACAAGTTGTGTTAGCAATTCCATAGCCATATTCTGCACTAATCTAATACATGATACTTCTCATTAAATCTACTTATCAATTTATAGAATAAAATACACGCATATTTTTTATTCCGGTTTTAACCATCATAATGACTTTCTTCAATATTTTATCGACGTTTCGAAAGATTCGTCCTTCTCTTGTGGTCACGAGTTGCGCGACTGTGTAACTCGCCACCGACTTTGTCACGAGTTTTATTCGTCCAAGTTCGCAATGTTACTCGTACACTCCCGTACCCCGGACACGCCTTATCTCTGTTGGTTAATGTGCTACTGTCAAGTCGGACTATGAAAGTGACGTATTGAGCACCAGTGTTTGTACATATTTGTCCGCAATGAAATCTTCTGGACTATTGGCTAGACACAGACCGAAATTATATATAATAAATAATATTGAAAAAAAAAACAATATACTTACAATATACTATACTAACAATATACTTGTCTATCCTTTTAAGTTCTCTTTTAAGTCTTACTCACCTAAAACAAGAACCCAGCTCAGAAAATATTAACATCAATTATTGTAAGTATTTAAGACTAAACTATCGGAACATATTATTAAAAAACTTTTAAAGTAACCACATTCTTAATAATAGCTTACGATGCTTAGTATTGAGCTTTACCTTAATTTATTGTTTTCGAGTGAGTTAACCTTGGGTCTTTCATGGAAATAAAGATCTTTAAACCTATATTATTATATTACAGGTTAAGCGATGGTGATAGATCTGGGGTGAAATTGATGAAAAACGGAGCAGGCAAAAGATCGCCGGTGGATAGCGACCCTATTGAACAGTTCCGCAATGAAAAATGACCACTGAATATATTATCGGGCCTTTTATACACGTGACGGGCCCATTACCATTTAGATTTGGGAGGAACGAATGTGCGATATTTTATTTTTGAACCATCGACTACAGAGATGCGTCGCAAGTCTAAAGCCGAGACGGTCCGCTGGTTAAACGACAAAATATTCTTTATTCAAATGGGCTCTTATAAATAGCTTTAATATCATGTTACATCATGAAAATTATAAAAAAAATGTTTAATTGCTATAACACTTTCTAGATCTAGTATTTAGCGGATCGTATATTGGGATACCTTTACAAGGAACAATTAGGTGTGATAGAGTGTCCTATAAAGGAATAGCCCATTATTATCAAAGGTTTACCATATAATGAAGGTTTTTTTATGTTATAGGGATGCGAACAGACAGTTTGCTCACTTAATGGGAACTGACTACCACCACCCATAGACACCTGCAAATCGGTGCAAAAAAAAACCGGAGGGCTTACATGTGCGTTACCATCCTTTGAAATATAACATAATTGAGTCGTGATATTCGACCCAATAGAGTAGAACTGTAACATCCTACCTAATATAAATTAATATATGAATAAGAAAAAGATTAGTCATTACGTCTTCCCATTTTTTTCATTCAAGTGTAAATAATAATATGCAAATGAAATCTCTGTAACAAGGGAAAAGATAAAATATTTCCAGAAATCATATTCGGGATAAGGGTTTCGTCAATTCTTCGTTTATCAAAATTTGTTCATTCAATTACTCCGTAGCTGCGAGGGAATTCGAAACTCGGGAAAGATGAACGAATGGACATGAAACAAATTTTTGTGGTAATGAAGCCTTCGCATGTTTTAAATTATATTTACGAGGTGGGATCGTGATTTCGTTTGTAGGAACTTTGGACACAACGGTTTAATTTAAGTCTGTCCTTTCATTAATTGAATTAAATTGCCGTCTTAGTAAAGAAGGTGCGTGTGCTTTATGTACGCGCGTTAAATGTTATATGAGTTTGATATTCAACTATAAAATTTACTTTTGGTTTCCTTTCATACATGTACTATCAGTCTTTGATGATTGAACATACGTATAAGTATATATTTAGCTCTCTTTCGCACTTAGCTTCTAAGTATCATTTTCTGACGTCATTCCACAGGAAATTTATATCTCAACGCATCTAAAGAATCACAGAAAAACGCATCTGAAATATGTACTCTATTTCATTTTAAGATCTTTTCAATTATTTACATAAAACATATAAAGTACATTACCACTGTGTTGATTATAATAATTATATTTTAAGTATTTTTTATCATCGACTCTATTAAGGCATTCGATGAACTACATATGTGCTACAAAAATCAACAATAGTTACAAAAACCGGTGGTAGGGCTTTGTGCAAGATCGTCTGGGTAGGTACGACCCACTCATCAGTTATTTTACCGCAAAACAGTAGTACTTGGTATTGTTGTGTTTCGGTTTGAAGGGTGAGTGAGCCAGTGTAATTACAGGCACAAGGGACATAAAATCTTAGATCCCAAGGTTGGTGGGGCATTGGCGATGTAAGCGATGGTAAACATTTCTTACAGTGCCAATGTCTAAGGGCTTTGGCGACTACTTACCATCAGGTGGCCCATATGCTCGTCCGCCTTCGTATTTTATTTAAAAAAAAACATGATGACTGAAAATTAAAATATAAAAAAATAACAACCGCGACATGTTAAATGTGTTTTCTGACGCATGGCTTAAAAAATTAAATGAAAATAAAAATTAATTTATTTTGCGATAAAAAATATTTGACACCTATTATCATCTTTAGCATATTCCATATAAAAGAAAGATAAATCTTGAATAATCTTGAGAATTCTAGTTGTTATCGGAAGTTCTTATCGGAACTTGCGAAGTTAAATTAAACTAAAGATATAAGTAGTTAAGTGAAATATTGTTATATATAATTAAATATATATCAATCAAGAACTGTTTGAAGTGCATTATATAGCGGAGTCGAATAAAATAAATCTAAGATTTGTTTCAGTTTACCAATTCTGTATTTGGAATAGCCTGTATAGTATGTACTTGTTTATTAACATACAATATAACTCACCTATTCATTGGAGTTCATCAAGCTCTGAGGCAGTGATCCAAGTGACCGTGATTGTGTCAGCAAGGTTATAGTGATGTAGATAGCGACGAGTACACGCGATATAGAGTCCGACGCGGGTAGAGCGGTGCGACTTGACCGATGCCGACGTTTTGTGCACGCAACACCGCGCTTATTTCAGAATTTATTTCAACACATGCAGGTTTCGCAACGATATTTACCTTTACCGTTAAACTCGAGATTAATTATGAAGTTTAAATAAAAGACATGAAATCGCAGTGCTGCTTGCTGGGACTTTAACTCGCGATCTGCGAATAAGATCCACTTGCTCTATACTGGATCGTCTTGGCTCTTGTTTAGCTTAAGAACACGTACTTAATCAGTATATAGCAATTCATAAATAAGACATGATATATCCATATAATTCAATGCGTATATCGTAACGTAGGCGTCAGGCAGTCTGCCTGCAGGCGATATTCAGAACCGTGGAATGTAAATAAATTCGTGTCGGAATCAATGATCGCGCTTCGCGGCTGTCTGCGTCTGACAGCGAGCGACAATCACGGCGCTTTACGCAACGATGATATTTAACTTCGTTTTAACTTGACGTTTTCGGTACAAAAAATAATACATGCGCTTTAAAAATACCCATTAATATTCGCATAATAATATAGACTCGAAATTGACTTCCATTTACAATTTTGAATTTGGGTACGAATGTACCCAAGTTGTTTTGTCAAACAAAAGCATCGTTGGTCCACCGTCTAGCTGACAAAGCTGGCCCATGTTGGCCATTAAAATGTTATTTAAGTCTCAGTTGTAGGCCAGAGTTAAGGAGTTACACCCTCAGTACACTCACACCAGAAACACGTTAGACTGTAATAAGAACTTTTGAATCGTCATGTTAGAGTATTAAATTGCATGTAAAGTTACTTTTAGTAGTATTTAGATTTTACCAATAGTTATTTCTCAATTGAAATGCATTGTCAACAATGATCAACTAATTTTATATATATTCTGTACTTCAAGCTACTTTGTCATTAATATATTAATATATTCTTGTATTGTGTAAAAAGGTTTTATTAATAAGCAATGTTGAATAAATTTTACGGTATCTTATTTTGGAAACGAATAACTTGTCCCAGGACGAACGTTTTGAATCCTTTTGTCCAACTTTTGAATACTTTCGATGTCAATACGCTTCAGCGTACTACACGTTATTGACATCAAAAATAAGAACTACTTACAAATTATAATTATTATATTCTCCATATTATGAAAAAATATATTTTTGTAATTAGTGGAGACGAATAAATTTTATATTGATACAATCGCTGGTTGTTGGATTCTGGTCAACAAATAACATAATCTGATTAGTTTTGCGTTACGACAGTCCACGGGCGACGGTCGCCGTGACGCGTTGTGATGCTGATTTATGTCAAGTGATCTCATTAAAATTCAACAATATGAATATGGCTATTAACATATCTACGTACTCATTTATGGAAACCGTTCATAAAATCTATTTAATCTATACAGAGTATTTAATCACGTGCTTCCTTTTTTGATAATTAATTTTAATTAAGTACGCAAGGCGGACATATTGGACACTAAATGGTAAGTGGTCAGCTCTGTTCATAGATATTAAATAGACTGTCAATAGGCCAACCAAAGGAACTAAAATATATATCTCGAATATATTCCTATACTTATTGTACAAGGTATGTAAAATTAACAGCCAATAATTATCGCACTGCCGGACAAATGCCTCCTCGTCTTATCGTCGGATAAGGTATGCAGCTGGATCCACCTGGTGGCTCCAACGCGAGTTGGATATTCATGAGGCAGAATTTTGTCCGACCATACAGGTTTCCTCGCGATGTTTTCCGTGACCACCGAGCACGAGATGAATCGCAAATCGCAATCGACGGCTGCGATTGGTTTTTTAGCCACTGGGCCACATCTATTCATATAAACTAATGTTTAATGTATTTTTTGTCTATCTGGCCATCACATGTACACGTGTGTAAGTTTCTTTATCAATATATTAAAATAATCTAGGTAAGTGTGTACTGCCAGAATACGAAAGCCTTAAACAATTCAAAGTCGAAACATATTTTGGTAAACAGACTTGATCTCCTCAAACATCAGAAAATTGAACAGTTGTAACTCAGAATTGTTAAAAGTATATATAATAATCGTAACCCAGGCTGATCTCTAATGCGTATTGCATTAGAGTTTTCAGAAAAACACAAATATCACCATTATTATGAAATAAATAATGAAAATAAGCTTATAAATCTCAGTGAAGTAATTCCTTTTTTATAATTTGATTTGGCAACATTTTGCGGCAACGAGTGTGTTGTGGAATACAGGGGTTGGGGTTAGTAGGCAGGGTTGAGGGGGGGAGGGTGAACAGAAACGAGTCCAACACTAACAAGTAGCGGCGTTAACTCGAGGAACTCGTAACATTGGCGCGTAGCGACCTTCACGAGTGTATACGACGTGAGTGCTCGCGTTGATGACGATGGAATGAACGCTATAACTCATACCTTAATGTGAAACGAATTAGAAGCCATAGTTATGCGAATGTACTGGTGGTAGTGCTTGTGCAAGCTCGTCTGGATAGGTATCACCCACTCATCAGATTCTCTTCCTTAGTTCTCAAGTTTAGTGGCGCGTTGGCTATGTAAGCGATGGTTAACATTTTTAACAATGCTGCCTATGGGCGTTGGTAACCACTTACCATTAGGTGGCCTATATGCTCGTCCGCCTACCTATACTATAAAAAAAAGAATGTCAATGATGTTGATATACGATAACATAGTATACAATTTTGAAAAAACCTGCATGAGCCCTTCGTTTTTGGTAAATCATACATCTGCCAGCATGACCAGTGATTTAGAATTCTATTAACAATTAAATTTAAATATTTTACGAGATAATTACAATACTAGATATAACATATATAGCACATATTTTGTGTAAAACAAAATGCTTTCAACACAAACAATTCAAAAATTTGCAAATAATTAATTAGTACTATCCAGATATCGTGCATTGACTTTTGCGGAATCGTGTTGGTTTTACAGCTTGGTGTTACTATGGGGTGTCACAGACTAACGGAAATTAAAAAAAATGATAATAGATGGCGTTATATGTATTTACTTGTTTTATATTCATGTAAAATTCAAAATACGAAAAAAATTGAATAGCAATTGAAAAGCATATATTCGAATTTTAAAAATTACTCAAAGCAAGAGAAAATGAAGTCATGGATACATGTATAATGTTTTTGAAGTTTTATTAAATTCAATAATACCTTTATTTTTCTGGCGGCAATAATGGGTACTACGTGGTAATGGCACGATCTTTCTTAATAATTACATATCGTAGGTTCATAGATGGCGCTACAAGCTATTTTTATTTTGCATTTTGCTACTTTGCAGAAATTCAAAATATTTCATACTTGTAGAATAAAAACTTTTTATTTATATATTAAAAAAGTGCGAAATATAACTATATATTTTATATCAGAAATTAATGTATTACTAGCAAAATTCATTAATATAAAATAAAAGTGTATACTAAATAAAAACTTCCAAGAGACTTAATAAATAAACGGTTACTAAAACAGTTTGCCTCTTTTTCTTAAACATGAGTATTATATTATATTATAATTCTTTCTTAGATTGAATCCCTCTCTTCTTAGATTAATACAAACATTTGTCATTTTAAAAAAACTATCATTCAGATTCATTTTGGCTTTTGATTCCCAGTGTTTTGACTGTTTCACAGCAACACCTGCCCAAAAATTACAAAATGATGTTAAAAAATACAAAATTGGCCCCAGGGTTCATTACAATATTTTTACATAATTAAGTTATACTTGAGATTGGTTTTAGTTTGGTAAAAAACAAAAGCCAACGGCACGCGGTGTTCCCAGGCGGTCACCCATCCAAGTACTGAACGCGCCCGACGTTGCTTAACTTCGGTGATCGGACGAGAACCGGTGTATTCAACGTGGTATGGACGTTGGCGATTAAACAATCGAAATAGGCTTATACGATAAAAAAAAGTTTAATCAAGCCATGTTATGAATTTATTTAATTCATGTCATTGATATATAATCTGTGGTGTTACTAATCTAGGCTAAACCAGACAACCTTTTCGCGAATGCCGTTCGTATATTACAGTGCGGCAAAACAAATGTTCCGAATAGAAACTTATGGGAGCACCTGCGTCACAGCCGGTTTGCTGTTAGTGAGAATCAAGCCTGTAGCCGGTTACTATTAGAAGTTACCGCCTAACTACGGCATATACCTAAATGTGTTCAGAACGTGTACGTCACAAAATTCACATCACAAATTATTTGAATCTAAAATATGCTAAATGTTTAGATTACGAGTGACTTAAAGTTTCTTTAATAGCATGTTTAAAAGAGCATTAGTAGCCTTCATGTTTTATGTACATATAAAAACAAATTCAATTATTAAATATTTTAAAGCCCATGCTCTTAAGTTTAATTATATATTCTTTGATAATTCAAATGGCGATATCGACATATGTTTTATTTTATTTAATACCTAGTGCAGAACATATAAATAAGATAAGACAAATAGAAAACAATCAAAGAAAAGATGGTGCGCAAAGTTGGTCTTATCGCTTATAACGATCGCTCCTTTGGTGAAAGATTTTTTGTAAGAGAACAGGTAAGTGCATTTACATATAAAAGGAGATACCTATTGGATTTAATAAACGAATATAATACTATTTAATAACAAAACAAACTTTGTTAAACTTTCTAAATATCTCACTAATCGATCTCGAAGTGAATAACTACTTGTTTTTGTTGTAGTTGAGTTGTTGTATTTGAGTCTTTTTGGTTATAGATATATTAATAAGTTATATTTATTATTTTAGTACCTAAGTTTTTGTCATGTTTAGCGTTTAGCTTTAATTTTAATTTACATAAAAAGGGGAAGATGTGGTAGTTGTCTTTTTTTTTATAGAATAGGAAGGCGGACGAGCATATGTGCCACCTGATGGTAAGTGGTCACCAAACGCTCTTAGACATTGGCTCTGCAAGAAATGTTACCCATCGCTTACATCGCCAATGCGCCACTATCGTTGGGAACTAAGATGTTATGTCCCTTGTGCCTGTAATTACACTGGCTCACTCACCCTTCAAACCGGAACACAACAATATCAAGTACTGCTATTTTGCGGTAGAATATCTGATGAGTGGGTGGTACCTACCCAGACGAGCTTGCACAAAGCTCTACCACCTTAGTCAGTCTGTACCTGGCTGGTGATAAAGAAATAAAGTCAGTTGTCAAAGAGGTGATGTCTATAATTTACAACAGTTTTGATTTTATAATTTGTTATGTAATAATCTTAAAATAAATTTGTTATTTTTTACGGTTTAATTAGTTCTGTTGTATTAGTAAGATTTGATTTTTAAATTTTTATATACATTAATTCGGTTTATATTATTTTTAGTTATAACGGTTAATGTTGTTTATACCTTTAAAGACAATCACTTCGTTAGTGTTATTGTTTAAGTGTTAATTTTAAGTGTTTAGTGATACGTTGATGGTGTAACTATCTCAATAAATAATGATAACTTCTAATACTCGAAAACTTTTTTAATTACCGCCAAAAAGCAATACTTATCGTTAGTATTGCTATGTTCCGGGTGAGTTAGCCACGTGGTATATTTAAAGACAAACGTAGAACTTCATTTTCATACGCTAGCCCATAGACCGACGAGTGCTATAACAGGGGCTGAACTCTACTAATTTTTAACGATTACGATACGTTCCCGATTCAATTCCGATCCAACTTTGATTTTATTCGAATCGGAACCGAACCGATAATATGTTAACATATACCGTTATGTCAAAATCAAACGTTATTGTTGAATTTTATGGCAATAGGCGATAATTAAATTAATGAATAGGAAAACGGAAAAACGGCTACTTTTACGTTTTGATTCGATTGCGATAAAATGACAATTTGTTAGTAGAATTGTACCCCAGTTCACAGTCAAACGAATACGCGCTCGGTCAAATAGTCTACCTCTGCCACTCAAATATAAAATTATATCAAATATAAATATATAACCTAGGGTTATAGTTTGTTCGCAGTTGTACGTGTGCTTTTAATTATATTTGTTCATTTCTATTTATCTATTTAATATAAACCAGAATATTATATAATAATAGGTACAACGGTATAAAATGTTGTATAACTAGTAAAAGTTTAAGTATGTGTAACTGTTGTGTTAACGCCACTTTTCCTTTTGATGGATTGGGGCGTATTCCACGCTATTCTAATGCAGATGTTTTATAAATATGTACCAGATTTTCATTCGAAACATGCACGTTTCAAATCTAATTAATTTATTTTTATTTATTTAATAATGGACAAACCTGTAAGAGGCGCACCTTATGGTAAGTGACTACCACCGCCCAAGGATATCTGCAACACCTAGGGCTTGCAGGTGCGCGATCATCTAGTTAAGGGGGTGCGGGGGATTGGACCTCCTGGACTCTCACATACCGAACGAAACGCGGTAGCTAGCTACCATTTTACACCGATTTTTAGAGAGAGAGTGGTACTTTCCTGATCGTGGCGGACCATTCGGCTGCAACCTGAAGGTATGCAGCGTAGCACTACCACTAGGAAATTCAAATTCAGTGGTGCTTGTCCGGGTTTGAACCTGCAATCTTCGGTTAAAATCAACTACTAACCGCAGGGCCATCTCTATATTATCAAATAAGAAAAATAAAATATTCTTAAATAACATTTTATTGTAAATTGGATTGGAATTGTAAATCAGCAAATAAAAGTCAAAGCTTTCCCAAATATTATCATGTTTAAGAGCATTCCGAGTAATCCCATTATCAAGTTTAATTAATTTAAACCTTTGAACTCGGCTCGCGGTCTCCCCTACACGTATATATATCTCAAGTACTGGCACATTATATTGAATAAAGCGCCTCCATACATTACCTTTAGGGATGGAAGCTTCTGAAAAATTTAGCGCGGGAAATAAAAAATAAATTGACAAAATATTCTATCTATCTGAAACAAATATTATATTTGTATACTATTATTGATTGCCTCGTTGATTTAGTGGCTAGATATAAAACCGCAAATACCAAGGTCCTGAAATCGAACCCCAAGTCGGGCCGATGGATAGCTGTTGGGTTTTTCTACTTAAAAATTCTCAGTAGCACCCCGGAGTCTGGAGTTTGGAAGCGCGTAAACTCCCGTGCTACGGAAAGCACGTAAAGTCGTTGGTCCTGCGCCTGAACTCTTTCCGATCATAACGTTCTACAATTTACCTCCTGGTCCTATCATTTTCCCATCCAGATTATCTGATCATATCTGGAATTGATATAACTATTTAAAATAATATATTAAATTATGTTGTATATACATGTTTAATTCTTTTACCGATTTATGTGCAGCTCGTAAAGAAATTCATATACATTAAATTTTTATTGCGATATAAAAATGAAAAAAAAGACAAAAATACCAGGCAAAAAATGGTACCTACTTATTCCGTTTCCATGCAACCCAACGATTTCCTTTCTAATACCGAAAACCTGGAAGAGATCACTAAATGATGACTGCCCTTGCAGTAAAATATTTTTTTTTTTCATAATGGCGTTAAATAATAATAATAATATTTATTATTTGCTAAAATTAACATTACATGAACACACACACACTAAACACACTTTTTTTTGAATCTACAAGACTTAATCATGTTATCTGTAGAATAAATCTTAATTTTAATGATGACATATATTTTTTTTTGTAAGAAGGCAAAACGGACTGTCGGCTCACCTTATGGAAAGTAACTACCATCGCCCATCGACATCTGCAACAACGGAGGGCTTGCGAAATTCAATACACTAGATTAAATGTACTGAGGTTTTATAAAATCCAGTTATATTAATATCATATTCGTCTTATTCAATGACATGAATTAAATTAATTCCTGACATGTTTTGATTTAGCATTTTTTTACTTTATATAAGCCCCCATTTCGATAAACTAATCGCCAACGTCCATACCACGTTGAATACACCGGTTCTCGTCCGATCACCGAAGTTAAGCAACGTCGGGCGCGTTCAGTACTTGGATGGGTGACCGCCTGGGAACACCGCGTGCCGTTGGCTTTTTTTACGAAACCAAAACCAATCTCAAATATAACAAATATTTAAAAATATTGTAATGAGCACTGCGGCCTGTTTAGTATTTTTTAAAGTCATTTTGTGGGCAGGTGAGTGTTGCTGTGAAGCAGTCAAAACACTGGGAATCAAAAGCCAAAATGAATCTAAATGATAGTTTTAGGTAAAATGACAAATATTTGTATTAATCTAAGAAATAATTATAATATAATAAATTAATTAATCTACAAGAAAAGAGGCAAACTGTTCTAGCAACTTGTTTATTTATTTAGTCTCTTGGAAGTTTAGATTTACTACACACATTTATTTTATATTAATGAATTTTGCTAGTTACATGCTTACTAGTATACATGAAAAAAAAATATAAAAAACATTTCACACTTTTTTTAATTTATTAGTAAAAAGTTTTTATTCTATGAGTATAAAATATTAAGAATTTCTGGAAAAGTAGCAAAATGCAATATAAAAATAGCTTGGAGCGCCATCTATGAACCTACGATATGTAATTATTAAGAAAGATCGTGCCATTACCACGTAGTACCCATTATTGCCGCCAGAAATATAACGATATTATTGAATTTTATAAAACTTTAAAAACATTATACATTTATCCATGGCTTTCTTTTCTCTTGCTTTAAGTAATTTTTAAAGTCAGAATATATGCCTTTCGCATTCAATTTTTTTTGTTTTTGAACTTTACATGAACATAAAAACAAATCGATACATGTAACGCCATCTATTATCATTTTTTTTAACTAATTCACTTTGTGATGAGACCCCATGGTGAAGCTTTTAAATCTATCATGATAAACAGCAAAACGATTTTTCAACTGTTCCTTTTTTTGAAACGCTTAGAATGATCAAGTTTATTCTGCTGACGAAAGCCGTACCATGCAAAGATGCTCTCAACCTACACTACGCTCATAACTGGGCTGATAACCTTAATTACATTACCAAGGCATGAGGGTTCGTTCTGAAGCTATCGAGAGCAAACCTTATCTTTTTCCTATTCGAACTTACAAAGTCGTTTAGATTAAAAACTTTAAAACGGTAATGTACTCTAGAGGTTTTCATCTGTTCGACAATACATATATTAGGTACCATAAAAAGTTAAATTACAATAAATAATTCAATACGTTTTAAGAGCAGCTGAGCCGAGATGGCCTAGTGGTTAGAGCAAGTGAATTTGAACAGAAGATTGCGGGTTCAAACCCAGACAACTGAATTTTCACGTGCTTAATTTGTATTTATAATTCAAGGAAGACTTTCTATTTGTCGATAAAAAGTAATGATACATTATGTAACCACCAAAACATATTGAGCAGGGTCGTAGAATAAGCTCCAATTGTTCTCCTTAAAAAAGATCTCAACAAAGCTAAATTATTTATTTATAAGCATGATTTTGACACAATTGTTAACCCTCCTAGTTCTTAATTCAGTTATGTACCTATTCAGTTATGGATAAGTAGAAAAAAAAATATAGAACCTAATTGCTGGTTCAAACTTCGAGACTAAGTTTTTCATTTGCTTTTTTTATGTTTCTAATTCATCTTATGCTATGTTGCAGGAAAAAATCGGAAGAAATCTGCATATCTCGAAAGAAAAAAGAAAACTACAGCACATGAGGCCTCTAGACATATATATTAACACCAGTTGGATGTGTAAGTTTGTGAAAATATTTTATTTTTAATCTGTATCATTGTGCTGTATATGTATTTATTATATCTCAATTTAATTTCTATAATATTTTGCACACCTATTAAGCCTAAGGAAGAGTAAGCATTAGAGCTAAGCCTAACTTTTCTGAATTATTGAACATGAATTATTGGTCAAATTTGGCCAAATATCACAGAAATTTCAGAAAATGTAAACAGTTTTCTTTTTATTTCCAAATTCGTGCCGTGTGAATATGTTCTCTCGCGACGTGTTACGCTTTCAATACAGTTATTTTCCGATATAGGCCACTTCTTCCAGGTCACTGCTCGGTGATATTTACAGTATATACCAATTGACCTGTTTTATATGAAACGGTAGTCATATATAAAAGCTTGTATTTTAGTTGTTCGCGCTCGTTACTGTCGCAGCTAGTGATAATAGTACAGACTAGTATTACTATAAGTATAGTATTATATGAGCTGTGATACAGACATAGGTATGGAATAGATAGATATGTCTTGTCGGTCTACGAGCTGCAGATCTCGTGACCGTTATTCCAAATATCAGGCGAGCCAATAAATTTGATGTGTCATGAAATACTCAGTCTGCATTTTAGTGCATTATAATTATATAACCTGCATAGTTAAATGGTTTTATTATAAAGTATATAAGTTAATTAATGTAAAGTTCATATACTTAAATATGTTTTTATGAAGATATCAAAGGTAACAATGAGCTCAAAAATGTTCATCATCAGTTAATTCCGTTTGGTCAATTACCATCTATATACCTACCACTAACTAACTCCAACTAACATATCCAAAATATGTTTTTTATCATTTCACAAGTCGAAATGACAGCTATTTACTTACATTGTATAAATATAAGAAACTATTTTTTATCCAAGTATATTTTATGTATTAATAAAGGTTTATATCATAAGAAAGGTTGTGCCGTGGTTATGTAAAGAAATTGAGTAAGGTTCGACGGTCAAAAAAAGTTGGACAAATCACATACGATACCAATATGTAGATATAACATATCAGATAAATGAAAATCATACTCATATTTACTTACCTACAACACCCCCCTTATCCTCCTCACCCCCCTCATGCCCTATTGAAGCGAAATACCTGAAACACCAACATCGTCCAGCCCCGAAATATCATGTCCGTTGAATATGTAATCTTATTTGAATAGCAAATCGCTTTAGGGTTACAGTTGGACTGATTCAATATACTGGGCACTCGGCACTCGGCCTCGAAGTCTCTCCACTATACTGGTCAAGTTTCTGACAGGTTTCGTCGATGCACGCCTTGTACACGTGTGCAGTGACCTTACTTCCATTACCAGCGTAATATGAAAGCTTAATAATTTCAAAAACAAAGTATAAAACAAAAAAAAAAACAGAAAAGGTCAAAAATTATTATTCTTAAATTTTGCATATAGCCATGTGCTTGCGTCTATTAATAACATTGAAGCATCTGTCTGTGCAATTGCCTCTGAGTTTATATGGCTATTTGCGACTTAGCAAAACCAAAACATTTTTTTTATTCTATCCGATTATATAATACTAGGTATTATTTTCGACACAGACTGAATTCCACGCAGGCGAAGCCGCGCGTTTTGTTAATCTTAGAATAAAACGACAAGCAATCATTAAAGGTGTATTTGAGTCTACAATCTCAATCGTAAGGATCAACTAAAATCCATTACGCTAACACCTTAATTAAATACAAACATAATTAAAATAATATTTACCGTTTAATTTTTAATATAACCTACTTTTAAAATGAATTTTATAATGTACATACAAATAACTTACCTAAACTCTTAAGCAACTTTTAGCGAAAGCGTCATAAGTACCATTAGACGCTACACATTTGCATATTTATTCTTTATATAAAGTTTGCAGAAAAAATGTCAATAATTACAAAATCGTTTGATCTTCTAGGCCATGAGCGGCGAAAGTGCTTAATGGCTAAATATCTGAAGATATATGAATCTCAACCGAAGACTATGGGGCCAGGTAAGCACGACCACCAACACAATCAACAGACTTAGTACTTATTGTACGTACAGGTCATATACAGGGTTACAGGGTAATATGTCACGATCCTTTTAAAGGGTTATAGTTCAGGACAATAGCTATCAAATGACCCCCAAAATGCTTATGCAAAAGTGTATCGTTTTCGAGTTATTCATTTTTTAATATTTTTTTTATTAAAAGTATGTTTATGATTCTAAAATTCAATAAAAAAAAATCAACGTATTTTCCCTATTTTTTTTGTATTTCTTGCTAGGGTACATCCTAGTTAATAATAACCAGTTATAAAACAAAAACAATCTTCAAGCATTTTTAAATTACAGATCCAAAACTGCACAACTTTTCGATTTTTAATTTTGATTCTTTAAGTTACTCGCAATTTTTTTGTAAAAATCACTATGGCTCTTATCGTGCGGATCATTTTAAAAACATCTGCGTTTCCATAGCTATCCATCGGTACATAAAAAGTACAGTAACAATCATAAACTCAGGAGAAAATTAGATAACAAAGAGACCAGGTAGGAAATTCTAAGAAATGCTATTGTTAAGAAATTAAATCTGGATCAAAGACAAAAGGACCTCAATGCAAAGTAGTTAAAGATTATTTTTAATAGGGGTAATAGGTAAAAAAGGAGAGATAAACCAGAGCTGTTTGTGGAATACTATTATCAATTCCTTTGAATTTACCGTCATTTTTTCTAATTTCCTTTTGTCTCATTTCTTTTAGGAATAAGAGTAATAAAACCTTGTCGGGGTACATAATACTCACTGTACTTGCACTGCTCGTATAGTGTGGACGCGCTTTAGTGAATATTGATCTCTTAAATTTTTGAAAAAAACCGCTTCGTTTACTGGACTCTGTTTCTTACAACTTCGTGACTCGGCTAGCTAAAAGGAATTTGTGATTTGTGTTTGTGATAACTTGGCGCGTAAAAAGGACTATTATGGCTGCAGAACAAAATTCTTCTCGTCGTCCGTACTCTAATGAGGAATACGCTGACATCTTATTTTGCTAGGGATATTGTAACGGTGACGCCGCAGCTGCTCTTCGTGAGTATAATCGTCGATTTCCGGATCGCCGGACACCTGACAATAGTGTCTTTATTGGTGTGTATCGTCGAATTAGAGAAACTGGTCGCGTGCAAAGGAGACAATCTGATTCCGGACGCCCTCGTGTCCGTTCTCCAGATGAAGAAGATGTAATTATTCGTCATTTTCGAGAGGACCCTACAGTTTCCACCAATATTGTGGCAAACCGACTGGGCGTATCTCAATGGAGAGTCTGGTTTACTGTCCACGCGGCTGGATTGTATCCCTATCATTACACACCCGTACACGTGATTGAAGAAGGAGATCCTGCAAGACGTTTAGATTTTTGCCGATTTATGCTACACTGTGATGCAGAAAATCCCAATTTTTTGAGAAAAATTTTATAGACAGACGAGTCAAAGTTTGACAAAGATGGTATTACTAACTACCACAATATTCGATATTGGTCTCAAAAAGAACAGGGAAACCCTCACAAAAAGCGATTAAGCGGTTCCCAAAGACGTTCCTCGGTAAACGTCTGGATGGGGATTATCAATGATAATCTTATTAGGCCACATTTCCTACCTGATAACTTAAATGGTGAAAGTTATGAAAGCTTGCTTAGAGAAATCCTGCATGAGTTACTCGAAAATGTTTCGCTGAAACTTAGGCAGAGAATGATATTCCAGCATGATGGTTGCCCCGCACACTTTCGAATGTCCGTAAGACAGTGGCTAGACAGCAATTATCGTAATAGATGGATTGGCAGAGGAGGACCAATCCCATGGCCAGCGAGAAGTCCAGATTTGACTCCGATGGACTATTATGTCTGGGGGCATATGAAAAGCCTGGTTTATGATGTTTCACCAGTACAAACAATTGAAGAACTCAAAACAAGAATAATGAATGCTGCAAATTCTATTCGACATAGCTTGAGTAGTGTTGTAGTAAAAAGTGAATTAAGAAAAAGAATGCGTATTTGTATACGAAATAGGGGATCTCATTTTGAACACGAATTATGAATAATAAACAGTGTAATTTCGAAAGTATGGAGTAACTAAAAAGATTAAGTATTTTGTTTTTGATTTAAATTCAAAATTGCAATGACAGCTCTGGTTTATCTCTCCTTTTTTACCTATTACCCCTATTAAAAATAATCTTTAACTACTTTGCATTGAGGTCCTTTTGTCTTTGATCCAGATTTAATTTCTTAACAATAGCATTTCTTAGAATTTCCTACCTGGTCTCTTTGTTATCTAATTTTCTCCTGAGTTTATGATTGTTACTGTACTTTTTATGTACCGATGGATAGCTAAGGAAACGCAGATGTTTTTAAAATGATCCGCACGATAAGAGCCATAGTGATTTTTACAAAAAAATTGCGAGTAACTTAAAGAATCAAAATTAAAAATCGAAAAGTTGTACAGTTTTGGATCTGTAATTTAAAAATGCTTGAAGATTGTTTTTGTTTTATAACTGGTTATTATTAACTAGGATGTACCCTAGCAAGAAATACAAAAAAAAATAGGGAAAATACGTTGATTTTTTTTTTATTTAATTTTAGAATCTTAAACATCCTTTAAATAAAAAAAATATTAAAAAATTAATAACTCGAAAACGATACACTTTTGCATAAGCATTTTGGGGGTCATTTGATAGCTATTGTCCTGAACTATAACCCTTTAAAAGGATCGTGACATATTACCCTGTAACCCTGTATAAAGTATCGAAACGAACTCCAACTACTACAAACCGTTTGAACTTGAACAGCTGTTTTTTAAATTAATAATAAAGCATTCATATATTTAAAGAAAATAACTGTGGTGTTATTTTTTTTGTCAAAGTTTTACAAGAAGAAAGTAGAAAAAAATTCATCGAAACATGCAAATTCATATAAGTGTTCCTCAAATTTTCAGTAATAATTATAGTCGACCACTTAACGACCTGACAGGAATAAGGAAAGCGAAGATAATCGTTGTAACTGCAAAAGGCTCGGCTGTGTCGCCTACATAATGGCCACATCAAATATCTCAGCTGTTTATTTCTAACAGATTTATTATATAAAACATTAAAACGATATCTTAAGATACAAACATTCTGACTAATGTATACATAAATAACTACGTATCTCGTCTTTTCTTTGTTTTCTTTACATATATAATGCTGACGATGTAAGGTTCGCAGGGTGTGTAATTATCACATGCATTCTCAGCAGCTGGCTTGTCTGTACTGAGCTCGGAGCGTCCCAGCGCTGGGTCCACCGTTTCTTCTAAATCTGTTGTCTCGTTTAGTTCGCTGTTGCAGTCGACTGTCTCCCCGTCGCTGTCCTCCTCCTTAATGTGCAATGGGCTGCTGCATTCGATCTGATTCCCCGATTTACTGGTGACTCTGTTCTGACAGTGAAACTTGTGGGGAACGACACCTTTCCTCAGAAATAATCTCGACGAACCAACCAACTTCCATCTTAAATAATTTGCCATGTCGTGTTCCAACTAAAATGAGACATTTTAATTTTTATCTTATATTTACGAACAAAAAACACGGACAATAAAAAATACGCAGCACCCTTACTAATATTATAAATTCGAGTGGTTTTTGTTTTATAGAGGCGGACGAGCATACGGGCCACCTGATGGTAAGTGATCACCAACGCTTAGACATAGGCATTGTAAGACATGTAAACAATCGCTTACTTCGCTTGATAATAATCTTTATTTATAAAACAACACTATACCACTTGACTAATTTTATTATATTCACTTTATTTTTACTTCCAAAGATCCAATAACAATAGGCATGATGACAGTATTAAAGAATTTAAAAATAAATGATTTTAGAGAAGAAACTATTTTAAAAGGATTCTAAATTATGATCCTATTTTAATATATACATTGGGATTAATAAGATTTTTAATAAAATAAAAGTATAAATTCTGCAATCGGCCATTTTATTTGAAACGCTAATCAGAGCGAATGACGTCACGCCTTTTTATTTATAACCGTCTCTCTTGAACAGTTGTTGTGTTTACGCGTTTCAAAATTAATTTTGCATCGAATTGCACGTTGTTAAATTTTCGAATTCATTTTTAGAAAGTCAGTACCTTAGAAAATACGCAATACTTTCTGCCTTTCTTCGTTGGGTATAGACACAATACAACGTTTACTGTCGTTTTCTGAGGCGTGACGTCACGTCAAGCGCCATGACACCTGCGGGTGTTTTCGAGCGAAATTCAAAATAGGTAAATGAAAATGCAATTACTTGCGTAAGCAGTTAGTTTATTACTGAAATAAAATTATTTTCAGTATTAGTAGACGTGTACCTACATTATAGAAGGTTATTTCAAAATCAGTCATCATGCCTATTGTACTGATATCAAAACGCCATTTTCGTGAATCCATCATGAATAGCATAGATTATTCAAGATATCGACCAATGATATTATCACATCATTTCAATGTCAAAATTGTTTATTTGTATTTACGCCTCCTGTGGTCAGACCTAATCTAATCTAAAAATTCTATCGCGTCAAGTTCACAACTCCACTGGTCTAGTCATTATTGATTCATAATGCGCAAAGTGTAAACAAATAGTTTTTTTAATGTTTTAAACACCTTAACGTGTTTTGATAATAATTTTAAGACCTTAATTGTTTATATTATTAGTTCAAATTATTTTACGTCACATTTAAATAAACTTGATTTTTTTTACTTGTAAATAATGTGATTGTGATTATAATGAATGTTAGTTACTAGACATATTATTTACTTTAAAGTTTATTATTTACATCGCAAATGAATCACTGCACTTTCTACCAATCATAAAGTTATCAGTAATATATATTTTAGACGCAGTAAATCGTTATCACTGTATGATAAGAAGCTATTTCTTACGTCAAAGTGATCCTCACAAACATAACGACTTGACTTCGGGTGCAGGGGCCGGTGTTTCGGCTGATTTCGGCCCATCACACGACACCACTCACTCCGTCTCTGCTCTCCGACCGGCATGCTAAAGAATAACTTGTTCGGCGTACGAACTGTTGTATTCCTACAACCTGGCACAACACAGTACTTGTACATAGATTTCTTAGACATTTTGTTCGTGCAAAATATGTAAAAAAAAAAACGTTCGATGCGGCCGCCATGAACCGAATATGGCAAATGCGAATGAGTACGAGTGTGAAAGAGACCCATGGATGTGCGACACGTGTCGCCGATTACGTGTGGGGGCGAGTGACGTCAGAGACGCGCGACGCAGAAATGGCGGCGGAATAAACTTACGATGAGCGGTCGTTTCACCGGTGTTACTTGTTAAGTTTTTAAGTATTAATATCTCTCATTATGTTATTATTTTATAATAGCTATCCATCCTGACTTTGTAGAAAAACAACTACAATATATAGTCCAAATCACATAGTATAATTGCATATAGTTAATTAGTATATATAATATAATATATACTAATTAATATATTTATTAAGCTATTACTAATTAATTACTTATATAATATACAGTTAAGAGATTCCTTGTTTCAGACACTGCGTTGTTAAATTAAAAAAAAAAGATGCCCGCTAAACTAATTTCAAACCGCCATTTTGCTAGTAGACAGCTGAAAGGTAATATAATTAATTAATCATTGGCGCGACTTGTGATTTGTGTAATATTTTCAAATGTGTTATTTGGATTTTTAAGAGTAGTTGAGTGAGTATTTACATCAATTTTCACTTCTGCATGCTAAAGATACTATTTAAATAAAATAAAGTAAGTAAATGATCCAATGATTGATTGATTGTACTTAATGACTTATTCATAGACGTAAATATTTGATATTTATGAATTGAATTTAATTTCAATTCGATAATTTAATTGTTTTAATTCTAAATTACTTATTTCATTTTAGTTTTACTTATATTCCGAGTCAATTAATTTAAATGGATGAATGTATATAAATTAATTACATGTTAATATATAAGAGCAAATGACTGTATTCACATTATTTTAATGAGCATGCCGTGTTGGGTACACGTGTTTGGGAATGTATTTAGCTTGGTAGGTACCACCTATCGGATATACTACCGCCAAAAAGCAATATTTAGTATTGTTGTGTTCCGGTTTGAAATATGAGCTAGGCAGTGTAACTACTGGCACAAGGGACATAACATCTTAGTTATTAGTATCACATTGACGATGTAAAGAATCGTTTGTTGTATTTCTTACAGCGGTCTATGAGCGGTGGGACTACGTATAATACCATACCATTTATTATATTATTATGATATATAGAAAAAAAACAACCATATGAAACGTATATATTTCACTTGTTTGTTTTTCATAGTTTAAACCATTTGTATTATCCTGTTACGAGTTATTACGACAAGCAATAAAAGTGCTTCAATAATTTCACATAAAATATATATAAAATCGTAACATCAAATAACAATAGACTCGCGTTTATTTAACAATAGAACACGATTTTGAACACATAAATGTCACAATATAAAAGCGAATTGCATCGCCATTATAATAACACTTATTTTTATTTGTTTAATTCATTTGGCGTTTGCTTTTAGAGCACGAAATTGGCATTCAATTTAATATTGATGATAGACATTCTCCCGGTACAATGCTATTTTAATCTTACCTTTAGTTTGTGAAACAGGACGCAGAAAATTTCGGACGAGATTTAAAAAAAAAAAAATTGTTTTCAAAAAATTGTAGAAATTTATGTATTGTATGTTTTATGTATTCTTCGCCTAAAACAAAACTGTACACTTAAAATTTGAGTCAAGTTATAAGTTGGACAGGCCATGTTTGCTTATGAAAAATGTACCGAGCGCCTCTTGGAATGTCTGGCTGTAGAGAAGCAGGACATCTACCTTTAGATGAAAATAATATATCGATAAAATATTCCCATAAGACTTAAGAATTTATTAATATGACTAAAGTACGCTGTAGACAATTAAATCATTATATTGAGATGAAGAAACAGGAACAGGAATGACACTTTGTATTATGTAACAATAGTAATAGTATGTTTATTACTATTATACAATAAGGACTACGTGATTTGTATATCACGTGCCCGATAACTCGCCCGCTATAAATTTGTCAGAATTGGTTATGTGTTGTTCTAATTATGTAAGTAAACTTCCTGATTCTCTTTATTTTGTGACAGACAGACAAACAGAGCGCAATTCTGATATGAAACGAAGGTATTATTCTGTTATTTCTCGTTATAACTCGACTGAGCGTGAATGTTGTCTGGCGCAATGCAAAGGACAATATTAATTGTATTATGTATAAATGTGTTCTAAGCCTTTTAGAAAATATAACGTTATACTGGTCGCCTCGAAAAGTTAAAGGTCCTAAATTAATTGTTAATATTTAGTTTAAGGTTAATATTTCTTTAAGCATTTCTGGTTATCCTAAAGGTTGACTGCTAGAAAATGCCTTCTGCTTCAATTAAATTAAATAAGGATTGTAAGAATTGAATGTACTTATAGTAATATTATTAAAAATCGACGTGAATTTTCAATCAATTTGATTTATTGTTTAAATTTTATATTGGCGTTTTCGTTTTCAAAAGTCTCTTTCTTTTCTCCAGTTTACTTTAATTTGCATGGTAATGATGAGTCAATAGACCAATGAACGTTAATTATTTAGTCAGATTAGTGAAGGCATTGACATTTGGTATCAGGCTTTTAGGAAAAGGAGGTTAATAATCTATGATTTTAAAACAGACCAATTAACAATTTATTGATCCAAACTTTCTATTCGCTAGCGAAAATAAGCAAATCTTTGTAAGAACTTTTGACTGATTGGTATTAAAGTAGTTTTAATTTTATATTTTCTGACTTTTAAGGGCCGTAGGAAAACTATGTAAATCGCTGCATCTCATGACATGAACGAACAGCGGGGCTCTAAAACATTCAGGCTCCGCTGGGAATCCACGCAAGCGAAGCGCGATTACGATTCTATATTGCGAGTATTGTAAAAGTTTATTTTGCACTAAACCCCCTTATCGTCGATACGACGTTTAATATACAATTTATAACAGAAGGACACGCCCTACGACTTACGAGTCTTATTATAATATATAGCTGTAGATGTAGGAGCTGTAAAAAGCAGTAAATAAAATTAAATATTTTACATTATAAAATATATTTATTATAAAAACTTAAAATATCTTTTTTAAAACGCAGAAATAACATTTTTTTGGATATAATATATAATAATGGAAAAAAACTCCACTTGCATACAATTCTGAAAAGATGTAAAAATTCTGATTTATCAGAATTTAAGTCAAGAATGAAGATTCTTCATAACGAACCGATAGTAGCTAACTTAACTTTTAATTAAATAATTTTACATGCTGACTGAAGAGAGAGAGAGATTTTAGTATCCTCCTTGAATAAAGAATAATTTGATTTTGTTTATCCACCGGAAGCAGCCGAGAGAGCCTCTTACGAACTAATATATTAATAATTAATACATTAGTAATAAGTACCTACTACTTATTACTAATGTTAGCTTACTTTATTTATTGTGAGAAATTTAAATTCGTATAAAGACACTCCGCCACCAACATCCGCCACCAATCCGCATTGGAGCAGCGTGGTGGAATAAGCTCCAAAGCCTTCTCCTCAAAAAGGGAGAAGAGGCCTTAGCCCAGCAGTGGGACATCTACAGGCTGTTACCGTAAAGACACTTGAGTTAATTCCGTTTTAGATGTAGAGTTCGACACGTACAACATGGAAAATCTTATGTCGACATTCTGTTTGCGTTATTACGAGTATTTATTTAGGAAGTCGATGTGAAATTTTCGGAAGGAGTCCATCATGTACTGGAACTCGTCCTGTTGGTGCAGGATGGTGGTGCGAAAGTGAAAAGTGCCCGGTAGCTGACCGAATCCCGAACCTGGGACCACGCAAATACCTGCAATATTTGAAAAAAAAGTCTAATTAGGAAGACGTAAATTAAAAAGATGTTATTTTTTGTACTGAAATAATCTTTAAATGATTATAATAACATGAGTAAAAAAATTATGATTTATCATGTAAACTATTTTTTTATAAACAAATCAATTTAGGCGCTCTCGTATAATTCTTGGTCCGTCCGAGTTTTGGCTGTGACGTCACTTTGCCCAATCGTCTCATCATACAGTCATACTCTTATTTACCAATTCAAATACCCAATTTTAATCCCTTATAGGTACTCATAAAATATATATCATACCTCATAGAGCTTTTAAATTATTCATTTGTAAATTATTATAATTCTTAACAATTATAAAAAAATATGACTTATTTATTAATAATTATATAATGTATATATAATACATGAAATAGTCATGTCTGTTTTAAATTTTGATATTAATAGCAAGCAGGAGGGGTAAAAATAGTTTAAATTCTATCAGGTAAGTGTTACACTGAAATGAAACGTCACCTGTCTCCTCCAGCAGGCGCAGGCAGTAGAACTCGTCCGCAGGGACGTTCATCTCGACTGCGGCGAGCTGCGCGCGCGCCGGCAGCTCCACGCGTGGGAATGCGAACACTGCGCCCTAATAAATACAAATATCACTAAATTTTAACAGACAAGAGTTTTGTATGGCAACCGAGGTTTGTAGATAAGTGAAGAACATAAGTGTATACAACGTCGTGTCTCACCTCGATGGGGTTGCAGGAGTACCCTGGGATGGCGTTGAGCGCCCGCGCGGCGGCGGCGGCGCGCTCGGCCAGCGCGCGGCGCACGGCGGCGCGCTCGCGCGACCAGCTCGCGAAGGACGCCTCGCCCGGCCGCGGCGGCTGCATCTGAGCATAATTCACATTATACAGTACGCTGGCCGAGTCATTTTATTATAAATACAAGGAAAGTAAAACTCGTCTCAGTCGTTATATTCGACGTCACTCACGACGCAGTCCAGCGCGCACTGGCCGAGCACGGAGGGGCACTGCTGCAGGCCGCGCGCGGCCTCGAAGGCGGCGCGCACGCGGGGGTCGAGCCGCGGCAGCTCCGCGAGCCCGGCGCGCAGGCCGCACTCGGCCGCCCAGCCCTTCGAGCCCGTGCTGAAGCTCGCCAGCTCCATGCTGCTGTACGGCGCGCCCATGTCGTGCATCACCTGAGAGGTACACAAGTCTATTGAGAATTACTGCCATCGATGCTGAACCGTACTCCTATGAGACGATGTCGATGCTCTGTCGGCCTTTGATTCGATTGAGTCGGAGCCGCGGAGTGGGCGGTACCTTTCCATTCGGACACCAGCGACAAATTGAACGTTTCTATCCTATTGCTCAGAAGTTCTCCTTTCCTCTTAAGGAGATGGTTTTTGAACTATTATTTCTCTTATTGAAACCGCTAATTAATTTTCTCGCGATTTGTTTTCCGTACAACACGGGATAAATTATAAATACTCAAAAATACTAACCTTTTTGAAGGAATGGAAGGGCTTGGAAATAATGTTCTCTTGGTAGACCTCATCAGCCAATATGAAGAGATCGTGATCATACGCGAATCTTATTATTTCCTCAATATTTTCTTTCGAAAGCACCTGTCGGCGTTCAATTCATTTTATTACATTGAATACAAAATTACTCTAATGCATTTTAATCATTAATCAACTTACAATCTAATAATATTAGTGACTCCCCCCCCCCCATGCTAATTTAAAAATAATTAGAAATATATTGCTGAAATATTTGTTAAAAATCGTCCTAAGTTGACTTAATTTAATTATATTTTTATTAGTTTTAAGTTCATAGTCCATATTACACATAGTCCATAGTCCCCATAGTTTTTAGTTTTAATTTAAACCGCTATTGTTCAGTCAAATATCAGCTAGCTGACCATATTTTTGATGATTTGATGTGATTTCTTAAATGTAAATATACTACAATACTAAATAATAAGTAATTAATAAAGTAATCTATTATACGTCCCTTTATCCAATACGCGTTATGCTGCAAACTCTACAATATCACGCGTTTTCTCACTATATAATAAAAGATACTCTCACATTGATATATTTAATCGGTCAATTAAATCATTTAAAAAAGATATTCTTAGGGCTCAAAATTCAATTTAGCCAATCACACTCACACAAACTCACGTACACTCAAATACTTACACACTCAAATACATACAATCACTCATACACACACAAATTACAGTGTAACTGCATAACCACACTCACGCAAAACACAGTCGCCTAATCGAATTGTAATGTTTTGTTTTAACTCATTATTATTTTGTTACATTTACATTTTATTTTTCAAAACTGTGTGTTGCTACTTCTGTCAACTATTACTAAGTTTGTATAATTCAATGGAAAACAGTAATTGGCTCTATTGTCTGTATATTTTATTTTTAATGTCAACATATTTTGTATCATGCTGTTGTTTTCCTAAATAAATAAATAAATAAATAAATAAATAAATAAATAAATAATTAACTGTAAAATATATGAGTGGGTGGTTACCTACCCCGACGGACTAGCAATAAGCCCGCCGAGTTTTTTTATCTAAGTTTAAGTCTTTTTTGCCTCCCTTCTTTTCCAATTTTTTTAAAAAGCAGTAAATGCCAGTATTTCAGTTTACAATCAGCCAAATGCAATATTAATAATGTTTTAGATATATCTAACATTTATGATAATAACAAGTTCGTACCTGAATAAATAAATGACCAACAATGACAGCTCCAGCTGTAATGATTACAGATTTAATAGAATAGTTATCGGGAATCTTTGCAATAGAATCGAATCATTAATTCTGAAGAGACACTAGAGTGCCCCTACAAGTGAAACAAAAGTAAATAGCTTCGGTAATGAAACAGCCAAACCCTCGGGAACACGGACTAAACTGACTTTCCTCCTTCGTTTGATTTTACCCTTTACTTAATTATTTAATCTATTTCATTACTGTTTATAGAGACTAAGTTAATTTATCTTACACGCGATTAGACAATGGCCGTCGCTTAATGCTTTAAATAAAACTGTAGCGATTTCGATTTATGTAAATCTTCATTTTACAGAAATAATGCATTGCTTATTGCCTCGTCTTCTTGTCTTTTTTTATAATATAGGTAGGCGGACGAGCAAATGTGCCACCTAATGGTAAGTGGTCATCGACGCGCATATCTGGTAAAACCAGAGATAATAATATAAGATATACTAACTGTTAAGGGAAATGTATGGGTTGCACAGGCAATAATGAACGTAATAATGTTAAAGTAAGCTTTTACCTGTCCTGTGGGATTTCCGGGATTTATAACGACCAGCGCTCGCACGTTACTATCGATGCTAGCCTCTCGCCAGCATCTCTCTAGCTCCTGGATCTTTAACGCCCAGTTATTATGCTCGTCCAAATAATAATTCGCTTGACGCAATCCTAATTCCGAGAGGGTTCCCGAAAAGAGTGGATACTGTGGTATAGAGACCATTACCGCTGTAAAAGAAATAATAACCATTAAGTTTTGTGATGGGGCGATATGTTTTCCTGATAGATTTCAGTCACAGCCGTCAATGTCAACGGAGAATAGCACAGATGCATTTATTTCCTCACTCTCATAATCCTTTGGAGCGCAACATTCACCATGACCGAAGAGAGCTCATGGTCTACGGCCTGAGGTGTTTTCCGAGGTAACGTTTTTTAATATTTAGTGAGATTAATTTAATTTCATAACTGAATTACCAAACTAAACATATTTTATAAATATTAAGTGCGTACATGATGGTTTCCCATCGACATCTTGCACGAACAAAGAGAGCACAGTCTTGATGAGGTCGGAGGCGCCTGCGCCGAGGTACACGTGCTCGGGCGACGCTCGCACACCGTCGCGCGCGCTCGTGTACCGCGCCGCGCGCGCGCGCACCAGGCGCAGCCCTCCCGGCGGGGAGTACGCGCCAACTGATCCTTTGCTGAAAAATAAAATGAAAGGGGTCCTTTTGTGAAAAAATATTATTAATTCTAATATAAGATTAAGAGAACATTTCGTGCTTTAATACTATCGAGATGTACACGGTAGCATGGCAAGTGATCCCGTGGCGCTCCTCGTTAAGACGGAAAGGGTGCCGCTGGTTTTTTAGTGGGTATTCCGATGTTCAGGGCCCACTGTTCCCGTGGGAGAAACACGTAATGCGTTTTTCCATCGTAAAAAAAAAGCTTACATACAATATTTTATATATCTTTAAAATGGATTTTCCACTACAATATCAAATAAAAAATTATAAATTTTGCTTTATATCCCCTCTTAAGCCAGATTTAAAAAACTCTTACGCGCAATCTTCGAGAATTTCTTTAGCGCGTTCCTTGACGTCCTCGGGTATGTCGGGTGACGTCGTCAGTTCGGGACACGCGACTAACGCTAACACCTGCATAAAACATATTTAACAAATACTTTATAAAAATATGTATAATAGTTCAAAGTATAATAATAATTAGCAATTGAAAAGTTTACTTCTTCTACTGTAGAAACTCATAACGGTAATATTAATAGGTATCTCAAAAGGAGACAAGTAATCAAACCGATATTTGATGTAAAACTTCGTTACGGATGTAATGAGTTGGCAGAATAATTGTCAAATATACTGCCACAACATTATAAAAAGAGCCATTATTAGCACAGTTAAAGCAAGTCGAATGAAAATAATAACTTCTGCAATGTTCGTGTATGAAGTGTATAACCTGGTACAAATCCTGACACCTCGGCGTATTTATGTTCTTAATACGGCAAAGTTTCATAAGGTCCGAACACATATTTTCTTCATAATAAAAGTAAATAATACACACCTGTCTTATGAAAGTGAAAGGCTTTTGACCGAGCGCATGAGCGTCACCGAGGTTTGCACGAACCACGCGATTGAAAGGCTTATTCACACCCTGAAATAAAGATATTATTTATTAACGATGTCCTCCTAACCTTCGATCTCGGTGGCCATTCTTACAGAGACGAGCCGTCTGCACGGAACATAATATCATAGTGCACAAAATTGTGCAAATGAGAGTACCTCGTCTAACACTCGACGACTAATCAGACATGACGATGATGAGGCTTTACATGATTTCTATAATAATGCTTTCCATATAAGGGAGTGGTAAATCTTCCGACTTCCAACTCCGGCTGCTGCTGAGAGCTTAACTAAGTAGTTAACAGTTTTCATTAAACACAGATAATAATAAAACCATCGTGCATCGGACTTGAAAAATATTTCAAAGTGTGTGCGCAGGCGTTATGATCTTACTGCTCATAAGATGTTTTATCTCTTTCGCACAAATCCTAAGTATACTCTTATAAGCAATTAGTTCGTCCTAGTAGCACGACCTCAATTTTCACGAAATAGATTCGGTCTCGACCCTAACAAATTAATTTTGACTGTATTTTATGGAAGGTTATAATGTCGGTGATGCGAATTACATTTCTCCAAACCATCGTTACATTTCCCCGGAAGCCGCAATAAAGGCTGAACTCTCCCCGGCCGCCGATGTGAAGGATATTTCAATTGGCTCTATTCGTTCTAAATATTATGTTGTTGAGGGTATTCCGGTTCGGTAAATTATCTCGTACTCTATCCACATATCACCGAAAACGCTAAATAGTGACAAGAATTTTGAACTGTATATAGGTACTGTTGACTGTAAAGTTACTGATTTTTTTTATAGAATGTCTGGTGTCCCAGTGGCTTAATACTTAATACTAGAGACAGATTGATTTATAAGGAATCCTTAAAGAAGTTTTCAAGGCAAGTTATAAGAAAATAATTTAAGGTTCATCTTAAAGATATTTTTATTTAATTTATTAGCTATTAAGTTTTATTACTCATTGCTCGAGCTAAGATATTTGTTTAACTATAGAAACTGTTAAATATTAAATTGATGTCATTAATATAATACATAATATTGTACATTACGTTTTTACCTTAATATTCCTACAGTTTCGGCTTTTATTAATAATAACATTTTAGAGAAGAAACTCGGTAGTTAATTAGTCTTGTGAGTTAATTATTATTAATACAATATCGTAAAGATACAATTTTACGGTTAGTTTACCTTATAAGAGCTAATTGTAACAAAACTAAACTAGTATTTATTTCATTTTAAGCAAAGGCTCACAAAGATTCGTATTTTGTATTTAAGAAACTAAGAAGATTGTCTGCGCCATTCAGTAAATAAATAAAATTAAATAATAAATATTATAAATAATAAGTACCAATAATGAATGAAAATTACATTGATAACACTGCGAGTATTATACGCACACAAACGAGAGGTCCAATCCTTGTTCCTATTCGCTTCTACTCGCCCCAGATCAGTAGTAAAAAAGTGCATAATCGATGTGGAGCGCATGCGACGGGTTGTTCCCGAATTTGTCATAAAAATAATTACAATCAGTGAAGAGACAATCACTATAAACTATTACGCAAGTAACTAAAGTGTGCGTGAGCTGTGTAACATTAACTGCTGTTGGTAGGTAATGATCACGACACCACGTCGTGGAAATCCTCAGCTCCAGTATCAATCAAAATCAAAATCCAGTAAGTACCTCCATCCTTTTGCCCATACAAAGATTATAAAACAAAATGTGTGTGTTTTGTTTATATTTAGATACAATCCTTAACGAGTTTAAAAAAAAGCCGCTTTCGAATCTGTTTGCTTGCATACTTCTGAGTTACAAGATTGTTTTTTCTGGAATATTTTGTATGTGTAGTATATAAGTTGTCTTGTTTACATAATACAAGCTATGCTGATTTGGGATCCGATGACCGTGTGTGAATAATGTCCCAGGATATTATTATTATCTATAATAATATTAAAAAAAGATAAAGTTTGTGAGGTTGTAGGAGGTAACCTCTGGAACTACTGAACCGATTTTGAAAATTATTTTACCAATAGAAAGCCACATTATTTGTGAGTGTCATAGGCTATATATTAACCTGAAAAATGAAAAGACTTTTTATGGAAGTCGAATTTGCAAAGTAAGTCGGAGAAAAAACGGTTGAACGAAAACGTTTCTTATGAACGCTGCCTTAACGATGAGAGATTAGATAGTTATATGATCGAGTTCTAGAGAAAAGTTGTAGAGCTTGATAATGCCTACAAAAAAGTCAGCGACAGCATGTCTAACTTTTATATTTAAGTCACAAAACGTAGCTTTTTATATTAAAAATAAGTAAACTTATCGTCTCAAGTGCTTAAAACAAAAGACTTTTCCTTTTTTATTGCATATAATTTAGACGAATGGTTAAAGAGATAATATAATATATGTATGGAACCGCGACTGTCTCGTAATCTATTGGGTTATATTCTATTAGACAGTTTTTTTTAAACAACACGTCAATATATTTAAATAAATTGCTTTATCACCAAGGAAATTTTATTTAGATAAAACTCCTTTTAAAGTATGTTTTTGGTTGCATAGTTTAAAAGTTAATTTAAAATATCAAATACGCAAGACAATTTGATTAATGTTAGGCCATCGTACTTTCGGCAGTCAGAAAATGAATCATAATACTCAATACTAAGCGAACCACAATTATAATTTCATCACAAGTAAAAATGTTTACCGCCCAACGAAGTGGGCACGGGTCAGCTAGTTAAATTATAAAGATAAAAAACCTTGAATTTACATAATTCATGCAATTTGAAAATAGCTCTGTTATATTATGTTACAAGTACCCCATTTAGTTTTGGTTGTAACAATTATTGGGAGGATATGCCATAATCGCCTCGCTTGGCAGACGGGACGTGGTCGCTCACTATGGGCCTCATAAAAAGGCTCAAGGTTACCCAAAGAGCAATCGAGAGGGCTATGTTCAGAGTTTCTCTGCGTGATCAAATCAGAAATAATAAAATCCGCAGGCGAACCAAAGTAATCGATATAGCCCGAAGAATTGCTACATTAAAGTGGCAGTGGGCGGGGCACATCACCCGTAGAACTGGCGGCCGCTGGGGCAGAAAGGTTCTCGAGTGGCGACCATGAACTGGAAGACAGCAGTGTGGTCAACAAGGTGGACCGACCACATAGAAAGAGTCGCGAATGCGAAGCCGTTGGATGCGGGCAGCGAAAGACCGGCCAAAATGGAAATCCTCGGGCGAGGCCTTGGAGCAGTGGACGTCTTTCGGCTGAGATATGATGATGATGATAACTAGTTTTATTTCCCAAGTTTCGATCGCCGACATTCGAGGCGCCATGTTTTCACGAATCCATAATGATAATCATAGATTATTCACCATCACAACCAATGAGATCGTGTTAGTTCTTAAATGTTATTTGTCAATGTTCTTTATTTGTTTTTACTCCTTTTTTGCTTTTATATTTTAATAAACGCGGGCGACTCGCTTAGACAGATAATTGTATTATTAATTATTAAAAGCTTATTTAACTTGCAATATTAGTTCGTTCAAGTCGAATCTTACAACCTGTATAATTGATATATTTTTGATGACAATGCCTTTTTATAGTATGCATAAGCTTATAAGGGAACTCCTTTTCCGCAAAATTTTGTAAACGCATTCAATCAAGATAGCCCGTTCTAACGTCTTAAGGTACTGAATTGTTTTCGCCTTTTAACATATAAATATTTATTATTTAAATATAATTATTAAAAAATATATCAAAAACTAATATTTTTAATTTTTTTTTAATGAAGAGTCGAGAGAGATGAATATTTAAATAAACTTACTTTCTCAAGTTCTCTCTCGATCTGCAGCGCACGCTCCACTATCGGTCCTCGCACCGCGTACTGAATATTCAAAAGTTTTTGATTCACACTCTTTTCCGTCAAACACTGCTCCAACTTCATGTTTGTTACTTGTTGTTACTCGGAAACTTAGAACCTTCAATGTTAGCAATTGTAGTTTGAATGAAATAATTCTTAACATGAAATCCTTATAAAGACTGGAGACTGCACTGCGATACGGCGGTGAATCCCGTTGCGTCTTTTGACTGAGATTTTCCTGTTTAACTTCTCAGTGATCTTAAGATACTCTTTATGTTTATATTATTATCTATTCTTGATTATAATTATTCACGAAGAAATATCCCCTTTTTCTCAATAGATATGATATATATAAATCGTACTAGAGACTCGCCACGATTTTGCAAATGTTACATTAAGTAGGTAAATATAGGACGGGCCGGTTGGCGTGGTTGGTAGATACCTTTCACGCCGAAGGTTGTGGGTTCGATTCCCACCCAGGACAGACATTTGTGTGCACTAACATCTTTGTCCTGAGTCTGGGTGTAAGTATCTATATAAGTATGTATTTACAAAAGAAAATTGGTATATGTATATCAGTCATCGGGTTTCCATAGTACAAGCTCTGCTTAGTTTGGGATCAGATGACCGTGTGTAAATAATGTCCCGTGATATTATTATTATTATATAAATATTGCTTTTGTGTTAGTTTGTCTGTTGGTGAAAACTAAATGAAAATCCCGAGTGGCTTTTGACGTCAGTGCGAACTTACATACAGACAGACGCGACAGGTGACTTTAATTTATAATTTGTGTAATGTTGCATTACACTTTACTGTATTTTTTATTTATTGTAGGTAGGCGGCCTGGCAAACCACCTTGTGGGTCGTGTTCACAATTGCCTACAAACTTTAGCGCAGTTAGAAATATTAACCATTCCTTACATCGCCAATGCGCTACCAACCTTTAACTAAGATGTTATCCTTTAAGTCAGAACGCAACAATATAATCTAGACACGCGGTAGCGTGTCAAGCCAAGTTCAAGCTAACAGAACTGGCGAGCAGCACCGTGTGTAATGTTACACGAACCATTTGGAGCCACTTTTGACCCCCTCATAACTCTAAAACTATTTCACATAAACATGTCAAATTTGGCTTATATATTGCTAATTATTATCATGTACTTACTAAAACAGTCATGGAAGAGGCATATGTCCTATGTCTTGTTTCAACCAGCAAGCCAAATTTTCGGAAGAATAAAATAGGAACTTGTAACTTTAGAACTTGTAAAGGCTATAATATAATTCGTATATGAAAACTAGCCAAGTCAGACCTTAGGCTTCAATATATTATTCTAAGTTATAAGAAAAAATGATATTTTAAGTTGTTATAAATAAATTTCAGGACTGACCATTGAACTTGGCTCTTATTTCACATTTATGTTTTTGATGGAATAAGTATAACTTGGCAGTAGAATATATGATGAGTTGTAATACCTTCCCAGACGTACTTGCACGAAGCCCTACCAGTCCTACCACTAAGTAGAGGATAATAATCATTTACTTGTCTAAAAGCGTTGAAAGTTATCATTGTCAACAAACCTTTTCAGGCATGCAAATGTGAATAGAAAAATTAAATTAGCTACATTTACGATAAATAAAATAAAACAAAAATACTTCATGAAAATATGATCTATGTGAAAGAATTCATACCATTAATTTAATGATAACGAAAATATAATCATAGCTTTAATCCTTTAAAGCCTTAATTACTAAAAATAGGAAAAAAAAACATATAATGTACGTATTGATTAGTGAAGTTGTCTTAATATTCACTAATTGTGTAGTAACTTTTTGACTGCCACGTTATATATGTATATAGTAAAATATACCACAAAAAAATTAAAATTACATACCACACGGTACCAAACCAATTAGCATAAAGCTTTACGTACTTTACTTGACTTAGCGCACGGATGTAGTGTGTAAACTATTGTATATAGTAAATTTGTCTCGTTTGTACGTATATAGATCTGCAGGTGCAGTGTTAGAGTGGATTCACTATGGGCTAACTCCAGTGTGTCCTTGTGCTTATTAATGTATAATAGTAACCCCTGGGTGGATGAAATCGATAACAATGTCATTGACATACAGATAAAATTAATATCGACAAAGAATTAAAACCCTACTTCAAAATTGCCCACACGTATACTTAAATTAAAAATGTATAAACATATTTTTAATTACGTTGTAATAAAAGGCCATAATGATGATATAAAAATTTACTGTTATTTAAATACAAACAACACCCGCTCAGTTACTTTTGGAGAATTATCTAACCTTGTTCTGACTAGCATCGACTTCAAATATAACTGGCGACGTATTGTCAATGCAAGTCAAGTAATGGTAAACCCACGGCTGAGATAAGGCTTTGTCTCCCATAGAGGAGAACGTTAGGAGGTTTTTTTTTTTTGAAAAGGAAGGTGGACGAGCATATGGGCTACCTGATGGTAAGTGGTCACCAACGCCCTTAGACATTGGCATTGTAAGAAATGTTGCCCATCGCAATGTAATTACACTGGCTCACTCATCCTTCAAACCGGAACACAACAATACTAAGTACTGCTGTTTTGCGGCAGAATGTCTGATAAGTGGGTGGTACCTACCCAGACGAGCTTGCACAAAGCTTTATCACCAGTGAAATATTATTGTTATTCCACAACACTGATATAAATCGACATTATACGGGTGGGTAGATACCTATACAAATGGGATAATTTCTGTAAAATGACACGCATGTAGGTTTCCTCAGCATGTTTTCCTTTATCACAGGGCACGAGATGAATGATAAACACAATTTAATCACATCAAAATTCAGTGGTGTTGCCTGATTTTAATTCGAACCCGCTTTCATCGGTCAAGATTCTCGTGCTCTAACCACGGGGCCATTTCGGCTCTAAATTATCAATATAAGTTTACCGCGTAGATATCTTTTCATATATCATATCGAGGAACAAACATAAAGAAAAAATAAAATCGAATTGACAACAAATAAAAATCATCAATTGTTTTTCCTTATAAATTTTAACGTACTAAACGCTGGTACAAAACCGTTTCGAGGTCCGATGTGATGCCCGGAGATGTTTCCTTATCGCGGTACTTCACCAGACGCGATTACTGAATAAAACTGCTTTTCCCGAGTTTAAAGCACAAACACTTGCCCTCTTACCGGTACATTAAGGTTATTTTATTTACATAAGATAATAGTTAATCATATATTTACATACATTTGATTAATTATTATCGGACTACGATCGTAGTCTAGTTTATCTTAATAAATGACGATTCAAACGTGCTTCAAATTGATAATTATTATTATGATTTAATTCATAAATGTCTAAAAACGATGCATATGCTTCACATTACATACACAAAGAAGAAAAATTAGTCTAAAATATAATTTAAAAAATAAAATGGCGTATGGTAACTTGTGTGTGTGAACATTAAATTCCAATTCCAAAGTTTATTATTCTTTTCACACAAATTCACTGTATAAAAAACAGACGAAACTTGACGAAAGAATAATATCAGCCACAATAATTAAGAGGATATAAAGTTATTAATGGATAAAATCACTAATAACTAAACTAGACTATGTGACTCGTAAAATGTTCGACACAACTCATCAAAATTCTTACTTTAAAAAGAATTGGTTTATTATTTATATTAATGAAACATTTGCCGAGGCTACTAATTATTTTGTTCAGTAATCAATCAATATATATTGTATAATTTGCATTACTAGTACGAGAAACCTAGTCCCGCTGATCGCCGTGCTCATTTGCGATCAAGCAATTAAAAAACACCCTTTGTGGCTTCCGACACAATCGGTCCCTCCGTCCCTCTTTTCGATTGTTTGCTGCAAATTGCTTTTCCAATTGTCATTTCGACAACAATTTATCAGATTTAAATACCATTGTGTCCGAAATTAATCGATTCATTTTCAAACGGAAGTACTTTTTTTATTTCAGATTTTACTCTGTAATCTTTAAAAGAGTACAAACTAAGATTTTCATTGTCTTCTTTTGTGTTCGTTAGAGATGACGTAAGCAAGTTTTATCGCTCGATGGGTATTTTGCGATAAAGTTGTGTTGAGTTATTATGTTATACTAGGTTTCCCCCGCGGCTTCAAGTTTTTCAACCTTTCATTAGTTTAACCTTTATTCTTCCTGCCATTGGAATACGCTTTAGATAAAAACTATGATCTATGATCTAGGATAAGACTTAACGCGACTCGAATAGGGGCGAACCAGTCTCACATCTGGGCTAAGGGCTCTCCTTTCCTTTCGGTAAAAGTTTGGAGCTTATACAGAATGACTGGTGAATTAGTATCAATATTTTAGGAGCATAATCGGTACATGATTCTCATTCGAATTATGTAAACAAATAGGTACTTAATTTTTGACCAAATTTACAAAAATTTTACTTTAAATAAATAAAGTGTGGACATATTTCCGCGGCGCGTACGGCGTGGTGTTTGCCACCCGCAACCCCTGCCCCGCGGCTGATTAGACAATTAGTCGGGCGAGCGCCGCCGTAAGGTTCGTCCATCTTCCCGCGCGCGCGCCCCTAGCGATCGATCTTACGCGTATACCTAATCTTTCGTGTGTGAGTGTGACCCGTCATTAGTAATTAGGTATGGCTTATCAATACACAAATGCAGAATACTGTGAGTACTGTGAGTAGTAAAGTGACCCATTCGTGTTAAAGCGTGTGAAAGACAATATGCGTAAACGTGCCGAACTGTGTATCACACGAGCAGGAGCTCACTTTGAACATTTGTTAAGGTTAGTGTAGTTATGTAGGTAAATAGGTAGTTAAATGATTGACAATCGTTGTAAATAAGTATGATTCCATTTTTAAATACGACGGAAATATCAAGATAGGTAAAAGTCAACAAATTTGTTGCTTAAACGAGTGAAATATTTTGGTATTTTTGCCTGTTCTTAGCCAGTTTTAAAGTATGAAGGGGGATTGGATCATGCTTGTTTATCAAAGGTAGCCTGCTACCCTGTTAACACGCGGCGGCGTTTGGACGTAGGTAAAGTACCGCGCGATAACTAAATGTACCTAACTGTGTTGTGTCGTCAGCGCAGCTAGGGTGTCCACATGACGCGTAATTAATAACATAACTTTTGGTTAACTTTACTTAGAAGTTTATTAATATTTATGTTATATGTATTTTTTTGGTCATATATGGTCGTCAAATATCACGTCCTTAAGTATTGATACTAATTCACCAGTCACCCTGTATAACTACAATTCGTAATTGGGCATTGATTGACACTAATGAAAATTTCAATCCACACGTAGATTTGTCCACGTTTTTCGTTACCGCGAGCACGAAATTTAAATCAAACCCAAATTAAGCAGAAAATCCAGTGGGGGTTGCCCGTAATAACCACCGGGCCATCACCGCCCTCAAAGAATGAAATATGATATTTAAAATAAAACAACTTTATTTTCTTAATATTTATTTTAACAGAACAACGGCTTAGCTGGTATAAATTCAATCCGATCACTTCACCGGAATGTCACCCTCACAACACTTGTATACCGTATCATACAACGAATACAGAGTATAATAAAAATAATAAATATAATTGCATTTATTGTAAATGCACAGTGGCAAAATTGATAAAGAAACTGAATTGTGCGAGTAGAACCAATTCGCTTGTAACATTTTGAATATTTGAACAAATTACGATATTTAGTACACTAGATTGTGTTATCATTGGCACCGAGTGTGCAATATTTCAACACACTCGGCAGGTTTCACCCAACATACATAAAAAGCATGCTAGTTGTTATATTGACTCGACTCAACACATTCCAACCTTAGATTTACTTTGATCGAGAAGCAAAGTCAATTTACAATTCTTAATGCCTTTGGAATTTCGATTTTGTAAGATTTTAAATCAATCTAATATCCAAAGGTGGTCGCAGACTAGAATAACAAAAAAAAATGTAATAACATTTGTAAACAAAAACATTTCAAAGTATAAAAAAATCTTATACAAAATTAAAAATTTCTTTCATCAATTACAATATTAATATTATTTTTAAAAACTTTTAATTTCAACGATGGCAACTCTCAGTTTAGCTAATTTATAACATTGAGTAGTTTTATTTTAACAATAAAAACAACTAAGAAATTTGAATAACAGCCATTAAAAACACAAAAAAATATTAAAAATGCGCTTAAAATTATAACAATAATTATGATAAAAAAAATATATAAAGTTAAAATCTCATAATGAGCATGAACTCCTAACTCTTTGATGTACAAACGTTTAAATTCTGTCACGGTATAAATATTTACAAGTACATAATACTTTACAACATTAGTAGTATATAATATGTAGTTATAGTAAAGATATTATAAATAAAACCGTTTAGTACGTTATAAACATATGGGTGTGTTTAGTAAACAACATACGTAATTTAAATAATTTATGTTAATTTACGGAATTTCTTAGCGATTAGTAGAATCAACATACCGAAATGGTGGCCATTTTATATATCACAATTTTTGTGACAATACTAAAGTGGGGGGATAAAGTATACATTTATTAAAATAATAGATTATAAAGCAAAACTTAAATTAATGAAATAAATTGTAAAATTATATTTAAAAAAAACTTACAATAATGGGATTGATTCATTCAAACATATTGAATATATTTAAAGTGAGATATAAATTAAGTTAAGACCTTTCGTTTGTTCACTAATCGTTACCACAGATTATTTATCGTAATGTCTTTTCAGGGTTGCCATAATTTCATACATTTGTCCGATCGCTTTTAATATACATATATTATGTGAAGCTTTACAGATAAAAAGCGTAAAGCTCGTGCAAGGTGTTAAGCTCTATTTAGATTGTATTTATTTCAACACAAGTTGTGGCCGTTACTCATCCGCATGGATTTTACTTGTGAATATTTTGCGAACATCTTGGGACATTCTTGAATTGATCATCACCCCAAGTCCAGGATATAAGCTACTACCGATCGCTAATTTATAATCTTATCATTTACATTCTATTTATATAATTATATTAATCATCACATCGCTCATTTGTTTACTATTTATTATTATAGAGGGAAAAGTTATCAGAGACCTTACTCGAATAGTGTACAAGTTTTGTTTTTGGATCTTACTAAAGACATTAGATCAGAGAAATGAGGTAATTTTTACATTACACGATACTCGTTTTTACAAACGTAATAAACTTACTGTATGAACAGGATCATTGATCCGAGATATTGCCAACTGAGTGAGACTAATGGTTGAGTCTCTATAATCATATTTAATCGGTTAAATAGTCTACGTCCTGCGTCGTCGTCGTCGTCGTCGTCGTCGTCGATGGGACACGGCCGGAGCGCAGGTGTCTAGGCGTGCTCGCGCGTGAACTTCTCGTGGAACTCCTTGAAGATGGCCAGCATCTCCTTGAGCAGGGCGGGCTGCGGCAGGATGGTGGTGCGGAAGTGGTAGGTGCCGGGCGCCTGGCCGAACCCGCTGCCCGGGACCACGCAGATACCTGCGGCCACACAGCCAGGGGGTCGTGGTCACACAGTGCACGGGGTTACAGATCACGTAATTTAATATATTTAAATGATAATAGTAAGAAATAGCACTCTCAGAAGATCCAAAGAGTATATAGACCGCTCACCCGTGTCCTCCAGCAGGCGCGCGGCGTAGTACGCGTCGGGCGCCGCGCCGGCCGCGCGCGCCGCCGCCACCGCGCGCGCCGACAGCGCGATCTGCGGGAACGCGTACATCGCGCCCTGGGGGGGGCGATAGTTATATATACGCTAGCGCGTGACTGCTATCACACCTGGTGGAGAGTGGTGACACAGTCTAAGGTGGAGCGCGCTTGCCGAGAAGATGCCTATTCACTCTAGACTTGAAGGTACCCTTATTGTAGGTGGTGAGGAAAACGGAGATCGGAAGGGTATTCCAGATCTTAGCGGTGCGTATCAGAAACGAGGAAGCAAATCGTTTCGTACGTGTCTTAGATACGTCAACGACATACGGCGTTGGCTTTGGCATTGGCGATGTAAGAAGTAGTTAATATATCTTATTGTGCCGACGCCTATGCGGATATGGCTGGTGGTGATCATTTACCATCTTTAAAACATTAACAATATTAGTAAAAAAAAGAAACAGGATCTTTTTTTCGAATCCATAGTAAATGTCAGAAGATTATTTAGACCTCAACCAATGATGTCGGGTGAATTCAAGGTCAATATTGTTTAGTAACTTATCTCTACTCCTGCCATTTAAATCGTGAGTCACACCTGCACGACGTTACACTTGAAGCCCTCCATGTTGTTGAAGGCGTCTGCGATCATCTTGGCGCGCTCGTTCAGCGAGTCCAACACTGCCGTCTTCTCCTTGATCCACAGGTCGTATGAGGGCTCGCCCTTAGCCGGTGGTTTCGCCTAAACAACAGTTCATTATGAATACGTGTGTGTATATATTTTATGTTATAATATATATATATATATATTAGCAAAGAATATAGTGACGTATTATATATTTTTTTATAAGTAGCTCGCAGAGAAACTCAGACATTTGCAAGCGATTAGTCGCCGACAACGAACAGCACATGTGCTGCACACGTGTCTCACTTTCATGGCATTTTCTTGTTACAAAGATTTCATCGTGTGTAATTAGTTTTAATATATAAATGAGGTGGTACTCACGACGCAGTCGACGACGGTCTGCCCCAGCACGGAGGGGCACAGCATGGCGGAGATGCACTTGAACAGGTTCTGCTGCACGTCGGGCTCCAGGTTCACGAGCTCCATCCAGCCGCCGCGCAGGCCGCACTCGCCCATGTAGCCCTTGCTCACCGACATGAAGGACGCCAGCTCCAGCGAGCCGCACGCCTCGCCCAGCTCGCGCAGCACCTAGCCGCGGGTTACCCATTGCCAATATCTCATTCGTCAGTGGAAGTCAGTTACTATTTATCTAATGATGATAACTGGCCTTCGAGTAATATAATTCAAATGTCAAAGAATTTTGAAAATGACCCAGGGTTTGAAACCAGATCCCGCACTATTTGCAGCCTTATTAGGCATGGGCGATACAAATCGTATATAGATACAATATCTATATATTGGTACAAAATCTAATATCTAGATATCGGAGCGCACAGTATCTATATATTCGGATATTCACTGATATCGGTTCTGTATAATCTGTATACTGTATTGTTAATTGCCAAACGAGTACGCCCGAACGCGAATAAGATTGTTGATAAAATATCGATATATCTAACATATAATACGAGTATTTTTAAAATCTATCATTGAAAAATATTGGTTCACATAATTAAACATTAATTACTAAGAACTATACATTTATAATTTAATTTGCTTAATAAATATACATGGTTAAAAAGTGTTAATTAACCTTTGAGCTGCATTATGATAGTTTTTTTTAAATAAAGCCGATATATTGATATTTTTTTGTTATATCTAATATCTAACTCCAATATAACGGTTAAAATATCAGATATTTTAACCGTTATATTGGAGTTAGATATCCGATATTTCGAATATCCGATATTTTAAAATATATCAACAGATAACCTAAACGTGAGTTGTATTTATGAATCTAATATCTAATACCGGAGTTGAGGTATCAATATTGAAATATCAATGTAGATATTAGATTCATAAATACTACTCACGTTTAGGTTATCTGTTGATATATTTTAAAATATTGGATATTGGATATTCGATATCTAGATATTTTAACCGTTAGGATATTATGATATTTTAACTGTTACTGGTATCGGTTGTTTGACCTTGGATGTCATTTTAGAAATTGCTATTATTTTTATGATCTATTTTTAGTTTCGTTATTTTATGTTTTCGCGATCGCGTTGTTAGTGTTATAATTTTATTACTCGCTTTTTTTTCTAAATTTTAGGTTTTTTCGTAACTCATATATTATTTTCTTGTTTAGGTAGATGTATATAATAATTTATGTTGTGTGTAAAATAGTGTACATTTCAAGGAAATGAGGTATTTAGGGCAAGTGTTAATATTACAAAAAGTAATTTTAAAGATTGCTTTTTAGTTAGGTTAATGTTTGTGTTAAATAAAATTAAGAATTATGTTTCGGCCCAATACGAGCGTAATTTGGATATATTTCGATAAATTTAACTGTATGCAAAAAAGCGAAATGTCGTATTTGTTGCGACATTTATAGCTACAAGGGCTCTTCAGGCATTTTACAGATATTTTTACAAGTCAAATTAGATCAAAAGAGATACGAGCTATCGCTGAAATAAATGAACTTTTAAATACGCCTGCATTAAGCATTTTGTATTCTATATAAGTAATTAATAAGTAGAAAAACATCGCTATTATGCAGTCAGTCTTAAGCCTGAAAAAAGTATTAAGGAAATCTGATTATCAAAATCGGATCGGATATCTATTAGTAAACAAATATTTACTTATTTAACCATCTTTTTATCAATAACAAAAATAAACCAATACATTATATGCGATGGACACAATTTTTTTTTATATTGTATCAGTAAAATTGATATCATGTGGTACTGAATTGGTTTCCGAGTACCATAGACTCTTTACAATATCTAGATATTGAAATATATAGATACGATATCCGATATTCAAAACCGATATCTAGATACGATACGATATCGCTTCAAAGCTATATTACCATGTTTAAGCCTTATAAACTAAGGCTTAAACAACCAATAGGCAGTCTATAGTATAAGTAACGCTGTAAGTATAAGAAAAGCTGACAAACTGACCAAATGATAACGTAATACTATAGGTTTGTTCATGTGACAAGTGAGCGTACCTTCTTAAAGGAGAAGAACTTGCTGCCCTCGGCGTACACGTTGTCCTGGTACACCTCGTCCGCGAACAGGAACAGCCCGTGCGCGTGCGCGAACTTGATGATCGCCTCGATGTTGGCGCGCGTCAGCACCTGCGGGGGGGGGGGGTTTGTTGGGTAAATATAAATACGCTAGCATTGAATCAAATCATTTGAACTTTAACTTGTAACCAAGCTTTCTGAAATAATAATATAAAATATAATGTCACCTGTCCAGTCGGATTGCCGGGGTTGATGACGACCAGCGCCCTCACGTTGCAGGTCTTCTGCGCCTCCTTCAGCGACCGCTCCAGCTCGTCGATACTGAGGCCCCAGTTGGAGCTCTCGTCTAGGTAGTAGCCCACCTGCTGCAGTCCGTACTCCGCCAGCGACGCAGAGTACAGCGGGTACTGGGGGATCGGGATCATTACACCTGGAAACATATGACGGTTTTGTTTTTATATATATTTTTTATATTAATATTATTTTCATACCGTGTAACTAATCGCAGAACACAAACAGTACACCGTCTGTTGTATTGAGCTTATCTCAAGTTACACTGCTTCTCTTTAAATATTTATTTATGTTCAGATATAGTGATATTAAATATAAATGATATTGTTTTGTACCGTAACCGTAACAGCCTGAGAATGTCCCACTGCTGGGCTAAAGGCCTCCTCTCCCTGTTGAGAAGGTTTGGAGCTTATTCCACCACGCTGCTCCAATGCGGGTTGGTTTTGAACGTAAAATATAATTTTTATTTTGCCCTAGTAATTGGTCTGGTAGCTAGAGATAAGGCCGCAGATGCAGATCTCGAGGACCTGAGTTCGAACCCCAGATCGGACAAAAAAAGGAGTTATTGGAGATTTAAGAATTTTCTGTCAGATTCTCAGTAGCAGCCCGGGTTCTAGAGGCTGAAAGTATGTACATTCAAGTGCCTCGGAAAGAACGTAAACCATTGATCCTGCGTCTGAACTCTTTCCGGTCGTGTCGGATCGCCGTCCCACTCCTGTGCTGAGTTGTGCACTATGATATGTTCTGCGCAGTTAGTGTCCCTTGAGGTTGTGGAAATCGTGCAGAGAAGGACATCGTCATATCATTTTTATGTAAAGTATTATTAATTCAGCCAAAACAAATATTACTCTAGACTTTAAAGCAAATTGTTATTACTAAAGAAAATTACACAAGTCGTAAAATTAGAAATATTCCGCAATTTAAGACGCCAACATATAACTTAGTTTGAAACACGTTTCAACGAGCGTTCGTAAACATTTGTAATACAATAGCTTGTAATGAATATGCGAAAACACTGCACATTTCCAATTATCTGTAGGTAAGTTCAGGGAAATATAGCCCTTATCTCAAGCAATGTAAAGCTGTAAATTGCTTCATATTATTAATCATTTTGACTTATGAGTTTTACTTACAGCCCTTTAGAGATATTTAACGAAGATAGATTAAAAAATAAAAAATGAAATTACATTAATCAATGATGAGACTGAATTAATATATTGACTTGTGTAAATATTAGATTATAGAAATATAGCACTTATATTTAATAACATAAGGACGAACATTGTTTAATCACTAACTTTATGCTGTAACAGAAAATATAATATTAGGTCCTTATATATGAAATTAGCGTACTGACAACTTCGTTCTGAAATATCCTCTTTGGTTAAGAATTCCAAATTTAATTTATAAATTCATTTGTTTTTTCCTCCTTCTTTGGCGGTAAAAAGTACAATGGAAAATATGAAATATCGGTATATTTACGAGTACGAGTTCTACCGTGGCACCAGTGCTGCAGAAACAGCTCGAAGGATTAATGATGTGTACGGCGCTGGTGTCGCAAAAGAAAACACGGTACGGTTTTAGTTTCAACGTTTTCGTTCTGGAAATTTCGACCTTCAGAACCAAAGTGAAAAATGAAGAATTAAAGGCTATTGTGGAAGCGGATCCATCACAAATGGATCACTTGAGAGATAGCTGTAGACTTCGGGGTATGTGATAAAACTGTATTAATCCACTTGAATGTAATCAATGTAATGCAAATCGGGAAAGTAAAAAAACTTGAACAATGGGTAGTACCTCATGAATTGAGTAAATCGAACTTGCAAACACGCGTCGACTGCTGTGTTACTTTGCTCAACCAACACAATAATGAAGGGATTTTAAATCGAATCATTACTTGTGATGAAAAGTGGATACTGTACGATAATCGGAAGCGCTCGTCGCAATGGCTGAAACCTGGAGACCCAGCCAAATCCTGCCCTAAACGAAAATTGACTCAGAATTCGGACCCAGACTAGGGCCGGTGTCGTTCACTACAGCTTTCTAAAATCTGGCCAAACGATTACGGCAGATATCTATTGTCAGCAACTGTAAGCCATGCAGGAAGAACTAGCTGCTAAACAACCGAGATTGGTCAATCGCTCTAGGCCACTGCTGCTTCACGACAACGCAAGACCACACACTGCACAACAAACAACCACTAAGTTAGATGAGCTACAATTGGAATATCTGCGACATCCACCGTACTCCCCGGACCTTGCTCCCACAGATTACCATTTTTTCCGGAATTTGGACAACTTTTTATAAGGAAAAAAATTCAACTCCGATGCGGCAGTCCAAACCGCCTTCAAAGAGTTTTTTGATTCTCGCCCCAATGGTTTTTTTTAGTAAAGGGATCAAGGAACTACCTATGAGATAGCAAAAGTGCATAGATAAAAAACGGCGCATACTTTGATTAATTAAATATATTTTACAAATAAAAAAATTGACTTTATATTCCTCTCGTACAAAACGCCAATTTCATATGTAAGGACCTAATATTATGAAATATTTTAAAAGGGAAAATATATGGAAATATGAATGATGGCTTCATGCTTAGTATACTTGAATCCTCACTGAAAATTACGTTTCAAATACGTCCAACATGGGTTCCCCCTTTTAGTCTTTACATGGGGCCTGAGAAAGCTACTTACGTCACTGCATATAGCGCCGCAGACCCCGACGCCCTGGGTTCAAACTTGTGAGAGGCTAGAAGATAGCTAGTGCATTTGTATTTGCATATGCACTTGTGCCGCATGTCTCGCGATAGATGGCTAGTATCCCTTAACAATGGCCGATGTGTCCGAAATCGGTCATTAAGTCACAAAATAATCACTATATTAAATACTTGTTAGTATTTCATGGATACACAAACACATATTATTTTATTTATCTTTAAATATTATATTTAATTATGTCACCAGTTAAAAATCTTATTGCAAACACTACTAATATAATTCAAATATAAATAAAGGTATCAAAAAATTAAAATCATTCCGCTAATATCTGGTTTAAACCAGATTGCGTTACTTCTGATCTCGTAAATCTCTTAGTAAAAGATAATATCTGATTACAGAACGTTAAATTACAAATGTTAATGAAGTAAGACTTGATTCAAAACGGACGATAAGGAATAATTACGTTTCATGTGAAATATGTTTTAGAGGAAACTAAAGTTAAATATTGATTAAAAAAACCAATGAATGCAGTTGTCTAGTTTCACTCAAATTCTGCCACATGTTTATCTACCAACCTGCATTGGAGCGAAGTGCTGGAAAGAGCTTCAAGCCTTCTCCGCAAAGGGAGAAGAGGCCTTAGCCCAGCAGTGAGATATTCACAGGCTGTTACTTTACTATTTATATGAAAAAAATATTGATATGTAGATTTGCTGTTTTCGTAAACGACATAAATATTTTGACTTATTATAATATTAAAAGGGTATGTAATTGTTTAGTTACAATAGCGCCAAGAAGAGGCTCAGATCAAGCTAGGGTGAATCAATAAGTTATCGAGATTTTCAGTATCACATTACGGCATTATTAATTTTAAGTTCCATGATCTTTCTCCCATTGTACATGTAATAGATTATGTTCTACCAGGATTTTATGTATATTTTTTTATTTAATTTTAAGGAATTACTAATATTCATATTCACTGGTCCAATTTAGCGTAGAGCTTGTGTTAGTAGTATTACAATTCTCATGTATTATGAATTTGCAGACACTTAGTAATAAAACTACAAATGTTAAAGTCTCGAATGGATAATGAAATTGTATCATTTCGTAACGTGATCTAACTGGTTCATGCCGTACGATCTATTTTCATTACGTTAGTGGATTAATTAAAGAAGTTTGCAGAAGGTCATGCTAACTTGTAACATGTTGTTATCGCCATACCACATTACCGATTTAATATTTACATATATAATGATGATGATGATATATGACTGCCTCTCGTTGGTCTAGTGGCTTGATGTAAGGCCGCAGACCCGGAGGTCCTGGGTTCAATTCCCAGGTCGGGTCAACAAAAAAGTTATTGGGTTTTTCTGTCAGAAAATTCTCAGTAGCCCGGGCTGCTACTGAGAATTTGGAAATTTGTCTGAAAGTTGGAAGTGTGTACACTCCCGTGCCTCGGAAAGCACGTAAAGCCGTTGGTCCTGCGCCTGAACTCTTTCCGGTCGTGTCGGATTGCCGTCCCATCGGATTATGAGAGTATTGAGAGGAGGGAATAGAGAGTGCACCGGTGTTTGCGCACACACTTGTGCACTATAATATCTCCTGCGTAGTTGGCTAATCTCTCTTGAGATTGGCCGCCTAAATCGTTCTGGAGATTATTATTATTATTATATAATGATGATGTGCTCCTGCGCAACTGCAACGGCGTCTAAAGTGATTAGTACTAGTGTACTGGTGGTAGAGCTTTGTGCAAGCTCGTCTGGGTAGGTACCACCCACTCATCAGATATTTTACCGCAAAATAGCAGTACTTGGTATTGTTGTGTTCCGGTTTGAAGGGTGAATGAGCCAGTGTAATCACAGGCACAAGGGACATAAAATCTTAGTTTCCGAGGTTGGTGGCTACATTGGCGATGTAAGCGATGGGTAACATTTCTTACAGTTCCAAAGTCTAAGGACGTTTGGTGACCACTTATCATCAGGTGGCCCATATGCTTGTCAGCCTTCCTATTCTATAAAAAAAAAAAAAATATTGTGGTCTACTCTCATAATTCAACGGCAAACCGTCGCGAATGAAAAATTCGGGAACAAGATCGACAGCTTCACATGCTTTCCAAAGTGATCGGGGGAGTGTTAGCACTACACTGTATACTTCCAAGCCCGGGTCTGGGTCGCTATGGAAACTTTCTCGACAGAAAAACCCGGTGTTTTTTTTATTGGCACCAAACTACAGCCTAACCGGCCAGACACCAGAACACCAAGGTAGTCCACGAATAAGAGCGTGTGTCGTGGGGCTCACCCGACTTCTTGCCGCCGATGTCGTTGCACAGCAGCTGCAGGCAGTTCTTGATGGCGGTGGAGGCGCCGGCCGACAGGCACACGTCCTGCCAGCGCGCGGGGTGGCCGTCGCGCGCCGCGATGTACTCGGCCGCGTGGCGCCGCACCAGCTCGATGCCGTGCGACGCCGAGTACGAGCCCACCGACTGCCCGCTGCGCACACACACACACCCACACCGTCCCACACTGAGTGTACTCATTCGTTTCAAATAAATGTTCCTCTTTAATTCATTTACTTTTCTTTCGCGAACCTATCGCCTGCATACGTACTTTCTTGCGCGTCCTAAGGTCGGCTGGTAGAGAATTCTTTTAGGATTAAGCCTGGCGAGATATGTATTATGTGCTGTGCAAAGAAGTGTTAATCTGTCTGTCTGTGTTGTTACGCTTTCGCGGCAAAACCACTGACCCGAATTTATTGAAATTTGGTGTTAAGCAAGCTTGAACTCCCAAGGAAGGGCAAAGGTTACTTTTTATATGTATCACCTGAGCGTCGATGAATATCATACAAAGATTCAGTAAGAGTTCGAATATAATCAAGTACTTTTGACTTTATTTGTGTTTCATTTGGATTTACGACTTGTGTCGTCGTTATCGCTTAAGCAAAACATCGTGAGGAAACCTGCACTTATCGGATGAAGTTCAATCCATACTTTTAACAAGTAAGCAGGCTAATTACCTAATGGAACTAACTCATATATAATTATTTTTACATAAACGCGTTACACACTGATTATACTAAAATAATATCTTACGATAAAATACTGCCAATCGCCGTAAAATTAGTAGAATATCACACGCGGTGAAGATATCTTATCTTAAGATCTATCGAGTGTTATATGAAAAATTATAATACCGACTAAGTTTGCGACTTCACTAAAAACTATTTTTTTCAAATTTAATATTAATATTAAAAGTATAGAATATGTGTGTAATTTCTATGATTTATTTTTATTGATAAATAATTTACATATCGACCTATATCGACCTTCGAACAATTTCAGTATATTTTATAGCACCGATATCGTTGTGAAGCTTTTAATGGATATATAATACAATAACTGTCGACATACCCGCACGCGCCGAGGATGTCCCGAGCCCTCTGCTTCACGTCCTTCGGGAAGTCAGCTTTGTCGATCAGCTCCGGGAGCGACACGCACGCCAACACCTTCGGAAAGAAGCACGTGACTTGGTTTATGAGTAACCTGGCACTCAATTGTACAGGAGGTCTTACAGTGCGGGTGTGTGCGCGCAAAAACAATATTCTAGCATTTTCATAATCCATGGGACAGAAATCCGGCGAAGAACCCACGGCTAACCCACGGAAACAAAGGAAAGGGAACACCAAGTTCTTAAAATTAAGCTGTTAGTATACTCCGGCAGCCACTGGGGCAATGAGGTAATCAGAGTAGTTATATTCGAGTACATAACAGTATCTATTTAAAAATCTGGTTTTACTTGCTGGTTGGGCTATGTGCAAGACCGTCTGGGTGGGTACCACCCACTCATCAGATATTCTACCACCAAACCGCAATACTAAGTATTGTTGTTTTGTGGTTTGCAGCGTGAGTGAGCCAGTGTAATTGCAGGTACTAGTGACAAAACATATTGGTTCCCAAGGTTGGTGGCGTATTGGCGATGCAAGGGATGGTTAATATTTCTTACAACGTCAATGTTTATGGCCAATGGTTGCCACTTACCAAAAGGTGCCCGTCCAATTACCTATTTTAAATAAAAATCGATTTTCTATCATTCGAGCTTTTACGAGATTTTACGAGAAGATCAATAAGTTTATGGAGATATAAAAACATGAACTCACTTGTCTGATGAACGTGATCGGCACCTGTCCCATCGCGTGCGCATCGCCGATGTTCGCTTTGATCACTTTCTTGAAAGGTTTCTTTGCTCCCTGTAACAAACAACAATACTTTGTGAAAACGCCTTTCATTCGAAAACTTATTTTTATTAACTCACGTGTATATATAGCCCAGATGGCCTAGTGGTTAGAACGCGTGAATCTTAACCGATGATCGTGGGTTCAAACCCGGGCAAGCACTACTGAATTTTCATGTGCTTACTTTGTGTTTATAATTCATCTCGTGCTTTAGGGTGATGGAAAACATGGTGAGGAAACCTGCATGTGTCTAATTTCATTGAAATTCTGCCACATTTGTTTTCTGCCAACCGGAATTGGAGCAAAGTGGTGGAATAAGCTCCAGACCTTCTCCTCAAAAAGGGAGAGGAGGCCTTAGCCCAACAGTGGGACATTAACAGGCTTTTACTGTTACATAATATGCTAATAGGTTTGCTATATTATACATTACAAACTTGATTATTATATCTTTAGTTAAAATACAAACAAGTAATATCCTCTAGTTTTTCTTCCAAACTTCCGATAACAGCTTGCAATTAGCTGACATTCAAAACGCTACTTTTCCGCGAATCCATAATGAATACCACTCATCATGCAAGGTCTCGACCGAAGACATCGCATCATTTCAATGTCATGGTTTATTTGTATTTACACCTCTTGTAGTTTGAACACGCCATCGTTTTTTATATTATCAAAAACTATTACTTTCGAGCACATCATCATATTGAGTATTATCCAAATTGTTTCAGCAGTTACACGTAGTAATTTTGACGGTCATTTTAACATCAGTCACAACGTTTGTTACGTCATCGCTATACATTGAAGCGATCATAACGAGAGTCGACTTCGACGTTTGGGACCCGTCTAAGTATATACGTGTGGTGTATGTAAAAGCCGAGATGGCCCAGTGGTAAGAACGCGTGAATCTTAACCGACGATCGTGGGTTCAAACCCGGGCAAGCATCACTGAATTTTCATGTGCTTAATTTGTTATTATAATTCATCTCGTGTTTTAGGAAACCTGCATGTATCGAATTTCTCTGAAATTCTGCTACATATGTATTCCACCAACCCACATTGGAGCAGCGTGGTGGAATAAGCTCCTGACCTTCTCCTCAAAAAGGGAAAGGAGGCCTTAGCCCAGCAGTGGGACATTCACAGGCTGTTACTGTATGTATTAAGTGATCTAAACGAATATGCAGTCGCGAAGAACAGCCTTGCAAGTGTTACACGAAGGACGAGTTCTTCGTTTCATTATTTCGTTTACAAGTGACCCCGCAACCGCCTTAAAATTCGTTTCATATCGGATAACTTAACAGTATTTTCAATCGATTTTATTTATTTACACAATGCAAACCGCAAGATTTTTTTCTAATCATTATTCCATGTAAGTTATTACGTAAACTATTCTAGTAATATCATAATTATCTAACGCACGACGCACGACTATTGTTATATTATATCTTAAAACGCATATCGCTTGTGATGCAACGATTGCATCATTGGATAAACGCTAGGGAAATTGATAATCATTACTCAATTGTGTCTTCGCGAGACCACATGACCGTGTTTTAGTCTGAACTAACTTTAAATCAAATTAAATAACGAAAAAAATTCGAATTCTTTCAACTGCGGTTGATTCAATATCGATTTTTATTCCTTTTAATTGTTTCACAAGAAATACTAGTCCATTTTAATCGAACGGTACGTTTACTTTATTTATAATATTATATACAAAAGTAACTCTGCCCGTCTGTTACGTTTTTACAGCTAAACCACTGAACCGGTTTTGATCAAATTTGGTATGAATCAAGCTTACCCCCAAGCCCCAAAGCCCTCCTGGAAACACAGACTATCGTTCTGTTCCAGTATGAAGGGTGTTTTGCTAAGTAAGTAATGGTAATGTTGACCAGTTACCATAAGAATGCCTATTATAAATCAAAAAGGAGACGGGACTTCAGACCCCCGCTGGAAGTATGATTTTTACATACTTAAATTTAAAACTTGTGAAACTCGGTACAAGTTACGAGAGAAAACGTCAGACACGTTTCACTCGAATGTTACATATAGAATCGTTGCACTAGTCTTAGAGGATTTTGTGCAAACACCATGGAAACACCAATGAAGAATGAATTAACAATATATAGATTTAATATCGATTTTATATATTGGACTGTATGTTGTATATCAATCATGCAAGTATATAGGGTTCTATTTAAAACTACGGTGAACAACATTTATTTATAACCGCAGATATTACATCGAAATAGCGAAATATTACAACACACGAGAAAGTGACCTTGCCCCAAGGTCATGGAAAATTTGTAACACGGCAACATATAACAAGGCTCATTAGCAAACATGGACTAACACTGACGGGTAATAAATCATAAGAATATATTATACTCACTAGTAGACATTACTATATTTACCAATGGCAGAAAGATTTGCTAACAACTCTACTACACCTATTATACGAACATCTCTCGATGAATATATCTTTATTTAAAATAAAGCACTATTGTATAACACTCGATATAGAAATTAAATTTATTTCAAATTCTTAGAACTTCGCCGATATTCAAAACGATTTTTTGACAAATCTATAATGAATGCCATAGATTATAGATCTTGACCAATTATGTCAGGTCAATTCAAGGACAAAGTTGTTTATTTATCTTTACCAATGGCTACCGGTGTATTATGTAAAAGTCGAGCTAATCCAGAGGCTAGAACAAGTGAATGACAATCGAATATTACGGGTTCAAGTAGAGGCAAATACGACTGAGTTTACATGTAAGCCCGTCTGGTTAGGTACCATTCATTCATCACATTTTCTACCGCCAAATAGAAAGGGACCGGCACAAGGGATATAACATCTTAATTGTCCAAGGCTGGCAGCGCATTGGCAATCAGATTGGCTCATCAGATATTCTACCGCAAAGCAGCAGTACTTGGTATTGTTGTGTTCCGGTTTGAAGGGTGAGTGAGCCAGTGTAATTACAGGCACAAGGGACATCTTCACAATCTTAGGTCCCAAGGTTGGTGGCGCATTGGCGATGTAAGCGATGGTTAACATTTCTTACAGTACCAATGTCCAAAGGCGTTTGGTGACCACTTACCATCAGGTGGCACATATGCTAGTCCGCCTTCCTGTTCAAAAAAAAATGGAAAGAATGTTTTGTTTATATTACAGCGCCAATATCTAAAGGCAGTGGTAACAGCTTACACTGTACTTTGTTAAAAGTAAAGATGCTGCTTATCCTTTCTTTTAAACTAATTTTTGTGTAAGAATAGCTATAATATGTAACAACATGCACGCGCAGATGATAAGGATTGTTTCCATCTACACTACAGAACAAACACTCATTGTAGTCTGTTATCGTGCGGCTGTTTCTCGTTGCTATCAGTTCATTAATGTAACATGAAATTTCTATTTAATGCTTATATATTGCATTGTGTTTGTTTTGTTATGAATATAAGTTATCTCGGATTATTGGAATTCGAAATTTTCCAATTTTCCGCATAAATTAAGTGCAATAAGCTACAACAGAATCACATTTATAGAGTTAAGTGGCCGATATATTTTACATTGATTGATTATATGACTAAATTGATATTTCTAACTAAAAATATTAAGGCAAGCCCGTATGTAAAAGGTAGCAATGGACCAAAATTAGCAAAGGGTTCACTCTACCCCGGGAAGGTTATATTGAGTTTGCAAAGTTGTACATAAAGTGGTCAAGATGGAACTTGTAACATTCCTATTGCTCGGCAGTCTATATACTTAAGAACTATTCAAGTACATAAGTTTCATAGTTGCATTATATTACTAGTTATTTCATAATAGTTGTAAATAAACTAATTAACTTCAAATATTTATGTTAATTGTTTCCTGATTTAAATAATATGTTAATTTTTTTTGTATAATTTTTAGAAAATTATTATGAACCAAAATGTATTATTGAAAAAACTTATTACCGACCGAAATGTGTATCAATTAGAATTAGAAAACTACAACAAAAATAAATATAAAGTAAATTATTTGTAACATTGAAATTCAAACTTAAAATAAATTTATCAGTAAGCTTAAAAAAATTAATGTAAAATTACCCACACTTCAGAATTCTACTACGAAGAATTGCCTATAAGTCCAATCAATATTAGTATCTTGTGCTTTTTAAATCACTAAATAAAATTGTAATTTCAACAGATTTAAACTTTATTATGGTGGCAACTGGTGGTAGGGCTTTGTGCAAGCTCGTCTAGGTAAGTACCAGCCACTCATCAGATATTCTACAGCAAAACAGCAGTACTTGATATTATTGTGTTCGGGTTTGAAGGGTGAGCGAGCCATTGTAATTAGAGGCACATCAGACATAGCATCTTAATTCCCAATTTTGTTGGCTCATTGGTGATGTAAGCAATGGTTAACATTTCTTATAATGTCAATGTCTATAGGCGTTGGTGACCACTTACCATCAGGTGGCCCATATGCACGTCCGCCTTCCTATACCATAAAACTGTTGAATTTATTTCAATGTTTTATTGGCCTTATTTAGTAGTCATTAGAACAACAAAGAATCTAAAAAAATATATAAACGACCAAAGTAGTAAGTGATAACGACATTATCAAATATGTATTCTTCATGTAGAACATACAGACTGAAACACAAAATGTAACAAGTATTTGGTCTTAGTGTTTTGTAATTTCCCTAAGTCTATTTCTAATTTTCTATTATTGGATGCAACATCAGATTGTATGGACACAATTAGCAGCTGCTCAACTGTATATAGATTTGTTTCCATAGCACTCTAGTAAAGTAAGTTTCAAGGTCTACATGTATTGATCCAGATATGCTGTTCACATTTGGTAAGCAATCTTTATTGCTAATGCAGAATTTATGATCACAATCATTTCAATGTGTCTAAAGCGAGTGTTAAGATATGATTAGGATAAGCAAAAAAGTGAGCGGACAGTTTCATCATTATCTTTAAATATGTATAGTCTAAAACATTAGAATCTATATTACATCTAGAAACAGCTTCATGAATAGTATTTGTGTGTGTGTAATATATTTAGCATGACACTAAATTTAACAATTAGCAAGTTATGACCACTTTAACAAATTATCCACAAGGCAACATTTGCATAAGTGAAAAAGGAAGTGTGATACATTAATTAAATGGTTTTAGAGAAATTGTTTAACGCAATTTTTTTTTTTTTGACTGATTGTATGTATCCTTTACGACCTTGTAATTAATAACTCGCATTGCGCAGGCTATATTCCGTTATACATTGCAAAAAGACTTTCAAATGCTAATTCCTTTCACATTTACTTTCATTATTAATTTTTAATATAAATGTAATTCGTACCTTTTCCAATTCCTTTTCAATTTCTGCAGCACGAATAACCAACGGTCCTCGTACGGCATATTCCAGTTTTAAAATGTTAGGGTTAATATTTTCTATTGTAACTGCTTTTGAAGCCATAGTTCGTAGATTACTTGATGAGCTCTGCGATAATAATACTGTCCGTTCCAGCGGCTCTGTTAGTCTCCTCACACTGGACGAAACTCGACTGACGGCGGCGCGGTTTATCATGATCCTCATCGATGACATTTTCTGTAATCAGCGACACTACTCTAAAAACGTCACTGCATCAAACACGTAGCAAACTAAACAACACGAAAAATTTTAATAATAAAACATTATTATAAAAGGGATTACTTTTAATTAAAAATACAAAATCGTAAGTTAGAGCAGGATAACAGGATACCGGTTGTTGCCTACGTCAAGGGCCGTACCTTGTATTGGTAATACACTAATCGATAATGTTCGTTCAAGAATAGTTTAATATGAACTGAGGCACGAACACAATACTTAAATTAAATAATAAGCTAACTTGATAGGTTTATGTTGACCTTTGAAAAGGTTATCCAAGAATCGTGTTACTAAAACTAATTATTACGTAAATAAAGATCCGGTAAATGACAATTTGATTAACGATTTGTAAGACAGCCGAGTATAGGATAACACTTCACAGATATTAAGACGTCTTGTAGACAGCTCATAAATGTTACGTAAATATCTATTTAAGAAGTTTTATTAAATACTGCCCATAACAATAGTACAGCTGGTTTGTATGTTATTTATTTATAAAATTGTTGACGTTTGACATCTACAATGGCAACATTTGAGCCAGAAAAATGCTTATTAAATAATAACATGAAGAAAAACATCAAATTAACTAAATAGTTGCAAATACATCTACATAACATTTAATTGTTTTTTTTTTGTTGTCGTCTTGGCATATTCATAAATATATTTTAATGACAGGAAAGTATAAGGTGTTGCTTATAAACGTTGTATAAACAAGTGGTTATTCTAAACAATGCCGTCTTCTTCCTTCGGTTGTCAAATCAATAATGATAGAAAGGGAGAGATCAATATTTAAATAATCAGTCACTAAGAAATGTTTAATAAGGCCAATTGTATTAATTGTATTATTTATATTTTAAATTATCCAAGATTATTTTTTTAATTATAAATGATACTTTAACTAATGTTATTTACATATAAGTTAGCTTAAACCTAGTATTCATACTACTTTTTTCAAATTTAATTACTTACCAATTTGTAACTAAAACAATAATTCACCCTTGCACAGATACAAAACTATTTTCATTAGTTATAAAAAAATGATTTCTCATAATAAGTGAAGCATCTCAATGAATATGATATGTATCAATTAGCGACTATGTTAGGCAAATGAAATTGGCTAATATTTGTTTAATACACTTGATAAGATTAACATGATATGATAACTATTTGTCAAGCAATAATCAACTCAACGGCTTATTACATGCAGGTAACAATAATCTAGTTTCAGGTTATTGTAACCGGCATGGCAACTGCAATCTGATGCTACAGCTGAGCTATTTGAGTTGAGTTGGTGGTACTTGAGCGATAGGTATATAAATGAAACAAAGTAATGAACATCTAGTGTGCTTGTGACTTAAGTATTCAGTAAAATCCATCATACAAGCGAACAATATCTTCAGAAGTTTTGTAATGTTTTTACATTGTATTCATTTAGGTTCCTACTTTATATTATTTGTTATTGTTGCATGTATATCAAAATAGTTTTAACCATAATTAAGTTAATCCAAAATATTTTATGCAAGTTTGTACACAGTTGGTTCCATTACTATTTTATTTTAAATCTTCTTTTCAAATTTTTCCAAGGTAACATCTTAATTAATCTAAGTCAAAATATCAATGTGAAGAAGACCTTTAGAACTTTTAATATGAGTATATACATATGTAAAAGGGAAATAAATAAGAGCAATACATTTCATAATTAATTTATTTTTACACAATATTCTCGACTAATGTCAAACAACTAATAATAATAATCCCAATACAAAAATATTTCATCTTCTTACTTATTATATTGACAGTTTTATACTTTTTACAAATGTATACCTATTTAATCCTCATGTGCTTCTGGTCATACTTGTAATAATATAAAGATTGCTGTGATGTTTACAAATACTCACACTATACACTAACCTATTTAATTTTAATCTGTCCGAAATTTATGTATTTTTTTAAATAAAGCAGTCAAAGTTTGAACCTTAACATTTGACACAATTCGAATTATGACAGGTTCTTATATATTATTATATTTTTTTATTTAAAAATGTACATCACATACTTGAAAGCACATATTTACATTGGATAAAGGATTTCATAACAAATAAATTGACGATAATTATTTTAACATTAAACAACAGAAATATCATCTCACATTTTATGGCAAATCGTCAATACCACAAAGAAATCTAAAATTTTTATCATTTAATAGACAATTATAAAACACAACATAGCTATATTTTACATAGTCTTATAACGAAATAAATAAATTATTCTCTAAATAGTTACGTCGCTTATTGTCAAATGAACCTAAACCCTATAAAAGAGCTGCCGCTGGCGCACTTCCTACTACTTACATTATGTACTAACTCAAATCTTTACACTCGTCTCAGGAATGTATCATTGGGCATGTCAGTTTTATTGGCCCGAGACATAATCTAATCTATAATAAATTCTCATAATATACATACATCTAACGACATTATATCACGCTATGATATGATTTCGATCGACGACGAACAATAAAAGAAAGATATTGACACATAAGTACGGCCGGAGAGAAGTTAGTGATAAAGGTATAACAGAAAAATATAAAATAACATAAAATATAAAACAAATAACATCGTTCAAGATCAACAATCGAAAAGTGACCTACTCAGTGTGAGCGACTCAGTTTTTTTCTAAGCAACTTATTTAGTTGGAAAAGTACTCATTAATATATTTAGTCTCAGATAGTTTTCAAGTATAAAAGTAGTAAACAAATTATATAGATCGATAGTGTTTGGTATAAAATTATTATCCATTTAATAGGAGTCCCTACTGCGGGTTCACGACATCATACAACGAGCCGCTGCAGAATGTCGAGTCCCGTCTCATTCAATATGTATAGAGAGGGGCGGCCTCAATAAAGGTACCCGGAGGCCCCGGCCGCGACCGCCGTCAGGGGCCCGGCGACGGGCGCTCCGGAATACGGGGACTCGCTAAAATTCGATATGCCGATTTTTCATCCGAAGGGCGGGGCTCGTGCTAGCAGTCGCGGTCCTCCCGCACCAGCTGCTGCGTGTCCACGCCCGTGTCGGCCGCCGGGTCCAGCGCGCGCGTGCGCTTCGTGCTGCGCGTCTCCGTCGACGACGGCGAGATCACCGCCGACACCACCTTCTCCTTCAGCTCCTCGGGCACCTCGTAGATGCCGGCTGCGGGAGATATCGGAGCGTCAACGATTTCATCTCTAAACGATTTCGGTCGAGAGGGAGCGACTGGGGAGACACTCACGCAGCGGCGGCTCGGGCTCCCCGGCGGCGGCGGCGCGCGTGACGGCCTCGTACATGGGGTTGCTGAAGTCGCGGCCCTTGCGCGCCGGCTCGCCCAGCGCGTACGCGTCCGCGCCCGCAGCCGCGCCCGCCGCGCCGAACTCCACGTTGGAGCCCGCGCGGAACGACACGCTCTGCGACGACGCCAGGCTGCCGAGCCCGCCGCCCTTGCCGCTGGAACGGAAACGGTCACATCAGTCTCGTCGGGGCGCCGCACGGTCGTCGCCGGGGGAGGCGGGACTCACAAGGGCCTCTTCCTGATGAAGAACCAGGCGGCGCCGGCGAGCAGCGCCAGCAGCAGCAGCAGCAGCACGGGCACGAGCACGGCGGCGGCGGCGGGCGCGCGCGGCGCCGTGCTGGCGGCGGCGCCGGCGCACAGCGGCGGCGACAGCGGCGCGCGGCACACGCACTCCAGCGCGCCCGCCGCGCCCTCCGCGCACGTGCCGCCGTTCTCGCACGGACACACGCGCGGCAGCGGCCGCGTCGGCTCCACCGCTGCGGGCAGGCCGAGTCGACCATTTAGCTTCCGATTCGGTTAGTTAATCGGTTATAAAATTATTCAAATTTTAGTTGGTCTAATTCACTTATTTTTTTCTCGTTTTCGTTCTCGTCCTCTCCGATGCAATGTATCGGTAGATAGTGACTAATTTGGGACGAGCGCTTAAAACTGTTAAATATTACCGGTTGTGTGGCACGTAGCAGGTATAAAGCACACCGGGATAAATGTTTAGGGGAGGTACTCACGCGCGTCGCAGGCGAGCTCGTGCGTGGCGCGCTTGGGCGGCGTGAGCGCGTCGGGGCAGGCGCAGCGGCGGCCGGCCGGCACCGCCAGGCACAGGTGCGAGCAGGGGGAGCGCGCGCAGCCGCCACGCGACGCGTTGTAGCGCAGCGGGTGGTACACTGCGGGCCACGTCACACGTTACACGTTACACTGGCCGGCCTGGGCGGCGTGTATGTACACGAGTATAAAGAGACGGTGTTCGCTCACCTTTCACGGACGACGGATTGACTAGATCCTTGGATATGACGAATGGCACCCCCCTTCCGAACTTGTCTTGCCTGACGAGCTCGCCCGTGTCTCTCGTGACCCAGTAGAGCGACGATTCGAAGACGTCGAGCGATAGAGGATGCTTCAGGAAGTCGCCCTTCAGTATCACTTTCCTGTTGGAGCCGTCCTGCTTCATCATTTCGATCGTGTTGAGCTTGGTGTCGGCCCAGTAGATCGTGTGGTCCATGGCGTGATCGATCGCGAGTCCGGTCGGGTGTCTGATGTTCTCGGTGATTAGAGGTCTTCTCTTCGAGCCGTCCATCCAGGCGATTTCGATCTTCGGCGCGGATCCCGCATCCGCCCAGTACATCTTGCCCATTTGCGGATCCAGAACGAGGGAAGTAGGGCTCTCTATTCCAGCAGATACGACTGCTCTTCGATATCTGCCATCAGTCCTGGCTACCATGACGCGTCCTCTGGGTTTAGATCCGGTCCTGTCGGTTTCGGTCCAGTAAATGTTATCTCCGATATAATCTACGGCAATAGCGGTGGGCTTCGAATTGCCTTTCATTTTCAAATCTTGCGCGAATCCGCTTTTGACTTGCCCGCTCAGAGCGTTGATCATGTACGAACGTTTAATGCTCTTGTCGTAGCTGTCTGCCCAGAATACCATTTCCTGTTTCGGATCATAGTCTATCGCTTCGATTCTCTTTTCGGATGTTATGACATCAAATTGCTCATTTTTGTCTTGCACGAATGCGCGAATTTCGGGGCCATTAGCAAACATAAGAACTACGTCATCCTTCATAGCTTTGCATATACCGGACAAACTGTCTGCCAATCTAAAATTAATGAAAACAACACAGGGTCGCTATTATTGTATCATAACATTTTAATACGACACACATCAATTTAATTTACAATAAAGTACGAGTATGAACGTGTGCTCAAAAGCAACGACGTTGGAATAGCCATCTATGCAAGAGGACTCACTGGAAGCCCTCCCGACAGCTACAGCCGTAGCTGCCGTTGAGGTTGGTGCAGAGGTGTGCGCAGTGGTGCGCGCCCGTGGCGCACTCGTCCACGTCCTCGCAGCGCTTGCTGTCGGCGCGCGAGATGATCCAGCCCTGGAAGCACGTGCAGATGTAGCCGCCCGCCGCACCCACCGCCGTCGACGTCAGGTTCGTGCAGAAGTGCTCGCAGCCGCCTGAGCAGAAAGCGAACAGTTAACGTTATCAGAGAGTCCGTTTGAGTCCGTCCGAGCGAGTCACACGCAGCTCGTCGCACCCTTGTCCGCGGCGGAGCAGGTGTGCGCGTGGTGGCAGCCCAGCTCGTCGGAGCCGTCGCCGCAGTCGTCGGCCAGGTCGCACAGCTGCGCGCGCGACACGCAGTGGCGGTTGGCGCACTGGAACTGCGTGAGCGGGTCGCACGGGCGCGCCCGCGCGGCGCACAGCGTCATGTTGTTCTCGTCCGAGCCGTCGCCGCAGTTGTCCACGCCGTCGCACACTTGGTACCTGCGCCGTCGACCTCCACGTTTAGTTGGGGTTACGAGTTCACCGCGTTCGATGGATCGAATACGGTTTTCGTTTTGGATAAAAGAAACTTAATTACTTGGATAACTTATTAATTAGTTAGGAAGTTCGTTTTTTACCTAGGAACACAGCGATGGTTGTCGCAATGGAATCGTCGAAGGGTATCGCAGTTGAAATTGGTACATATGGACGGGGCCTCGTCGGATCCATCGCCGCAGTCGTCCGTGCCATCGCATAGATCCGATTGCGAAACGCACAAGTTGTTACCGCATTGGAATCTGAAAAACATTTAAATGCGTTTTGATTTAAGCAAACAATTCAGTTTTTATTGAAAATATAAGGATAACATTAGAACTTGAATTACCTGCTTTCCGGACAGTATCTGCCGCCTGGGAAACGCGGAGGACATCCGATTTCGTCAGACAAGTCCCTGCAGTCCCTGTCGCCGTCGCATCTGAAGTACGCAGCGATACAGTGTCCCGATTTGCATTGGAATGTTCCATTTTTGCATTTGAATCCACCGCAGTCCGTTTCATCAGTATTATCACCACAATCGTCCTCGTGGTCACAGCGCCATCTTGATGAAATACATTTACCGTTTCCACATTTAAATTCAGATTCAGAGCAATCTCTATATTTGTGCTGGCAAACAGATTCCGCTTCATCGCTTCCATCTCCACAATCGTCGGTAAAGTCACAGAGCCACTGTTTAGGAATACAACGTTTATTCTGGCACGTAAAATCAGTTTCACTATTACATGATGGACAATTTTCTGGTAACTCATCGGAACCATCTCTGCAGTCATCTTTACCATCACAGAATAACCATTTAGGAATACATCTATAGTTCGACTGGCCTGGACAACGTCTCCATCCATTTGTACAATTTTTCTGTCTGCACATGTAAGCAGGTTCATCCGAATCATCACCACAGTCATTATCAAAGTCGCACATCCATAGCTTAGGTATGCATCGACCGTTCTTACAAGAGAACTCCGATTCCGCGTTACACGGTCTATTATGACACATCGCCGGATCTTCATCACTGTTGTCTTTACAGTCTGTATCGCCATCGCATTTCCAGCTATCCAAAATACATCTACCACTAGCTTTACATTTGAACTCGAGTAGAGGACATTCATGCGCACACTGTGCTTCATCGCTACCATCACCACAATCATCTGTACCATCACAAATGGTCGCCGCCGGAGTGCAGTTTGTGTTCTTACATTGGAAGGAACCAGCTCTGCAGTGTCTGACAGGACAGGTATCAGGTTCGTCAGATCCATCCATACAGTCTTTTTCACCGTCGCATTTCCAAAACCATGGAATGCATTTCTCGTCACGCCCATTGCATCTGTGTTGACCATCGGTACAGTTTGCAATACATGTTTTCATGTCTCGTGCTAAATAAAATTGGTTCGGACATGCACATTTGTACGTGGTCTCACCTTCTTCGCCGTAGCCCTCAATATTTAAGTAACTGGATTCATGCGGAGGGGCAATGAGGCAAAGATGGGAGCACCCACCGTTGTTATTGCCGCAAGGGTTATTATATGATAATTGCCTTAATGGATGCACAACGTGAATATCATACGGACGATGTGTTGTATTTCTTAGTGTTTTTAAATTTTCACCGGAGTGTTTATTCGCTTTGCTAATGGCTTTTAGATTCCAATCAGTCCAATAAATTTCGTCATCAAAGAGGCTAAGTGCAAAAACATGAGGAACTTTAGTACCTGATATTACAACATGACGGTGTCTTCCTTCTAAATCAGCTGATCCAATGTAATCCAAATGAGCATCTGCCCAATAAATTCTATCCGTGAAATAATCAATAGTTAGAGCATTAGGCCATGCAATATCGTCTTCCCAGTTCAAAATGGTTGTGAAGTTGGAACCATCCATACCAATTTTACCAATATATGCTTGTAGGTGCCACGATGTGTAGTATAAGTATCCGGTGCCTGGATGAACAACAATTGCCCTTGGGTCAGCAATTCCTGTTTTGAGCGTTTTCCTCCTAGTACCGTCCAATTCAGCGACATCTAAATTCTTTGAGTGCCGATCAAGCCAGTAAATTTTTCTTCCAATCCAATCGATCGCAATACCCTCTAAGCCATGAGAATCGTGTCGGACTACGACTTCCTTTGTTGGGTTCGGGTCGGAATAATCAGATCGATAAATTGTTTTGGCGGATACGTCTGCAAAATACATTTTGTTTTCCTTGATATCAAAATCTATAGCAACAACATTCATCAGATCTTGGTGAACGAGATTATATAGAGAAGCGTCAGTAGACATATTTCTCACATAATATTTATTAGTGAATATAATCCACGCTGTGGTATTATCTTTTCTTTTACATGTATGTTCATCTGCTTCTCGTTCGTAATATTGATCATTACATTTACAATAGTAAGACCCTGGAGTATTTGAACAATATTGCGAACAAACGCCCGGTGTTTCGTTACACTCGTCTATATCAGCACAAGCTTTACCATCACTTAACAGTTTATATCCTTGATTACAGTCGCAATAATATCCCGTTAATGTATCTATGCATTTGTGACCGCACTGGTTAATTTCTAATTTGGCACATTCATCGACATTACAATGAGCAGGTTCGTCGGAATCATCAGTGCAATCCGACACTTTATTACAAACAAGTCTATTGTCTATACATTGATCGTTATTACATTTGAATTGTCCTGCTGGGCAAGTCTTATTTTCTTTCATACATCCCACTTCATCAGAATGATCTCCACAATCGTCTTCTCCATCACACCTGAAGTGATTTCTAATACACTTGAAGTTCTGACACCTAAACTCTTGATCAGAACATGTCTTGTATTGCGTATTACATTGTTTTCCTTCATCGGATCCATCTCCACAATCATTATCGTGATCACAAACCCAGCCTTCATTTATACAGCGTCCATTATTACATTGGAATTGATCTTCAGAACACGGAGTAGGTGTAGAGCAATGGTGAATAGTTGAATTTTCATCCGTACCATCTATACAGTCTGGATCTCCGTCACACAGCCATTTCTTAGGAATACACTGTGCTCTACCCCAGAATTTATTCTCTTCACAAGTGTATTCTGTTTCAGCATCACATTTTCTTTCATTGCACTGATGTCTGTCATCTTCATCACTATTATCTAAGCAGTCATTATCACCATCACATATATAAATTCTCGGAATACAGTTTCCATTATCGCAGGTAAACAAATCACCAAAACAAGTTCTACCCTCTGAGCGACAATACTCTGGAGGCTCATCGGCGCCATCACCACAATCATCGTCGCCATCACAGTACCAAGTGGCTGGTATACATCTATGATTGGGGCAGCGGAAGCTATTTTGCGGACAAGTTCTTTGAGCACAATGTAACGGATCTTCATCAGAATTATCACCACAATCATTGTCGCCATCACAAAGCCAGTACGGTTCGACACAGATATTAGTTTTCTCGCATTTGAGGTGATTAGTTGGGCAGGTCGTATTTCTTGGACATCTCTCGTGTGTTTCATCGGATGTTATGTTATCTTTACAATCATTAATTCCATTACAGACTTGCGTCTTAGGAATGCAACGCGAGTTTAGACATGTAAACTCTCCGTCAGCACAAGGCGGGTACACACAGCCTTCTTCATCGGATCCGTCTTTACAATCATTTTCGTGATCGCATTTCCATGATTTAAATATGCAACGTCCATTATTACAACGGAATTCGTTAGGTGAACAAGAGTGATACGCACAGTAATTTTTATCTTCGTCAGAGTTATCACCACAGTCGTCATCTCCATCGCATGACCACATACGACTAATACATTTACCGTTTGCACAGAAGAACTTACTCGGATCACAGGTAATATTCTTTGTAACACACATTCTTCCTTCATTAACCAACTTTGTGTTATCGTCGCATTTACATTCAACTGAATTATTAGGGGCTGGGTGACAGCTTTGGGCACACCCTCCATTATTGATTTTACATAAGTTCTTCTGACATTTCTGTCTACTGGTGCTGTAAATGTGAATGTCTCGTGGTGAATCTTCTAACCGTTTAACCATTTCGACCATATTAGCACCAGTATGTTTTTCGGCTCTATATACCCCTCGTAGTTGTAGATCTGTCCAATAAATATAGTTACCAAATACTGTTATTGCAAACGGATATATTGTGGCAGAAATTAACACTTCTCGATCTGATCCATCTAACTTAGAGCGTTCTATTTTTTCACGAACAGCATCAGTCCAGTACAACATATTCTCATCGAAATCAATAGTGAGTCCACTAGGTTGTGAAAGGTCTTTATCGATTACAGCCTTCTTAAGGGAACCAGCCATTGTTGTCCTATATATTTTACCGGATGTTCCAAATCGACCCCAATCTGTATAATACAGAGTTCCATTACATGGATCAACGACGATAGCTCTAGGGCGTTCAACTCTAGCTATCATTACCAATTCCGTACCATCTAAGTTCATAGCATAAATAGAATTATTGGAACTGTCTGTCCAATAGATTTTCTTTTGTGTCCAGTCGTATGATATCCCTTCTGGGTTAATATTTTTGTTTATAATATTTTGAATACCAGATGGATCTGGATTATTCGCTGACATCCAAGCAATTCTCGCCCAGGGTCTTATTTGAGTGAAGAATAGTTTATTGTCTGCGTAATCAAAATCAACGCCAACTACATTTGTAAGATTGCCAATAGGTTTAAACGGTACTCCTGTGGATTTTGGATCCAAGTTGACAGCGCGGATTTCAGTTCTGGTGGTAAATACTAAATATTCATCGACAACTTCACATTTTTTGGGATTGTTGACTGATACTTGGCCCGTTGCACATTCACATCTGTGTGTGTAGCCTTTGTTAGCTTCTGGAGGATAGCTGAAGCAAAGCTGTTCACAACCTCCATTCCCGAGCTTTCTGCAAGGATTGTTTTCATCTGTGGGTTGGTTGTTTATATCAAAAATGACGATGTCTCTTAATTTAGGTAGATTAGTGCGTAATTTTTCTGGCATTGACATGTTACCCGGTAATTTGGAAGCTTTATATATAGTTTGCAAGTTTCTATCAACCCAGTACACACTTCCAGTGTGAATAGCAATACCCATAGGATTTGGTAAATTAGACCGAATAAGTTGTCTACTGCCGCCGTTGTAAGAGATTTTTTGTATCTGGTCGAGTTTTGAGTCTACCCAATATACGTCATGAGTCATCATATCTATCGTTAAGTCTCGTGGGTTTGAGATACCGGAGCTAACAATGGTCTGCCAGTTACTGCCGTCTAGATAACTTTTTCCGATTCTAGGGTATTGACCGTAATCTATCCAATAAAGTAGTTTTTTCAGAGGATTTACAGCAAGCTCCCTTGGAGCGTCCATGGTAGTTTTAACTATAACTTTTCTGTTTGAACCATCAAGCCAAGACATTTCCACATAATTTTCGTGTGGAAATACATTCGTAAAGTATAAGTTCCCGGCAACCCAATCGACAGCTAATCCTCGAATACCATTGCTACCAATGCCTTCCTTCACAATATGTTCAATCTCGGAACCGTTCGGTCTGATACGGAATATACCATTCCATTGACCGCGGTTGAATTCCACCCAGTATATGTAATTTTCAGCGAAATGAACGTCAACGTGGAGTATATGATGCCCTTGTCCGGTGACTGGCACCATGGCTTCTGCACTACTGTCGAGGCTGTAACCTCGAATGAGATCTAATTGGGACACGACAGCAAAAGTTTTGTAAGGAACACAATTAACCTCATTTTCTTTCCTGTAACCTACAGAGCAAGCGCAAACTCTCGATCCTCCCTCACTCGGGATGCATATCTGTTCACATCCTCCATTACTTTGAGAACAAGGATGATGCATCATCTTTCTCTTCTGGAATATCGTTAAAGATTTTAAATCGCTTTCGTTATCCAATATGACTTTAATGTTGTCTCCGTTGGGAAGATCTGCTTTGAAAATTTTTTCGTGTCGCGTATCTAATACATACAATCGAGAATCGAGTACCGCTATCACTTTAGGATATGAGATGGCGTTAGCTTCTGTCAAAATAGTTTTTCGATCGTTTCCCTCGGTATTAACACTGTTTATGCTAGCCGGGTATTGTGTGCTGAAGTATACGATTTTTTTCTCAATGTCGATTGCAACTGCCTCTGGTCTTTCGATAGTGTCTACAAGGATAATTGGGTTAGTTCCATCCATGTTAACTTTACCGATCTTAGCAGGCACTCCATACCCTCCATCATCTGCCCAGTAGATTTTTCTGTTAAATAAAAAATGAAGGTACACGTTTAACATAGCACATTATTAAAAACCTAATGAGAATTAAATAGAACGTTTTTACTTACCCTTCCGTAGGGTCCAAACACAATCCCTTAGGTTTTGCGATCGACATTCTGCTACCGTCATTTGCAAATACTACAGTCCTGAATTTTACTTTGCCATCGACTCGAACCAATTCAATATTACTTGCAGCTTTATTTGCCATGAATAAGTTACGCCCTAGCCAATCGAAAGCAATAGCAGAAGGAGATCCAACTATACCAGTATCTTGGCCAAGGAATTCCACTTTATTACCACCTCCATACGGCATGGTATAGATCGTACAGTTCTCATCGTCTTCGCTATCACCCGATATAGATTGAAGCCAGTAAAGCAAATGACCTTGGCGATCGTAGTCCAGTTGTATTCCACCTAAGTAAATGAAATACGTTATTAAATATAATATAATTACAATAGCCACATCGAAAGATAATTTGAACAAATCTACCTTGGATTCCAACAACGGGAGGTAATTGTCCAGCTCTTCCAGAACCATCTGTTGCCAGATCTATGATTTGCGATCCTTTTAAAACCATGAGGTAAGAATTTTCCTCTGAAATGAAAATATTAAACGTTATCACTTAAATTTTGATGAGAAGATTTTATTTTGAACGACTTTACTACGTAAAAGATTTAAAAATATAGTCTAAAATTATTTATATTGAATTATTATATTATTATCTAATATTGAAATTACAAATATAAAATTATAAATTACCTTCGATACATTTTCCATCAGGCAACAATTTATATCCTGGCTTGCACATGCAACTGTACCCAGTTGTGTTGTTTGGGCTCAACAAACAGAGATGTTGGCATGTATCCTTCTTACACGGTGAAGGATATTGTGGTTGTAACGACGGATGGTGGACGTGAATAGACAGAGGCTGCGATATTAAATGAGAAACTACAGTTTGATTCGTTCCCTTGAACTTATGAGCCGACAGGACCCTGTTCAGCTGTCGATCGGTCCAGTATAATGTATCTTCAAACAGAGTGAGCGAATGCGGATGTAATAAGTAATGACTGCCAGCTAAGACTTGTTGACGACCGGAACCGTTATAGTAACAGAAATCGATAAAGTCCAGCTTCGAATCCGCGAAATACACCCGCTGCGTGGCCGTGTCTAGGGTTAAGCCATTTGGCCAATATATTTTTGTGGTTATGATAGCCATGCGTTGAGTTCCATCCATTCCGACTCTTTCAATTCGAGGGTTCTCTCCCCAGTCGGTCCAGAATAGCCATCTCGCGTTGGGCGCTGGGTCCAGACACATCCCTCTCGGTTGCGTGATGTTACCACTCAACAGAGCCGTCCTGGCGCTTCCATCCTCTCTCGCCACCTCGATAGTGTTCAGCTTACTGTCCAGCCAGTAAATGTTGCCGGCAACCCAGTCGTACGCCAACCCCTCCACCAAGTCCAAGCCGGTCGAAACGATAACCTGAGGTTCGCCGCCACGATCCAGGCGAGATATCTTCTTCAGCTTCATGTCCGACCAAAATATCGTACCGGTGTGCATGTTCGATGCAGTCGCGACGACGTTCTCCACGTTTATTGGCACCCTCTCGAGGCCCTGCTCGTTCAGGTCGGCGACGAGGATCGAGTGCCTGTTGGAGATGATCAGGAACGCGCTCGAGTGGTTGTCGGCCTTACAGCCGTGCTTGTCCACGTTGAGGCGGTAGCCCGCCACGCAGCTGCAGATGTACGAGCGCTTCGTGTTGGTGCAGACCTGCGAGCAGAGACCCGGCGGGTCGCACTCGTCCTCGTCCTCGCACGTCAGCCCGTCCGCGCTCAGCCGCTCGCCCGCCGGGCACACGCACAGCGGGCCGGCGGGCGTCGGCCGGCACTCGCCCGGGCACGACCCGCCGTGCGCGCACGACGCGAAGTCGCACGCCGGACCTGCGGGCGGACCGGCCTTAGTGCTGCGGTACACGGGGCGCGGGGCTGGGGAGGGGAAGGGGACTCACCCTCGTCGGCGCCGTTCGGGCAGTCGAAGTTGGTGTCGCAGACCTGCGTGATGTTGACGCAGCGGTCGGCGACGCCCGGGCACTGCCAGCCGCCCGCCGGGCAGCGGAAGGGCGGCGGCTCGCAGGCGTGGCGCAGGCCCTCGTCGGAGCCGTCGCCGCAGTCGTCGCGGCCGTCGCACACGGCGGCGCGGAACACGCAGCGCGCGTTGTCGCAGCGGAAGTGGCCCGCGCCGCACGCCGCCGCGCCGCACTCGGCCGGCTCGTCCGACACGTCCTCGCAGTCCGGCGTGCCTGCGGGGGGGCGGGCGTCAGGCTCTGCGGGGGGCGCGGCTCCGGGCGGCGCGCCGGCACTTACCGTCGCAGTACCACGTGCGCGGGATGCACAGGCCGGACGCCGCGCACTGGAACTGCCGGTCGGCGGCGCACTGGTGCGGCGCCAGCGACGGGCAGCCCGCCTCGTCCGAGCCGTCGTTGCAGTCGGGGATGCCGTCGCACTTGTACGCCTCCTGCAGGGAGTACAGGAAGCGGCTCCGTTTACATTTTGAAATAACAATTCACACGTTTAGACCACGAGTCAAATTATTTTTGGTGCAAACATATAACTGATTATTTTATGTAACTCACCTGAACGCACTGCTTGAGGTCGGCACACTTGAACTGAGACGCGAGACAGGACACGGGCGGGCAGTCGGCCTCGTCCTGCTTGTCGAAGCAGTCGTCGTCTCCGTCGCACACCCACGAGGCGGGGATGCAGTGGCCGGTGCGAGGACATGTGAACTGAAATTTCATAGAGTTGTCTGATTATTGAATATCTAAATAATAAATATTAAGCTAATTCCAATCTTATCTGTACTTAAATTAAATTGCAATAACTCATGACACCATGCCGATAAAATTGCTTCATTAAACCGATGTCCAATTTAATCAATTGTACGTCTAATATTGCAACAGCAAAACCAAGCCTCTCGTGATATGGCCAAAGAGATACGTCAGAAATAATCTTACCTGGAAATAGGCGCAAGTTTTGTCAGCGCAATGAGAGCCCTCGTCGGAGCCGTCGCCACAGTCGTTTTCTGAATCGCATTTCCAGGTGTTGGGCACGCAGCGACCGTTCCCGCACTGGAACTGCGAAGAGCTGCACGTCACGTTGACGCAGCCCGTCTCGTCCGAATAGTCACCGCAGTCGTTCTCGGAATCGCATTTAAAAGTCGCGGGAATACAACGCCCCGACTTGCACATGAACTCTGACGAGCTGCAGGTCATTTCTGAAAGTATATGTGATACTTTCAGAAATTACATTCTATAAAAAGCGACTATTTCTGCCAGGAAATATATTAACATGTGTGTCAATCAGAGCCGAATTTCAAGGTCTTGAGGCCCCCGGGCAACGAATAAGTGGAGGCCATTGATTATTTTCCAAATAAATTGAACAATTTTTTTTCGTTACGTATTTAATAATTTATTACTGAACAAACCAAATCCTTTAAGAAATATATGATGATATAGCAAAACATAAGAATTATTTTTATTGTGTAAATGATATATTATTCTTTGTATATGTGCTTACTCGTCAGAATTGGCATGTTTTTGGTTTAAAAAAAATCTATGGGGGCCTCTCGTGGAGAACCCATGGCTGTAGCCCCAGATGCCCATTAGGGGAAGTTTGGCCTTGGTGTCAGGGGTCAAATACTGAACGATTTAAAAAAAGTGGCTTGTTTAATAATTCTGAATCAGTGTTGCAAAAATACTAAATTATAATATGAAATGCTAAATTTATTATCTAAAACATAAGTATAAGAAAATCACTTAATTATCAATTGTACAAAATATGTGATAGATATTTAAGTCATATTACTTAAAACTTACTAGTACAATTCTGTTCCTCGTCGCTGTTATCCAAGCAGTCGTCGTCACCGTCGCACACCCAACTCTTCGGAATACATCTTTGATTATTGCAAGTAAAATCCCATGTATTGGGACAGGCCTGAACTGGTGGTTCTGAGTTTGGATCCGCTATACAGCTCGTTTCATCCGGCGCTAACTTTTCGCCGTAAGGACATCCACACTTAACAGTTAACAGCTCCGTGTTGTTCCTTGGAATAGCGAAGCAGAACTTTTGACAATTGCCATTGTTTCTAGCGCAGGGCTGCATTGGTTCAATCTTTTGAATCTCCTCACTGTATACTTTAACACCGTAAAGTCTATTCATTCGTGGCTCTCTAACCATAACATCCTCCTGTTCGCCCGTCAATTTGTGCAAACGAACAATAGCATCTAATCTCCAGTCAGTTATATAAATGAAATTTTTGTAGATGACGATCGAGAATGGATGTCTAATCAATCTAGAATTCACTGTCTTTACATCAGTACCGTCTAATTTGGCGTGTTGCACGTGATCCAGCAGAGCATCGCACCAGTAAACTCGGTTTGCATCGAAATCAATTGATAATCCGTTTGGCCATCCTAGAGTCAAATTTTCAAAGACCAATAGTCCGCTTCCATCGGTATTTGCTCGACTGATGTTCGCTGGACGATCCCATTCCGAGAAGAAAATATATCCTTTATTCGGATGTACCACAATAGCTCTGGGTCTCTTCAGATCCTTCAGTAGTATCCTTTTGTAGGCTATATTTCTCGTGGATAAAACATTTAATGTTCCTTTTCGCGAATCAATATAGTACAAATTCTTGGAGGCCCAGTCTACGGCCAAACCTTCGACGCCTTCATTTTGCGACGCCAAAACAATTTCTTTTGTCGTTCCATTTCTATGTATCCTATAGATAACGTCCTGGAGAACGTCAGAATAGTATATGTGTTCGTCTCTCGCATCAAAATCTAAGCCTACAAACCTCGCTCTTCTTGACACGACGGGTAAAATAGCTTCACTAAAACCTTCGATGACCGGGTCTATAACCTTGCCCTTGATGAATCGTTGTTGAGAATACATAAGGAAGTCTTTAACTATATCGCAATTTCTTAAATCAGCCTGTAATTGATATCCAATATTGCAAGCGCATCGGTACCCTAATCCTCCGTTCTGAAGCGCTGTCACTATACACATCTGAGAGCATCCTCCGTTGTTATTACCGCACGGATTGTTGACGGAGGTCTGTTTTAGAGAATGTACAATTGTTAAGGCCTTCGGTTCTCTAATATCTTTCGTTTTGTATATTGCCTGTATACTCGTGGAACCTTCGTATTTATTAACGGAGCTAATTCCTTGTTTAGTGCTATCAGACCAGTAGACTCTATCTTCAAACAGAGCCAGCCTCGACGGACTCGGGACTTGTTGACCTCTTAAGACCAAGAAACGGTAGTTGCCATCATAATCGACGGTCTCAATGTAATCTAACAGTGAGTCGCACCAAAATATACGCCTAGCAATCGTGTCGACCGCTATACCGGACGCTTTGTACGTCGTTTCGGAAACTATTGATTTGGAGTGGGTTCCGTCCATATTAGCTCGGATAATCTGAAAATTATTTTATTATATTTGTAAGCATTTTTATAAAAAATTAGACGCAAAACAGTTGTCGGAAGACTTATTTATTTTATTAACCCAGGACAAGAATTTCTCCGACCGGAGTTTTCTCACTGGCTACTCACCTGGCTACTGTCGGCGACGAACATCAACCCGAGAGTGGGATCGAGCGCGATGTCAGCGGGGTTGGTGAGGTTGGAGCCCAGCACCACGGCGTGCCAGCGCCCATCCAGCTCGAACACGTCAATCTTCTGCCCGATCGCGTCCGCCACGTACAGCTTGTCTCCCACCCAGTCCACGGCCAGCGCGACCGGCGCCCACGAGCCCGCCACGGAGATGTCGGCCCCGCCGTACGAGCCGACGCCGGCCGGAGCGTTCAGCGGCTGCGAGTGGATCTAGAGCGACGAGGGCGGGGCGGTTTTTTAATCGAAATTCCAAACGCGCCGGCGAATAATCGACATCCACAAACGTGCCGTCGCGAACACTCACCTTCCTAGTCTTGAGGTCGGACCAGAAGAGCAGGTTGCGGCGGTAGTGGTAGTCGAGGCCGGCGGCGGCGGACGCGTTGGCGAGCGGCGCGGGCGCGCGGCCCAGCAGGTCGAGGCGCAGCGCGCCGCGCTCGTGCGCCAGCGCCAGCCACGCGACCTCCGCGCGCGCCGCGCAGCGCCCGCCCGCGCCCAGCGAGTAGCCCGGCGCGCACGCGCACGTGTACGCTGCGGGGCACGCGGTTAGTGGCGGGAGCGACACGTATCGTATTGTTTATTGTTTGAATACGCTTGTTGGCTGTACGATATGTGATGTGCGTGATGTTTTAGTAATTACTTAGGGATCCTCGACAGAAACTCACATCCCGGCGTGTTGATGCACAGCTGGTGGCACGGGCCCCACTCGCGGCACTCGTCGCGGTCCACGCACGTGCGGTTGTCGGCGGAGAGCATGAGTCCGCCGGCGCACGCGCACGCGCCGCCGTTGGGCGACGCCACGCACTTGTACTCGCAATCCAGTGCCGGGCACGACAGTGTCGCTGATGAAATTATATATATATTGTCGTTATCAGAAAGTTCCATGTTTTACGATTGATCCATGGCTCATTTATGAGTACATAAATAAAAAGTAAAAATCTATGAATTAGAATTTTGGATCGCATTATTAATTAACAGTAGTAGTAAATTATGCTTAACTGTTAGTTAAACTTACAGCAAGCATTTTCCTCATCGGCGTTATCTTCACAGTCTCGTTTGCCGTCGCAGAGCTGAGTCCTCGCAATGCATTTGTGTAAGCCTCCCGGTCCACCCTGAGGACAAAGGTACTTGTTGTCTGGACAAGCAATGGAGGTGCAGTTGGCCTCATCAGACCCGTCCGCGCAGTCGTTGTACCCATCGCAGTGGTAGCTGCTCGGGATGCAGAGCGCATTGCTGCAACGGAACTGGCCGACATGGCAATGCGGGAAACCTGTAATTTATAGAAATAACGATATTTATTTATGATTTAAGATATAACCGTATAAGAATGTGTTTCACCTTACATTCTCACATAGTTACTATTTATAGTGACATAAAACACGTACATATACTTAAACAATTATAACAAAATCAACAAAGTTTTAAATATAAAATTAAAAAGTGCACACAAGACCACAATAGTTATTAAATCTTCATCTATTATAATACTAATATTATTGTTTACTAACTTTTCCTCCAGTGTGAATCTTATTATTTGTATTTGTTACTTCTATTTAAATTTCGTTACCATCGGTTCAATGGCTTAGCCGTGATGAGGTAACAAACAGACAGACGGTAATTTCGCATTTATGATATAAAGTCTGAACACCTCTGATTAAATTTCTTCATGAATTCTTAATAACTTTAATAAACCTGGTTTATTTAAGATTTTATTAAAATTAAAAAAAATATACTAACTGCAGTTCGTCTCGTCAGAGTTATCACCGCAGTCGTCTCTGTGGTCACATTTCGAGGTCAAGTCTATGCATTTGTCTCCGGCCGCACACCTGTACTGGTCCAAGCGACAGGCAATTGTTTGTCCCGGACAATCTTGTTCATCTTTACCTGTTCTACAATCTAAATACCTGAAAAAAAAAACCAGTGAATATACTAAAGATAAAATAATATGTAAAAGCTATTAAAGTCACTAAACAAGATATAAAAGTAGTTGAAGAGAGTGAGTTTTGCCAAACAATATTTATGTCATTATGAGGTGATCTCACGTGGCCAAAGTGCTGCTACACTTCGAACTAAAATCATTGTTTACTGTGTAATGGAATGAAATGACATATTTATTTATTTATTTATTTATTTTGGGAAGCATACAGCATACAATACATAAACATTTGATAACATTTGAAGTAAGTCTCACACAAGCCAACAAAGTTTCCACTTTTACATTGAAACATGGAGTGAACCTAACAAGAACAAGTTATTTAACAAGTAATTAAAGTAATAAAATAAATAGTGATGGAATATAATACTGGTTGTATTAGGATCATTCACCATTCACATACGAACTCTGATATAAGCTGCATTATTATTTTTTGACAGAATAGAGACGGTCAAGGCACAAATGACTGTTAGGATTTTGACGTCTGGTACTAAAGTAAATAATATACGAAAAATTATGACAACAAACCCGTCACATTTCTTCTCCTTTGGTATACAAGGACCCTGCGTCGAAACCTTGCCCGATCCGGCGCCCTCCATGCCGCACTGAAAGTCATCAGTTTGACACTTGCGGTATACTGAAATGATTAACAAAATGTTTTATAATTATTTTTCCTATCAAGATGATGATGATCGTTCAGTGATGAACCGATTCTGTCGACGGTGAAAATATTCAGCGGCGGCGGCAGTATTATAGGCACATATATATGATAGGATAGTAACTCGACAAGACTGGACGAAAAAGCGCAAAACCGAGGTTCAAGTATAGTACTGTAAACTACTAATAATGACTTCCTATCTTCGTTATAGAACTCAGGATATCTTGACGGGAATTTCTGTCTGAAATAATAGTCTGATGTTACTGGTCTGAGCCGGAATTCGAATTCAGAACCTCTGCCAACGTACAAGCGAATGACCAATTAAGCCAGTCCATTTAAAAAACCTAAGTTATTTATTAGAGAGACTTAGATTGATTGTAACACCTTGAGATTTACAGTTGACTTACTAAACACACAATAGATGAAGAAAAAATAAACGTTATAATGCTGAATTAAAATTCGAGTACACAATTTGTATTCATATACCGCTGGGTTGCCGAACGAGATGCAAAGAAGGTGTTAGATTTTACGACAGACTGTTAGCGGCGCTCGCTACACTTAGATAATGCGATTTTCATATAAAATTATGTAAAAATCCCCGATAGAGAGCGCCTTTGTAGTGGCGAAGCGAGATCGCTCTTACCAGCTTTACCTCTGTTTATAAAAGACGGCTTCCTCGTACGTTACAAAAATTGGTGAAAATGAAAAATTCCGAAAGGATTCAACTTATCAGTTTAAACGAGGCTTAAATATCGGTAAATATTTAACAATGAAATTCTATTTCCAAAGGTTCCCGTTGTTTGAATGTGGATTTATGAAATAAATATTCTTAAGCCGACAGGATTAAGCCCAAGATTCTGTACTGTAAATATAAAACGTTATGAAGACAAGGAGAACGAAACGATGAGCAAAAGATGTAGTTATTATGTAAGGTTTAAAACATTTATTTCTTAAAAAAAGAATAAAGTCCCCTTAAATTTAGGAAATACCATTAAATATACAGTACTATACCATAACTTCTATATCTACATTTTGTGCCAGTAAATAACTTTTTAATATTTTTTTGAATATATTGATTGAATTTGCATTTATAACGTCTTTTGGTAATGAGTTGTAAAGCGCTTTTTTCAAATAATATAGTTTTTGTGCCATACTTAGTTCGGAATTTGGGTAATTCGATTTTATGTCGGTTTCGAGTAAGGTGAGAGTGGATTTTAGATTGGAAGGTAATTTGTAAATGTGTGGTGTTTGTAACTATTTTACGAATTAATAAGCATGTTTTGTATTTATACATTTTTATTGATAAGATTTTTGTTGTGCTGTAGATATTTTTCGTAGGAGTGCGATAGTTCATATTATACAGGACTTTTAGCAGTTTATTTTGAGATATTTGGAGATTTTTGATGTGGATTTCAGCGGCACCACCCCAGATTTCAATAAGGTATTCTAAGATCGGTTTTACCATAGTATTGTAGACAATAGGTCGTACTTTAGGTGGAACACAGCCCGCTGATCTCTTAAGGGCACCGGCAGGTGAAGCAAGTTTTTGTTTTATTGACTGTATATGACGCCAAGTCAAATGTTGATATAAAACTAATCCTAATTTTTTTTCAGCGTCGGCTTGTTTAATCACCTCGTCATAAAGTATTAAATCGCTATAGGGTTGTATTAATTTGTTTTTCGCACAGAAAATCATGTAAGAAGTTTTTGAAATATTTATTATCAGTAAATTGTATTTAAGTCATTCATTTAATATGTTAAAGCCACGTTGTGCTGCTTCTATAAGAGTTTTAATGGATTTGCCAAAATACCGTTTCTGTCAGAAGAATATATTAATTGAAACTTGACTAATTAAATAGCCAAACTTGACTGATTTAGTTTTTAATCAGTCAAGTTTAATGACCTATGCGACTTCGATGCAAAATAGTTCGATACGATTCTCGTGTTATGGTAACGCAATGGTGGCTCGCATCAAAAACACGAACCCGCCCGGGCGTGAGAGACGTTTCCAGATCACTGACGGCGACACTACCATAGGCGACATGGGAACTACATACTTTGTACATTTAAAAGCTTTCATGCTGTCCATTATACACAACTAAATGTTACTAGAATATTTTTTTAATTATTTTCTTTATTTGCTATATAAGACGACAAACTTAAGATTTCAAAGAATTACATTAAAATTAAAACGTTTTTTTTTCTTCATTTATAATAAGGTAGGCGACTGATAAATGGGCCTGGTGAGGTCAATAGACATTGGCGCTGTAAGAATTATTACTTCCATCAGATATTATTGAAAAGTATTATAAGCTAATGCTGCAAGGCAAAAGCCTCCTCTACTCTCGAGGAGAAGCTTTATAGTCGGTACACATGTGACAGATTTTTTGCAGACTAGTCTCAATTGTATTTGTTTTAGCACATGAATTATATTTAAAAACATTTTTTCATTAAATTATAATACATTCGAAAATACTAGAATTGACAATGATTTTATGTCAAAGAAACTATATAAACAGATATAGTTAACAAACTTATCGTTCTTGTGGAAAAGTACATGGATGTCCTGATATTATCCGGTTGTAACATTTCAAGACGAGATGTGTTATTGTTAATTGTGTTTGTGTGTATTTTAGTTGCAAGTTTTTGAGACATACCTATACATATACATGGTTAATGGATGCGATTTAATACTTTAAAAATCCTTCGCTTACAACATCCACTGTCAGACACAGGGTAGCTGTGTCTTCTCTGCGGGCACCCCCAAAGCATTGTGCAGACAGATAATTGGTTATTAAGTAATATTAAGGTCATTAACATACGTGCCTTTTTGCACATATAAACATGTTCTGTTTAATAATTTAATAAACATAATGTGTATAAAGTTAAATTTATCAAGTGTGTAGACTCAATATGATCAAGCTCAGTTCATTTGGGATGTTTATCTCATTACACATTCCCCGTTCAAGCCTCGACGCTCTTTGTGCAGCGCTGCGAGATTAAATGCAAATTTTCACGAACACACAACATTTATTATTATTAAAATTGATAAGATAATCAGGTCAGTTCATTATATATAACTAAATGTTGCTAAAGGATTATTTTCATTAATTTCTTTATTTGAGTGTTGTTACCACAAACTTAATACTGATGTTTATTAACCTTGAGAAGAGTTTTATTTTTCCTTTTTAAAGGTTGTTGAACTGATAAATGGGCATGATATGATTGAAAGAAATATTACTAACATAACCAATGCGCCACCAATCCACCGACTTTGGGAACTAAGAAGTTGTGACTGTTATAACATTTTTATATTATATACATTATAATATAATTCCAACTAACTTTGAAAAGTAATAAAAAATTAATAAGAAAGAAAAACTAATTTATATTTTAATATAAATAATTCTTCTGTACGTGTGATTGTCAACTAACTCCTCCTAAACGACTGGACCGATTTGGATAAAATTTTGTGTGTATATTTCAATGTGTTCCTGGTTAGTTTGAAAACACAATTGGACCCTGTAGGTGGCTTTGCTTGTTTTAATGGCAGGACGACGTCTGCCGGGTCCGTTAGTACAATATAAAATACAATTTACCTTAATAATGTTGTTAAATCCTAGAGCAATATAAAATCTATAGAGGAAAATAGTGTTATATTATTAATTTCTTAAACGAAGCAAGTGGCTGTGTTACATAAAAAGGTACACACAACCCGAGGGGACGTGAAATCAACTACGGGAGTAAGGCTGCCCTACACATTTACATATTTTAAGTCAAAATTCAGCGAACGTCATATTTTACGATCACGTCACCCGCGGGGACCGACGCAAACTCTAAAGTACTCAAATAAATACGACTACGTTTAATAAAATCCGTTCTGATGCGATGTTTGCATCTTGATTGGGGTTTATATAGTTGAGAGAGACTGCCCAAAAAAGGAGTGTTATGTTTTCAACGGCCATGTGCGTAACTATTAAATACTAACGACAGATTTGGATGGGGTGTATGGCGTATCGTTGGAATCCTTACATCATCCCGAGACACATCTTCAATACATTTTTACTTTTCTGTTCGTTTTTGGTATAGAACACCAGTTTTTTGACATCGCCATAATAAGTTATTTGAAATCACGACCTTGTGGCTTCTTTAAATACATATCAATCATTTAACTTTTAAAGTATTATCGTCTGATGAGCGGCTACCCAGTTGGGCCTAATGAAGGGCTGTCTGCGTGGGTAACACCCATTCATCATTGATGCTACCGTCAAACACCAGTACTTCCTCCGTGCCCGGTTTTTATTTCTTACGCTATATCATCACGTAGGTATTTACCCATCTACCATTATAGAATATTTAAAAAAGATTGGGAAAGAGAAAGATTATTTTGATAAAAAATATAAAGAAATGGAACTTAAATACCATAATTTCTAAGAGCTGATAATTCAGTTAGAGTCAGCGCTAATTTTGCGTCAATTCTGTTATTGTATCAAAAACTGTGAAGTCAGAGACCGTGAGGGAAAGAATAAAATAATTGAGCCCATTAAAACTTTCGCCAGAACTCGCTGGAGAATTGAAACGGAACCAGCCGAGCATACCGATACGCTTGCAACAATGGCGACCATATAATATATCTTATTTTATAATAATAATAAATGTAATACTCATAAAGAGGCGGATTTAGATTTATTTGGTGATGGCATGGAAACATACACGGTTAACGTAAAATAATTCTATGACAGATTACATATTTAAATGTTAAAGTACTGCCATGAATTATTCATACCCCCTTTTTTGCGTTTTTGTGTATAATTTTTTTCCATAATATGTTACTTTTAAATATATTTCTTATATTTCTTCTTTAAGTTATTTGTATACATAATACTGTTTTGATTAGATGCATGTTTCTTGTTACACATCATTATTATATATATTGACGATGTTTAAAATGTTAAGTTGGAGTGAGCGAAGCTGAATTTGTGGAATTGCATGATGAGTTAGCCTATAATTGCGATGTATAGTGTTTAGAAGTCATTATCTGGAGTTGTTATTTTTTGGTAGAGATATATACAAACATTGGATTGGCTTCCTATAAAATAAAATAAAAATACGTACAGATGTAACAACAATGTGACTGTGGGTGGCGTATTTAGTGATTAATCGGTCTATCGTTTCAAATCAAAGTGTAGTTTATTCAAGTAGGTTTTATCGAGCACCTCTGTGTCGTCATTATACAGCATTATATTAATGTAAGGATACAGAGAAGAACCGGAAAGAAACTGAGTAGTTACACTTTTCAAATATTTCAAGTACAAAGTGTTATCAATCAAATACGATTACATTTATATATTTTCTGCCTGAAAGGCAAGTACTAACTCCATGCTTTTTATCGTCTTTATAATCTTGTGTATAAATATGTCACATTTATTCATATTTTTTTAACAAACGATTTTTTTTAATTGGTAAATATAAAAATATCTGTAGTGTTTTATTATAGAAAGAAATTGAAACCTTGCCTCCGAAATTATTTATTAACTTTGTGGAGTCAAAAATTTATATGAGAGGCGTTTAAATATCATAGCTGACACTCAATATAAATTTCAACTAAAGAAAAAATACCGACAAATGTAATTACATTTTACATATATTGTCAGTTAATATGTTTAAATTCTGCATCGTTGGTCTAGTGTGAAGTAAGGCCGCAGACCCAGAGGTCCTGGGTTGTTCGGCAGCAGATTATTTATTGAATATTGAATTCGGGTCGGGCCAAACAACGGGTTTTTTTCTCTGAAACTACCAGTCAGATTTGAATAATTAATTAATTAATTTTGTATAAAAGTTATTCCTTTTTTGACGTATAAAGTATAGTTTCAAATGAACGATGATTTTTAGTATCTTCAGTTCTGTTCAATGTTGACGCGACTGAAGTCGCAAACTTCGTACTTTATAGCAATGTTAATCCAATGCTTCGTAAGAAATAGAAAAGAATAATAAGAATATTTCCTGTCTTCGATTTATTCTGACTTCAGAAATCAATTTCAACTACATTATAACTTCAGGGATCGCGTTCTCGATCTATTACTACTCACTTATACTTATGAAGAACTTTTTGGAATTGCTATTATTCACACAAAAAGTATAGAAAATTATCATAGTTATTATATATATATACGTTAATATTTCGTTTATTATTTATTTCAAGTAAGATGATTTGTAATGACGTTCAGGGTAAAAATACTAAAAAAAGAAAACAATAGTTTATAGTAAATAGACAAAGAGACGAAACTAGGAATTCCGGAAATGCAATCTTCTATGAACAACGAGGTATTTACTTGAAAAAATACGGAACACGTAAAACACGTTCTTTTTTAAGGTCCAGTACAAAATATAAAAAAATAATTTCTCAGGCTCTGAAAACTTTTTTTTTAAACATAAAATAGGCATAGTGGTAAATGGGCCACCTTATTATTGGTCACAACTATCCAAAGACATAACAATTCTTTACATCGCCAATGCGCCACGAACCCTGGGAACTGTGATGCTATCCCTTGTGCCTGTAGTGTCACTGGCTCACTCACACTTCGAACCGGAACACAACAATATATTGTATTGTGGTTTGACGGTAGTATATGTGATGAGTGTATATGTGATAGGGGTACCTACCCAGATGGGACGGCACCAAGTGAAGAAATTGACAATATCATATTTAAAACATAACAAATATTGAAGCTATGTTTAGGTGCACTTGAGTAAATAATGTGTTCACCACTACGATTACGTCCCGAAATGTATTTGCACAAATCACGCACATCCTCGAATCCCAGAGGACGCGGTGTTAAGGAAACTACGAGCGACCGGAGCAAGTTTTAATACGTTCGCGGTGTGTCGCGATGTGCACAACATTCGATTCCAAGTTTAGCAGTTCACACCGCACCCACTTTATTCCACGCCGACTTTCTTACGGGTAACTTGGAACGAATTCTTTTGATATTTTGGTCTGGTTTTTCCTTTTAATTTCGCAACTATTGAAAAGTATAATGTAACATTATTTTAACAGAACTATTATTATTACGGACATGGATAATACCACCAAGTGGCAGGTCTGGTTTCCTCACGTTTTTTCCTTCACCGCAGGAGATTTACTTGAAATACCATTTGTTTTTTAAAAAAAAGCACATTCTCACAAACTCATTGGTTAATAACTCTTTTTTGAGACAATATGTACTGCTTTTACAATGCAATGACAATGCTTTTACAATAGGATCCCAGAAAACGTTCAAAATTATTCAATTGTGAAATTTAAAAGAATCGTTTATCAACGTTTATGTGCTAAACGATATTACAAAACCAATGACTTTTTAGATGATTGCACACCTTGGGAATCGAACGATTACCACCAGGGGCTCCAGGCCATTTCAAATAAAAAAATATGAGATACAAAAAAATCGCCTGAGATGTGTAATTCAGTACCGGTGGTAGATTTGACAATCAATAAGCAAGTATAATACTGGTGGCTGTGTGGCTTTGCCATTACATCATCATTTTACTTATCATATTTGTTTTACATACTCAATATAATATATAAAAATATTCGTTTCTAAAAATCGTAGATCTGTAAGGTTGAACAATCAATAATTTAATTAGAACAATTAATAAGATCTATCATTAATTAATATTTAAAATAATTTAAGCAACGTAATGATTGAGAATTATTCGGCCTTATTTATAAACGTTGCGTAGCGACTGTTAATTAAAAAACGCCCTTACTAATAAACCTCGCTAATCAAGTGATTAGTTAAAAAATGTCTTCTCCTTTCATAATATTATGTCAAATCTTAAATGATCAAGTTTTGCTAAATATTTTTTTTTATTAATGAAATATAAATAAATATTGTATTATAATCTAATCTATCTAATCGGAACAAACCTGAGTAGCCGGTGACAATTTTAGTGAGCGAAAATTGTTTCATTTTTCTTTTGTGTGTCTCATGCGCTTATGAAATATTTTATAATATGAATAGAAAAGTCAGAAGTTTGGAAGTTAGTTTTTAGTTAAACAAAACACTCAAAGCTGTTACTCCTGAAATCTCTCTCTCCGCTTGTGTCGTTTTTTTATTGTCGTATCTGATTATGCGAGCGAATAAGGTGCACCTTTGTTTGCACAAACTTGAGCACTTTTCTGTGCATTTGTCTTTTCTCTATTGCCAATGACCGCAGTGACGGAAATCGGTCGGAGGGATATAATGATGACTTATGTAGGTGTGGAGTACAAAGAGGTGTACTCACTGCAGTCCGCCTCGTCGGTGCCGTCCACACAGTCGACGTGCATATCGCAGCGGTAGTGCGGCGGGATGCAGTATGTCTTGTTCCACACGTACTGACCGCATGTTAGCTGACCCGCTTCGCACTCTGGGGGCGCTGTGAACAGAGAAATATGTTTTTATATCTTAATGCAACGTATTCAGTAATATAATAAATATATTAAGCGGGCTCAAGTCTTTAAAGTGGAAAAACGATAAAACATACTACTTGCTTAAATAATAATAATGAATGCCCTGTTTCTAATACTGTTTGTCTGTCAGTTTTGATTTCAAGCAACTAATTTGAACCAACAGTCAAATTTATTGCATACACTAACTAAGTTTATTTTTATTAACATTTATATTTTTTCATAGAGAATGTATAAGATATAATTTATGTGCCGACTCAACCCATTGAATTGTATATAACAACAACTCTAAACATAAAAATAAAATGTAATTGATATTACGTTTATATAGAAAACACTGTCAAGTCTAAGACCCAAGATGTTATTTTACAGCTCGCTACGTATTAGCTTCGAGGAGTTGTATGAATGAACTTAAGACACGTAACAGATAAATAACAAGCTACAACGAGCTCGTTGAAACGTCGACCGTTACTCAATGCACTCCAGCAAAACGACTTCGGAGTCAATAAATATTCGAAGCACAGAGAAGGGATCAATCGTATACCGTCATTAGTACAAAGGTCGGGACCGACCTGTAATCAGTGTCGGCCATCAATCACGCTGGAGGGCCCTCGAGGCGCTCGGAGTGTATGTAAGGTCCTTATCAGGGCTCCAATTGAATTTACGCGAATTCTCTCGAATGATTCAAAAACGATTTATTGTTTAATCGCGCAGTGATCTGAATCATGATCATTCTTTGGACGTATTGATTCATTAGTATTCAGCGGATAACGGTCGAATGGATTTAGAATAATAATTTTAGATTTTGTATCGCGTGGAAAGTTTATATATTTCTTTATATATGACAGAAATTTTCCAAAAATCGAAGCGATAGTTGAATCATCATTATGCCAAATGGATTCGATGTAGAAATAAGTATATTACTGTTAAAGCTATTGTATAATCTAGGGGAAGACCCGACTAACCTGTTGGACTTCACAAAACGTGATCACATTGGCCATTTGACAGATGAAACGAACTACGAGAATATATTATTTTCTCTTGCATGTAGCTTTGTTTGTATGAGATATTTTATATAATCACGTCTCAGATATTCGTTTACATAAATAAACGTGACGGATATGTTCATATATTTATTTCTCATGTCATTCGGCCATTTCGTTTCGCGTCACAGAATGCGCGCGAAATAATACAAGTCATTCGACGAGTGCAATAATACTGAGGATTGAATACGATGTTCGCGCTCGGCCAGTGATGCGACAGAGGTACATGGCGTGTAACTGTGACGACACACCTGCAGAATTTCGAATTTAGACTATCTTGAATGTTTAACTTCACCTTGTACAAGTTGAGTGTGTGATTTGCTTGGAATCTGTATTTTGCATTAAATAATATTTGAATGTCTGAATTGTTTATTAAACTATTATTTATCTGTGTTAGAATGTTAAAAAAGCCGAGATGGCCCAGTGGTAAGAACGCTTGAATCTTAGCCGATGATCGTGGGTTCAAACCCGGGCAAGCACCAATGAATTTTCATGTGCTTAATTTGTGATTATAATTCATCTCGTGCTTTACGGTGAAGGAAAACATCGTGAGGAAACCTGCATGTGTCTAATTTCACTGAAATTCTGCCACATGTTTATTCCATCAACCCGCATTGGAGCAGCGTGGTGGAATGAGCTCCAAACCTTCTCCTCAAAAAAGAGAGAGGAGGCCTTTAGCCCAGCAGTGGGACATTCATAGGCTGTTACGGTTAGAATGTTAAATTATATAATTATTCGTTTTATTTTATTTTTTGAACCGATTTTGTTTCTTTTTGAATAGCTGTACTTAATTATATCCAAGGTAGTACTATCTCAATATCATTGGTATCAGAGACATTGTTAAGTATTTATTTGAAGCGTGTTTTTAAGAAAAAAGTCGGTAATTTTTATCACAAAAGTTTTGTAACCGTTCTAAAAGTGACCCGCTCGCGTGAACTGTATGTACTTGCGAGTATGATTGATTGGTCCCGAACAATCGCAGCTGCGTAAGTGCCTGAGATATTGAGCTGTTTCACTGCACAGCACACCACTTATCCTTTTAACTCTTAAAACGCAGGGCATAAGATTTAAAATGAATGAATCTTTAGTGTGTACACCGATGCGATGGACCTGCAATTCTCTTTTATTGTGCCCAAATTACGGCCGTGATATATTGGAGAGCACTGAATGAAACTGCGATGTTTTCATTCAATTCGTCTCTTCGTTTTTAAAAATATATATTACTTTCGAGTTTTTGCTAGTATTCGATGATTTGATTCATTTATGTTTCATAAAATTATATTTTTACACAACATGGCATTACGCGAACACAATCTGTGCGTAATATACATATATTATTTCATATTCACATTCAGAGGTTTTGAATATTTTACATACACATTAAAAATGAAAAGAAATTTAACCTATAGTAAATTTCCTATCTGTCTATCATCCTGTCTGCCAATTTAATTTTCTGTCCGTAGCACATTTTTGACAAGACTCGCCTAGTCGAAGCACGATGAGTGAAGTATCAAGTGCTCAAATGATACCCGTAAATATCATTTTCATAATTAGTCACAGGCTAAATGTGTCCTCAATGTGTCCCCAGCTTTACCCGGTAATTAGGCTGTCACCAAGTCCTCATTTATTCAGGCATTATACGGTACCGTATCCATTGAATAATGGAATATTATTATACGTATTACGAACTCAATTTCGATATTAAATAGCACGACGAATTGATATTTCATTAATTATATTAATGACCTTATTAACGTAAAACGAAGTTTATTTGAGTGTTAAGGCTAATTTGTATAAATTTTCTTATCTATTAATTAATCAATTTTGACATTTATTATTATTTAAATTAAATTTATATATAAATGTTATTCTTACGTTTTTTATACAATAGCCCGATATAAAATCCTGACTGGATTAGGCCGACTATCGTTCACTGACATATGAAGTTGGCGATGTAATTGTCATTGCCAAAATTGTAATTGTATTAATATTTTAAAGAATATGAGACAATTAAAGCAAAGTAACTACGATGAACATAATTACCAATCTGGTTAACATAGAAGGTTTAACTAAAGTTTGTGAAGTCATTAAAAACGTTGTTTAAATCGTCGTTGAAAATATCTCATACACACAATATATGTAGAAATGTTGCTTTAGTACTAGATAGGAAAATATAAGCGTCACACGAAGCCATAAGGCACCGCGAGGATTAACAAGGCAGACCGGGCTAGTCGACAGTGGTATCAAAGCTCATAAAACTTACTAGTGTAAGGAATATTAATCACTCCAATCATGGGAACTAAATGTGTCTGCTCACTCATTATTCAAATTTAAGCACAGCAATACAAACCTTTTAGCGATAGAATATTTGATTAGTGGGAAGTAAAATACCAAGCATTTATAAAGTAAAGAAAAATTTTTTTTTATTTTATATACATTCAATTGCTTTTATAGCAATTTAAGAATTTGACGCATTTCATTAAAGTGTAAGGATTTTCTTTTCATTTAATTTTAATTCGAATGTTTAAAGGTTATTTTGAATCAGGCGTCAATGTAAGTCTTTACGTTTATTTCAGTTGTAAAGCGTTTTCGAGCTACAAATTAAATGGGAAGTTAAAACGTTGAGTGCATTTAAAGTGTCGAGAAAGATGCAAACGAGAAGTCAAATATAAATACTCGTTGGTTTATTCGGAGTGATTAGCGCGGGACAAGGCTTCCTCTATACGTATATAGTGATGTTAACGTCCCACAGCTGGACAAAGGAGACCCCTCAGGAGATGTCATCTCCTCTTAGGGAGAAAGTTTTAAGTCCAGTTTTAATGAATATTTTGAGAATTCCCTTTTTAAAGCAAATTGTTTTAATCTATTAATTTTAAGCTATTAAAAGTTTCCAGAATTTCCTTTTTAAAACTATATTTATCATAATAATTTATTTACATTAATAATAGATTAATGATAAAAAGTAATAACGCACTCGCCGTTTCTTCTCGCTAGAATCTACATTATAATATAGTAATAAGTAGATACAGCACAATGTTTATTGAACGCACTCACGTACGTAACTTTGTGTGGTCATACCATTTCTTTATTTAAACGTAATATAAGCAAAGATTGATTTTGATAACATTGGTATAAAGGATGAGCAAGACAGGTTAAAATAGGTTAGAAAACAATTGCACGATCGACGTTTTATAAAACTTTTCTATTCACCAATATGAGACGGTAATAGCCATTTTTGAGTACTTTATATCTGACATAACCAAAAATATGTCTGTTTATATATATTTATATCCTACCAGTACACCCTCACTGGAAGAAATCTCTTCTAATATATAATCTACTTCAAGAAATAAGAATTCTTTTTTAATTCTGATACATATATTATATACTATAACAATTATTATTTTAATTAATTTAGAAGAATACATATTTAAAACTGTTCTTTGTGTATATAAGTGTGAGGGTAGTAGAATGTGTATTAAGGTAGATACTCACGACATGACTGGAATTCATCTTCTCCTTTCTCGCAATCTCGCTGGTAGTTGCACACCATCAGGGCAGGTATACACTTGCCCTCTGGACACCGGAACATGCCAGTGGGGCATATTGTGTCGCCTGAAACAGACACGAATATATAGTAACAATGTTATGATTGCAGATATCAATATTGGATGTATTTGTTTTATGAAGTCGGCGGACTGGGCCACCTGGTGGTAAATGGTCACAATCGCCCCATAGCAATGTAAGAAATATTAACAATTCCGGTCGCCAATGAGCCGCCAACATCTCGAAGGATAACTGACATATATAAGTCTAAAATTGAATTTCTCATATAAAATAACTGTAATAATTTCAAAGGCATTAAGGTGTCGTCATTATGATATTATAAGAACACAATAAACTCCGACTAAAGGTATTATTACAGACCTAAATAAATAATGAGACGTTTCTACATAAACTAAAATGTTATTTTGTAAGGAATAAATTATTTCAAAGAAAAATATACATTTTAAAATATTGGTGAAAGTTAGGTTAGTTACTTCGAAAAAAAAAAAAACAAAAGTGACGACAAACAGATCACGTAACTGATGGTATGTGGTAACACCGCAATACCCCCAATCGTATAGCTCACCTTTTATCTCTAATTACACCGAGTCACCTTTAAATCGAATCACATTAATACAAACTATTATTTGGCAAGATATTGTGAATGAGAAGTGGTACCCAGGCGGGTGGTATAAAGAACTGTTACCAGTAAAAGTAATACTCAATCCCACTATCAGTTTCAAAATGAAATGTTATTTATCAATTTCCCGCCTTGGTCCGCGTGTGGTAGGGTGGTGATTGGTCCCCCATGTATTTTTCTGCACCTTTAATGGAGTCACCACAAAGTGTAGATTTTACCAAAGAATCGGAAAGTTAGACAGAAGCTACTCTTTTTCTCAAATAAAATCAATTATATACAATTAAATTTATATCTACTGTTTAAAAACACGAACTCTCCACGTTATTAACTTTATATTCTAATAGTAATAAACCCTTTTAATTAATCATTTTTTTTTAAATATATGTACTTAAATACATTCATGAATAGGCAACGTTTAAATACACATAGAACTTCTCATCTAAAGTAAATAAATGAGTGCAAAAGTAAATAGAAAGTAAAGTTGGATAGCAATTCACTTTCAATCACAAACCCTAGTTCAATATGAGAAATCTAGACCAACTATATTGAAAATATCTTTTCTCAAAGAGCCTTAAAGGTGAAATGTGGCGTCACAGACCTGCAGGTCCTCTACGTATGTTATTAGTTTGCTCAAAAGCGAATTTAATTATAAGTTCAAAGGTATCCCAATATATAATTCGTCCCAAATCAATTTAATTAGAATCGAAAGATTAAAGGAGTTATTTCGTTTTTTGTACCGTCTGGCCGTTTATACCGTTTTATAGACACCGCTACACGTGTCTTATTATGTTTTGTGAGTCTATAAGATTAATTGAAGTGTAGAGATATGAATGCAAGATAAAAAAATACATTAAAATGCCTAATACTAATAATGATTATTTGATAATAATAAATTCTACGACGATAATAACTGTGCAGTAATTTCAGAAAACGAAAATATAAATAACATGATATTACATGATAATCAGTAATATCAGCATTAAACCAGTTTTTCATAAAATTTATGTATGTATTTTAATGTACAAATATGCATTTTATACTTTTCTTATTTTAATGCCGGTTTATAGATAATCCAGGATTGCGATAGTCTAACGAAAGTTGTGCGAGATAGTGATATATTATTGAGGAGAAGGATTGGAGATATTTCGACCACCCCGATCCAATGCGGTTTGGGAAATAAATGGTTATAAAAATATGCAATCTAATGAAATGTCCCAAAGCCGATCCTCAATATCAGAAGCTGTTTCTGAACTATATTGGTGCTGCACTAAATCCTATATTTCACGGTCTGAATAGGACCATCCGAGATGAGCTCACGATATAAGGCGGTCTCATCTTGAATATCATTTTAATAAATATATAGAAGATAGTTCAGGTAAGCTGAATCGCATTGATAATGTTGTATATATTTTGGGATATCCCATTATTTTCAGTTACCTGTTTTTATCGGTAAACTAAAGATTATTAGTTAGTATAGTATTATATTATATATTATATGTCTATTATATATGTTTATTATAGTGGGATATACAAATTGAATGAATGTACTCACTGTATACAATTCGCCAAGTATTCATTAATACTATGAAATATGATCGATTTTTTTCTTTTCCTCTAAGAATATATGTTGTGTATATTTTATGATATTATTTTCTAAGTCCAACTAAGTATAGTCGATGCGTACGCGCTTCTCTGATTTTAATAAACTAAATTTGTCGGGATGACAAAATATTATCCATCAATATATTATTTTAATAAAAATTATGGTTTTTGAGAGTGAAATATAAATTTAGTTTATAGAAATAACACCCGTGTGAAACAGATGTCGTTTTACTCATGAATCCGCGTTGTATTTATTTCACATATTGGAAAATTCCAACATCGAAATATGTTTAAATGGTTTTCCGACATGTTTTTAAATTCAATATTGGAATAAGTGACAATAGCGCAATGGTTTACGGACCGCCTAGCGATGTAAAAGCCGCAAGTTCAATCATGGGTACTTGGGCTATTGTCGTCGTAGGTAAATAGATATATTTGTAATTCCTTAAAAATTGTTTGTCTTTAAAAAAAAGTACAGACTGCTATCGACATAAACTTTTCACTGATTTTATTTTGTTTCGCATAGAGTAGGATATTACAAACGAATTACCAAGTATGATTATGTATAAAAATATTAAGCAAAAATTTAGTCATACTACAAAATGCTATGCAGTATACAGAAAAATAAGCGGGTTTTATAACTTCGATGGTGGCTGCTGTTTCGAACTGAACACAAGAAAGATTTTACTGAGCTCTGTTGCTAGTCGAAGCGCGTTATTTGGAAGACATCTGTGTATAGTTCTCGAAATTATTCAAATACACTTTCAGCAAATATAAATATTTGAACGGTTTGACATTTAACGCGAGGAAATGGCCAAATGCTCTATACTTATTGTGTACCAGATCTCTCTGAATGTATCAATACAACATTATTTACCTAGGTTATAAAAAATTATGGAGTTATTGTTTCATTTCCATGAAGTATATATAGTAACTTGATTATATAATTTATTATTTTGTAGAAATAAAGTAAGTTATCGGTTTCTAGCCAGTACTACTTTGCATAATGTACATTTCGAACCAAATCTTTAAGACGTTATATACATACGCAGGTCTGTGTAATTCATATATTCGTGACGTAATATATCTGCAATAAGATAAATAATAACTTTATTACCAACAATAAAAACAATATGAAAACGTTGGTCTCACATAATAAAAAATTTAATCACTTAAAAAGCCAAAAAATATTCCGTAACCTAATTCCGTAGCATTAAGACGATTCGTCTTTTATGAGGGAAGTCGTCAAATTTTATTAGTGCCTATTGTTTCTCGTTTAGCGGAGACTACCGGGGGATGCTGGAAGGTCGATTGTGTCTAGTGATATTGGATACGATACGACAGATCCACGATCAGATAAGTCTGAAACCTTACTTAAGGGTCACATGTTCGACGAGAACGTTACAAAACAAAAAGTCTAGGGTATTAAACAAACTTGAAGATGAAGATTGTGGATTCAAACATGAGTAAGTACCGTTGATTTTAATTTGAGTTTACAATTCATCTCGTGCTCGCCGGTAAAACCGGCATGTTTCGGGCGGAAAATCGCGTATTGGGAGAGACCTGCATCAGCCGAATGAAAATCTGGTACATATTTATCGACAAATTCGCATTGGAACAGCGTAGTGCAATAAGCTAAGAAGCTTTCTTCTGAGGAGCGCAGGAAGCCTTTGAATGGAGTGAGACATTTAAAGGCTACATGTTTTACTTAATATTTCCGAATGAATACATTTAAAAAAGCCGAGATGGCCTATTAGTAAGAACGCATGAATCTTGTCCGATGATCGTGGGTTTAAACCCGGGCAAGCACCACTGAAGACTTTCATGTGCTTAATTTGTGATTATAATTCATCTCGTGCTTTTCGGTGAAGGAAAACATCGTGAAAAAACCTGCATGTGTCTAATTTAATTGAAATTCTGCGACATGTGTATTTTACCAGCCCGCATTGGAGCAGCGTGGTGGTGGCGCCCAGCCTTCTCCTCAAAAAGGGAGAGGAGGCCTTAGCCCAGCAGTGGGACATTTACAGGCTGTTACCGTTACATTCACCAAGTTTATCTACCGTCATATAGACTGAGTTGACTAAAGAATATACATAATATGTATTGTATGCATGAATAATTTAAGTGATATCTGAATTGGTAGCTAGTTAGTGGACAGTGGAGTTCGTTCACAGTTTAAACTTAGTTTTGCAGTTTAGCAAACTTGCCGCTTCAAAGATAACGTGTTTAAATAAGTATTTGCAGAAGTTTGGATTGAGGAGGAATCATCCGAAATTGCCGACTCTATTTGATATCAGCCTTAAACCAGACTTCATTGTATATATTTATCTTGATTAGGGTCGATACTGTGTTTTATTTATAACGATTATCTTCGGAGTTCTCCAATTAATATTTCAATACTTTGACTAACATATGAATGAGCGTTCGTTAAACTTGAGCTTTGTTGCTAATAAGGATTATCGTTCTTTACAGCGCGCGGACTAATGAATATTATAAGTATCGTATTTTTATTCAACCGCCCGAGGGTCAGACGATTTTAGAAAAATGGCGGGTGCAATTGATGCGATTAGCACAGGACCGAGAGAACTAGCGCGTCTGTGAGGAGGCCTATGTCCAGCAGTGGATTAATGTGGACTGAATATGGTGATTTTTATTCAATACTTATACAAACACTTTTAAATTGTAAAACGTTACCATCGTTTTTTAATGTGGATTCTGTCGAAAAGTACCTGTAAAAAGTTCAGGAGTAGCAATAATTCAATTTTAGAAAATAAAATTATAAATTTCATGATACAACTATTTATTTTGTACACGAGATCCAGATCTAAATGATCTATATAAGTCAAATATATATTCCGATAAAGCGTAACAGGCTTTTATAATGAGATTATTTTTAATAACAAACAATGTTGTGGCGGGTTTAACGGTAAGCTGGCTAAACCGCATGGGGATACCATAGAGCCCCGAAATCGGCAGCATTTATATAAAACAGAATACAATGGAAGAAGATATACCAAATAACTTGGTAATTTTATATAAAATAGCAGAAATTATACATCATACATAACAAAATAATATATCGTTGCAAGATTATGAATAGAAAACTTTATTTTATTCTGTTATTGTATTAAAAATGTGACTTTTAACTAACAATCTAAAAAATATGAACGACACAAATTTTACCGCTCAAGTCAAAACGCTCAACTTGACTTGCGGTCACTGACAATAATAACTTAACACCTTTCTTACACTTATTAGTTTAATATAATACAATAATAAAAAAACGTATATATGTAGTGAAAAACTCATGAGCCATTGTTTAGAAGATATAATTTATCTAGTAGGAATTATTTTCAAGTATTTCAATAGACAAATATGATGATAACCACTAATTGCACTCTCACTATCGTACAAAGGTACAAAGACGAAATTTGCTATAACATCTTTGATGAGTAATGTTCGGGTGTCAAATACTATGTGACGTCATAATCCTCCCTTCCTCCACCTCTGAACACAGGATGATATATACATTCAAATGAATATTATTAAGAACCGATCTTTAATGATTGTTAACTAATGATCATCTTGCCGGTTCTTCTCGGTATAATCTACTTTTCGAACAGCTTAGAACAGCAGCAAAGAACAGCTAAGGTAGCTTTACATTTATCGTAACAGCCTGTGAATGTCCCACTGCTGGGCTAAAGGCCTCCTCTCCCTTTTTGAGGAGAAGGTTTGGAGCTTATTCCACCACGCTGCTCCAATGCGGGTTGGTGGAATACACATGTGGCAGAATTTCAGTGAAATTAGAGACATGCAGTTTTCCTCACGATGTTTTCCTTCACCGTAAAGGACGAGATGAATTATTATCACAAATTAAGCACATGAAATTGAGCTTTACATTTAAATTTTGTAAAATGACGTTTCATGGTTTGCCCTTAAGACACTACTTCAATAAAGATTTTTTTTAAGTTGCTTTACTTCGATTCACACACATAATTAGCTAAGTTACATCTCCACTTAATACTTGCCCTCATTTTTAATCGCAACCTTTGATTAAGTAGCTTGTATTTATCAATGAAATTGTTTTCCATGTTCGTGGACTCAGATAGTTAAAAAACATTATCTTAATTTTATATTTTATTTCTTCTATCGGTTTTTTATATTCTTTAACAAAGGATTCAATAATTCGTCCATAAACATGGTTACCAAGCTAAGGACATAAAGCTCGTTATCCCGTAATAAGGTCGACTTCTCTGCGAGATATCTCCTCATTTGATTCCATTGTTGTTATACGATTCCGACCTTTATAGCCAGTTTAAGGTCTCGTTACGAGAAAAATATGCAGACAGTTATTTTATTACAGCAGAGAAAATTATTTTTTATTGAAGAAAGATGTTGTTAAATTTCTAGAATTGAAACTTTATTAAATATATTAAGAAATATCGAATATTTCTAACTGAAGTGAGCCGTGTCTTCGTTAGTGCTAATTAAGGTTTCGTACCCAAAGAAAGGAAACCTATTACTAAGCCTACAACCTCTGTCTGTCTGTCCGTATAAAATAATGGCGGTTATAATGGCTATAATAATTAAAATTTTTAGCTGAATCAGTAGAAAGATTTTGTGCGGAAGTACGACAGTTGCAGTCCAGTTAGTATTATTATTAAATTCTATTTTAACTTACCCCCATAAGCTTTTTGATTTTGAGTCGGTCTATCTCGGGTTTATCTCGTCATGAGCTAAGAAGGTTAACTTCAATAATAGCAATAAGCTGTAAATAAACACTTGGTAGAATTTCTCGAGGGTTGGTCTGTCTGTAGTACCAAAGTTTAATTAAAATTCGTTACAATAATTAAAATTCGTTACATTATGTTAATTGATAGAATATAAGTCTCGTTACTGTTATTTTTAAAATTAATTTAAAAGAAGCCGCGTCAAATACGCGCCACTTAATGCTCAGCGATTCACTGTTCTTAGACGTTGGGTCAACTATGTTTTTGTTTATTTATTGTTTCCAAACAATTGTATGGTCCAAAGGGCGGGCTTATCGCCATCTAGGCGTCTCTGAGTCAACCTTTGGGCTGAGCTGATATTCATGACGATGACATATGCTTTTCAAACGAAATCAAATCAAAATCCTTTATTCAATGGAAGCATTAAACTTATGTACTTATAAACTTATGTACTTATAATTATATACAACTTCAATGGATTGGTAATATTTTAAAGAGTCGACGCTGGTGGTGGCGTGTATGGTTCAAAATAAATCGTGGTTGAAACTTTATGTTGGTAACTATTTACGTAAACCAGATGAATGTGGCCGTCTCAGAGACATTATTTTCAGTTAATCCTCTATTATCGTAACTAATGGCCTTTGATAAGTATCTCCACGAACGATCGACGACTCTAATTATCGCTTCGCGGGTTCCGTCCATGGTTAACTGTTTATTAAGGCTTTAGTTTAGAATAAAGTATTTAATTAATTTAGTAAAATCCTGTGGATGTTCCACTGTCGGGCAAACGCTTACGGAGACTCTTTGGAGCATATACCACGCTGCCTTGGTTGCTGGTTGATAAGCATATAGATTGTTAGAGAAGCGTAAAGACAAATAAACAACTGTGAATTGAAATTGATCGAGATCTTGAATAATCTATGATATTCTATTTTTATTTTTCATTTTATTCATTATGAAGTCAAAGTTATATATTAAGAAAAACATTGCCTTTTACTTATATAAAAATATTGTAACAAAATGCATATCAATTATAGGCTAACTTAAAATTCAAGTAAAGTTTCTCTAATTGACGAAAACAAAAACAAAAAAACACCTTTAACTTAAGCAACAAAACAAATACCTAAATTTTGACATTAACATAAACTAGTGAATAGTATTTTAATGCAATTATAAATCATTAATTCATTATTACTACGTGAAAAAATGGCGTTTTGTACATCAGCGAAGTTGTCATCGAAACTTTGAAAGTTGATTAAAGTAGATATAAATTGTTAAGTCTTACTAAGTCGTCTAAAATAGTCTTACAGTTTTACATTAGTCATAAACTGTTTGTAGTGCATAATACATCTGAGCTATCAAGTTGCATGGAATTTCGCATTGTTATATATTGATGTATACCATCTTGCGCTTAAATTTTAATCAAGAATACTGAGGTTGTGTGCAGCGTCCGAACAAAGAGCTCACCTGAAAAACGTTCCCCAAGTGCCGGTTACTGAGAGTAATTTACATTAAACCTTTAATTGTAAAGGTAAACAACCTTTACAATTAAAACTTCGTTGAGCGTTTTGTTAAAGAAAAAATAACTTCGGTGTCAAGATTATAGTATTCTTTATGTTGAGTTGTAGATTTCTGATAGGAATAATCGAGTGTAATGCATATTGAATAAAGATTCATTGACCGCTTAGTTGAGTTCAAGAAGGTTTGCAGTTCTTATTTATTTGTATTTAAAAACAAACAATACGTAATAAATATTAACAAATCGTTACCAACAAAAGTTTCCAATGATTGACTGACACATAACAGGCGTATGGGGCAACGGGTAAATTATCAATCAATTAGAAATTATTTCCAAAATATAGCTGTAATGCACGAATCCATGTGAAAAAAGAAACCATTATGAATACACTAGCCATGTTAAAAACAAGCCATTTGACAAGCTTGTTGTTAACGAACTTTGACACTATGTATATATATATCTCGAGTAATATATAAATATAAAGTAAACGAATTAGCTAGATAATCTAGCCAGTATATAATAAATAAGTATGTTTTATTTTAAACTCGTGTATAAGCGGATTTAAACGTAAATAGCTTTTAATCGCCACGTGTCGAACAATAGATGGTATAAAGGTGGGGTTGCACTGATCGTTCGTCGTTCGATCGTTGCTGATTTCTGTGCTTGCAATCTTATACTGTGTCACCAACTTTTGTTTCAATATTTTCCAAATCATTCGGTCATTATTGATTTAAAATTCACCCGCTTAACAATATTTTTAAAGACCGTATATTATTATAGTTATAAAATTGGTTTTCTTTTCGAGTCTTCATAACTATCATTAGTGTTTTCGTGCGTTTAAACATTTCTCCACAACACGGTCCAATTAATCTCACAGCTAAGAAAGCTGAGCCAGGGCACAATATAGATATATATCGCATAAAATCGACACATTTTTTACTACTGTATGTTATTAATAGAAAGGACAAAAAGACTTCAAGAAAAATGCTCTACGCTGAATAATGACTAAGCTCATACTATGTGTGACTGTGTGTATGTTATCACTGTTAAAAGAAAACGCCTGAACGCCAACAAACTTTTGTGTCATATTAATAAGGTATCGTTAGATATATTCACAGTATAAGTACGGCACATGATATATGGGCTTGTTGCTTTTATATATATTTTTATATAACATATTTATATTTGTTTTGTTTTATTACATAAATTACCTTTTTTTACTTATATAGTTTCTGTGTTTATATTTTCTGTCTGCAGTGTTTATTATTAATTAGCCTTTCTTACTATATAAATAACATTTTTATCGCCGAAATTAGCGTTAAAATTGTATATACCTTTTTAATTAAAAATGTTAAGTTGCCGAAATTCTATAGAGGATTTCACTATAAATATCAGAGTCCCCAAGACGTCGGCTGCGTCGGCCGGCCGCAGACTGGCACGATGCCAAGTGGTCGCCATCTTTAGGGTGCCACTGTTCCTTCCGGTACACACAATTCACGGATATGAATAATATGCTTGTTTGAACATGTGCGACGAATGTTTTATTGATAACAATAATTAATTGGAGACAATTGTGTGTAATTGTATTACGTCTGGCTTAGATTGAACCTGTATAATATGTAATTTAGAATCGAGATAGCCCAGTGGCTAGAATACGTGAATTTTGACGGAAGAACGTAAATTCGAATCCAGGCAAGCACTACTGAACTTCAGTGAAGTCCATGAATAACATTTTGTATGTTTGTACATTGATCCGCATTTCCTCTTTCAAATGCTGGACTAAGCAATATAATTATCATTAACATACTATGAATACATAGAAACCCTGCGTCACGTGCGCCCCCTGTTTGTGTTCAGTCAGCTCACCATTCCGTAACAGTGCTATTCCAGTTTGATTAACAATTTAACTATCCGTCGACCGTATCAGTGCAATGACAGCTTATTTACCTTCATCTGTTAGGTGTTGAACAACACGTTGCTCTATCGAACGAGCTTAAATGTACACATAAATAGATACACATGTTGCAAATCGTCCTTTCCTCGGTTTCCTTACAACGTTTTCCTAGGATATGAATTATATACACAAACAAAGCACTTAAAAACTCTTGTTTGCCAGGAGTTGAACCTTCGATTACGATTCACTCGTTTTGCCCATTGACCCATTGCGATTCAAAATTCGAACCTTATCTTTATTCGATGTGTAGCTTAAATAAAAAGATTTTTGTTAAGTCCAAACACGGTGGGACAAAATAACAAAACTAATTTACTAAAAAAATAGGATCACAACGCCCGCGGTGACTCTTTGTATTATGAATATAGAGTGTTAGATAGCGAAATACCGAACGAGAAAGGGTTCGATTTTCAATAAAAAGATAACACGTGATAACCGCCAGGCACAATAGTCGGAAAAGCAAAAGTGCCTCTAAGTTATTACTTTTTTTTAGTACTGATCTATGAATCTTTGAAAGATTAGTAAGCCAGAGTCATTACTATGGAGCAATAATAAAAAAAAAGCCTATGGTAAACGTCACAAATATATATAATATATATAAATAAGTAAATACTCAAATCAAATGAAAAGATACATTATTCAAGTAGGCAGAAAGAACGAGAACCTCAGTAGGTACTATTTATAGTTATGTTAATTAAATGCCAATTATATCGGTTGCCCTAAAGTTCAGGGATCATTTTAATCCAGGATTTTATGCCTCACCAGAGGTTCACTAAGTGTTATTTTAAATTTTTATATAAGAATTTTGAGTATGAAGGCGGACGAGCATATGGGCCACCTGATAGTAAGTTGCCACCAATGCCCATAGACATTGGCAATGTAAGAAATGTTAACCATCGCTTACATAGCCAATGCGCTTCCAACCTTGGGACCTAAGATTTAATGTCCCTTGTGCCTGTAACTACACTCAGGCTCTTAGGCTCACTTACCCTTCAAATCGGAATAAAAGAATACTAAGTATTGCTGTTTTGCAATAGAATATCTGATGAGTGGGTGGTACCTACCCAAACAAGCTTGCACAAAGCCATACCACTAGTAGACCTTTGGATTGCAAATGCCTATCTTACTTGGACTTGCAAGTCTATTTGTACAACTTATAAAAAAAAGATTCCTGGAAACAATGCTGGTTACAAAGAGATTCTAATAAAATAGTTTCTTACAATAGAAAAAACACTGTTTATATTTTTCTAAATTAACCGCTCAAAGCAATACGTCCGCCGGCGTGTGAGGGAAAATCGTGAAACAATCTAGTAGACAACAAAATAAATTGTCCCCGCGACTCCTGGGGATTGTTTTTAAATTTCGTTACTCTCAGGCTGAGTCATGTGATGGAGTGGGATGATGGTATGTGGCTCTGATATGTGTAACAGGGATAGAACACCTAGGACCCTCTCGGAAATTTTGATGCGAGTCTAATTCGAGTTACAGAAGTGAAGTTTAGTGACGACGTGTGGACTTGATTGAATTTTTATAGGTACGAGCCGTCGCGCGATATATTTTTCTAAATGAATGACTTTTTGGATAATTGAAAAAGATTATTTTAATTGAACTAAATCTTCATATTTATTATTATGAAACACAGAAGTTTGCCTTAGGAGGCTTTTTGCTACCCGTTTAAGTACCACTTACCCATCACATAATCGACCGCCACAAAATTACAAAGTATTGTTGTGTTTCAGTTTGCAGAGTGAGTTAGTGTAGTTAAAGGCACAAGGTTCATAATATCTTAGTTCAAGGTCAATGGTGCATTGGCGGTGTAAGTAAAGGCGCCAATATCTATGATCGACTAACCACCAGGTACGGGATATTATCATTATTAAGGGAAAGGCAAGCAAACCGTCGTCTGATGCCGATGAAGGGCCGTCTGATGGGAAAATCCCTTGGTCCATAGACAATGATACTGTGAGACTTATTAACCATTTCCCTGTTCCGTGATTATTGTTTGACTACAGTGTCTGTTGTATGGACAAGGAAGATAATAATATAATTTACACCTTGCAGCTGTAATTACACTGGCTCACTCATTATTCTAGCCGGAGCATGCATAGTATCACTAGTTGGCTGCAGGTAGAATGAATGATAACTACTACCTGTGTCATTAGTGTATATTGTTATACAAATTTGTCAAAACAACAACAAGAATGAAGTCGCAGATCCAGCTTGTAAAACATGATAATTGTAAAGATATTTAAAAACTCATTTGTCTATATCACGTATGGGAGTTCTCCAGAGATCGATATTTTGGTTTCAGTATCGGCGTTCGAATATAAACACGCCCCGGGGACCTCATCTATTTGTGTAAATGTGACAAGGGCCGTTTCTCACGTAAGCAGTTTTAACTATTCAATAGAGACAGAATTTAAAAAAACTATCATAGAATTTAAAAAAAAAACGTTTTTAGTTCGTGGTAGGGCTTTTTGCAAGCCCGCCTGGGGAGATCACGTATTCATCGTATATTTAACCGCCAAGCAGCAATACTTAGTATTGTTGCATTTCCAAGGGTCAGTTAGTCATTATAACAACAGGAACAAGGCACACCTTCCCAAGGTCGGGGGTTCATTGGCGTTGTAAGAATTGGTAATATTGCTTACCGTGTCAATATGTATGGAAAGTGATGATCACTTACCATCAGGTGGCCCATTGGCCAATCTGCTAATTTATTTTCAATAAATAATAAGACATAGAATTATATAGTCTATATTTACTTTATTTAAGTACTAAGAGTACTTTTGAATCACCATTTGACATTCGACTGGCCGGTTGGCGTGGTTGGTAGATTGACTTGCCTTTCACGTCGAAGGTAGTAGGTTCGATTCCCACCCAGGACAGACATTTGTGTGCATGAACATGTCTGTTATCCTGAGTCGGTTTAATTATCTATATAAGTATGTATTTACAAAAGATAAGTAGTATATGTAGTATATCAGTCGTCTGGTTTGCATAGTACAAGCTCTGCTTAGTTTGGGATCAGATGGCCGTGTGTGATTAATGTCCCAGGATATTATTATTAAAAAATTAAGTCGAGAAGACACGGATTAAAATACTTAGACATTACAATCTAATAGATTAGCTGATGACTACGGATTCGGATCGAGGCTAGCACTATCTTTATTGTCAACAAAAACCAATATCGATAGAAGTTTGATTACAATTTAACCGTTTACACTGAAATATCATCAATTGTGTTAATCAGTTAATAACAGAGGAGGAGAAGGTTTGGAGCTTATTCCACCACGCTGCTCCAATGCGATTTGGTTAAATACACATGTGGCAGAATTTCAGTGAAATTAGACACATGCAGGTTTCCTCACGATGTTTTCCTTCATCGTAAAGCACGAGATGAATTATAATCACAAATTAAGCACATGAAAATTCAGTGGTGCTTGCCCGAGTTTGAACCCACGATCATCGGTTAAGATTCACGCGTTCTTACCACTGGGCCATCTCGGCTCTCATTCCTCGGCAGTAAGTTTGAAAAGTGGTGTGAATGACCTCCTTATTGCATGTTATATAATATTACTATGAATATATTTCGCTTTTACGAGGAATACGTACAGCCGAAATATTCCTCAATCGAATGGCTATGTAAAATTGATAATGGGCCATCATTTACAGGAATCCATCTATTCACAAAATTTGAGGCTATAACTCGATAACCCTCGCCATATTTAAGGAAGGGCTCTGAAAACGTCCCATAAAAAGTATTTAAATCACCCCCATACATCTTAACTATACTTAATGTAAGGCTTTGAACACACACATACATTAAATCACTTTTATATTACTACTTGTAAAACACAGCAATCGGTTTCCTCCCTGAATATATCTATGTCAATAATTGTCATGGTAGAGATCGGTTGAATAATATAGACTTTAACGCCATCTAGTGGTGATTTACAATAAACTAGATAGAATACAAACCTTCTTCAAAACTAATACATCCTAGAACGTGTCGTTGCTTAAGATCAGGCAAGTCAACAGTCAAACGATTGCCTATTAAGTGTAAAAAAAAAGTAAGATTTTTTATAATCAGTGCGGTAGTTACAGAGGTTACCTCTATGTATAAACAAACAATTAATACCTTTGTTGTATTATTATTAATAATAATTTCTCCTATTTATTTTCTTCTAACTACTCTTTACTGATTATAATTTTAATGAATTTATATATTTATCATACAACCAAATTATTAGAACTGGTTCGTAGGATTTAATCCTCAATGTGCACGAAGCCTAAGTTAACTGTGAATGGCAGCAGTGTGATATATAACCGAATCTGCTTCCGTATTGTAATGCAAAGAAACGAATAAAAATGTTATTATATCTCACGCATGTGTCGCATTTTCGTGTTTATTTTGTTATATTGTACGAGAGACATTCTTAAATATCAATGTTTTTTTATATATTTATTAATTATATCACACTATGTCCTAGTGGTTCGAACACTCAATATTTTACTGAAGATTCTGGGATTAAATGCAAGTAAGATTTCAAGCTTAAAAGAAGAACGTATGTGCTTTATTTTTGTTCATAATTAATTTTGTGCCCGGCAGTGAAGGAAAACATCGTGTGCACGTATATCAGAGAAATAGAAATCTGACTCGCGTGTATCCATAAACACATATTAGAGCCATCAACCCAAGACATTTACAGACTCGCTTGAAGAATAGGGGACTTGAGAAAACACAAAATGTTGATGGTTTTTGTAATTTATGTGGTAAAAAACGCAAACCCCAGGCAAAATGTAAAATTAGGCAAAAGGCACTAATTTAAAATAAGGTCTCCATTGGGATGTAGAAATTCTTGTGCAGCGCTTCTGCTACAGTTTATGCAACTAAAAAACGTCACTAGAACTCTTAGTTAATCAAATTTGCAAATACTTATTCATTCAAGAGACTTTCTCTCGAAAGAAATATACTAAAAAAATGTTCAAAGAATTTTGCACTTGTAAAAACGAAAGTTTCATTAACTGGCCCCTGAAAGAGGAAAATGTAAGAGGTTTCCTTCATTCAATTTTTATGTCGAAAGAAGTGCGACCTATCATTACGGCGATTATTATCATTCAAAGTTCACAGATTGGTTTCCGCTTCAAAGAAACAAAATCAAAATTTGCTTATGAAGTATGACACCTCTTATAGGCACTTTTGAATCGACATTTTACAAGATGCGACTTAAATCAAGTAACCGTTCATAATTAGATTCTAGTAATAAGAACTGGCAAGAAATACAGTAGTTACTATAGTATATACAATATAATATACTATAAGTAATATTAACTCCGAGCTCTTTATTATTTATATATAGTATAATTAATTATACAGGGTGACTGGTGAATTAGTATCAATATTTAAGGACGTGATATTTGACGACCATATATGACCAAAAAAAAATACATATAACATAAATATTAATAAACTTCTAAGTAAAGTTAACCAAAAGTTATGTAATTAATTACGCGTCATGTGGACGCCCTAGCTGCGCTGACGACACAACACCGTTAGGTACATTTAGTTATCGCGCGGTACTTTCCCTACGTCCAAACGCCGCCGCGTGTTAACAGGGTAGCAGGCTACCTTTGATAAACAAGCATGATCCAATCCCCCTTCATACTTTAAACCTGGCTTAGAACAGGCAAAAATACCAAAATATTTCACTCGTTTAAGCAACAAATTTGTTGACTAGGTAAATGATATGAACTTGGGACAAAAATTAACTGTTTACCTATCTTGGTATTTCCGGCGTATTTAAAAATTGAATCATACTTATTTACAACGATTGTCAATCATTTAACTACCTATTTACCTACATAACTACACTAACCTTAACAAATGTTCAAAGTGAGCTCCTGCTCGTGTGATACACAGTTCGGCACGTTTACGCATATTGTCTTTCACACGCTTTAACACGAATGGGTCACTTTACTACTCACAGTACTCACATTATTCTGCATTTGTGTATTGATAAGCCATACCTAATTACTAATTACGGGTCACACTCACACACGAAACATTAGGTATACGCGTAAGATCGATCGCTAGGGGCGCGCGCGCGGGAAGATGGACGAACCTTACGGCGGCGCTCGCCCGACTAACCTACTAACCTACTAATACTAATAAGCCGCGGGGCAGGGGTTGCGGGGGGCAAACATTACGCCGCACGCGCCGCGGAAATATGTCCACACTTTATTTATTTAAAGTAATTTTTTTGTAAATTTGGTCAAAAATTAAGTACCTATTTTTTTTACATAATTCGAATGAGAATCATGTACCGATTATGCTCCTAAAATATTGATCCTAATTCACCAGTCACCCTGTATAATCACAGACGCGGTTATTTTATTTTTTATATATGTATAGATAGTGTCGAGCGAATAAATAGAAGCAACTTGTGAACTTTTTGATAAGCTCCCGTTCGGTGCCCGCAAGGCCCTTCCCCGTCACGCCCTATTTACTTTCGTCAACTATTTATAATCCCACATTTGCCCATACGAATGTTTCTCGTGCGGAAAATCCAAGTCGGGTCAACAAACAATACAATTTCTCGGTCAAATGATTTGAGGATAACTTCAAACAAACATCGACTTTAATACTTGTATAATTATAAATAAATATATATTGATAAAAATGGTAACATAATATCTTTTTTTATAGAATAGGTTGGCGGACGTGCATATGGGCCACCTGATGGTAAGTGGTCACCAACGCCCATAGACATTGGCATTGTTAGTAATGTTGATCATAGCTTACACTGTCAATGCGCCACCAACCTTGGGAACTAAGATGTTATGTCCCTTGTGCTTATAATTACACTGGCTCACTCACCCTTCAAACCGGAACACAACAATACCAAGTTTTGCTGTTTTGCGGTGGAATATCTGATGAGTGGATGGTACCTATCCAGACGATCATATTATATGATAACAAAATACTCAATTGATTTGAATATATTGACAAAGTCGCGGTTTCATTCGCAATAATATAGTATTTTTATATTCATTAAAAATAATAATTTAACTGAACTATTATGACTTATCGAGTTAACATTTTATGATTTTTATTTCTAGCTATATGCCAGCCAACCTCGTGAATTTGAGTCATATTTTCCATAAATATAAAATGAATCAATAGCTAGAGCAGCTTCTTCGGATGCAAGCACAATTATGAACGACAATTTACAAAACAAATGTATTGTGTGAATTTGAATCTACTCTCGTTTTAAGGAGATTATCTGGAGTATATTCCACTACACTGCACACATGTAGTAGATATTAAACGTCATGCTTTACTTAAGACGTTATGTACTTCATAAACACAAACTAAGCACATGAAAAATGCAGTGGTACTTGTCTTGGCTTGAACGCGCAATCATCGGTCGTCTTTGGAAAAAAATTGAGAGATTGTTTTAGATTAATTAATTAAAAAAAAATACAAAGCGTATTTACTTTAATTTATTCTCAATTAAGGCTAATTCACAATCATTAATGTTGTACCAAAATGCCTTTTGATGGTTGAACGGAAATTCGGAAATGAAACGAAATGCATAATAATGAACCCTATGATTTACATAAAGCACTATAGCGTGTTGGGTAAGGTCCGGGTCACATTTGCGACTTTAACAAGACACGCGTGATAGCCAAGATAGGCTATCTGTATAGTGAATATAACACGTTGATCTTCAATAAATAGTTACGGGTTCAAATCCAGGCAACCCCAACTAAGTTTTTTGTATATATGAAATAGTAATTTTTACTGGTGGTAGGGCTCTGTGCAAGCTCGTCTGGGTAGGTACCACCCACTCATTAGATATTCTACCGCAAAACAGCAGTACTTGGTATTGTTGTGTTCCGGTTTGAAGGTAATTACAGGCACAAGGGACATAAAATCATAGGTCCCAAGGTCGGTGGCGCATTGGCGATGTAAGCGATGTTTCTTACAGTGCCAATGTCTAAGGGAGTTTGTTGACCACTTAACTTATCAGGTGGCCCGTATGCTCGTCCGCCTTCCTTTTCTTTTAAAAAAAAAGTCACCACACACATTACATCAAAGTAGAAAGTGGTCACCATTACTCATAGAAATTGGTGATGTAAGAAATATTAACCACTCCTTACATCGCTAACGCTCCCAACCTTGGAGGGTACAATTTTTCGTATCTAGTGTCTGTAGTGACACTGGCTCACTCAGCCTTCAGCCGGAATACAACAATACTAAAATATTGCTGTTTTTATGTTCCATATTTGTGTTCTGAAAACATTAACAGTCTGTGAATGTTACACTGCTGGACTAAAGTATCTCTACGCTGCTCCAATGCGGGTTGGTGGATACACAGATCTCTTAAGGATATTTTCATCCACAGCCATACACGAGTATAAAATTATAAACACAAATTAAGCACGCGAAAATCTAGCGGTGCTTGCCCGGGTTCCAGTAGTGTTCTGAAAGTTTTAGTAGTATTCTAATTATCCTTTTTTTTATAAAATAATAGTTATCCGTGAACGCTTATAATTTGCGCCTCATTTTCGAAATGGAAGTAGTCCTTTCGATTACTCGAAGAATGGCTGTCAGACATGTAACGTGAGCACAGATTATATCCGTTCGTGCGGTGAGATTAAACTATTATTTTATAACTTATAACATATTGTCAGTTTGTAAAGAGCCTTATATTGTTCATGGAAATGTCAATAATGGCTCCTGTTTAGGGAGACCTTTGTTATATATCTATGTAAACCACAATAATTACATGTTGTAATTACTATGTGTTAATTGGTGCGGCACTGATGACGTCATCATTCGATCATATTCGATCATATCCAAAAAAATAAAAAATACTGGTCAGTAATAAACATTGGTTATTATTTTTATGACCTTGCTAACCTAACCCCGTTAGCATTTTCGCGCCTGTGCCACTCGGACCAACCGCTGCCTCTGCCCACAATTCACCATGTATGTTTGTCCGTTTCCGGGAGGACGTAGGCTGCTTGATAGCATGTGCGGAAGAATAATAGTTACGATACCTTTAAATGCTTTCATCGACAAACGGAACATATGTAAATATTTGTAAATTGACTTTAACTGAAAATTTTAATCTGTAATTATTAGTTTAAACCGTCAGTCAAATGCGGGAACAAAATGTTTTTTGCCTGTAATTAAATTGGCTTGTAAATATAAAGCATAAAACCAGACTTTTAATTCCTTTGGGTGAAAATTTAAATATATTAATAAAGTTAAAATATCTACAGAATTTAATTAAAGTATAGCAACGAATACCTAAATTGTTGAATATAAAATCGAATGAAATATTATTATTATTAAGGAGAACAACATATTTGTACGTCGGTATTTCTTCCTTTGAAAGCAACGCGCCGTCCCCCGCACATTTCTCAAGTGAACTTCAAAACGACAGACAACAAAGACACAAAGTCCATTGAACGCGGATGACACTTCTCCTTCATTGCTTTCAATATCCTGCGCAATGTATTGCAAGCATTTTTAATTGTTTAACTAAAGGATTTCCGCATGACGAAGCACCAATCAAGCAACAGGAAAACAGCAGTCAGTTTAAAGACCATATATCGGTAACTCAGTAGACTCACTAGTTTTTGCTATGCGTTGATAGTCAGGACAATCGATTTTATAAGTATATAAGAAGAGATACTATATTTAGCTGTATGTTTTAAGGTTGTTCTGGGCTGTCTTGAAAGTATTTTTTTCAGGGATTCTTACAATATTGTGTCTCTATAACCAAACAATGTCACAGACAAAACAAATATTTACAAAAGTAAATATAGCTTATTTATACGTTGTACTTCAAATGAATAAAATAGAATAATTTGGTAAAAGTATTACCCCCTTATAATGTGTGATTATTTATGTTATAATTAAATGTTCAATTGAATTACGTTCGTTTGAGATAAATAATTCTTGAATGCTTTGGAAATAATACATTTATTATATAAGAAATGTAAAAAAAAACCTATAGTTTTGACTAAAGAAACGGAAACGTATTAAACAAAATGACAGCGTCTTGCAATTTAATCTTTAAAATAGAATCTTTAATATATATTTTAAATACTTTATTAATATATTGATTTCAATAATAAACAAGCGGAGTGGGTCACGCAAGAAAAACTGTTCTAAATTTTAATTTTGTTTAAAAAAAATATTATTTTAAAAGTTCTACTTTGCAATATATATAATAAAAATATATTGTCATAGAGAATATAATACTGTGAAGCCTTACTATCTATAAACATATATCTAAGATATATTGTGACAATGGAATAGAGGAAGGAGAATGGAAATCCATCTAAACAGGAGAACCATTGTTGACCAGTTACTTAAACGGTTTATTTATATACAAGATACGACATGAAGGAATATCAGTAAGTTTTGATAGGATATTTTATTGTTGAGTCACAGACATATAGTGAGCCGAGGTAACCCAGTGGTTAGAATGCGTCGAGTTATCGATCATAAAGAACTACTGAATTTTCATTTATTTGCATTTACTGAATTTTCCTCGTCGAGGAGACATTAGCCTAACTATTACTTTACTTTTTATTTTCTATATATAAAGAAGTTATTAGTAACAGTTACTATCTATCTACATATATTTATTAATGAAATAAAGAAATTATAAGTATACAAAAAGTTTAAAAAAAAACGTCCCAAATCTAAACAAAAACTACGAGTAAATAATATACATATTTAAATGTACTCATACATACCCAAATATAATGAAAGATAAGATAAAATAAAAAATAGGTGCAAGTTCAAAAAGTTCTAATAACACTATGAAAAAGTAACAACTACTGATACAAATCTGTATAAAAATACGAACACACACACACACGTAGAGTCAAACAAAGAAGCGCCCTCTACAACGTACCTTTAAAACGATACTTTTTTAAAAATTGCTTTGGAATCCGAGGCTTCATACGCCCGGTCCGTCCTGTAAATACAAAATGTAATTGTAGACATTTGTAAAGTAAATCTTTTACTATTACTGAACTGTTAAGCCGATTTGTAATATACGAAGTGGAGTAGGTATCGATTTCTAGTAGACGAAACTTATTTATAAATTTATCAATAATTTATGACGATTTTTAAAATAACTAACAATTATTTAAGGTATTTTTTATGTATTATATATTTTTGATTATACGTATTTTAATGAATAATAGTACATTATTTTAAATATTTAAAATAAATGTCTAAGATATTTACAAAAAGTTCACTTAGAAAAACTAAATTTTATCAATTCAGCGAGTTTAATACGCCATTTATTTAAGAAAAAAATAAAAAAACGAAATCCATTTTATTAAAAGTTATTATATTATTAAATATTTTATAATAATACAAAAAATCTTTAGTAATTCGAATTTACAAATATTAAAATATAAAGTCGTTTGTATGGTAAAACGTTTTCCTTTATAAAGTATCATTGTTTAAGAGCTTCTCACTGTATTTACTAATTGTGTACTCATTTAAATGGATGTATACAATCAGACGGCTGGAGTACTTCTGCATATTCAACAATCTACACTTTTAATGAAATATTCTCGTTGAGAACTTGTTTGTCTATCGCATAACGGCCCACGTCGGGCGCCAACTTTCCTTCTTGTACTTCGTTAAACATTTTAACATTTTTTTTGCTAGATTATAACATAAGGACTATTTTCCTTTAATTATTTCTCAGATATAACTTTTTGTTTTTTCATTTGGGTTTTTAAAAGGTTTAAACTTATAATATACTCTTTAAATCTAATCAATTTAATGTAACAACCCTGTATGGCAGAATACCATCCTACACATGCTGATTTATTTTTATTTATAAACACAATTTAAGCACATAAAAACATAAGTAGCGCTTGGTCGCATTTAAACTATTTGTGTTGTGTGTTTAGATTGTATAACTTAGTTATATGTGCATAACACTGTATTTATAAAATTTGAGCCCACGAAAGTACCTACTAGATTATTTCCAAAATTTCATATCAAATAAAATAACCTTAAAAATTGTAATATTAGCTATGCAAATAGCAGCGAATTTATGCAAGATAGGCTCTTTTACATTGGAAATGATGATACATTAGTTAATATGGCTTACAATTTACAAAACCATTTCTATATTGTGGTCTTTGTTTATATTTACACAATTTAAAAGTAAACGAGGCAGGCTTATTAGCCCGCTAGCGTCTAGTCTAAGCACTTGATTTTTCCTTGAATATTTAAACGGCCCTGGGGCGAGTCGGCTCTTTGATGCAATCTAACGTTTACATCGCAGGAACATTTAATTTTCTTATTATAGGCATACAATTAACCGGTTTCGACATCTCCTTATAAAAGGCTATTACAGTCTATCTGTACGCAAAAACTTGAATACTAAAGGTAAATAAAATGAAATATGGTGGAATTTTAAACAGAATAACACCTGTTTCGATGACTGAACACACACGTCTAATGCATTTGTGGGCTATTTTAGTAACTGGTAGTAGCATGCCTATTAAGCTTACAGCTTGGTTTGCGAACCAGTCCAGGTCTAGATCTTGCGAAAGCCTCTGAGGTCCTTTCTCCAGCTAGTAAAGTCCTCTTTTATTATCAGCTATAAAATATTTGTTATTATATTTAAACATATTCAGTAGCAAATGTGGCGTTTCAAATACAATAACAATTTCCCGCGGGCCACAATGTTATTTACTTTTCTTCTTTTACAAGAATTACTTTTTAAAACAAGAACGAAAAACAAAGAAAAAGGTTGCCGGGCGCATTTCATTCCCGGAAAGTTTTGAAAGCGCTATTCTATACAAAGTTACTTGGTCGCATCTAGATGATCGGTGGTCGCAGGTTGAGTGTGGCTTTCGAACCTTAACGGCTCAACGGAGATCGGCAAATTGCTAAACTGCACCATTTCAGGAGTTTTATGACATAAAATTTGTATAAAATTGTCTGTTCCTAATAATTTTGAATCCATATATACAAATGTAAAACTTTATTTATGATGTTTATTTTTATTACTGGAATATTTTCATGTAACTTTTGAAGCTCATTCCACAACATATATGGATACCGTGGATATGGCAGAATTTCACCAGACATATGCGAGTTTCCACTGAGCACGATATTAATTATAAATACACATGAAACAAAGTTTCTGCCAGAATTTTTTTTTTTAATATTTTATGCTTTATCTTTTGTTTTTTATTTGTACTTATTACTGTACATAATAATCCTTGAACATCGGTAATTTTTAAATAATTTATCGCTTATTTTTATAGATATAGTATTACTCGCATTCTGGACAAATTAGAGCGGCGAGGTTTTCATTTATAAAATGAGAAAACAATGAAATATCTCCAAGTTGATTTCGCTCGTTCTACTTCGATTTGACGTTATTGATTTGGTCGTGATGTTAATAACTTACATACATATAAAAACATTCTTTCAATATATTTGTTGTATTTGGTGTTGTTGTTAACATATATCTATTTTTTTTTTTTTTTTATAATTTAGAGATAACTTAAATCAGTATTTACGCTGCATTATTTATATACTTAACAAGTTGTGTGTGTTTTTGAAGCACGAAATCCGTTTATACCTGAAACAGAAAAATACCTTGTTAAAACTTTTAATTGTTAAAGTTGCTCGTTCAAATAAATATAATTTAATAGTTGCATATTTGCAAATTTTATATTAATAGTTCATTAATTTAATTTAAATATGATAGGTTTATGTAAATGTACGCCTTTTAAAGCATGGTTACTGTATAAATTAGTGCATATAGGGATTAATGAATTAATAATGATGTTTTCAAAAATAAACATAAGCATATTAAAGTACAATATCGAAGACAACATAAAGATATTGAGCACGTCAAGCACAAGGAACCAAGTAGGGTACGTCAAAAATAAACATTATTTAAAATGCTCTAAAAGGGATATTTTTGATACATTATACAATTTTATATAATATAAAAGCTAACAAATACACAATACGAAGTAGATCTATTTGTATTATTCTTTATATTCTTACATCTATTTCTTTACATATGTCTATTTAGTTACGCTTCCTGGTACATTTTTCAAATGAAAAGATAGAGTCAACAAAACAATACAATATTTTTATTAAAAAGTAAAGAGAATGATGGTTTGAAAAATTTTAAGGGAACTGAGTTATTTTATTTCTAACTAATAATATAATATTACTCAAAATAGTTATACATAAATGTTGATGGAAGAAACAGAAACTTGTAACCACTGGTTTCATTAAAGAAGGGATAAAAAGAGTAATTGCTTATCTTTTATTTAATTTTGATTTGGTAAATTGAGTTCAATTAAAAATAAAATATTGTAGTATGTAAACTACATGCTATTTTATTGGGTTGTATTCAAATATAAAGCATACAATTTTCTCAAGGAGTTTCAAAGACACGACCTTTGGTAACGAAAGAAACGATCAATGAGAAAGTGCAGAATGGTCTGAGTAACTTCTTATTAATATTATGTATAGCTGTGTTCCATTTTGAATGGGTGAGCTAATTACAGATACAAAAAATAACAATAAGATAACATGACGGATTGACGGTGTATGAAGTTATTTTTTCTTATAACAGTCACTGTCTATAGGTGGAGGTGACCACTTATCTTCACGCCTTTACACATATACAGCAAGCTCGTCTGCTTACCATTAAAATTACCATTAATAAAAATAGGTTGGTTTTTTTTTTTTATAGAAAAGGAAGGTGGACGAGCATATGGGTCACCTGATGGTAAGTGGTCACCAACGCCGTTAGACATTGGCATTGTAAGAAATGTTGCCCATCGCTTAAATCGCCAATGCGCCACCAACCTTGGGAACTACGGTCTTATGTCCCTTGTGCCTGTAATTACACTGGCTCACTCACCCTTCAAACCGGAATACAACAAAACCAAGTACTGCTGTTTTGCGGCAGAATGTCTGATGAGTGGGTACCTACCCAGACGAGCTTGCACAAAGCTCTACCACCAGTAAAACCTTTTGGTTTCCGCAAAAAGAGCGGAAGTTGTGACTAATCGGACTTAAAGCCTTTGATAGTATTATATGAGAAATAGTATTTTGTAGAAGATCCAATCAAATAGATACGAAAACTGTGACCCTATTCTTACTTTCCATTTCGCTTGACCGGGTTCGAACCTGCTATCCTCGATAATGATTTATGTTCCAACCATTGAGGCAACTCAACTCGTCCTATTTAATCAGATAAGTTTTATTTTGATCTTAAATCTTTTTCGAACGTTACAAAGTGAGCGAGGAGAAGTCTGGAATACAATTTTAGTTTGTCGCGGAAAATGAAATCTACGTGAAGCTGGCAAGAAGCTTTTTGAGAAGTTTTCAATTTGTATATTTCTCGATGGTATGTCTTTATTGCAGAGGAGTTCAGATAATGCAGGCGGTTGTGTGTCAAAATAAGAAAGGAAATAATATTATTACAGAAATTATAATAACAAATATCACAAAATTTAATACTATTACATTAGGAAAGGAAATAATTAAAGGTCATCGAACCGTAGTGTGAGTAATCCAAAGTGTGAAATTTTAACACAGACTAAATAAATGCCATTTACCGTTTTTTTATTATTATAGAGACAATAAAATAAATGTAGTCCGTCCATGAATCCTGAGTTAAATCGCCCGAAACATTGTTTAGTAACGTTTAACCTGCTTGTCCAACGCAAATAATTTATTTGATAAAAATATAGTTGGTACTGGCTTGGTGGCTAGCTCATAAGGCTGAAGATTCTGAGGTCCCGAGTTCAAACACCATGTGGGGGGGATAAAAAATGATTGAGTTTTTCTGTCAAGAAATTCTTAATAGCATCCCCGAGTAGGCAGAAAACTTACACCTGCCCTCGCTAAACACACGCGGGCGAAGCCCTGATCGGAAACTACCATTTTAATATGAGCGCAGCAAACGGAATAAGTGAAGGGCGGTTAAAAGCTAAAGACTACACTTATGCTGGAAAAATTTTCGGCGCGTTCTATTAGAAGATTTCGTACGTCAAAATTTAAGGAGTATTTGAATCTAAAGGAATCAGCGCAGTCGTATATTATACCTGATATTCACACATTTTAACATGTGTTTCACTAGGGCTCAATAGTAATAAATGCGTTTGAAACGGTCGATATAGTTTTTTGAATCATACAAATACGTCTGAATGTTACGTCGTCTTGACTAAGCCACTGAACTTATAATTACGTTTGAGGGGTTAAAAGGAAAACTGTTTTAGATGCAAATGTTAGTTTATAATAAAATTTGATGTTAGTTGTAGCAATTAGGATAAGTGTAGGAACAGGGGATACGAGGTGTGACGTGTCAACCTTTGGTTCGATTGGTTTGACTGAACAATTAGGTATACAGGATCCCCTTCGGGCCGACACGCACTAATCTCCATAATGTAATCAGATGTCTGAGATAAACCTTTCTGTATATTGATGAAATTGATAGAAGTAGGTACTATTAATTAATTTGGTTTCGTTACGTTGACGCGAAATCAAATACGCCACATTTTATTTGATTATTTTTATAGTATTTATCTTAATATATATTTTCCTTTATTTATTATATGTATTTAATATTTTTTAAGAAGTTTTCATTCGCTGTGCCGTAAAATAATTCCTAAGTCTAAATTAATGTGTCATATATTTTATCTTCAAGCGCCATTTTGTTTTTAAATCATCTACAAAATGGCGTTTTAATTTTCTATTGAAAAAGGAATTGATGCGTTTTTTAATTAAACACGTTGCACGCTTTACAAAGACTTTAAAACGAGTTGGGAACTCGTAAAGTATGCACAGGCATTAATTAGAGCCACGTTTGTGTCTTATTAACATTTTTATAAGATTGCATTGCCATCTTTATTATAAGCTATGTTAACTTCCAACTCACATGCAGAAATTATTTAATTAGTTTTGTAGTAATAAAACTGTTAAAAACACGCTATAATTACTTAATAATCTTCAAAGTACTGAGTGCTTTCTACTTCTTTTACCACCATATTTTACCTCTAAACTACAGGACTTACTATTGTTGTGTTCAGGTTTAAGGGATGAGGGAGCCATTGTAACGAAAGGCTCAATGGACATAACATCTTAGTTTCCAAGGTTGGTGGCGATGCAAGGGATGGTTAATATTTTTTAAAATGCCAATGTCGGGTGGTGGTGACCACTCGTCATCAGGTGGCAAAAAATTAAGCATCGTCGTTCTTTTATATATCTGGCTGGTATATAATAATAGTTCAGGACAGCAGACGAGATTTTCACATCAGAAAATCCTCTCGTTCAAGTAGCATACTATAGTCAAGCTGTCAATTTTACATTGCCTTGTAAAACAAATGTGTTGACACTGCGTCTGATCTCTCCGGTCACCGGATTATATTATAGGACCGAGGGAATGAAGAGTGTAACCAAGTTTGCACACGCTCTTTAATATCTTGCGCTTTTGGCTCGTTCATGAGATTTGTCGCCGTGGCTTACATTCGGTGATTACTTCAATTATTATTACACGACATTTCTCCGAAACATTAGAGCATTTTCCGATAATGCAATAAAGTAGTCAATAATATTATGAATAGTTAATGTCAGTAGTAAGATTATACGGAATGAGTTTTTTTAACGTTTCCAAACCGTATCCCGGTGAGTATAACCGATGAGTTTATAGTTGGTTACGTAAAGAGTAAAGAACCACGGGTTCCCTGGAGTTGTTATTTCAGCAATTAGTTATCGGAAATCGGTTTAGTAGCGAACTGTGAACTATGTTGGAATGAAACACGAGTTTTGTGTTAAAGTATAAAAAAAATATTTCTTTTATACATGGAACAAATTGATTCTGACTTTTTTTTTATTTTATGTTATTGATAAAAATTATACTTTTAATCATTATAGAATTAATTAAATTTTAATAATTACATTTTACAAATAATACTATTGGAAACACTTGTTTGCAAATAACTACTAATATGTATATTGGTAAGTGTTAAGTTTAATTAAGTGCAAAATTCAATGTTCTATTCCCTATAAATGTCAATAACGACGAACTAAAATATCAGAGGAAAACAAAAAACTACTAGCTATAAACATATCTACGTACTACATCTATGTATACATAGAGAAAATTTTATTTTATTTTTGTTAATTAGGAAGCCAACGTTTTTAGAAATGCATTTTTATAAGAATGCAATGCCCGTTTTTAAAGAATTTTTAATATTTCTATTTACCCCTCCAATTAAGGTTACAGCTTGTGTTATGTGTGGGAACGACAATAGCCCAAACAAACCGGTCGCTTTTACATCGCTAAGCCAATAAACTATTGATGCTAATTGTTATCCTGAAACTTCAACTTCCCCCAATCGACACTTTCGAATTGAGACAATATTCGACAGATCAATTATTATGGTCATATATGTATGTACGTTTTTTAGTAGCGTGTGAAAAAGCAAAAATATATATTTTTAACTTAACCCAGACAAAAATATGTCGTCAGATCGTCACGGTAGCATGCGCAAGCGATCCCGTGGCACTCCTCGTTAAGACGGAAAGGGTACCGCTGGTTTTTAGTGGGTATTCAGATGTTCGGGACGCACTCGGCGCCTTGGACACCAGCGAGCCCCACATACCTCCCACTGCTCCCGTGGGGGAAACGCGTAATGAGTTTTTCCAGCGTTAAAAAAAGATAACACTGTGACTGGTAGCGTGTTAAACTAGGTCACATATTCGGTAACGCTATAACGAATGATTATATAAATATACTGTACATGGTTAAATAAATTGGATGGATTACCCATGAACCCATGGATTAACAGTACAACAAATAATACATTATAGTATAAAGTACATAATGTTGGTAAGTTAATAATAAAATATGCACTGAGCGTTTTTCGTCTACGTGTGTCTGGCGTGTGCGGAGACACATATTTCAACTGAATGTCCGCCCGCGTGAATATGGCGGAAAATATGTTTTGTATCACAGACTTTAGTTCCATAGAAGTGACGTCAAGATTTTGTACTCGAGACACTTTCAGGCTTGTCTGGAGAGGTAGCGCTCACTCATAAGTAGATTCAACCATATATTGATTATCCGGCTCGAAGGACCAGCAACCCAGAGTTAGTAAGAGTACATGGGGGAGATTAGATCTTGCAAACTAGTCAGCAAGCGTTTCTGACATTATGTTTTTCTTGCTTTAAGAATGAATTGGGATGATCTAAGGTCAGGTTACGTTCCTATCCTCCTTTTTTATATATATACCAGCCTTCTCCATTAATGGAACAACAGAAAACGAAAGTGTAGTCGCCAATCAAAATCTTAATTTAGTTTTTACATTTCTTATATCACGGTCATGTTACAGCATCACCGAATTAGCTTTATTCAAACATACACATATTACTTCCATTACTAATTGATCTAAGTTTTGAAAATTAGGGACGTGTGCTGCAGGGTGTATAGTTTGTTCATAACTTTTTTAGACATTTCTTCAGTGTATATTTTTCTGACTGTATCAGAGACGGCGGCGATTGATCACACTGCTGGTTATACATATATCATATAGCTTCTTACTTGAACTTTTTTTTTAAATAATTGTTTAGGATCTGTAAGCTTGAATAAAAGCTTAGAGCTTAACATAAATTACATCATTCGCGTAATACAAGTAAATATTAATCAAATCGTAAAAATGTTTCGCTTTATTTTTGGAACCGTAATTTTAAAAATAAACAGATACAAGTTATATAACATAAAAGACATTAAATGGATTCATCTCGAGCATAATGAATGAATTCGTATTTATTTTAATAATAATGTTTCGCTTCACGATAGATTACTGAATTATAAGCAACAGCTATTGATAGACAAAGGTTATTATTGTTGTTCCTTCAAACGAGGCGTGAAGAGGCATCTTGCGGGCCGGCAAGGCAAGGGCGGCTCGTGCAGAACCTTCTTCCCGACTGTACTGGCCGTCCTCGCGTTTGGACTCTACTACCACTTAACATCAGGTGGAGTAGATTCATTTGACCTCCCGTAAAATATAAAAAAAAAAAAAAAAAATTGTAAAGTTCTTAGTAAAAATTCAAATTCAGCAGATATTTTTGTTTTAAATTTTGTTTGTGAATTTAAATAAAGAAAAATTATAAGTAATACATGATAATATAGCCTAGTAGCGGTTCACCTGCGGCTTCGCCCGCGACATAATCAAAAATTCAGTTAAACGGGATAAAAAGGCCAAATATGTTAATTGTGTTATATTGTAGCTGTGATAAAGCTTTAAGAAGTAACAAATAAACACACACGACCTTTTGGTTTTTTTCGTATATATACAGACACTATAATTTTATTTATTGGATTGATTCTAAAATATTCAGATTAAACAAAACTATTTAACTCACTGAAAACATTATTTATAATTAACAATCCTCGCACCTCTTTGTATGTGACTCGCGGTGTTTCCATTTGGGACTGAAATGACTACGTTACTCGCAAAGCTGTAGAGCACGAAACATAAAGACCGTCTATGTGAGAACAGTCCTCACTTAAATCAAAGTCATGTGAAATGACTAAAAATACTCGTCCTGTGCTTGAAATAGGATATATATCACAAATAAACATTTTCGATGTTTCATAATTAATTTTGTGAAACAAATTTTCTTATCAACTCTCTTTAAGGAGATTGAACTGTTAAGTCTCGGAGCAACTCCAAATAAATAAACGAAGTCCGGCGATAAATTAAAAAAAAGAGAAATGAAGTAAAACAATGGAGCGAGGGTTAGAATGTATTTATTGCAAACTGGACTTTAGCGGTTTGCTCGAGAAATCTATTTATTTTTAAGGCTATTAATAAAGCGAGTTATTTACTAAGTAGAAAAACAAATTAATTTTAAATTCACATATACTTTTAAAACTGGATTTTATTATACGGTGCTAAAATCGTCGCCATCTTAGATTTATGTTGACGTCATATTACTGTTCCCGAAACAAAGCAAACTTCAATAAAACAATTAAACACTCGAATTTCAGAACCTTTCTTACGTGTAGGTGGATCATAAAATCAAACATTGTGAACGCTAGTTTCGTAACCATCTTGCGCTTAAATTTTAATCAAGAATACTGAGGTTGCGTCCAGCGTCCGAACAAAGAGCTCACCTGAAAAGTGTTCCCCAACCCAAGTGCCGGTAATTACTAACCGAGACGCGTTAATTACATTAAACTGTTTACCTTTACAATTAAAACTTCGTTGAGCGTTTTGTTTAAGAAAAATTAACTTCGGTGTCAAGATTATAGTATTTTTTATGTTGAGTGGTAAATTTTTGATAGTAAATAAGTAAATTTCTTAGTCTATCTACATAGTAAAACTCATTAAATTGATGATGTTTTCAAATATTAAAACACTCCTCGATGTCTTTTGTTTTAGACATTTTTCTTATTATAATTTCTTAGTCAACCGCATTCTGAAAAATATACTAAAGAATATCTGTAATAATTAATTCTTATAATAAATAGAAACTATAAAGATTTACAAGCTATTGATTTTCACTAAATAATCCAATACTTAGCACTTTTTTAGACAACTTCCCTCATTACAGAACAATTTATCGCTTTTTACTAAGAATATGCTAATAAAATGGTTGGTTTAAGGAAAAAAAGGCTGACCTGTCCCAAGGCGGTGATCGGACCTTTATAAATATCAAATACTAGCTGTTTTTTGTGGTTCTGTGTGTATCGTACGTCTTAACCATTTTGAAAGGCTTTGGGTGAGGCTTTAATCTAGCAAATAGCAAAGATGAGATGACGATGTCAACAATCATGAAGGACTACTACGGAAGCATACATATTAACGGCCACAATTTCAATCAGTTTTTGCAAAACTAATTAAATATTTATCCCTTTTTTGGTTTGGGCAAGAGTGCAAATGCATTACTAAGTTAATTCGTATACAATAATTAATTTACTCTTACTTATTATTATTAACTTCCCAGAAAAAGTTGATGTAATGGGGCCGATTTTGTGAATCCCAACTTTTTCATATCTCAACGTTTCAAGGACACCAGAATCCAAACCCAACGTTTTTACAGATATGTCTGTGTGTATGTGTGTGTTTATGTATGAGAGGATGTTTGTATGTACGTATGTAAAAATGATATTGACATGGGACCGGGCTCATTCGACGCGTAATTACATAATTAAGAACTGAAAAAGTTTTCAGCAAAATCAGTCAATCTGTTTTTTAAAAAATAAATAAAAAAATTGAACTAACAGAATTTTTAAGTAGATAGATATCGTAACAACATGTTCGGAAAATATAAAATAGTAATTATGATTATAAACAAGGTGGCGGCGTCGTTTTCATTCCCCACCGCTGGGCAGTTAGTCGTGTGGCTCACGGGTCTCACCCAGACCACTTATTTGCATTTGCAATGAGTATTTAAATTGTATTGAACAACATAGACGAGTCCCTAATTTAATAAATTGAATAATTAATAGATAGATTAATGATTTATAACAACGTTTATTAAAATTAAAATGACTTTTAAAACTTGCCAAGCACAGTAACTTATAAACAGAGGAAGACGATACCCATTATTTTTACTTTAAGTAAGTTTTAGAAGAAAAAACATACAGACAAATAGATGTTGTTTTTTATTGTATTTACTTATAGTGTTCAGGGGCCAAGGGGCCATCGATCACCGACTCGGGGCTCTACAGAACATTATGGTAATACGTGGGCCCATTACGACTGAGTGAAATATTATTTTTACTTTTGATGTCTCATTCGCAGTATCGCGGTTTGATCTATTGAATAAATTTTGATGACGGACGCATTTATATTTTAATAAAATAAAATAAGAAATCCTCACGGAGTTCGGAATTTAAAATATGGCTGTCATGTTGCTGTGCCTCGGAAAACAGTTTTTTTTTTTTATTGTTGTACAGGCAGGCAGTGCTACTTCAAAATTGGAATTTTACAAGATATTTTAAATTTAAAGCTACCACTGGTTCGGAAAGTAGATTCTATCGAGAAAACGCAAGACAGCGAAGTTACTATTTTTCATTAATAATGTATTAAAATGATTTTTAAACGTACTCACAAATGCAATTTGATGCAAAACGATTTTTTCATGATGAAAAATTTAATTCTGGGGAAAGATATTTTTATAGCGGCAAGCCCCAGGGTGTAGTTAAAAACTCTATCTTCACGGCTCCGGGAAGGAAGTCATAAAGGGCCCTCAATTACCTGTGAAGATAGCCGTGCACCTGGACGCGCGTGTAATTGTTGGCGGGCGCAACGTACGGTTTGATTAACATTTTTTATTACATGACCATTTTAATTTAAACAGAAATTAGTTATTTGCGTACTGTTATTTACATTTTTTTGAATTACTGAAAAAATATTTTTATGAATTGCTTCGGGAACATTAGATAATTAAACCTAGTTAGTTGTAAACTTTTGCGATGTATGTTATCCATTACATACATTACATAGGAGTTATAATGGTCAGGAGCTGACTGGGAACCCCACGCGCCTTTCGACGTCAGCTGCACGAATTTCTTCGTTTCCATCCATACATTTTTATCGTCTTTATTCCCACTATTGTTGGACGTTGTTCCAGGCAATTTAAATGTTCGGAGTGTACCCCATGTAATTACATTGTTGTGGGATATGATATCTTAGATCCCCTGGCATTTGATATTTACGTGACATGTTTTTACGAGTATATCGTATAAAATATTTTACCAATGCGACCATTGACAAATGAATTAAAAAAAAATAGACAACATAACTAGAATCTTGGCGAATGAATTACTAGAAATATTCTTAATAGCTATCTCACTTGTCTTGCGTATCTCTATTTTTATATACAACGTCGTGAAATTTGGTGTTCACATGGAATAAGACGAAAATTTATATAATGAAGTTCTAAAATGTTGATAATTAGAACAAAAACCAGCACAACTTACGATATGTTAGCGAACTGTGGTTTCTCTAGTTAGTGGATACCTTCAATTATCTAGCCCGCTTGTTTGATTGTATTCACGTGCCCTCGACTGCAGACAATTAAACTAGTTACGCCCCCACAACTCGCTCTCCCAACTAAAACTTAGTTAGAAACTACACCCTAATGTACTTTGTGTATTAAACTTACTAAATACTGTATCTATTTAGTAGATATTTTTATTATTTGTACTAAAAAATATCTCTTATTCATATAAGACAAGAGATATAGTTTTGAGGTGGAACGTGCCTAGTACGAGTTCTTTAACTAATTCGATAGCGTTGACGTTAACTGCGATTTCAGGTGAAACAGTGAGACATAATCAATAGACAGTATTAATCTGGAGTGTGTGTATGGTTAACAAATATATAAACACGCTATAGCTAAGTTGGTGAATATTATCGTTGAATACTGGCCAAATATATATAATACATATAATACCTGCTTTGTTTTAATTATTTTATAATAGTTTATGTGTTCTAATTCTATGTGATTAAATTAAATAGCCTAAATAGTTTTTATTTTTTCTATCGATTTTATAATAATTTTTATTTCTATAATTATTAGCATATTGGTGCAATGATAGACTATATAACAAAATTTTAAAATTGGTTTAAATAAATTTATTTGTATAATTTGTTCTGGGTTTTTGTAATAGTGTGTGTAAGTAATAGTGTACATTATGTTGGAACTTTAGCACTAAATTAATAATAGTGATTATTTATATTTTATTATTATTTTTATTTAAAATAAGTAGGCAGACGGTCAAATGGGCCACTTGATGGTAAATGGTCACGACCGCCCATGGCGGTCACTGGCGTTGTAACAGATATCAAACATTCCTTGCATCACCAATGCGCCAGGAACTGAGATGTTATATCCCTTGTTCCTGTAGTTATACTGGCTTATTCAGCCTTTAAATTGAAACATCAAACTTGCGTGAAGCCCTACCACCAAAAAATAGTTAGATGTTTAAAAAATATTTTATTACTTTTTCAAACTCAGTTTTTGTCCATATGTCCTTATACATTAAGATATTTAAAAAAAACGACCTAACATATCCAATTACAAGTATTGTTAATTGTTTTTAAAAAAACAAATCTATTATGTAAATCAATTAATGTATTGTAATGACATATACGTTTAATTATGCTTTAAATATTTACGAAATGCTGGCTCGCGTGGAATAACTTGGTAACTGTATAGAAGGAAATTCTAGTGTCGATCGGTGTGTTATACAATATGAATGACGTGAAAACCGGGGAGTTTTACTAATCGATTGTATTCGCCTCCCCAGACCATTGACGAGTATCGCTGATAAACGGTTATTGGTTATTAAATGATCGGTGTCAGTACATTGGTTAGTACATCAAACAGAAAGTATTTTTTATAGATATGGATTTATTAGTTTTCTTAAATTAATTTTATTTAATTTTAGTTTTTTTTTATTTACTTGGATTGATTATATAACTTAAATGTTTGACAATGTGACAGAAAACGGTAAAATATTAATACGAATTAAAATATTCAACTATTTAGCAAATGCTTCGCTTCCTTCGTCAGTAATATTTAGTTACTGATACTCAGTACCTAAATTGTTAAGCACACTTACAATAGCGTAGAAATTTTATAAATAAAATTATAATTAACACGTACATATTAGCACATAAATACACACACACGCACACATACATACAAAATCTTGTTCTACAGCATATTATAATATGCCTTAATGATTTTTTTTCAGTATTACAGATATAAATATGGTACTTGTTTATACAGTTACATACTGGAATTGAGTTAAATTGTATAAATACCAAACATGACATATTTGTAGTGCCCGCTATGTCGTAACAACAGCAATCAGCGCTGGGAAAGCACACGTACGTCAAACGTCGACTCCTTTCTGTTCCAGCAGAGCTGAGTCTGTCAAAGTGTATCGAACAAAGCTGAAAATATTCTGTTGATAATTCTTATTACGAGTCATATAATGCAGAGTCTTTTTATTAACCTAACATAAAATTGACGATCCATATTAATTACATTATATAGATTTTTTTTATATTTTAATAGGCTTATGCTTGATCACAAACATACCTGAACTACAACTACTACTACTACTACTACTAGTAGTACTAGTACTGATGCAATCGAAGAAGCAAAACACTGTGCGAATGGGTGGAATGTCGATGACGTAGGCTCTTCTGCAAAAGAAGGAAGACCTACACACACGTTTTTATGTAAGAAAAATCTATAGAATAATAATGGCTCTTTTCGGAGACCGAGACCAAAAAACCGAGATAAAAATCATACTTACAAAGTCTCACTTGTCACGATTCCTATTCCTGCCGCCTCATAAACCTCCGAATCTCGCCTCCTCGGAGTGATTGGAGCGCTAAAGACTACGGCGCTCCGCAAATTACTCAAAGTGAGAACAATCAACGTCATTTTGTGCCTTTTTACGTTTTACCGATATCCTATCGCGATGAGCTTTAGATCTTAAATATTTCTTCAAAGTTAAAATACTTTTAAAAGTTAAATTTGTTTCTCTATAATAAAGACTATATATAAGTCTTATATTTTGTCTGCGAATGGCGGTATTTTTTCATATTATGATAAAACTACAGTTATTTAACAATTAATAAACGTTTCCATAAAAAAAGGGATTTGGATCTTTAAGCAATATTAAACTTTATCTGAAAATAAACAGACAGTCATAGGGACTGCCGATAGAAGTGAAAATTTGAAACTGTTAAATATATATGTCTAATTCTCACATATATTGACTCCAGGGAATAATTCTATCCCTTTTTATTACATAGCTTTTTATTCATAAAAATACACAGTATGTCGCAAGCTCGGTACAAAATATTAGTACAGCATAATTTAAGTAAATAATAAGTGTATTTTAACACTTATATTATTTGTATATACTGTTAGTATTTGCATAAAATTCAATCATTATTATCCTGATTTATTTACACAATACTTAAATTATTTGTACTTTCAACGATTTCATCATATTAACATTAGCATGTCGGTGACGCGAATCCACGAGTCTGTGCCCTACGATAAACCAGCGCAACGCGCCTAAAAATGTTTTCACTTTAATAATACGAGTTCAAATTAAACTATTTATTCAACGTACAACATACTATGTCAAAAGTGGCGCCCAACATGGGACTAACTCTAACAAGCTACCTAACACTAACCTAACTAATATTACAAAGTAACACCTATTAAAGATACCATCAGTCAGTTTGAATTCTTGCCCTATGAAACTCTGCTATATACGTAAGTAAAAGTAAATAACAGTCTCTAATTGCCTTCACTGTCTCTTTGAATTCATTGCTAGGCAAACCTTCTCTGTTCTTAAGAAGGCTTGCATATTATTTCCCACAGCGTTCCATTGCGTGGTATATGCGACAAATGTAGGTCTCATGATGTTTGCCGCTAAGCACAAAATGATTATGTAAATAAAATAAAAACCAGATTTTTTTGGCCGGATTAGAACCCGCAATTTTCGGTTAATAATTACTATATTACTTACTAAAAATAAAAAAAATATGCAATGCCACGTTCATTTTCATTATATCTATTATCCGATTCGAAATTCAAATTCCACTCAAGCAATTGGGACGAATACAATTCAAGAACTTTCGACAAACTTCTCGTACCTTTAGCAACACGAGGGAAGTTTAAGAGCACGTCGTCCCTGGGAAACCTGGGATACAGTTTTGATTGTAGTGCTCGCGGGTGGTGCTATCGTTGGTGTACACGGCGACAGGGTTTCAAACTATTTTGCGGCAAAAATCACCTCTAACGACAATACTACGAGAGATAAGACTTCTGGCGTAATTCAGACGATTCCAATTCTATTACTAATCGAATTTATCTTGATATTATTTCGGACCTTTTTGTTTTATCGAAAGATTTTATCACGAAAAGAATGTGCGATTAGTGTTATATGAAAGCAATTCTAAGAAAGTAGTATATGGTACTGGAATAATCATATGTTATATAAAAAAAGCATTTAAAATAGGTTAATGATGAACATTAATATTATTTTATAAGAAATACTGCGTTAAATCCGTCTACAAAATTAAAATAAATAAAGTAAAACGAAATTTCACTTATTTCTAACAAACATTTAAGCCAACTTAATCTTCTTATAAACGGTGTGCAAGGTGCTGAAATCCAATAAGTGCAGTTTACAAACACTCGAACGGGATTAGATGCTGAATCCCGCAATTTCCGGGATTACCGCAGGCCGGGCTCGAACCCGCGAGTGAACCAACCACGTAAGCCTGCACAAATTGCTCGCTTGTTTAGATAGTGAGAAACACTTCGAAGGTGTAACCCCGGCCGTGCTCAGGAAAGCACGTAAATTCCATTGTTATTATAAACTCAGGAAAGTTAACACGATAAAGATGTGATTATAACAATGATTGAATATACATACATATATTGATCTAAAATATATTAAATACATATGTACTAACTCTTAGTTCGATCCACGGAGATGCGCTCCACTATTGCATTGGCACACTTGCACTGTCGTGATCAGGAGTAGTAAGTAAGAGTAGGCGCGTCCTTGTGGATTGAACTCGCTATACACAATATTTTGTTTGACAAATCATTTTTTTTCTTAGTTTTTATTTTCGGAGAAAAATTATAATAGATAACCTGTCATGACATTACTTATACATATGGAGTTGGAATGACCAGCTTCTGGTGGTTTTTTTTTAATTTATCATAAAAAATATAAAGAAATTAAAGCGTTATTTCATTAAATCCACTCATTGATATTATTGTATTAAATATATATCAAAGTAAATGTTTTTAAATTAAAAATAGTTGTCCGTATGTAAGTTTAAATCGTTCGAAAGTTTAATCAAATCTATCTCCGTGCAAGGCATTGGCAGTGAGCGACCTCGTCAATGGATGTGCGACAAGGACGGAATTAAATGCAAATGCAGTGAACAGCGCGACGAAATTGCGATCAGTCTTGCCGTGCAAGATTTGTTCCCATTATCATACGGTACGTGTGTGCTGTACCGTTCAAGCTAATATCACATTTAACGCTTTATAATAGCCGTATATTGGTAGACTAATATTCCCTGAACAATGTGACGTATGATGTTGCCAGCATTGACTGTCTGACTGAAAATAAATTGGTGTAATTAAAACTCAACTCAACGTAACGGATACTAATCTGAGATCTGTATCTTCGGAAGATTGTTACAATCAAACAATTTTTATTAGTCCGAAGTACTCAAACTCATGAATACAGGATAGCCTCACAAGGTAGCTACTAGACTAGACACATTTGGGTATCGGGTATAAGAGCAAAGTACGTCACGTAACGTAAGTAGTACCTCGAAACATTATTTGACTTCGTATCGCATCTTCACATGGACAACGTTTCCACCAGAACACCATTACAAGGAGACACACAAAATGTCGCCCACGTTTACTTTACACCAATAAATACAAGTTGAATTTTGTTACATTTCTGAAATATTCCTCGATATAACTGCCGGATAAAATGTTTAACAATTCATGATTTAAGCGCATCGGTTTTCTTTGGTTTGCTTGTCAGGCACACTGGCTAACTGGCCACTTGATGGCTGTAGGTGGTCACCACCGCCCATAGACATTGGTACTATAGGACATGCTATGAGAAATTATAATTTACATGGTAAATGCGCTACAAGACTTCGGAACTAAGCCATTGTGGACCTTGTGCCTGTTTTGCGGGAGAAGTGCATTTGCTAATATATCAAATATCCTGACACACAGCGATATTGCAACACGAATACATACAGTGTCGTCATTACAGGAAGCTCACATTATACACACGGTCAAGCTAGTTGAGTGTCTTGTATATTTGATAGTTGCTTTGTAATTTTTGAATGGATTATAACTTAAATTTTAGGTTCGACTCGTTTTTAGTTTAAAAGGTAATATGTCCCACTGCTGGGCTAAAGGCCTCCTCTCCCTTTTTGAGGAGAAGTTTTTGGAGCTTATTCCACGCTGCTCCAATGCGGGTTGGTGGAATACCCATGCAGGTTTCCTCACGATGTTTTCATTCACCGTAAAGCACGAGATGAATTATAATCACAAATTAAGCACATGAAAATTCAGTGGTGCTTGCCCGGGTTTGAACCCACTGTCATCGGTTAAAATTCGCGCGTCCATACTACTGAGCCATCTCAGCTAAAATTATAATTATTCAAAATTGTAACCAAGTATACTTAATACGTTTTTTTTTGAAAGAAAAACTGATCATTTTTAGAAATCTTAACGTAGGATAACCATATAAAACGTTATCGCTGGCGAACCGTCATTAAGTCGGCCGTATCGTATTTATTGGAACTTTAATAGATATCGTGATACTAAAACTATTAATATGGGAAATACAATCGGTAATAAAAGCTCTAATATTAAGAACTAGTTCTGCCGTTCCGACTTCGCACGGGTAATATTGAGTTTTATTTTTAAATACACAAATATTAGTGTAACTACTAGGCTGGTGGCGCATTGGCGCTGTAAAAAACGCTAAATATTTCTTACAGCGCCAAGGGGGTGCCAAGGTCTAGGGGCGATGGTATCCACTTACCAACAGGTGACCCGTTTGCCAGTCCGCTTGCCTTTTTATAAAAAAATAATAATATTGTAACATGCAGAATTACCAGCGTCCTTTAGTCACCTTTGTTAATTCAAATATTTTGTAATATCACTAATAGATTATATTTGTATGATTGATAAAAAAGACTATAGCTATTTTATACATAGAAAAAGTCAGAACCAAAATTAACCTCAAATATTTTAAGTCTCTAATCTATTTATCTCATTGCATATTAATAATAATAACAATTTGAAATGTCTTAGTTTTTATAGACATTTATAATTAATTATACAGTACTATTCAAATACCATAAATATATTACGCTTTTACACATAGATAGCAAGTTTATTTTTTCATTAATATTATAAAACGTCGGTTTGTAAGGTATTTTGATGTTGCGGTATTCGAATGTATAAAAGTTAATGAAGAAATAATCCGATTTTAAAAACGAATTGTAAACAAGACGATGGTTTTGTTAACAAAACATTTTCTAAACAACTAAAATCGCTTATAGACGGGATAAAGAAAAATAAGCAGATTATTCCTCAACAGTAGCAGTATAAAGAAAAATCCGCGATGACGGTAGCGTTTTATATTTTTTAACAAAAGAAAATAATCCGAGAAAAGAATGTGCTCATATACTAAGAGCATCTGTATATTTAAATTTAAACCAAGATACAAAATGTATATTGATAAATGAGGCGACTTTTTTTTTGAACCAACAGCTTTACTTGCTTTCCTAGGTACGGGAGTGTAAGCACTGCACTCGGGGCTGTAACTGAGTGTACCCTTGTGTATGCGGTTTTACAAGCCAAAACCTACGAGGCAGTTATAAATTATTAATTTAATTTAACTTACGTGATATGTTTTAAGTTTTTATGAAGTGTTTGTTTAATATATGAAAGTGAAGATTGGTCCAGTGGACTGCGTGAAACTTAACCGATGATTGCGGACGCAATTCAGGCCAGTACCACTGCTTCATTTGTGTTTATAATTCATCAGCTGAGGAAACCTGCAGGTTTCTAATTTGATTGAAACTCTTCCACACATGTACCCGCATTGGAGCGTGGTGGAAAAAGCTCCAAACCATTTGACAGTTAGTTTTGTTTAATATCCTCCAGAGGGAAGACGAATTACCTATAGAGTGCAGTTAACTATTTATCATTATTGTTCGTGTTAAAAAACATAAATACAGACAGTTCGAAATATGTTTTTATAAGAAAAATCGTCATCTTCTGCTGTTAACAGGTATCGGATTACAATAACATGTTTTGATAATAATCAATGACGCACGAGAAAGCACCCACATGGAAAACTTTATTAATAAATATCACACAACAAACATAGGTTTGTCTAAGTACTATTACTAGTAATAGTACTATTACTAGTAATAGTACTAGGCTTAGACTATTCTCAAGGGCCTTTTTCAGTGGGCAAGTACCACGGAGCTTTTATGTGCTTTAACTTCGTGCTTGGCACTGAAAGAATACAATGTTAAACGTTCATGTGTCGGTTGAATTTCGGCCACATTAAAGCACCGCAGTTCATCTCAAGAGAAGGGGATGTAGGTCAGTAAGGGGATTTGTACAAAATCTTAGTTTGCTGTTACGTTAAACCTGTTCTATATTATAGAAAAAAATAGTTTAGTCATAATAATTTGGAACATGTAAACATAATGACTTTCTACTTCTGTTTCCAAGGCCACGAGATATCTAAGTAAGCACCTTCATATAGTATTGTAGTTACTTAATTTGTTCATTATATATATCATTACAATGGCAGGTGTAACTCTTTAACCTTGAGACACCCTCGAGACTTTGGAGACCTCTATTTTTTTGTAGTTGGATAAACACATTTACGCGTTTCACCCACACGAAATGGGGGTATGTGGTACTCACCGGCACTGAGTATATACCCACTAAAAAACAAAACGAGCGGTACCCATTTCGTTTCTTAGGCGGGCATCACAGAAAGCTTTGCTTACCAGTTGGTTGAATTGGTTTTACTTATAACAATTTATTTATTTATTTAATACTTACGTCTTTATTCACGTAGTACGTTACAGATTTCCTTCTACCAAGTTATTTAATTTACCGTTTTACTTAATTTTTCTGCGAAGTTTACCTGAAAATAAACAAACAAATCTTTAATTAATGATTACTCGGCTGTATTATTTTTATAATGTATAGGCGTAAATGTCTGGGATTCGATGTCTTCTCTTGACAAATATTTGTAGACTATATTATTTTTATTCCTTCATTTGACAATATACATTTGATAACTAATCGATTGATTATATTAAATAACATATGCTTAGAATACATAATATATTTGTTTGAACTTTAAGATCTCATTATTTTCAGACAAGTTACAAGGTCGAATCAAAATGCAACCTATTCTTTTTATAATTGATTATGCGAGCAACTGAACCAGGGGAACTGTCAGTGAGTGCCGGCCCTTGAATAAATAGCCTTGTGGTACTTTTCTTGACATAAGTTGGTTCTAAAGAATTAGGGACCAGGGATCCAGGTGGCGGGGATTTGTTTCTGCGACGTGAGGTGCGATCAGAAAATAAGGCAGGTGATATTGAACTCTAAAACTGTTCCAAACATTTCACAATAAAGAAAGTATGTAACGTTAAAATGACACCTTTACAACGTAGGATGGACACAATGGGAATGGGATGGGAAAATGTGCTTAATCGACTTTTTTTTCTTATCAACGGACACCCGGACATTGAAAGACATTTGAATGGAGACCGGCCACTTTACCTTTTACTATTAATTTCTTTTGCATTTATAAAATCAGCCCCAAACTACAGTCGAAATTTAATAATATATACAAGAATATATTTAAATAAGACAAACCAAAGACTCCAATGGTAACGTTCGCACAATATGTCAAGTGGAGACGAAGTCGCCTTGCCGCTTTAAAATCTAATATTCATGAAATGAGATGACGTACTCTATAGAAGCTAACACTTCGTACTGCCCAAGGTAATATCAACCTTAATAATACACGATAGAGTTCAAACTAATTTCATCGTAGTAAGTCCTTCAGTCGGAAGTCCCGTGTTAAGTTGCAATACGTCTTTTGTGCAATCTGCACGTTAAGCTAGCACAACTTCATGATAATGCAACGTGTTTATAAATATTATTACGCTTTTGTAGTTTAAATTATATTTGTACATCTAACTCTCAGCAAAATCAGATGATTGTCTATAGAATAGATCCATAGTGGTATCAAGGTGGCTTTGTGTAGGGCCCGTCTCGAGGGGTAATACCCACCCACTAGTTATTCTAAATTTAGTTAAAATATAATTAAAAATAAAATCTTTACATTTTGTTTATTTTTCTTATCTACTAAGTAACGTTATGTCTAGATGTTAGACGTTAATACGCGCGGTCAATCTCTTTTTTATATACCTAAAACTAAATATGACCAGAACTCTTTTATTCGCAGAGCTTGTAAATTGCGCAATAAATATTTTCTTGATATTGATTTCGCTAAACGTACGAAACAATCCGTAAAAAATAAAATAAGAAATTCATTTGTAAATTGCGTAGAATTCGAAATCTATTTTATTATTTATTAATTGTATGTAATTAAATTAAATCTGTCGTATGAATGATTATTGTCAACACCCACCCCAAAAAGGAAGACCTCAGAGATCAGAAGACTCAGCGAAACTTTATAATAAATTAAATTATATTTCTATATTAAGCTTTAATAAATATTATTATATGTTTTATTTATGAAACCGAGATGGCCTAGTGGTTAGAACGCGTGAACGATGATCGTGGGTTCAAACCCGGGCAAGCACCACTGAATTTTCTTAATTTTTGTTGATTGAATTATAAACACAAATTAAGCACATCTCATGCTTGACGGTTAAGGAAAACATCGTGAGGAAACCTACATGTCTGATTTCATTGAAATTCTGCCACATGTGAATTCTACCAACCCGCATTGGAGCAGCGTGGTGGAATAAGTTCCAAACCTTCTCCTCAAAAGAGAGAGGAGGCCTTTGCCCAGCAGTGGGACATTAACAGGCTGTTACTGTACTGTACTGTATATGTTTTATTACCAAATGGTATGTATGTCATCCTTTAACATAAATAAGTATATTTCTTCATTATCGTGTAGTATATAATACATTTACATAAAGTATTTTAATGTTAAACTCATATACCTTCTTTCGTAGTTGATAAAAAGTACCAGGGTAACAGGACGCGCTGGAGGGCAGATCTTTCTGTCTTTAAATTTATTCAAATTCAATTCAGACTCAAGCTTTATTCAAATATATATTTAAAATGTTCTTCAAATCTTTGAAGTGACCTTCTGTTTGAAATATTATTTTACGAAGACCATCCGCTCATTATGTCTCTAACATCAAATGCAGTATTTCTATGATAATAATTTTTACAAAATGTAAAATAATATGAGTGGACACGACAATAGCCCGAGGTGTCAGGATTGAACTGGGATTTCTACATTGCTAGGTTACCCGTAAACCATTGCGCTTTTGACGTTTCAATAAAGCACTCTCTTTAGGAAACTGTTTGGAGCTATTTCCAAGACGCGGCTCCAACACAGGTTGGTAGATACACATGTGGAAATTCTTTATCAAACATTGCTTTTCTTGTGATGCTAGCCATACACGTGATTATAAGCCCAAATTAAGCACACACGAACTCAGTGGTGCTCACTCAAGTTTAAACCTCCAATCTGCAGTTAAGTTAAACACTGGACCGTCACAACTTTATTTATAATATATAAAAACAAAATTACTTTTAATTTAATCCTATCTATATAAACATATATGTAGAGACAGGTCGTGCGGTATAAGAATACACGCATCAAAATAGTATATCGCCATAAGACGGTTATCAACATTACACGGGTGAGTAATGAAGTGAGTTCTTACAGAAGCACTGCAGTTTTAGTTGTCGTTTCTTTTAGTTCCTTATGTCTATGACTTTTATAAAGAACAAGAGTTTTTATTTATGTACATATAAAAACGTTAGTATTGCGTGAATATAAAACAGACGCATCAGCGCACTCGCGGTCAAAGCAAATCCTCTAATCCCACTCCACCCGGACTAATTAAATCATTAACATTTATATCAGCCCTGCGCTGGTGTAACTTGATTTATCTGTGGTTTGGGACATTCCCTTTTCATAAATATTCTAATTTTTTAAACAAACTTATGATCAAGGTTTTGCTCGAAATTAGGCATGAAAGCCTAATATGTTTCTTATTTCTATTCAGTTTTATATACTTTAAACTATCGCGATGTACATTCAATTTAGAGATGCTTGTCCCGGAATTGAATCCGCAAGCTTCGGCTTAGGACCACGTGTTTGAATTTCATCTCGACTCAAAGAATAATTGTGTATTAAATTATACTTAAGTAAAAATAAAAGACGAGTAGCGACCAGTCGTAAAACAATACTGAAGTTTGGACACCCTATCGTCCCCAGTCCGCGTCACAGTCTGTGGGGTATTTAAGGCTTAAAGGGCGGACATTTCGTATAATAACACGTAACACAATTCAAAACACGCAATTGATTTGAGAATTAAGTCTAAATGTTATTTAGGACTTATTCATATAATATACGTATATATGTATGTATATATAATACATATTACAAAGATTGACTTAGAGCCACATTTCAAGATTGACTTTGATTTAAATTTATATCGATAGAAAAACTAAATCAAGTTTCTTACGCCTTTCTTAGTCTGAGCTTTACCTATTTTTTTTCTTTTTGTTTAGAGAGACAATGTTCACCTTCACTCATAGACACTGGTAACAGAAGGAGAATGAATGAGTACATATAACTTCAAAAGCTTCAGTACATAGACCGGCTAGCTCACTCTTCAAGCCGAAGTTTAGCGATAGATTAACTGGTGAGTGGGTGTTACCCGCCCAGACCCAGGTGTTATTGTGTGTAAACGCCTACTTCCTTAGCTCTTAGTGGTTGGTATTATCTCATTTATCTACGTTTAATTATACATTTTACGAAAAGTCTTAAGCTCTATACGAAGTTTCAAAATAAAATAATTACGAAACCGTTTCTATCAAATTTTCAAAATCGTTTAGGCTCTCTGTAAAAAAAATATATAACTTATAAAAATTAATAATATAACTTTATTCAAAATAACGTCAACAAAAAGCAATTGATGACATAAAAAGTAACAATATCATTAGGGGTCGTTTTCTCGTGGAGATGAGATGTGGGAATTAGAGTCATTGTTGATTCAAGATGTCGCTCCAGCAGTAAAGGATAAGGGACTTTTCAGATGAAGTTACGTTTAAGTTTCAGGGTTGGATCATGTTCAATTACAATAAAGTTTAACGTTTACGAAGCAGGCGACAACACTGTATAAAAAGTTATTTTTTTAAATATATGTATATATTCGCGATCTTGCGAGCTGGGATTAAGGATTCTCATGATCAACGAAGACTAAGGCATTACGGTTCCAAATGTACCGAGAGTAGGGAACCGTCCAGCTCGCAAGTCAACGTTGGTGACTCAGTGGCCGAGTGCATGACATACTTGGGCCTCAAGCTAGACGCTCGCAGGGATTTTGATGAACGCTTTAAACATAGTAAAAAACACAATTTAGTACATAAAAATTAGAACATTAATGATATTAGTTATTATGACCACAGAGTATGTTAATAAGAATTTAAGGTCAATTTTTATTTACTTTATGAAGACAGACGAGCTAATGGGCCACCTGTTGGAGGACGTAGTATCCCATGGGTTTGAAAGGCAGCTGAGGCTCAGTCAGGAGGACGTCATCATCATTATCATCATCATAATCAATCATTACAACTTAAATGCCTTCCATGTTTTAAAATTAAAAATATGTTTTTCCTCAAAAGGTAAACTAACAAATTTATTGGGCGTGGCTTATATTGCATTAGATTTTATACAAACATAATTTATATATATATATATAATTTCAAAACGAAAGAAAATATAAACAATGTAACTAAATTAGACCTACAAAACTTCGAAGACGTATTTGATTGAAGGCCTAAATATCTACATATATAGTATGTACATACATATATAAAAGAAAAAATATAGTATAGCAATTTACAGTAGGTATTAAGACCTTTCCTTACCTCGACGGTCGTAAAATTTGAAGACCCTCCCGTAGCAATTCTTATTTATGACGGAGAAGTTTAACAAAGGTGCGTAAAGAGCTGATCGAGCCGAAAGTGCAAACAAATTGTGTTTCGAAACGTGAAACTGAGACTTTTATGCACAATTTACTTTTATAAGAGACCAAATATACCTTCTGCGTTGTTTGCCTTTTAAGTGGGATAGAAGACATATATTTGACAAAAATATCTATCATACGTCATGTGCTCTCAGTAAATTATTTATCGAGGTAGACCAGTGGCGAGAACACGTGAATCTTAACTGAAAATTTCAGATACAAGCCCGGGACAACACGTCAATGCTTAGAATTAATCTTGTGCTCGATTATGGTAAACATCGTACGGAAAACCGCATACGTCGGATGAAATTATGTCACACGTGCATCAACCGACCCGCATTAAAGCTGCGTGGTGCAATAAGATCCAAAAATTCTTCTTAAGAGGACAACTATTGCCCAGCAGTGGGATATTTATTTGTTTGTTTACTTTATCAGGTGATTAATCACATCCGTGTATTTAAATATTTGTTATATAACAAGAATCTTAATTTATCTCTTATATATATAAGAATTCGTATATTTTATATTTTATTTTTTTAATTGTACTAACTTTCATGCAACGATTTTGTTACAATGAGTAGACGATAAAAGCATTTTTAAAATAAAACAAAAGGCGAGCAGTCAACGGCAGATTAATGTAACACACGTAACGTAGGAACAGATCAACTGGCGCGAGACAAAGGGAGGCGAGGATTATTCATGATATTAAAAATTTTGGGAAACAAAGCCCTTGAGGAAGCCATAACTCACCCATAAGCCTCAGTTGGAATGGATAAATAAGTGCATTATGTTAATTTGCGGCATTTGCAAAATGGCGATGTATTTGTTTACCTTTTTTAATTTTAGTGATAGCCCAGGTCGATATTCGACCATAATCGTTATTGAGAATTTGATAAAAACATTTATAACATTTGCGTATTGTTTTTCTACTTTTATTTCCAACATATTTTTTTTATTAATAACGCTAAAATTTACTGCACAAAAAAGAAAATCGATTGACAAACAGAGAAGTCATAGATACTGAATTTTCAATTTTTTATATATGTATATATATATATATATATATATATATATATATATATATATATATATATATATATATATAGCTATATAGATAAATATTCGGGGTTATTTTTGTTTTATACGTAACTTGATGTAACTAGAGACAAGATAGTGTTACAGCCACTGACTACTACCAACACTTATGTCATTTAGGATTAAAAATTGTTATATGGTGACGTCACTCCTAAACAGTCTATGAAGAAGGAGTTAACTTTGAAAACGTACTCTTTTGTGGTATTGGAAATGAATACTGCACTGAAATTGTACAAGTTGTTTCTTCATTTTATAATTTCATTACCGTCTCGCCGTTTCAATAGTTCCTTGTTAAAAAACGTGAATGGCTCACGTTTTTCAACCCACCCGCAATCTACGTTTTCGGGTGGTTCAATCAAAAAGCAATAAATTTCCACGTTCTGTATTTGTTTTTATAATTCATATCGAAGGAAAACATTGCGATAAAAATAGCGTCAGGTGAAATAAAAACCCGTTTATATGCATTCATAAATATACATCGTTCATATACATCGTATTTATGTATGTCAATTGATTGGTGAATCAAAAATACAGGTTCTTGCCTGTCCTTTATAGTATAAAGGACCTTAAATGAAGTTATTTTTTAATTATTTTTTTTTAAACATGATAAATATATTTGAACAATCAATTGGCTCCACTCAAAATTCGAAGTATTTAATATAATTTATCTTTTGGTACTAAATACATATCTTTCCCTTTTTATGAATAAATATAATTTGCATAATTTTTATTACAAAAATGACTATTTATTATAAGTCTAGTGTTGTATTGTTATTGATATCAAGAACATTGTATCCTATTAATCTGTAATCAAGATGGCGGCACAATCAACTGCACGGATATGAGGTACTGCGTCACTTCCGCGCGTGAATTACTTCCGGTTCAGGCTCATTACGTTTTCAACCGTCGTAATGTGCACTACGTCGTGGTAAACATATAATTGTGTAATCGTTGTCAATAGTTTCTGTGTTTAAATCGTTTGTGCCTACAGTTTAATTTATTGACATAATTCCATAGACAAACTTAGAATACAGCTTTACAATTACACGCCTTAACTATTTAGTTTTTAGTAATTATTTATCAAAACTGTCAAAAAATCGTATACGTTAAATTAAAAAATGTACATGTTTTTGGGTTCCGTATAACTTATAATATAATATCCGCCAGTTACAGCCTATTTTAGTTCTTTATTGGACGAAAAATATTTACCTTTTAGAACCCTTCTAAAACGAGTTGAAGTATAGAAGACCTTTTCGGAATGAATAAATGTAGGAATGACTGCCACGGATTGACAAAATCAACTGCTAAACCGAAAGCGATTAGAATCTTCCGATCAGCCTATTATGTACTTAAGTTAAAACAACAAAAATCGATTCAATGAAATAGTCATATTTAACTTTAGTTAGTTAATTTTTTTACCGAGAAACAGCCGTTCATCAGCAAAAATCGAATCATCTCCTATTGGAGATGCGCAAGCGCAAAAACTTCGGCAAACAATAACTTGTCAGTGATCGTCCATTCAATCATCTCCAATGGATGTTAAGGTCATTACTAACGCAATCACTCTCAACTGAATATTGTGACAATTTTCAACAAATTATAGCTTTTCCGGTCACGAACGTATTGCGTGACGATGATAAAAAACACGTTTAATTTTTAACATCGACAGTAATTTTCATTCAATGTATATCATTTATATATATCGACTACCTCGTTGGTCTAGTGGCTAAATATAAGGCCTAGATCCCGAGTTACTGGAATCAATTTCCAGGTCGGGCCAATAAAGTTATTGAGTTTTTCTGTCAAAGATTCTCAGTAGCAGTCCGAAGTTAGAAGTCGACGTCACGGAAATTACGTAAAGCCATATATTAAAATATAAGGAATTGTAAAAAAAAAAATTATGAGAACTACGATTTACTTTAAAAAAGGAAAATCAAATTATATTTAATCAACTAATGCTAAAATATTTTATACATAATATAAAATAAACTTATAAAATAAATAAAATAATTGCAATTCAATTTGAAAATGTATTCAAATCATTCATTTTCATCAGTCATTACAAAAGAATAGTAAATTGATCCAGCTCCGATAGTGCATCTCACGGCGCAGCTGTTCCTCTCGAGAAACAAATCCGAATGTATTCAGTGAGCCAGCGGACAGCGATATAGACTTTATAATAGCGACTTTAGCGCGAGACAGACCGAACTGTTTCAATCCTACTAATATTATAAACGTGAAAGTTTGTATGTGTGGATGGATGTTTGTTACTCTTTCACGCAAAAACTACTGAGTGGATTTCAATTAAACTTTCCAATAATATAGCTTATACATCAGAATAACATATAGGCTACAATTTATAAAGATATTGTGTGAGCTGTCCAAAATATGACATTAAATGTCAAGTAACAAGGAAAAAACCTACCTTTCCATTTTTTAAAAACGGATTGTACTTCAAGTAATATAGGCCCAAGATTAGGTATTGGCAGTTTTTTTTTGGTTTGGAGTTACACTTAAATAAGATACTTTATTTTTATTTAAATTAATAGATATAGGTTACTTACCTGTTAAATTTATATCATAATGTTAGTTCTTTTCTACGCCACGCTAATATAAGCTACTCCAAATACTAATCCTGCGTAGACGAAGTCGCGGGCACCAGCTAGTCTTAATATATATTTCTACACGTATGGCTCACAATATTTAATAAATAAAATTAACGATAAAAGTGTTTTATGTAATATTTATTTTTTTTACAATAAAAAGCTATAGGCATCTACAATATTATAAATAAGAAATAATAAGTTTGTTATTTCATCAAGACGACCATGTAGTCAAATTTTACATCGAAGTAGCCTAGGTAGCCTAGGACTTCGATAAGTATATATACAACATTTCTATTTTTTTTTTTTTTTATAGAATAGGAAGGCGAACGAGCTTATGGGCCACCTGATGGTAAATGGTCACCAACGCCCTTAGACATTGGCATTGTACGAAATGATAACCATCGCTTACATCGCCAATGCGCCACCAATCTTGGGAACTGAGATTTTATATCCCTTGTGCCTGTAATTACACTGGCTCACTCACCCTTCAAACCGGAACACAACAATAACAAGTACTGCTGTTTTCCGGTAGAAGATCTAATGTGTGGGTGGTACCTACCCAGACGAGCTTGCAGAAAGCCCTCCCTACCAACAGTATTCCGGTATTAACCGGTACAATACTTATTTACCTTCACCTTTTTGTTTACGCATTTTTCATAGGCTTGAAGTTCATTGTTCAACTCGTCGTCTTCGTTGGCACTTGTGTTCATGCAATGCTCAAAAGCTTAGATGGCCCAGTGGTCAGAACACGTCAATCTTAACCGAAGTTTCCGGGGTTTAAATACAAACTGTTATATATTTAAACAGGCTCTCTAATGGGTCACCCGATGGTAAGCCCTGCTACGTAGTATAAGTTTTTAGCTTTTTTAAATCAGTAACAAAATTAATTACAAGTGTTATGTGCAACCTGCAAGTCCAACTTTACATCTTTAGAAAATCATTTTAGTTCCTTCCAGATAAATTTTTTTTTTTTTTTTTTTTTTTTTTTTTATATTTTCCGGGTGGGCAAATGACTCTACTCCACCTGATGTTAAGTGGTAGTAGAGTCCAAACACGAGGACGGCCAGTACAGTCTGGAAGAAGATTCTGCACTAGCCGCCCTCGCCTTGCCAGCCCGCAAGATGCCTCTTCACGCCTCGTAAAGAGACGTGAAGCGAGCGACGTATTGCCACGATAGGGATGGGCAAAGTGTGGAGGCAGCAGACGTCTCCACTGGACCAACACCCATCGCGGCAAAGCTCGCCCGGGCACTGGCTGTACGCTGGCTGACCTCGAAACGCGGCTGCAAGCCACTTCACGAGATTTTCACCATGCGTACGGTGGTAACAAGCCAGGCGGATGTTTATCATCCTACCACCAGATGATATCCCTTAGTCGCCTCTTACGACACCCATGGGGAAGGGGCAGTGAAATGTATTCTTTCTCCGTCACTGCACGGATATTTTAGCTTATCATCTCTATAAAAGCTGTTAGCGACGAGTGGTGAGACGACAATGTGTTCCCGACTTATGTCAGCGCACAAGACAATCGATGTCCGTTCCCTGGAGCAATTTGTTACTGTACGAGTACACTCCCTCGTATTTTATATGTAAGGAAGAACGAATAACTGAGGTACTCGTACCGCCGAGTTGAAAATAGTAATGTTAGAAGTATTACATTTATACGATACCTTTTCAAGTAGTGACTACGTTTATTGACCCGACAAGGGATTTGAACATAGAACATCGAGATCAGTACACTTACAAGCCAGCAATTAAACAGGTATAGTTTGTGCAAATAAATATATTGAACCATTATATTTTTAATTACGTATCATATTTGTGTTGTGACAGCCATGAAATGTTTGTACGAATCTCAATTTTATATATCGATAGTCATTTATGAACTTAGGTGGCGGGCACCGAATGGATGCGGAAGGCGGACTACTGGGACCTTTGGCACACCTTGGGAGAGGCCTATGTTCAGCAGTGGATAATAATTGGCTGTTGATTTGATTGATTATGATCTCTACCCGTGCAGCTGAGATGGTCTAATTTGTGATAAAAAAGAATTTTCTGCTCAGCGATGATGGAGAAAATACCTGAAGAAATATCTAAATCTCTTATTTATTAATGATTTGGGGCACTTTACGTTGAGCTGTTGCTTTACGCTTAGCTTAACGATTATTTTAATATTTGTATATTAAAGTTTTAAGCTCATTATGTTCGTATATTGTTAATGAAAGTTTCGAAATGGACGATGAAATTCTATATTAAAATAGTTGACGGTTATTATGTTACAATATTTGTTTGATGTATCGCCGTCGCGGGTTATTGTCGACGTCACTATTATTATAATATCAGAAATAATGTTGTTCGATAGGTATTTGTTAGGTGTCTATTTCACAACTTAATTATAATTATTTTATTTATTCATTGAGGAAAATTTTGATCAAAATGAAACTAAATCTTGTTATATCAGTTGAGAACCTAGTATGCTTATCAATCCAATCTAAACTATTAATTAACGTAAGGCAAAGTATAACCAGAAAAATGCAACGCTACATCACATACTATAGCCTAATAAAACTAAAACTTTATTTTAGACCCTATGCATATATATTTTTTATTATTGTACAATTGGCTTATGTTCAACGACAATCACGTCTAAAGACAACGATGTGGTCTAGGCTGAGGAGGGCGCCTAATCACTCTTATTTTGATGATACTCAGGTCATATGCGGCAGGAAACACAGAAGCTGGTAAACTGTTCCACACCCCAGCAGTACGAATCAGAAACGTTGTTCAAAACGCTTTCACGACTTCCACCATATAGTGGTGATGATTTGTCGCTGTTCTGTGCTAGAAGGGTGAAGAATTCAAAATTCAAAATGATCAACCTACAAAGTTAATATACTATTTCTTCAAGTGTATTATTATTAATATTTTTAATATTATAATTATCCTGGAGTCGCATATAGCTTTTTCTAATCTCGCGAGTTCTAAGTTTGAATTTTGTCCTGAATAATATCTAGACAGAGAAATAATGCGATTATTCTAGAGATTAGACTAGACTTCTTTTTCGCTATTTTTTACCTTGACCTATTGAAATCAAACATATTTTTATAACATCCGGGATTATTATTAATGATTTATCGTAATCCGTTATAATTTTAATAATAAGGCATATAATATAAATGATTAAAAATGTGTGCAAGAATAAACGAAATAGGTTATATTTTATATAACGAAAAAGGTCAAATCACTATTACTTCAATCTTCGAATTATCCTTGTTAAACAAGTAATATTTGTATTTATTATAAGTGTATATACGTAACGGATTCTTGAAAATTTTTTGGGGATTTCCGTGATAAATAAATCTAGTCTGGAGGAATCTACGTCATCTCGTCACCTCTAGGGAAATCAAACTTTTTTTTTTCAAAAATCGACAGTAAATTTGTACATTTTTATATTATTTCACTGTCACCGGTATATTCAAAAAAGTCATTATGGTAACAATATTGAAAAGAATATTTTGTGTTGTCGTTACTAAGTATAAATTCCGGCAATTTAAAACGTCCTTAACGTAACAAAACCAAGGGACCAATAATACTTATCAGTACTATCCATTTATTTCCCCACCTTGATAAGAGATGGCGCTACTTGTTGAAATAAGTTTTTGATATATAACGGTAAGTCATAATTGTAGGACAGTTTATTATAATTGTAGACAGACAATATTACAATAAAACAAGCCAGATTATAAACTGTCCAAAAACTATAAACTTCGCTTATTGAGTTTGATATAACGGCCAAATTTTAGGTAAAATTATTGAACCCGGCAAAAGATTATAAACTATCGAAATTAAAGTGTTTCGTTGTAAATTGAATGCTTTAATAATTTTATTTTTCAGTTAATTGTATTTTTTTTATTTTGATATTTATGTTTAATTTACAAATTCAAGTCCAATTTGTTTAATTATGAAGGAAATTTATTAATAACATCGCGGTTTCCCAACAATCTCAATAGATGGGGTTAGCTACTGCTAAAAAATGTTCAGGGTTATCGCTTTGACAATTTTAAGTCGACACTTCGCAGCACAAAGGCTCTTACTTAGATTATTTTGTAAACAAAAATACAGGTATTATAGATAAAAAATAACAGAATGAAACAATTGTTTAAATGATTATCTATATTTATACGTCCTATATTATTTTTATTCTTGTGTGTTAACAATTTTATTTTATTTTTTAATTATAAATCTTAACTAGCTATTCAATCATATTTATTTAATTTTTAGGGAAACTACAAGGATATGACACTTATAGCATAATATTTACAAAAATACATACATCAGCAAGTTTAAACTGGTTTACTAAAATTTAACAAAACATACATAAAATCACATATGTAAAACAATATACAATCAAGTGAGACCAATAAAGGTTCAGAAAACATATATTTTTTAATAAAATAAATTACGTAATGAAAACTTCTACATTACATATGTACTTAGGGCAAGCAATTAATAATATATACAATGATAAATTTATAACTAACTAAAATATTCAACATTTAGATAGAGATATTCGACAGTAAAACTGTTATGAATAGAAAAATCATTTTATTTAAAGGTTGAATAATAGATTTGTTTATAGTTAGGGAAACATTATTTTGTGAACTGGCAGCCCTGGCAGTGCCGTCAGGACAGTGAAGTTCCGCCTCGCCTCGCCATTGTCAAGATCAAGGACACGAGCCGATCGTGCAATACGTGCCATGTGATAACGTTTAAAACTTTTGTATTGTGTTAAACGATTTTTAATACAAATCACCGTGTTTTGTATTTTTGAAATTAGTTTTATTTAAATCCATAGAAAAGATTTGTAACGTTGAGTATATTATTTATAATTGAAGAATAGTTGGCCGTTTGTATATAAAAGTTGGTAAATGTCCCAAAACTGGGCTAAGTCCTATTAAGACCTTAAACTGAAAACTTTCATCCGACACATGTGTGTTTCTTATTATATTTCTAACACCGCCGAGCATAAGATTATAAGCACAAATTAAGCACGAGAAAATTCAATGGTGCTTGCCTAGGTTTGAACCGATCATCGGTTAAGATTCACGGGCTCTTAAGTACTAAGCATTCTTATCATAGTGTTGAATATATTTCTTCCTATGTTACAAACAAAATTGTTTTAAACATTAGTAGTTGGACAGTCTCCGCCATTCAATAAATAATACAGTGTTAAATGCAAAAAATAATAAAATGTTAAAGTTATAAATATATTATAAAGATTTTATCTATTTATTGATATTGTATATAGTCGAATATCGACTACGTGCTGGACTGTACCTTAATGTATATAATATGACATTTATATTTTAATTGTATATTTAAGATATTATAATTATATGTATTATAGATTATATAATAAAATAGTTATTAAGTTTTATTTTTTAACAGAAACTTAAAAAAAAGGACCAGTAATGAATGCTGGCTCAACCTCGTCTTAACACTCAACAATTTATATTTACGAAATTCACTGCCGGCAAAAGTTAAATAAAAAGTCGCTGGTTTCCTTGACCTTGGTCTGAGAGGCTGAGAAGTGACGCGAGAGGATTTAATGACGAGAGACGTCGTGCTGCTATACGTACTCCAGTATTGAATATATTTTAAGGCTTGTTTTGAGGTCTCGAACAATTTCACAACGTTTTAAACTTATATTAACAACTGTGTGCTTTGTTAATCAGAAATAAAAGATTTATCTTATTTTCTAATATTGATTGAACGAAACGGACTGAACGGAAATTATTTTAATGTACTTCAGCTAGCGGTTCCCTAAATAAAATATTTTTGCCACACGAATCTGAAAATTGTATTTCCATATCAATGATGAAAGTAAACGAATTTCGTAGGGCTTTGAGCTGATCAGACCTTCTCATTCATGAATTATTCTACCGCAATACTAAGTGGACCTTTCTTAGTTTCCGATTGAAGGATGAGTGAGCCAGTGTAATCGAGCGTATATCTTAGTTCCTATAGTTAATGACATTAGCGGTGTAATGATTAATATTTCTTGAAATGCCAATGTCTGTGAGGATTAGTGATCATCATTAACTAGCCTATTAATGATTCCTGTTTTAGTGACTATCACGCGTGCATGTATCGTTTATCTGATTAAGTTGGAACAATTATCAGTCGTTAATAGTTAACTTTGCTAAGTTCTCTGGCAGAGTATCACCAACAGCACACCGCGCGAGTCATATCGTATAACTGTTAACAAAATACTAATTAAGTCTACTTTAACGCATACATAGTTCTTAACAAAGTTTAAAATAAAATAATAAGAGGTATAATTAGTCTCGTTCCATACTTGCAACAATAAAAACACAATAATTAAATGACGTACGTCGGCGCGTGGGCGCGGGTCCTGGAAATTACATTCTCGGGACCGCTAATGAAAATTTCCCGGGAACCGTGCGTTATGAACCCGAGAATGTTGTATTAATTTTTTCATAAGCAAAGTTCATGAGCTGCTAACGACCGTTCCTTATCATCTCCACGTATTCGTCAGCTTTGTTATATTTTACCAAGTTGGACATTAGTTAAAATATTCTAAATCATTAAGACATGCATCATCAACTGTTATTACATAGGATGAATTTGAAACGGCAAGTGAAAAAACCAGCATGTATCGAAAGATATGATGCAAAATTTTGGAAATGTTGGAACAAATGAAGGAATGAAAGAAAATAAATGTTGGAAATTTTCCAAATATGGAATATTCTTTGGTATATTATAGTATTGTATCCATTAGCGCAAATGTCGCTGCGATTAAAACATTGGACTTGTTGAATAAATACCTCGAGGCGCTAGCGAAGCGCGGCTCGTCGTCATTCTGATTAGAACATTGTTATACCGTTATTTCTAGTGGACTCTGCCTCGGACCACTTCATTGATATTCACTAACGGCTCGTATTCATGAATTCTGCTAGACTTATTATTTTATGCTTCGACAAACCAACCGTAAACGTACTGCTGTTATAAAACTTGTGTGAGATTTTATGCACGTTGTGTATTTAAGAAAATATCTCGTTTGGAGGTTCGCTAGATATTTTTCTATATCTATGTAAATAATGCTTTTTTCTTCAGAACAAATATTGACATTGACTGTAAGACGCGCATTAAATAATGACCAATTAAAATGGTTAAGTTAATTTTGGGCTAATTTTTCTGTTTTCGGTATTCGAAATTTAAATTGGGCAGTACTTGATGACTTTTTTTTATGTTAGTAACAAGCAAATGTCAGTTTTGATATCACATTTGTACTTACATATCAGTGACAGACTGTATTAAACGTCTTGTATTTTTGAAATATATTCGATATTTTCTTTTCATTACTAGTTGGTGGGGATTCGAAGTTTGAGACTTTGAAGATGTACATTCGGACGAATCGATCATCACTGTTTATGTAATCATTGTGATAGTACATCGCCTTTTAAAAGTATTTAATATTGAACAAAGTTTCTATATCTCTGTCATATAGCGATGGTAGGGCTTTGTGCAAGCTCGTCTGAGTAGGTACCACCCACTCATCAGTAATTCTAGCTCACAACAGCAGTACTTGGTGTGGTGAGTGTGGTTTTGTGTACTTAAAGGCAAAAGGGACATAACATCTTAGTCTCTAAGGTTGGTGTTGCATTGGCGATGAAAGCGATGGTTAACATTTCTTACAATGCCAATGTCTAAAGGCTGACCACTTACCATCAGGTGGCCCATATGCTCGTCCACCTACCAATTCTATAAAAATATGTTATATTTTCATGAGTATTATTACAAAATCATAAATAGCAACGGGACAGAATCACGACAGCGTGGAATGTTGGCAGGAATGCTCCGTATGTACAGTTATATTAAAAAGTACAAGTGTAAAATAGCCAATACTATACTAATAATAAAAGGAGAAAAGATTTGATATTTGTATGTATGTTTGTAATGGATAAACTCAAATTATAATCAGTGAGTAACATAGGCCATACGAAACATACATATCTCTCCGAAAATTGCAATTATGTAACCCAACCCAATTTTTGTCCTATAAAGGAAATTACTGGCGAAAAAAAAAGTTCAACCCGGACAAAGTCGGGGCGGGTCGCTAGTTTGTAACAAACATATTAAAACCAAATTTTGTTCAGCTGTTCTATAATAAGCAAGTAATTTATTCTGACAATGAGTTCACCTGTAACGCTGACAATTAGTAATTTTGTATTTACTTTATATATTAGCCGTGATGGCACAGCGGTTAAAACGCGTGAATCTTAACCGATGACCGCGGGTACAAACCCACGATCTCTGAATTTTCCTGTCCTTGATTTATGTTTATAATTCATCTCGTGCTCAGAGCGAAAGAAAATGTCGGCAAGTGTCTTATTTCATTAAAATTCTACTACATGTGTATATAGGAGAAATTGCTGTTACTTTTATTTAACTATTTTTTTATACATTACAAGAATTATTTAATGTGAATGTAAGCTCATTTTTTCAATTGAAGTCGGTAGACAGCCTGGCAAATGGGCCACCTGATAGTAAGTGGTCACCATTGCCTATACTTATGCGTACATACAGAAGTAGTATTCGATATATTAATAGACAATCTATGAAAAAAAAGATTATCATCAATTTATCGAGACTCAAATATATATATGTTTATTGATTCATGAAGTCAGTACAATACGGTCTTATTTATTGTTCAGTGTTATCTCTCTCTCTCTCTCTCTGTCACCATTGATTTGACTATCGAAAGAAAAAGACAAATCAATGTTTAGTTAACCCCCTCCCCCCCCCCCCCCCCCCCCGAAACAACATTTAATGTTAGGGCTCATATTGTTAACATATAAATATTGCTTTTGAATCTGTGACGTAAGAGATTGTAAAACGACCTCGTAATAGAAATCAATAATAAGTTAAATAAGTGTGATCGTTTTCGATTGCAGTTATCTACAAAATAATAATAATAATAATATCCTGGGACATTATTCACACACGGCCATCTGACCCCAAACTAAGCAGAGCTTGTACTATGGAAACCAAACAACTGATATACTACATATATTATTTTTCTTTTATAAATACATACTTATATAGATAATTACACCCAGACTCAGGACAAACATACATGTTCATATAATGTCTGTCCTAGGTGGGAATCGAACCCACAGCCTTCGGCGTAAAAGGCAAGTACCAACCAGGCCAACCGTCTCGTGAGGACAAAAAGTACAGCTATGTGAGAATAAACTCAACACACAGCATAACTAAATCGTAGATTGTTAGAAGGTGATATGCGATATTGACAATATTATAACATTTAAAGGATAAAAGTTTCAATAGCGTATTACCGTAAAGTGCTTTTTAACGTTTCATGTTTGATACATATATAACATTTTTCTTATATATTCAAGTCTATTATCGAACTGATGTTCCTAAAAGTTGGTATTCGTAATTCAAGTCGGTATTACGTTACAGCGTATTTAACCATAACCGTAACAGCCTGTGAATGTCCCACTGCTGGGCCTCCTCTCCTCTTTTTGAGGAAAAGGTTTGGAGCTTATTCCACCACGCTGCTCCAATGCGAGTTGGTGGAATACACATGTGGCAGAATTTCAGTTAAATTAGACACATGCAGGTTTCCTCACGATGTTTTCCTTCACCGTTAAGCACGAGATGAATTATAATCACAAATTAAGCACATGAAAATTCAGTGGTGCTTGCCCGGGTTTGAACCCACGATCATCGGTTAAGATTCACGCGGTCTTACCACTGAGCCATCTCGGCTTTTTTTACAGTGTATTTAAACCTTTGTTTAATTTTAAGCTGCGTTCAGTCATAACTGTCCGTTAGTTTACCTAACAAAAAACTTCCGCCCGTGTAATCAGGGCTGACACCTCAATTTGCACTATCTTCATCAAGTCGTAACTTTGTCTAAGACAATTGTACTTGTTTCCACGTGTCCGGTTGTTACCAGGGTTGCCAGTCGAGATATTAACAATATATTATCACGATATCTAATTGTAGTATTGGAGTAGTTTTTACTATGACTTTGATATATAGCATATTCAATATTACTGTTTTAATAATTATGTTATCTATATATACTGGTAGCTTATTCGGTCTGGCGCCGGAGGCATATTTTTTATCAATAATTTTAAGTAAAATAAATTTCTAACAGGAGCAAAAGTAAGAAACAAAACTTTGATTTACATTTTTCATACTATTTGCTGATAGCTCAACTATATTATGAACTACAAAGAGTTTTTGTTTGATCTTTATATGTAAAACAAATTATTTCTTCATAACTACTCCTACCTATTTTAATTTCAATTCCAAAGTTCCGATAACAATTTCGCCGACATTCAAAACACCATTAATCCGTAATAAAAAAACATTATTACCAAGAACCATTATTAGAAGATCTCGATTAATTATACCATGTCAATCCAATGTCAGAGTTGTTTGTTTGTCTTTCACTCCTGTGATTGGAATAGGCGGAACGTCAGCCGTTTTGTCTTGGACAATCAATCATATTATAACAACAGTAATAAAAATCTATAAAAATATTATCATATATAATTTAAATTTTCAGAAAACGTGTCGTTTCATTCGTTTTAAACCGATTGCTGGCTTCGCAGAAGGTACCGTTAGGACCAGCATGAAGTCTAGACCGTTTAAGCTTCTAAGTTGGCAAATAATTTCTGACGAGTTTCAACATTCCCTCGATAATCGGTGACGCAGTCATTGCTTGTAATGCCAACCAAAAACTACTGAAAAATTACTCGCACATTACCAAAAATACTCTTACGGCTTGAAGCTTACACCACCACTCTATTTTTACAGATTTCTTCACGATAATATAATAAGATTTCCTCACCGCCTACCACAAGATGAATTGTAAAAGGAAATTAAGTACATGAAATTTATGTGATGCTATTCCGGATTTGAAATCACGATTGTAGGTTAAGATTATTCTATTCATTATACTATCTCAACTCTGGCGTATGTCGTCACTAACAATTGCATCAATGCTAAAATATGAGTTCTCCAAATCTCCTTCAACTCTACCCTGTGTTTACGAAAGGGCCGCGGATTTAATTAGGGCGGTTAATTTATGAGACCTAAGCATTGAGGTTGCTGTGATGTGACGAACCCGCTTACTCGTAAAGCTTATAACACATTGTGCATTTGAATACACGGGAAAGTGAGCATTATGTCTGTCGTCCACATTATTTGGGTGATACGACCGAGCGACATTGTTTCCTAGATAAGCTAATCTTGAACGTCATACAGTTAAATGAATTTTTAAACTCTTTCATCGGAGTGCGGCCAAGTTTACTTCAAGTTTAACGAATTGTATAAATATCGCTGAAATGTACATAAAAATGCAAATATAAATTTATTGTAATTAAATTGCAGGATATAAGATATACAATAAAAACTACAATGATGTTCGCGAAAATACAAAAATAATTACACGCAAGTATTTAAATATAAATTATATTTAATTGACTCGATCTATCGTCGAATGCTCGTGAACGTATTATATATATTTTTTTTTAATTTAATTAAATAGACTAAGAAACCCGATTACACGAAGTTTTTATTGAAATCAGCGATGCAAGCCAGCGTCGTAATATGAAGCTGTCGAGTGTTTACAAACACGCTTTTAAAAACAAACGTCTATTACGTGAAGCAAAATTAAAGTACCACAAAAACTAAGTTTCATAATGCAGAAACTACGAACATTCAACAATCGATATACACAAGCAATTTGTAACTGTACTCGACTCCGGCGCATTCTGCGCCAGGCACTGGCTGGTACGACCGAACACGCACACGGACACACAATACAGTGAAAAACGAACCCTCTGTGATGACTATAAAGTTCAAACTCCTAAATCATCTTGCCGGACAACGACAGGGCTCACCTCAATGAGATCTTACGAGCACACCAAATTTGGACTTTAAAATTATGCAACTTAAATTTAAATTGCAATGGCATTGGTTTAACATAGACAATACTTTAAGACATCTCGTTAAGGAACTCTATAATAATAATCTCTATTTAAAAGATATAAGGTTTAAATTGCAATGTGTTTTAATTTTTTAAACAAGTAGTGACTAGTGGATACAGGTTGGAATTAGCGAAGATGTGTGAGGTAACGGCACTCGGTGTGCGTGACCCTTAGAACTAGTTTTCTTGAAATCTACATCTTTATATTTGAGCTCATTCTTAATAATATATTTAAAGTAATCTCAAGTTGATATATTAAAGCCAGTAAAACGAGATTGGCGAGGTTGTATTCCTTCATAAAGAATTTAATCTATACGAGAAGATATTATCGAAATAATGGGGTTAATATGGTTTAAAATATATTTTTTTGGTAATATTATATCTCTGCTGTAAGCAGATTATAATCTATTACAGGTAATTATATATTTGGTTAAATGTGTTTGTATTTAAGTGGACTCTTAAAAACCTTCGGAATATTATTTACTTTATAATCATTTTAATATCGTACAATGGCAAAAAAAAGTATACTGCTTTTATTTCTAATGGTAGTGGTGGTCAGAACATGTGTATAGTATTTTATATTGCAGGTTTTTTTATATAAATTCGGTAGGCAGTTTGCGAAGGGGCCACCTAATTCTAAATAAGTGGCACTCTAGGAAATATTAACCTTAACAACGCTAATGCGTCACCAGCCTCGGGAACTAAGATGTTTTGCCTGTAGTTACACTGGCTCACTCACCCTTCAAACTGAAACATACTTAGGCTTATATACAATGCTAAGTACTTATTGCCGTTTGGCGAATTAATATACGATGGGAGGTCCAACCCACAGGCGGACGGGCTTGCACAAAGCCCTACCGATTTTGGCTTAAAGATTGTTTTGCAGGTGAACTGACGTGTTTGTTTTTTAACCGAAATTTTTCAAACTGTTTTCCGAGAATTTTAATTTCGCTTCGCTTCCGGAATATCCTTTTACAAAATCCTTGACTGAATAAAAGCCAAAATCGAGTAGAAAAAATAACATCCCAAACTTCATGAAAGGTAAATCCTTTTGAAAACTAAATTTTCGTCTAGAAAATGTAAGTCTCTTAGCACGAAGCGACCGACTGCGCTGAAAATAAGCAAAGTAGGGGGAGAATGTAGCCTTTTGTGTGCAAAACTAACTTCATTAATACAAAGGAAGTGAAGTGTCAACATTCTGACGAGACAGGGTTGTACAGGACTTGGTTATTTGGCAAGTTTCTGCATAAGTTGAGCATATTTATAGGTGACTACCCCTGTATGTTATGTTTTTATATTAAGATAGTAACAGCCTGTAAATATACCAATGGTAGCCCCGACTTTCCACTTTTGAGAAGAAGGTTAAGATAAGCAATATAATATTAGGATAATCTTAATATAAGCCAAGCAATTGGACACAATTATTATCTTTGTTCAATTAATTAAAAAACTGGTTATCTAACATATGATTAACAAATTGATTCAATATTTCTCATCAGCCATGGAGACAAGATAAATGTCGATCCGACTCAAAAACAAGCAACTCCCGACTTTATATAAGTAGTTATAAAGTTCAATTCATTACCATCTTCATAAATAATTATATTTAATGTTATTAACCGTATCCATCTGTTTGTTATTCCTTCAAAAAACCCGTGTATAAATATAAGGTGAGCGAGTGAGTGAAATATATGTAACGGTAACAGCCTGTAAATGTCCCACTGCTGGGCTAAGGCCTCTTCTCCCTTTTTGAGGCTTTGGAGCTTATTCCACCACGCTGCTCTAATGCGGATTGGTGGAATACATATGTGGCAGAATTTTAGTGAAATTAGACACATGCAGGTTTCCTCACCGATGTTTTTCTTCACCGAAAAGCACGAGATGAATTATAATCACAAATTAAGCACATGAAAAACTTCAGTGGTACTTGCCCGGGTTTGAACCCACGATCATCGGTTAAGATTCACGCGTTCTTACCACTGGGCCATCTCGGCTAACATATATGTATATACAAAAATACTAGAAGAATATTGGCACACTTTTTTTATTGTCACAGGTTTAATATCATAATGCCAAAACCGAAATGAAACAGTCAAAACCAAGAACAATGGCTAGTTATACAAAACGAGGTTAAGGCTTAGCCGGCAGATCTGCGGAGCGTTGACCGCGCTACAACGCGTGGGAAAGTGATCTTTCCGTTCGGAAGCTTTGGTTTGTTTACAAAGGTCACAGCCATATTATTCAGAGAAAGCTTAATGAAGACCGATCTGATTAATAAACAGGTTTAAAGATTATATGCAATCGACTCAAGAGAGATTTTGTGGTATATTTGATGTATTAAATTGGAACGCATTTTAACTTTTTTTTTAAAGCAGTTGTTGCTTAAAAATGTTGCCAGTGGAGATATTCAAACGCACATTTTTGATTAAATTAAAGTAATTTTATTGTTAAGAATATTCCTTCATTATTTTTTATTGAAAAGTCGATTATTAATTAACTTTTGCTTTAAGCATTAGAAATGTTAGATTTTAAATATGTAACAATATAAGAACATTAATTAATAATTTATTTAAAGTCAACGTCACACTTGATAACGCCTCCAGCCAAATATTCATAACACTACAAGTGGATTTGCATAACGAAAGTAAAGTACAGATTGCTAACAAGCGTAATGAAGGCGAGGTCACGGCCACGGTTGATAGCTGAGGTCGTTCACCTCGTGATAACGTGCTAAGTTCGAGTAACGAAAGAAATTTAAGGAAATTAAAAAAATCGTCTCCCTGTTCTAACATTGTTTATTACTTTATTCCAATGTAAAGGAGACGAAGGGCGAACGGAATGGATGGACAAATGAATTAGAAAGAGTCTGAACGCATATATTTCATATCACATACATGTTGTAATTGCATAAGCCGAGATGGCCTAGTGGTTAGAACGCGTGAATCTTAACTGATGATCGTGTGTTCAAACCTGAGCAAGCTTCACTGAATTTTCATGTGCTTAATATGCGTTTATTATTCATTTCGTGCTTGACGGTGAAGGAAAACGTGAGGGAATGTGCATGTGTCTAATTTCATTGAAATTCTACCACATGTGAAGAAACCAAGCCGCATTGGAGCAGCCTGGTGGAATAAGCTCCAAACTCCTCAAAAGGGAGAGGAGGGACATTAACAGGCTGTTACTGTTACTGTAATTGCATTAAGTAATTATACAATTATCGCAACACTTAAGTCTCTTATTGATGTTAGTTTAAAGCTTTCACTTTATGGCGCGTGTAACGCAATTTTTTTATATTTCAACTTAGACAAGCATTGCGTCTTCATCGTTATAAAATAGAAATGGCCCAGTTGCTGAGACGCAGGAATCTTAAACGAAGTTTGCGGGTTCAAACCTGAGCAAGCACTACTAAGTTTTAAGGTTCTGAATGTTTATAATTTAATTTTGACAATCCGTTACTTTACTTTTACAGGAAATTCTATACATAAATATTGAAAAATACCTTAACATTACTATACATAATGTACTCGTATATAACAAACACAATTACTATACTTACAAATGTAAAAGACAGAACATTATAAAGATAGATCACAGTTAAAGATAATCTATGAGTTTAAAGATTTAAATCATGATTTTTTTGATGTCACCGACGTCCACGTACTCGTGAAATACGAAGCCGTTCGAACACGCTACGAGGATCTTGTTAGCTACATCTGTCTTAACCAGAGTGGAGCTGTAACGAACCGCTATACAGTTTAGGCGAGGGCCTTCTTACTACTTCTTAAGATATTTCAAAAAGTGTCTTAAGAAGTGCTAGTAAAATTGAACTGACGTTTTGCCGGAGGACCTTTGACGGCGAGGCCCCAGAGAGTGGCAGTCGATGGGCTGTCAATTTACATTACAGTTTTTCGAGGGCTCAACTAAATCTTTATAAGAATAATGTCCTAATATTGCGATTTACAATAAATATTCGCATAAAACATTCATAATTGTCTTCACAAACTGAATTAATTTAAGGTACTTTGTAAGTAATGATAGCCATAAAACATATTTAATCAATTACCAAGTAAATGACTTGGCCCTTTGTGCAAGCCAGCCTGGAAAGGCACCAACCAGTGATCATATTTTTACCCACCAAATACCAATACATTGGCAATGTAAGGAATGGTTAATATTACTTACAGTGCCGATATGTACTGTGGTGACCATTTACCAGCGAAAAAAGCCTACAGATTTCATAAAAAAATAATTAACATAAAATGTTGAAGTATTAAAATGCATTAAAAAAAAGTAAGTCCTTATAAATATCGTCATCCGCAAATAAATAATATGTAAGTACCTAAATGGTTTTAAACATAGTAATTAAACTTATACTAATTATAAGAGAGCACTTTTCATTTATTTTGTTCATTCGCTCTATATACAACAGTGTCAAGTTAAAACGCTAGACTCGCTTAACTTAGTTTTAAGTCTCGCTTCAAGTACGTAAGTAGAGGTAAATACACTAAGTCTTGTTTGTCTTTGTATCATTTCAAAGAATTTCAGACACTTTGTTTTATGCAATTGAGCGTCTTAAGTTTTCACAGCTCCTTAATAAAAACCGAAATAACTTACTGTTTTAAATCATTTAAGGTCGATAGTAACAGATCAAAACTGGGATCACAACTGTATAAGGTAGAAGGTAACTGCTTGTAAATATCCCACGGCTGGGCAGATTCCTCTCCAGTCCTCAGAAGATATACAGCAGACCACAACTAGCAAATTATCATTCAACACATGGAAATTTCCTCGCAATGTCTTTTTTTACCGCAAAGCACATGATAAGTACAAATAAAGCACATAAAATATCAGTGCAACCTTGGGCATCTTAAATTGTGTAAAATAAAATAAAATTATTCATTAGTAAAACTGGGTGGATTAACATTTACCTACAACAGGAAAAAGGGCCCTTCGGTCCGCAAGAGAATATTCATAGGCTGTTATTGTGGAAGCCTCATAATATTAAATATGAATATGTATACATTTTATGCCAATACGCATTAAGATGTTACATTTTAATCTTCGGAAACTGCCGCCTGACACGCACGGCGAGACGGGCCGGCGCGACTTGTCGATCGGTGCTCCGGTTTAATGGATTTATTTATATTGAAATGTAAACGGCCGTTACTTCATTTATTATGGTAAACAGACATGAATGTAAGTACCTAAGTAATTGGGTTTGTTATTGAAATCAAACACATCGTTACATATGCAACATTAAAAAATATAACCCCAATTGATTACAAGATAACTTGAAACTACTGACGCCAAAGATTTGTTCATCTATTTATTTTTAACAAAGAATTTAAACTGGTTAACCGATCTCGACAAATGAGGCTTTAATTGTGTTATAAGATTAGTAGAAACATTTTGAGAGAACGCGTCGAAGCCAATGATAATTACTTGTATAAACATTTTGCCATGAAAAGATATCAAACCCGTTATACTGTGGATTATATTCCAGTGTTAGGAGTTAAGATATACAAACCTTAGATTTACATATACCGATCGATCTGTTAATAGTTCTGCTATATATGCACTGCAAACAGCGCTTGATTGATATATCTTTATTTACAATACAATACAATTCCAATTTACTACGTAAACATCCACATTATACTCAAATAGTTCTGATAACAACTTCGTCGACATTCAAAACGCATTCTGTCTCGAATCAATAATGAACACCATAGATTTTAAATAACGATCTTGACTTGATATCGATTCGAGATCAAAGTTGTTAATTTGTCTTATTGTATTATCAGAAGTAGTACCTGCCGTTGGAACAGGCTGTGGTAATAATTTGCATTGTGCTATTTAGTCTTCAATTAGTGAAATATTGAAACAAGTTCTTATCAAAACTCATTACAGAATGTAATTTAAATTTTAGTGATAAGTGTAAATTAAAAAAATATCGTAATTGTTCTGTAATTCAAAATATAAGGTATGTTTGTAACTGTCAAATTGTTCTCGTACATATTAACCGTTTTGTCATGGCTAGGTTTTGCGGTTGGTGAACATATCGTTTTGAAACCGGATCGTACTTAGGCCCCTTTTTATTATCAGATATTATTAGTAGCAGCACGGAGTTATAAATTTTGCTCCAACCATTCGACCAAGTCACATTGGCGTCTCATTGAAACATGAGAGTGAGGAATTGAGATAACATCGGTGCGTCATACTTCTGCACTATATATACATACGTAGATGGCTAGACATAACTGGTAATGGACGCTGCGCTCGAAATCCAATCAGAAAGATGGTGTTGGTGTTTTATTCGCAACATATTTTAACTGTAGTTGTCCCAGATGTACCGAAGACAGACCTTAACACTGTTACTTAAAATCATTAAGTTAAATAAGGAAATTATTTGTATGCATCATTTAACATCCTAATAGCATTTGCTATTAGGATGTTAAATAAAATTCAACATTCGCTTAAAACTGAATACTGTCGGTCTGTTTTTGCCGGTGTGTTTAAAATATGTAAAAAAATCGAAGAGATATTAAAACTCATATATAGCACCCTCACTTTACTAAAGTCAGTTAAAAATCATTAAGACTTTTCTTTATTCCTGTTTGTGAAAATAATATCGCTACTCATTTTACAATTGACTTATCTTGTGTATAATAACATCTTATGTAATTTCCTTTAAAGTAGGCAATCCCTATTTTTCCGGCAGATTAACCTCGGGGGCGAGCTCTGTAAACGTAAAGGAAATATTAGGATATATAAATGAACTTTCGTTTATACCGTGCAATACAATTTATTATGTCTTAACGTGGCGGGGATTTGTAAATAAAAACCCATAGATCTTCAAAGGCTTTGAGAAAGATCTCTCTTCTTAAAAAGGTTCTAGAGCTCATTTAACAAGGATGATCTATGTCGAGGTATTAAATAAGTCAAAAATCTTTATTATACAATATAGAAGCGCTACACTTGCTTATTGATTGTCAAAAATCTAGCATTGGTGGCAATAAAAAACCTCAGAGAGATAAGATCTGGCGAAACAAAATGAACGGGATGTTTTGTTATTATTTAAAATGGCCTGGAGGCGATTGTTTTAATTCCAAAGTGTGCAATAATTTAAAAAGTCAATTGTTTCGAAACATTTACACACAAGCGTTCCTTAACGATACTTATGATTTTCAAAAACGTTCATCCAGTCAACACTAATAATAATATCCTGGGACATTATTCACTAAGGGCCATCCGATCCCAAGCTAAGCAGAGCTTGTATAGTACAAGCTGAAAACCAGACAACTGATATATTACATACACTACTTTTCTTTTGTAAATACGTACTTATATAGATACCCAAACTCAGAACAAACAGACATGTTCATATAATGTCTGTCCTGGGTGGTAATCGAACCTACAACTTTCAGCGTGAAAGGCAAGTAAGCAGGCCACGCCAACCGGCCCGTTTAACACTACCCCGTTTAGCACTAAAATGTTCATCCAGTATTACTTTATTAATTACAAAATTCCACAATTATGTAGTGCACATCAGCTCGGATGCAAAAACGAAACCCACATCCCACTGTTTAAATTGCTAATGCAATTATTCCGTTATCCACCTCAGTTTTAATTAGGTTCCCTGTTTACGTTGGCGAAGCGTTAGTTTTTATTTTTACCTACTATGAAGTCGAGGGTAATGCATCTTGATTTATGTTAGTTATATTGATAATATGTAATTGATAGCCGAGATGACCCAGTGATTAGAACGCGTAAATCTTAACATCTTGCTCGTTCAAATCCAGGCAAGCACCACTCAATTTTCAGGTGCTTAATTTATGTTTATAATTCATATCGGGCTCAGCGGCGAAGGAAGCTCCATGTGTCAAATGTCACCGAAATTCTGCCAATTCAGCAATGTGGTGGTGAACAGTGGGAACTTCACATTATGAGAATAGAATATTTAAATCAAAAGATATATACATAAATGATATGCTTACTTGAAGAAATAGAAGTTAAATACTCTGAAACTTAAAAATATTTTGAAGAAATAGATGGCCCTTAATAATGGGTGGATTTTAATGACCTGTTTGCAAAAATTCGGGACTCGCCTACAGTCATACTATACTTAAAAATTAAATTAAAATGTGAACGTCGGATATGTAATCGAGTTCTATCTAATTTATTAAGGTAATACACGAAGAGGCGCACTCAAAATTTACTCATTATTAACTTATTAGTTTGGTTTAAAAGCTTTTACATGTCTTGCCTATTCGTGACGTCAATACTTATATTGTAAATGCGAAATAACTGTCTGTTTGTTTGTTATTTAAGGATAAATTGAAGCAAGCTTGAAACCCCAAGGGACATACACTTTTTTATACCTAATATTTGCCCCTTCCTCTTCTAACACGCGAGCGAATCCGCAGTCCAAAACCAGTATATCATAACAATTTTAATTCCAATATTAATCACATATTTTTCAAAATATATTGAGTTCTTAATGCTTCATATTATTTTTACTGTGAATTTACTGTATTGAAAATAGAAAAAGTATTAAGTTATTTTAATGCAGGTTAATTTATGTTTAATATGGAAAGTAATTCGTATTTATAAAAGATTTCTCGTTGCGAATCAAATACACTACATCGTGATTAGCGTTTGTGTTGCCACTGATGCAGTTGGGATGGCGATAAAAAATAATAATGTGCGAAAGAGACGAAACGTTACATATTAAAACACGTGCGAGGGAGACAAGGCATAGGAGAGACATGGAATAACGTAGTCAGCGTGACATTACCGTCTCCGAGACGTCACGGTGTTGAGTTTTACGAGGTAAATGTACTTGTTTATTTGATACGAGCCGTGTCCTCGGCTCCGTTGATTTATTTCTTCGTAATCCTTTCATTTGGCTGCAAAGTATCGTATTTTATGTACACGATAAGAATGTAAGGTATTTCTGTGCTGGATAGTCAGTAGATGTCGCATTGTTACGCAAAATTATCATCGGCGAGTTGAAATCGTGCGAAATAAGCAATTCGTCGGGAAGCCTGTGTGTAATGCATTGACTATTATTATTTATGCGAATAGATTTTAGCAAGCAGTCCACTACATTTTCATGTGCTTCATTTGTGTGCACGTCAACATCGAGATGAAACCTGCATATGTCTAATTTCACAAAAATTCTGGTACATGTGGTTGCGCCGAACCGTATTGACGCAGCGTTGTGGAATAGGCTCCAAACCCTCTAAAGGAGCCAGTCTAGCAGTCAGATATTCACAGGTTGTTACTTCTAGTAATTGATTATAGTTTTCTATCAAATCAAATGTTTACCCACAATTGCAGCTACACGTATACGGGGACACTATTCAAAAGTCAGAAAAGAAGTCCTGTATATATCCGATTATATCAGAGAAAACCTACAGCGGAAAATTACGAAAAAAGGCTTAGACGGAATAATTTTCGTATAATGTAAGAAAAGTGCTGACGTAGTGCCTGCTGTATTAATATTATTGACAAGTAAATCCGTTCGTTGAAATATGGAATAAGCTAAAACATTTTATTAAATATAAGATTAAGAAGAAATGGGATATTATAAATAGCTTGCAAAAATTGACAATTGTAAATATATTTCGTTATTGAATCGAGTTAAGTTACTCGAGTAAGTTAGCAATAACATAAGTTATATTATTCTAATATAATATCTTTATAGTAAACAAAGATCACGAGTTCAAATCTGAGCGTCACAGAGATCCCACATCTTAATAATTCATCTCCTACTCAGAGTGAAAGCACTAACCAATTAATACGTAATTAGTATTGTTTTTGATTTCAATAAGCTCCATCATTTCTTCTTAATAGGTGAGGGTTTTGATCAGCCATGGAACATTTATTTACATTACTAATATTATAATATATGTATATGTTGTGATATATATGTTATAATATATATATGTAATTATAATAAGATCATATCCTCGTGTAATGGTAACTAAAATTAGACGTCGAATCGTAATTTAACTAGCTCGTATATCTCCGGTAATTCTGTATGGCAGTTGAATTACCGGTGAGTGAATGGTACCACGACGTGGTAGACGGGCCTGCACGAAGCCGAAATACGACAACTAGCAACACATCCGTCCAAAAATTTAAAATACTTTTACATAAATTTATAATTTAATGGTGCGAAAAATTTAAATATCGAACCTTGTGAACCGCCATATTTAAAAGGTTTAAGTGTCTGTTTAACAAATAAATTACGAAAAACTTCAACTAAAAATATAGCTTTATATATAAGAATAACTTGAATAACTAACTTACTACAATAAACATCGTCTAAGTTTTGAGTGCTCGAAGACCTCACTCGAGTCGAGAAAGCGTCAACGTACCTGCAACAAAATAAAAAAATGTATTACAATCAAACATATTGTTTTTGTTAAACTTAAAAAAGAAGCACTTGAAAAAAATAAGGATAACAAACAACGGATAAAAAAAACGTTTTTTAAAATAATTTTTTTCTAACCTTCCATCACCATGTTTTGAAAACGAGCGGAAACGGAAACGAGTAATAGTTTGAAAACAATATCGTGTTCAAGCCGCAGTATATAACTCCATCATGTGGTGTTGTTACAGTTTACAGAAACTTTAAATAACTAAGATCTTAAAACGTTTATGGTGCTGGTGCTTGGAGTTATCTTTCCTACATTTTAGCGAGCATCTTCAGTGGAGCTGAGAGCTTGATTTGGTGAAGTGTCAACAAATAGACTAAGAGAGCCGAGCGGAGAGTCACACATTCAGTGGCATGATAAGTCAAAGAAATTGTCAAGCTTGAAGATCGAATCTAGAACATTCGCAGGACCGAAAACGACAACGGAATAAGGAAGACTGCATGCAAGAATGCAAGACATACATTAGTTGATTTTAACCAATATTTATTTTTTATTTATTTATTTATTTATTAGATCACCAACAAAATACACACTAAAAACATTCCAGATACATGAATAAAAAATAAGACTAGTGGTATCTTACTTATAGGTGATAACAGCATGCACAAAATAAAAGTTAAGCGACAACAAACAGAAGGTAAAAAAAGCTAATTAAAAACCATTATATAACAACAATAAATTAGAATAAAGACAAGAACATAAGTAAACTATCTAAACTGGTCTTGACAATCCAAAGTGCCGTTAATTAGTTTATAGATGAACATGTTGTCCAGTAAGCGTCTTCGATCGGCAAGGGTGTTCATTTTGAAAAAGGCTATTCGATCTTTGTAATTAGGGAGCTATAATGTCTCATTCCATAAAATCTTTCTATAATAAGTCATAAGCAAACTGTGTAGTTTCAAGACAATAATAATATTGCAAGCAATTGCTTTGAGATCCACAATTTAGCAAATGAAATTAATTAGCAAGCATTGAAATATTACCGAATAATTAATTAAATTAAATTTTGTTGTTATAGTCCAAATATTTGTGTAATTAGACCGCGATCATAACCATACATTCAATCGAGCGATCATTGGATTAGGTAATCAATTTGTGCAAAGTTGGAAACCGAGCCGATCTCGGCGGTGACTGGCGCAATATGAGAACGATTAATAACTATTTGTTTATTAAAAATAGTAACGAATTTGTGAAAAATTGAGGCATATTTCAATTCGCAGTTTATTGGTGGTAGAGCTTTGTGCAAGCTCGTCTGGGTAGGCACCACCCACTCATCAGATATTCTACCGCAAATCAGCAGTACTTGATATTGTTGTGTTCCGGTTTGAAGGGTGAGTGAGTCAGTGTAATTACAGTAAAATGTCACTGAAATTCTACCAATTCAGCAATGTGGTGGTGAACAGTGGGAAATTCACATTATGTGAATAGATGATTTAAATCTTTTAAAATCAAATGAAAAGCCAAAAAAACATATATACATAAATGTTATGCTTACTTGAAGAAATATAAGTTAAATACTCTGAAACTTAAAAATATTTTGAATAAATAGATGGCCCTTAATAATGGGTGTATTTTAATGACCTTTTTGCAAAAATTCGGGACTCTCCTACAGTCATACTATACTTAAAAATTAAATTAAAATGAGAACGTCGGATATGTAATCGAGTTCTATCTAATTTATTAAGGTAATACACGAAGAGGCGCACTCAAAATTTACTCATTATTAACTTATTAGTTTGGTTTAAAAGCTTTTACATGTCTTGCCTATTTCGTGACGTCAATACTTATATTGTAAATGCGAAATAACTGTTTGTTTGTTTGTTATTTACGGATAAATTGAAGCAAGCTTGAAACCCCAAGGGAGGACATACGCTTTTTATACCTAATATTTGCCCCTTCCTCTTCTAACACGCGAGCGAATCCGCAGTCCAAAACTAGTATATCATAACAATTTTAATTTCAATATTATCAAATATTTCCAATATATATCACATATTTTTCAAAATATATTGAGTTCTTAATGCTTCATATTATATTTACTGTGAATTTACTGTATTGGAAATAGAAAAGGTATTAAGTTATTTTAATGCAGGTTAATTTATGTTTAATATGGAAAGTAATTCGTATTTATAAAAGATTTCTCGTTGCGAATCAAATACACTACATCGTGATTAGCGTTTGTGTTGCCACTGATGCAGTTGGGATGGCGATAAAAAATAATAATGTAAACATAAGTAAACTATCTAAACTGGTCTTGACAATCCAAAGTGCCGTTAATTAGTTTATAGATGAACATGTTGTCCAGTAAGCGTCTTCGATCGGCAAGGGTGTTCATTTTGAAAAAGGCTATTCGATCTTTGTAATTAGGGAGCTATAATGTCTCATTCCATAAAATCTTTCTATAATAAGTCATAAGCAAACTGTGTAGTTTCAAGACAATAATAATATTGCAAGCAATTGCTTTGAGATCCACAATTTAGCAAATGAAATTAATTAGCAAGCATTGAAATATTACCGAATAATTAATTAAATTAAATTTTGTTGTTATAGTCCAAATATTTGTGTAATTAGACCGCGATCATAACCATACATTCAATCGAGCGATCATTGGATTAGGTAATCAATTTGTGCAAAGTTGGAAACCGAGCCGATCTCGGCGGTGACTGGCGCAATATGAGAACGATTAATAACTATTTGTTTATTAAAAATAGTAACGAATTTGTGAAAAATTGAGGCATATTTCAATTCGCAGTTTATTGGTGGTAGAGCTTTGTGCAAGCTCGTCTGGGTAGGCACCACCCACTCATCAGATATTCTACCGCAAATCAGCAGTACTTGATATTGTTGTGTTCCGGTTTGAAGGGTGAGTGAGTCAGTGTAATTACAGGCACAAGGGACATAACATCTTAGTTCCCAAGGTTGGTGGCGCATTGGCGATGTAAGCGATGGGTAACATTTCTTGCAGAGTCAATGTCTAAGAGCGTTTGGTGACCACTTACCATCAGGTGGCCCAAATGCTCGTCCACCTTCTTATTCTAAAAAAAGAACAGCGCGTAAAAATCTCCATAAGCGGAGAAATGACCTTTGTAAATGGTATGTTTTATATTTCTTTAATCCAGTCTGTCTACGAAAACGAATTAACAAATTTCGATTGTCAGCGTGTAACGAAAAACTGTTATATTATACAAGTATAAATCACCATTTACATCGCTAATTCGCAGTCTGTCTACGAAAACGAATTACGAATTTTGATTGTCATCGTGTAACGAAAAACTGTTTTATCATACAATACTTATACAAGTATAAATCAACATTCATATCGCTATTCGTTGTCATCTTAAAACAAAGCTGTTATTTATGGGACATTTAACATTTCTGCCTTTAACTACCAGTTTATGTAGCTGTGGCATTTTGTCTTAATATTCTAGTAAATGCTAATTTGAGCTCATCAACAACTCGTACTCATAAAATGAAAATAAAACTGAAGGTCAAACAAAACACGACCTCCACGAAGACAAATTACAAAGTTGTTAACTACATATACTTTAAGTTGAACGAAAAGCGGTCTTAGTGTCTTAGAAACAGAGTTTATTTCAAACTGGGTCAGCATGTAAAGGATAAAGTTCTGCGAATGGACAACGGGTCTAGCGCAAACATCTTAATTAACTGCACCGCAGCGAAGTATTATGTGTTTGCGTTTGAAAGGAAACATCTAGGCTGTAGAGGCAAGAATTAACCTATGGTTTGACGGTGGAAGTGATGATATATTTATATATTCCTTATTTATTATATGGATCTAAAGATTTTCTAATATTTCCTTTGGATTTACTGCAACAGAAATTATTTCGAACAAAATATTATTTGATAACATTATTGTCGTTTCAGTGATCTAAAATATTTTTTTTAAAATCTGTTGGTCGTTCAATAAATATTTACGAGCCATCAAATTCTTTTAAAGGACTAATTTTATCTCGTTAAAGCGTCTCGTTCATAGCCGACTTCATCGTGCATTAAGAGGCGGGCCTTACCAAAGTACAAGGAAACTGTGAGGATAATAGCCAGGCTAATGCCCGATGTCTGTGCTCTGTAGGGCACGCGATAGCGACAATTACTGTGAGGCAATTTTAGTTTACAGCCCAAGAGCCACGTCGGTGTGATAACAATTGACGAGCATTGCTCCACCAGGGCGGCTTGCCCGAAGAAATTTGTGCTTCTCGCTTATTCGTTTTTGTATGTACGTGTACATTTAGAAAGGATATTAGTATGTTTAAGTAAGCACGTAACTTTATTTTATATTACTCTGTTTATATAATAAAAATACATTAGTATACATTATTAATTGAATTAAAGTCTAACGGTTTGTTCGTTGTCCAAAAACTCCATAATTTCAAAGAGGTTTATTGAAAACTTTAAGACTTATAGAGTAGCTATAAATCAATCAATTAGGGTATTTTCTCACGGATTACCGAACAAAATCCGCGAGTCACGTGTAATTGGTTAAAAAACGAGCGTTCTGAGAGTCACGTGACAAATGACTATCACGTAGTCATCGCTGCGTCGTGTGTCAACTGCGGCTGCGCTGATGAGAGTCTGTCAAGCTGATTTATAGAAGCGATACGGCGCTGTTAAATGAATATGTTGCGCTTGACGTTCCAGCATAATAAAGGTGGGAAATCTAACATAAGCAAATAATAAAAATGTAACGAAACGTACTGTAAATAAGATCATACTTGGTTTTTTCGGTAATCAATCGTTTTAGACGGTTGCTTTCGTTTCATTTCGTGTTTCGAGGGTACATTATTATTATATTATTGGTTAAAGCGATTTGGAAACAGTTTTATAACAATAATCCAAGTGTCAATAGCGCAATAGTTTACGGACCCCGAACCCTTGGACTATTGTCCCCGCTCCTAGTACAAGCTGTACGCTTCATTGGAGAGGTAAATAGGAATATGAGGAATTCTTTAAAAGACTAACATTGCTAGTATTCTTTAAACACACACACGATGAATTTCATCAAGCACCAAACAGTAGGTAGGTCGTTGTATTATATATATATATTAATATTATTAATATTAATAAAAAACAGTCGTATTGAGTAACTCCTACTTTTTGTGGGGTAAATAATAGTTGAAAATGTGTTTTCCGCATATTTGAAAATGTCTTTGCATCTATAATTGTTATCTCATCACGGTTAAACCAATTAACAGATCTCACTGGGACCGGATTTATTGGCATCGACAAAAGTTGCGATTTCAAAAAAAGAATAATTTGAAGAGGCAAAGTCGCGGGTAACAGCCGGTATTATATAAGATTATATACACCACGATTATTCTCGAAGATTCTTTATCCGTTAACAATGATTGAGACACCGTCCCCTCATCTATGGGCGGACGTCTAATCAAATTGGAATCAATTGAAACTCATCAGGCCCTAGACTTCCTTCAGATGATTGACAGGATTCTATCATTGTTTTAAGGGACATGAGATTATGCTAATAAATTGTCAAGAAGTGATTCTGACCGATTCCAACGCCGCTTCAAAGCGCTTTGAAGCGATTAACGTTTATATGATATTTAATCAAAGCATTTGTCCTGCTGGACGTTTTTGCTCATAGAAGACAATAGCCATTTAATACCTTATTTTTAGTTTCCTTTTGTTTTTATTAAAACACAATTCAATTTTAGAGACACTTTTATATATAACATAATTTTATTAGGCAGTCACGTGAATATTTATCCCAAAACGAAACTATGTTTTGTTCTTTCGTACCTCATTTAGTTATACATCAAAACATTCTTTGGTTAATAAGTATTTACTTTACTTTTATTACGTTTTTTTTTTATGATTGACACGAAATAAGTCACAGGGATCACGTGACCGATTCATTTTATTGTTAATTTGCCATTTAGATAAGCAATACAGAATTTAAAATACAATTTAAACAACGTCATTCACATCACTCATTGATAATTAAAGAAAATGGAGGAAAAATACATCGAAGAAATAGCTGACAGGTGTATTGAGTAGCCGAAAATATCCATTGTTGTCTCGGCGCGAATTTTTCACAATGGACTTTACTCTAGAATGGAAAATCGTAGTGTACTCCATAGATATATGGACAGGCTTGTTCATCCCGAGTCGTTTGGTGCTTTGTATGTGGATATTAAATGTTATACAAATTCTCACTTTTACTAATATTTTCTATAAAAACCCATGTTTCGCTAACATGAATGTGTTTATTCATTTTGCCAACATGTATTATCACTCATTTTAGGTAAATAATATTTCGATTTTACGGAGATTATTCTTATACTATTACTTTAATAAGTTATCAAGACGGACTTAAGCTATATAGCGTATATGTTATTAATTATTATATGTTGTAATAAAAATTGGGGGTCCGTGCGTTTTCTAAGCGAGTGCCGCCAAAGTTAAAAGATACAAGAGAACACATGACATTAAAAACTCGATCTATAGGTTAGGGCAATTAGTTTTTACATAACAATACTTGAACTTAGGGCAATTAGTTTTTATATACCAATACTTGAACTCTTATATAATTTGTCGTTATGAGAATTGCGTCTCATTTGTTAGCTATTAATTTCTCCAACTGGATAATGTAAGATTGAAGATTAACTGTCAAAGTTCCTTCAACTCGCAACTATTTTCAATTACTGTTAGACCAACTAATGAAAAAGGCGATAGGAATAATTTGAATACTAACGGTCAAATTCAGAGTGCGGTAATTATTTTAAGCTAGATTGATGGAATATTTTATTGCACAGTTTAAAGAAACAAGGAAAACAGACGAGCAATGCCAAACGATGGTAAGATCACTATGGTATAGACACTGGCACAGCGAGAAGTATGAACCACCGCGCTGACAAGCATGGAGTCTATGACGTTATAACTCTTATTTCTGTTATTACATTGGTCTCACTCAGTCTTTTCACAGTGGATCGAGGACTACGCAAGGCCTACTACTGGGTTAAAACAGTTACAGAACGGGTATTGTATGAAAATTGTTATAAATTACCGCTTTTCTTTTTTTTTTATTACCATGTGCAATCATACAAGCAGTTTTCACCCATCTAGATTTATTTTTTATATCGAATTATGTTTTTTATCAAAATAGTACCATAGACATTGCACTGAACATTGTTTCTTATTCCTCAAAGTTTCGTTTTTGGCTATGCATGTACATTTACAAAATTCATGCGGTATATACAATTCGTGTACATAAACATTCTACAAATGAATAATTATATAAGAAAAACGATCAAAGCGTGCAAATATTTAGTTTTAATTACAACCGATTGAAGTTAAAGTCAAATATTTCCTCACCTTCTTATATAAATAGCGAGCTGAGAGCAAGCTTGCAAAGATAGCAAAAACAAAGAAACACTTGACTTCACTTTCGAAAACTTAAAATAAACCAATGCTATCGTTAATTGGCAGTTAGTCGAGATTCCGCTAAGTGTAGCTTAAAGTGAAATAAACTTAATTCGGCTCGTGTGCTTAAATACGTAACGCTACTTACAAACGGCAACTTAATTTCTATCGCATTGATAAGAAGCATGCTACTAGTTGTAGCTGATGTATGCTTTATAATAATAATATCCTGGAACATTATTCACACACGGCCATCTGATCCAAACTAAGCGGAGCTTGTACTATGGAAACCAGACAACTGATATAATACATATACTATTTTTCTTTTGTAAATACATACTTATATAGATACATACACCTAGACCCAAGACAAACAAACATATTCATGCACACAAATGTCTGTCCTGGGTGGGAATCGAACCCACAACCTTCGGCGTTAAAGGCAATCTACCAACCACGCCAACTGGCCCGTCATACGTTTATATGATCTTTATAAGTAAACTTCAATATTGGCATTAAAGCCAATTAAGGCTATAAGATCATTGGCTCTTTGGAAAAGTTCAATTCAATCGTTAATAATTTGGACTATGAAATTAATTAAAATCAAAACCTATGTGTTCATATCATCTAATAACACGTATACAATCCGATTATATTATTAACATTTATGTACGAGCGTCTGTGTATTAAGATAAATTAATTATTTCATTAAATTATAATTATTTTCCGTCAACGGGACACGACATCCATCAATCTTACGGACAGAATAAAAATATTTACTCTGTAATTGTTTTGCGAAGTTAAGGTCCTCCAGACCGATTTCGGCCACGGTGGCGAATCTCAAGAGAGATTAGCCAACTACGCAGGATATATTATAGTGCACAAGTGTGCGCGCAAACAGGTGCACTCTCTATTCCCTAACTCTCATAATTCGATGGGACAGCAATACGACACGACCGGAAAGAGTTCAGGCGCAGGACCAACGGCTTGGACACACTTCCAACTTCCAGACTCCGGGCTGCTACTGAGACTCTTCTGATAGAAAATCAAGTTGCGAAGTTTACGAAGTTACCACAATATATAAACAACTCAAGTCACCGAATCTCGATTCTGGTTTTTCAAAACAAATATTTCAGGCTAATTTAAGCTTGCAGTAAAATAAGTCTATATGTATCTTAAATTGTACGAATCAATTAAAAGCTAATTAAATTAACTTGAATTTATAGCAATAATAGTAGAATTATTCACGAGTCGAAAGCAGATGCGCGTCTTATTCAATATTCTATCAAGTATATCAACAGTCCGCCGTTGGATGATAAATTGAAAAGTGCAAATTATAGGTCAGAGCTGTAGAGCGTTAACGACATCATTCAATATTAAGAGAGAACGTTTGCCCAGCTGTGGGATATTTACTGATTGTTACGTTCACTTTATTTAATTTATATGTAACTGACGACCACCAGTAAGCTGTATAAAGTAAGTTTTAATATTAGATAGTTTTAGCTGGTATGGTATGGTTTTCCGGGATATTAAGTGTGTTGTATGTAATCTGTGTTGCACTCTACGGCCCATAAAGTAGAGTAGAGTAGAGTCGAAAAAATATTTTCGCATTACTAATGTTTGTGTCAATTGCGTTATTAAGAAATATAATTTATTTTTTATCAAAATATATAAATTCAGTTTTCTTTTATCTGTTAATTCATAAGATTTAGACGCCGGTTTCGTTTTTGTATTAAGACAAAAACGGTGAAACTATAAAATGAATGTATTAAATATTTAATCAAATACTAAATTCAAAAGATTCCCAGGCCCCGTTGAATAAGGGCGAGCTGTGTCAACGCTGATTGATTTAATTTCCGTACTCGGCACGTACTCAGTTAGGCATCCTTGGAAGTTTTGTTAATGCCGTGTTGAAACAAGATACAAAATATTCACAAAGACTATTTTAAATCGACATTTCCTAGAAGTTCCCTTTCAAATAATATCATTTCGAGATTTTAATATTTATACTTCAGCATCAGACCCATTCAATTTATAATTGGCTTCTTGGTTATGTTGCCAACTTGTAGGTATAGCTGCGGTCTAAGGTTTGAATTGCACATCGATTCAATTGAACCCAATAGCTTTACTGTTGGCTTCAGACCTCGTATTGACAGAAAATCTGAATTTTTGTATTGGACATGGTATTGTAATGTTTTAGAATTTGAATATATTAAACGCCGCGCATCACATTAACACAAACACAGATTAAATATTTACACACATATTTGTCAGATAAACGAAACTCAGACCAGAGTATCGTAGAAATGATACACGCGTGTGACAATTTGGCAAAGTTCTCATGCTAGCTGTTTTATATAATTTATGATTGAAAGATAAGATAATAAATAATAATAATAACAATCATTTTTTTTTCAGATTAATAAAGCGGGCCGGGCCTAAAATCTGTCTGGTGCATTGCCGTACTACAAACTTACTTCAATATTTTTTCTTTGAAAATAAAAAGTTAAGTTGATTATATATATTCGTGAATTTAAAAACGTATGACGTCACTTCTACGACATTCTTCATTCTGTGTACATTATAATCCTCACAAGCGAGATGGAAATATTTGTGTTGTGAATCGTAACTGGGTCGACAAATATTTGCGAGCGGTTTTGCCTCAACTTTCACTAAAATACCATCCTTTATAACCGCCTTTGTCATTAAATTATTACGAAATCCTCGAAACTAATTACAATAGAAAGGATATACGACCAATTCAAATATATTTACAAGTTCAATGAGCCCAGCTCGGCCCAAAAGATTGCAGGATCAAGTCCAAGTGAGCGCAACTGAGTTTTCATATGCTTAACTTGTGTTAGTAACTCATATCGTGGTCGGCGGTCAAAGAATTATTCGCTTTTTTTTATAGAATAGGAAGGCGGACGAGCATATGGGCCACCTGATGGTAAGTAGTCACCAAACGCCCTTAGAGATTGGCACTGTACGATATGTTAATCATCGCTTACATCGCCAATGCGCCACCAACCTTGGGACCTAAGATTTTTAGTCCCTTGTGCCTGTAATTACACTTGCTCACTCACCCTTCATACCGGAACACAGCAATACTAAGGTACTGCTGTTTTGCGGTAGAATATCTGATGAGTGGGTGGTACCTACCCAGACGAGCTGCACAAAGCTCTACCACCAGTAAAGTACGCTTTGGTTTGGTTTGATTTAATAAGATAAACGCTTGATGACTTCTGAAAATACTATGACAAGCATGTGTATAAGTATTGGTTTAATTGATTTAAAACGAAACCAAATCAGAAACCTAATGGTTAATACATATACGTCCATAGTGACCTAGATCAGAAGTAGTTGTCTCACTAAAAGTGGGCCAGAAGGCAAGGCGAGGTGAACTGCCTTTGATTAATATGCACAGAGGCTGTGATGAGATAATTAGAACCTACTTATAATTATCAGATCCACTTAGCTATAAAACTTACCGAATTCTATAGCGCTGGTATTGTTAATGGCTTTATTAATAGTGCCGATAACAGTAACAGCCTGTGAATGTCCCACTGCTGGGCTAAGGCCTCTTCTTCCTTTTTGTGGAGGTTTGGAGCTTATTTAAACACACTGCTCCAATGCAGGTTGGTGGAATACACGTGGCAGAATTTCAGTGAAATTAGACACACGCAGGTTTCCTCACCGTAAAGCACGAGATGAATTATAATCACAAATGTGAAATATGAAAATTCAGTGGTGCTTGCCCGGGTTTGAACCCACGATCATCGGTTAAGATTCACGCGTTCTTACCACTGGGCCATCTCGGTTGTGTACCGTTAATATAGCGGTTCAATATTTAAAACCACGTGTGATTTTTATAAGATATTTTTTAATGTTTTTGTCAAACAAAGAAAGCATTTTGTGGAGTCAAATAAATATATAAATGCAAGTGTAAAACTTATTGATATAACAGCTGATAAATATAAAACAACGCGTGACAATTACTTGAAACCTTAAGGTGACATTAATTTGATGACGTAATTTAAAGTTGTACAGACACAAGTGTAAACAAGCTAATTAATGTACTGTTGCATTTTCATACAATCAATCGAAGTTCGATCCCATGCCCCAATTACCTTTCGGCGGAGAATCGATCGAAAATTAACTGTCAAAGAGCCCGATTGGTATGTATATACAATCGCACTTGGACGAAATTAAAAAAATCATTCAAACTTATTCATTAAATCGTTGCAGCCATGTTACTAAAAACCCACTGGAGCAGCGTGGTGGAATAAGCTCCAAAACTTCTCCTCAAAAGGGGAGAGGAGGTCTTTAGTCCAGCAGTGGGATATTCACAGGCTGTTACGAATGTTACTAAAGTTTAACGTTTCAGGCTTTAAGAGGCGTTTACACGCAGAGGTAAATGTCGTTCCAGATTTTGCAGCTAAATAACTTTCTATATAAAATATTCTCGTCCCAGAATATCTTCTAATGTGTGTGTATCTCGACGACTTCGAAACACAAAAACAGATGTATGACCAGATAATTGAACACAACTTCGATCAACATTTACGTGGTAAATATTACCTGTTGGGCTGTTAGGGATTTATCATCAATGATATGTAAAATTATGACGCAAATTAGTTCTCAGCTTATCTAAATATTTGCATAAATGATGATCATACATTAAATTGTTTGTCTGATAGCGTGGTTGTTTTCATAATATTAGTCTACTAAATCATATCAAATTAATGTTCAGCAATATTAATTTTTAGTACGAAAATACCGAGATGCAGTCGAGATGACTGAAAACACGTAAATGTTAACCGATGATTGCGGGTTCAAGCTCAGGCAATGTCACGAGTTATCACATCCTTAACTTGTGTTTATAATTCGTGCTCGACGGCGAAGAAAGACAACAAAGCCAGATGAAAATCGGTCACACGTATTTGGCCACCTATAACAACCTCTAAACGTCCTCCTCAAGTTCTGGACACATCCTGTATTTGACCAGCTGTAGGACATTTATAAGCTGTTACTTTACATTGCAAAAATACTTTCAAAATACGAATCGTTCCCGTTAATCGCAGAACAGAACAACAAACAAACACAGAAACTGATCTAAATCTCTTCCCTCGCACATGTAGTTTTAGTCGTAAATAATTGCTAGCGTTCTGATCGGAAACTATTTTATTTGTTTATCAATGTTGCACTATTTACATATAGATTTTTGAATTACTGTTTTCAATTATTTTTTTTATAGTATAGCTAGGCGGACGAGCATATGGGCCACCTGATGGCAAGTGGTCACCACCGCCCATAGACATTGGCGTTGTAAGAAATATTAACTAGGTAGTAATGGTTGTTTAACGTTTAACATATTCGCTTAAATGTTTTAATTTACAGAAAGCTTTTATGTATATCAATTTCTTGATTTATCAAAACTTTTTTTATAATTTCAAATAAGTAGGCCGACAGACAAATGGGCCACCCGAAGGTAAGTAGTCACCACTGTCCAAGGACATTGTAACTGCAAGAAATTTTAACCATCACATCGCTTCAGATATAGTTAATTACTAATACTTATTTACAGCGTACAGTGCGGCACTTTATTCAATTTGGTTTTGTACTCAGGCAGGTGTTCACTATTCTCTAGGAACCCTTTGAACAATGAGATACCTAGATCTTGTTAAATAATTTACGCTGTATACCATTCTGTTTGTGTCACCTTACGACAAGTAAATATTTAAAATTTGTAGAACATTCCAGAAAATAATATGTAATTAAAAACAATAGAATACGAAAGAACACCAGGCTTGCGGTGAGATTAGAAACATAATATTTTATAATAGACGTTAGTAATATATTTGAAATACATATTTGTATTTATTGATTATTAGAGGTTATATGTCTATGTGAGCATTGCGCGCACTTTTTATCAATAACAGCAAGTGTATAAAAAAAGATTTCTTTTTCCTGCCCTTATCCCAAGAAGAACTCTCTTTTTTTATTTATTTACTTCTTTTTTTTATATATAGTATTAATAAAAAGTGCGCGCATGATATAAAAAAAAGTTATAGAATAATAATAAAAATTAAATTAAATCAAATTAACAATAAGTGAAACCAGCTAGATCGCTTATATAACAAATTCCGTGTAACCTAATATCATATCATGTATATCTGATTAACGTGCTTTGTACCCAAGGAGCCAATCTCAACAGTCGCATGAACGATCATAATTTTCTTAAACACATCTCGTGTATTGTGCGACACGCCACAGTCACTATAATAGCATAATACTATTGAACAATACATTCTGCGAGAACATTCTAGAACAATAAATGGGGATGACGTAATCTTCGTGATAACTTTAATTATATTTAAATTTATGGATGTACAACTCGAAAAGTATTTTCGTTGATTCGCTACGAGGTTTCTTAGCGTTGAAATTTGCAATTCTCTAAATTTATTTATGAAAAAGATTAAGTTGTTCAGTTATTTTAAATTTAAGTCAAAAACGGTTATTAAATATGGTATAGGGCGGTTGACATGGATTATAGAAACACGTGTATAACACACAATAAGATATTAATACAGCATATCATATATTACTCAACTATTTTCTCAGTGAGCAATTGTGTACGGCTGTTTAGAGACATTTAGTTATACAGCTCATGAACTGATGGTTGATCTATGATAAGTGGTCATCGCTGCGACCATTGGGTCACTCGTTCGCAACACTAAATGTCCATTTCAATAGCTAAGTCCCTTCATTGGTACAATCATGGTGTCTTATTCATCTATACTTATATTATTAGAGGTAAATTTTGTTTTTTTTGTATGTCTGTTTGTAGTGGATAAACTCAAAAACTACTGACCCGGTTTTAAAAAATATTTCACTTACAGAAAGCTATATTATCAACGAGTAACATAGACTATATTTTTTTTTTTAAATAGTGTTCCTTACTAAAATTGTAAAACTGTAGCCCAAGGTATCATTTTTTTCCTATAAAACTAATTATTTGGCGTGCGCAGCTAAAACGCAGGGCGTGTGCTTTATGCACATATATTATTATATGCCCCTAGCACTGTACTGTATGGCCGAATAGATCGATTGGCAAATGTTTATAACTTATTGGTTAAAAAAATGCACGGGATAAAATCCTCATTTTACCTGTACGAAATTGGATCAGGACATATTATTTAGTCTCAAATATAATTAGCACTCCAATTATTAATATTGGAAAACAATTGACCTTGACAATTGATATCTTTGACTTTGTGATTCGACAAGGCCGCGGCCTGTCGTTATCGGTGACGATCATGGTGCGCCTAAACAAACACATTACGTGATTTGTTACTAAATATATATTTATCAAATTTTAGCAGTTCAATGTATGATACGTAGGTGTTTAACGACTTCCAGAAGGTTTTATTTGACAGTTTTTTTTTCATTTACAATTTTTAACTGTTTTCAATTTTTTGAACTTTTTTGAAGGTTACGCTTACGACAGGTACGGTTTCAAGAATTACTGATTAGATGATTTTATATTTTTTAATGTAAATATCATATAATAAATAGTTTGAATATTAGTAATCTTTTATTTTATACAATATTTTTTTATGTTATGCAATATATGGTTTTGCTAAATAAAAACGTCGGATCGTATGTAAATTCGTGCTCTCCGTGCCGGCTGGTACCAGGCTGCGCGCGCGCCGGCGTAACGTGACTCGCCAACCTTGCTATACGGATACACTTCTTCCATCGCTATTAAAACAAATGACTAACGACTTCTTTAATCCAATTTCATGAGGAATACAATATAGAATATAATTAAAAAATATCATTAAAATATAATAAAGTCTTGTATTATAACTAAATATTACTTGGGCTATTTGTTGGATACACAAAAATATTTATGTTTAAAGATCTAGCAATATAATTATAGCTAACATGACTGTTGTTTGGCGCCTAAGCTGCACCGCCAATTAATACGATATCATTATTAGTGTAGAAGACAGACGGACCACCTGAGGGTAAGCAGTAATAGACAGTAAATATGTTATGATGTTAACTATCGCTTATTTTTACACCGGGTGTTGTGTTTATTTTATTTTTTATAGAATAGGTAGGCGGACGAGCATATGGGCCACATGATGGTAGGTGGTCACCAACGCCCATAGACATTGGCATTTTAAGAAATGTTAACTATCGCTTATATCACCAATGCGCCACCAACATTGGGAACTAAGATGTAATAATAATCTTTGTTATAACCACATTTGTGTTAGTTATTACTAAAATATAAAAAAATATGTTTGTTTTTGTATAAAATTAGAAACCAGTAATATTCTTATAGGTATCTGATTCAATTGCAATCGTAAAACAAACAAAAATAACTTCTATTCGATTTTTAAAAATATAATCAAAACAATGTATATCTCAATGTTGTATACTTTTATGTATACTGTATATTAATTTTGTAATATATGTTTTCTTCAGATGTGAATGGTATTCAACAATACGTTATTATTGCAAATCATTAATGTAGATAGCATTACTACAAATGTATCTCGAACATTGAGCAACAAAAGCCAGTGATCAAGCCAAGATAATGCGTAAAGGGGCCTAGAGATGAGATTTAATACAAACGTCACAGGCATACCCACCAACGACTTACGGAAAACCTATTGAAGCACACATTAAGAGGGCCCCCTTTAGACGTATAATAGGGGATTGATGTTACCCTTATTGTATGATACGTTGATGACTTTCTAAGCTCATTAATTACTCGTGAACATTCTGGGTTGTACGTTTATATTAAATACTGACTTATTTGCTAAATTTTTCTTACCATTACATATATACAGTATGGGTCGGAGATAACTTTACTTTAAATTGATCTCATAAAACTACTATTAAAACTATTACAAGTAATTCAAATTTGTAACCGCGAAGTTGATTTACAGTGGAAGTTTAGAATTCAATTTAATTTTATTATACATCAAAGTTATAAAACTTGAATGTTATGCCTTGTATTTTTAAAAACTAATCACAGTTTATTCTTAGCATGTGTAACCTAATAAGAACACGTTAGACAATCCTTAGAAGGACCGTTCCAAACTAATCCTATATCACAGCGGTTAATAGCAACAACGGGGTTGCATGTACTCAAACTAATTAGCCAAAAACCTATTTGTACATGCTTCGCAGTTGGCTAAATCCAGGAAACAATATTCAACTTCAAACCGGCGCGGCAGAGATATTAGATTTTAGGCGAGCTCCCACGTCGGGCGCCAAAATTTGCTATCAAGTGGTCATCTAGCGCTTTGTATTCAAAACACTATTGCGGATTATGAATTTAGGAATATACTCTATTTTCTAATTTACTCAACGTTGTATTAGCATTAGTTTACAACATTAGGTTTTCTCTTCAAACACGACTAGTTATGGAATGCAAGTTAAATTCAACATTTTCGTGTATCGGACGAATAAAAAAATCTTTATATAATTTTATGCAATTAATTATAATCATTTTAGGGTAATTAAAAACAAATATCCTTCATTTCATTTACTGAACACTCAGTTTCCCTAATGATATAATTAATGTTTATGTACATACAATATAAATAATTATTTTAATGCATTATTCCGATTATATAACAAAGTTAGTTCACTTATTTGCGTTCCATAATTTTTATGAAATTGAATAATAATATAGACAGTAATAAAATATGTATTTAAGGATTACAGTGACGGTATTTGTTGTTTTTATACTTTAAAAACTCAGGTTATTAATAAGGAGGTGTCATGAATATCGTTATTATGTAGACAGTATTTAGGAAGTCACGAGTAGTGGTATCAAATTCAGTTACAAATTAAATAACGTAAACGTGTATTGCTAACGTTGTCGTATATTTCTAAGAGTCAAGATTACCTAAGGTCGAAATCAAAAGGGCGATAAGCATTCCAGTATATCTCGCTCGTCAAAAATAAAGTTTTCCGTAAATTCATTTCGCTTGATAAGACATAAAGTTGGCACTGTCCACGTCTGGAGAAATTAAAGACTTTACGAAAGTTTGATTTACGAGAGATCTTGTGAATTACGTCCCACTCGGAGAGCATTTAGCTAACTTTGCGAATTCTGTTTGTGTTTTAAATTTCTTTTTAACTGGTGTCTTATAATGGTTTAGAACTTAAAATATTTCGAAGTTTTTTGATACATTATATTTGTTTTGTTACACGATTAGGATATGGATAATAACACATTTTTTTAGTCAAAGATTACCAAAATACTTATACACACTTTGTTCTTGGTTTTGTTTTTTTTAAATAGGTAGGCGGACAAGCATATGTGCCACCTAATGGCATTGTAAGAAATGTTAACCATCGCTTACATCGCCAATGCTATGCGATGTTATTACCAAGTACTGCTGTTCTGCGGTAGAATATCTGATGAGTGGGTGGTACCTACCCAGACGAGCTTGCGCAAAGCCCTACCACCAGAATATGATATTAGTAAGCCGACTCGATGCATTGTTGTTTGAGGGTATTTAAAAACATCACATAGAATTGAATTGTTTCAATATTTATAATAATACACTCCATATATTGACATAACCTTTACAACAGTTCAACGTCCGATGGAGTAAGGCAACACATCTGCCGACTGGTTGTGCAACTGGTCGTTCGCTACGTATTTTGCAATTCACAAACGATATATAAGCAAGTCAAGCATATAGTTTTATCTAATAGACCTTCTCCTAAAAGAGAGGAGGTTTTAGCCTAGCAGTGGGCATTCAAAGGCTATTTAATATTAATGTATACCTTATATTATGTCTTATAGTATGAACTAGCTAATTATAACACTACTTGTAAATACACTGGCTCACTGATCAAAATTACGCAATAAAGAATAAAATAAACAAATTACTATTCAGATCATACTCAGTCCTTGGTTCTCACTCACTTTTCGCTTTACAAAAACATTAACTATATATTTATAAGTAAAATAAAAATAATAGAATCAATGTAACAAATCGTGACTTTTTTTATAAAAGAAATGCAAATGTATGAAAGAAGGAAAAACGAAAGACATTTCTATTTGTAAAACTCAACGGTATCCTGTACAGCTGAACAGGAAAGCTCGTATCAGACCAGCGCCTTTCCAAGCATTGAATCTTTCTATAAATAGTGTACTTTTACAAATGAAAATCCTAACATAATGAGTTTTCAAATGTTATTGAATTTTTAATTTAAATATTAAAATCAACTATGTTAAGTTTATTGAAATGCAAAATCTATTTATTTCTTGATTTAAAAAATACCATATTTTTACCAATAGTACGATTTGATTAGAGGATGCAAACCTGTGTCTAGTAATAGTAACACGCTCATTACGTGTTCAGTTTCCCATGCAGACGTGGTGAAAGTTTCCCACGCTGGCACACAGCTTTGTCATGTAAGCATCTTTAAGATCATTGCGACGGTGAACATTTACAATATTACTGGTACAAGTCATTAACCAAATCAAAAACTATAAAAGAATCATCAGCACTTATGACTTTTTTTTCTCGATCAACCCAATTTTCGTGGAACTTCAATCGAGGTTATTATTGTTTCTGCCGTTTTAGGATGAAATTGTGATATGATAAAGATAACTTAGAGTTGTGACGTCATAAAATATGGCGGGCGGGTAACAAAAATAAATTGCTATTAATAACCTGTTTAAAGACAAACTTTTATTAGTCTAGAATGTTTAGACATCTCTAACGTTTCGGTAGAAAAAAAAAGACGGAGATGAGTAAAGTTATTTACTCATAAATATATTTGTTTTAAAATATAAACACCTCCGTTTTTTGGATTCTAATTGCATCATCTGCATTCATCCGGTTATAATTATAATACTATCCTGGGACATTATTCACTCATGGCCCATCCCAAGTTAAGCAGAGCTTGTACTATGGAAAATAGACAACTGATATACTACATATACTACTTTTCTTTTGTAAATACATACTTATATAAATAATTAAACCCAGACTCAGGACAAACCGACATGATTATACATATCGAGTTTCAATTGTAACACAATATTGTATTTTTTATTCTATTGTTTAGTTAGTTAGACAAAACAACAATTTGTATGTATATTATTAATTGGCAAAACTTTGCCATGGGTATCATTTTAATTGGAGCATTAAAAAATAGTACGAGTAGTAGAGAACATTTTATTTAATATTTTATATATAAATATATATATTATGTCAAATTTATATTGTATTGGGTTGAAATCCCGAGCCAGAGCAAATTACTTTATTAATTAGAAGGGCTAGTTCATTTTTCGCCGAGAAATTCGGTTTCGCGATTCAACTGCCAGCTTTCGCGGTCGCTGTTAGGAATTTACCAGTGCTTATAATCCTTCCTTTGAAAAACTTGGAACGCTGTTGGTTCTGGGCCTGAACTGTATTCAGTTGAATTATACGCGATGTCCCATCACGTGCAGCTGTTGGGATTGTAAGAGAGAGAAAAGAGAATGAACCTGTGTTTGCCGACACGTTTGTGGATTGATGGCCTTGAGAATATCCACAGCAGCGGAGACAGTAAAAGAAACAATCCACAATATAAAAGCGCAAACAAAAGAAACAATCTGAAACAACGATGATCGAATACATAATTTATCTTAAAGTATTTACTTGTCCAAGACAAAGGAAGTTGTATTGTTCATTTGTTTTTCAGCAAAATTAGACCTCTTACGGTTCAATGAACAGTATTAATGATAATGTAAGTTATTACTATTTCGCTTACATTATTTATATCGAGGAGTGCTAGACGTTTTCGGGAAGTCTTCAATTAATATTAGTGCATTTATTACTTGCTGCACTAGCGCAATGGGGGATTACTGCCTAGCGAAACTAATAAACAAAAAAACTAAATTTCATTTTTCAAAACAACAAAAGCCGATCAATAATGTTTGTGTCATTTGACCCTTTATAGCGATAATTTATTACTATTTGAAATGTCGTAATAAAAAAAAAGTTCAATTCGAATTTCAAATATTTAGTGTATATTGAAAGATCCGGTTGAAAGGTTGAATCGTTTTTAGGAACAAATACAAGGAAAAGCAAGTTTCGTTAACCGTGGCAAATAATCTGAAACAGTCCACTTGAATTTTTCTAAGACTTGCCATCCTCCTTCCATTACGCTAATGCATTTAAGCAAGTCCTTATAAAAGCGTCGCAGATGACCTAAAGAATCGTCTACACTGTGTGGTACACTTTTCAAGACACAATTATACCAATATAACGAAGCTGAAGAATATGTTTGTATCATTGTTCATTCGCGCTAATCTCTGATTTTATTTACCAATTCATAAGGAATATTCTACGTCATTTAACATCACGCCATGACCCATGAGAACGGTGTAGTAGGCTTTAAAGCGAGTATATCCACGCGGCGCAGTGTTACACTAAATACACTAAAATATGAATGTTTGTAATTTATAATATCATATAGAATACTATCGACACAACTCGTATAACGTAGCTCCTTCAGAAGGGATTTTGTAAGTTTCTCAGATGACGAAATCGCACAGAACATGCGAACACGCTTTCGACGGTAATTAATCCAGTTGGGTAATATTTGACATATCACCCTTTCAACGACTTGTTAAATGAATAATACTTTATTGGAATCTATTTGTTCCACGTACTACTAAGTATTAAAAAAAGTAATTACTAATCATATATGAGAATTTAAGAAAATCATTAAGAAAAAATTTGCTCCGTTCTAATCGGATACCTACTGGCCTTGAAATAAAAAGCTCTTATATACAATGTACATGTAATTAAACAAAAACATAACATAAATAGCTTAATGCAATTGAATCGCAAGTGATTTAGCTCTAGCGTGAACAGAGGTTTACTCCCGTCATCGCATCTCTTGATATATCTTCAGCGCTCGCGTGCAGATACAAAGTGCAGCCAGATGGCCTTTTTTTAAACTATAATGCAATATATTTAGAAATAACGTGATCCCTTAATACATAACACTTAATACTGAATTGATTTGTAATACAAATGAATAAAATGTTTTTATTTTTATAAAAGTAAAGTAAGAGCTTGTAAATTCCACAGCTGGACTATGAAAGGAAGAGAAGGCTCTTCCTTTTGAGGAGGTTTGATATAAATGTGGCAAAATTCCAGTGATATTAGTCATATTCAGGTTTCCTCACGCTTTCTCAACTGGGCCATCTCGGCTCTGTTTAAAGTATTTACATTAGTGTGCAATCGAGAAAGCACAGTAGATAGAACACGTACAGATCAACGGAGGATAGCCAATTCAAATCCATGCTAACTTTATTGAATTTCAATTTCCTTAATTTGTAATCATCTTGAGCTTAAGAAAAACACCGTGAACACCTACAAGTGTTTTGTAATCCTGACTTATGTATGAACACTCGTAACCAGCAGCTCGTAGTGGATCAGCTTGGTGGATTAAGCTACAATCCTCCTCAACATGGAGTTTTGCCCAGGAACATTATCGGGGAGCTACTTAACAATAAGTATTTCTTTTAATTATATTATAATAATGTATGCTATCAATATATGCATTTTAATTACATTAAACGAAATAGCAATTTGTTAATAAACCGCAGGTAGAACGAGATAACTGGAGCTGACACCTCGCAATCCTTTGATGAATATTAAACGATAAATTAATAATAATTATCTCGAGCCACAAACGTGGACCGAGACGATTGCAGAGTGCTTTCAGAATATGCATTAATTACAGCTCGTGTGACGTCTGAGCAAAGCTACGTTCGGTCCTCTGGGATGCTGCAGCTAAGATTGTATTGCTTGATAGATATTGTTTATTTAATATCACTATTAGACTTTTTTTTAGAGCCGAGATGGCCCAGTGGTAAGAACGCGTGAATCTTAACCGATAATCGTGGGTTCAAACCCGGGCAAGCACCACTGACTTTTCGTGTGCTTAATTTGTGATTAGAATTCATCTTGTGCTTTACGGTGAAGGAAAACATCGTGAGGAAAGCTGCATGTGTCTAATTTCACTGAAATTCTGTCACATGTGTATTCCACCAACCCGCATTGGATCAGCGTGGTGGAATAAGCTCCAAACCTTCTCTTCAAAAAGGGAGAGGAGGCCTTTAGCCTAGCAGTGGGACATTCACAGGCTGTTACGGTATTAGACTTTTGGCTCACTCAAATTTCCGTAGTGTAGAAGTTGCTCCGTACGCTAAGTAATACTTAAGCTTTGACTTTATAGCGAGATTAGCTTTGCTTTGCTTAGAATTGTTGCAATATACTTGTAAGGTTTTCAGATCAAACATAATAAATATAACTTAATACATATTACATTTTGGTTCAATATTAAGTCTACAACGAAGTTGAATCGAATAAACTTAACTCAAGTAGGCTCTTAGAGGCACTTTTAAATCGTTACTGAGTAGAGTCAGCAAAAAAATCAATATTCACTCTTTTCTTAAATCTATATATCTTGTCTAAAATTCAACAAATTCTAACTCCGTGTTTTTTAATGACACACATATATATAATGTTACATTATATATATGCCTTATTTATCAATGATTTTTATGTACTACTAGAGACACATTATTTCACAGTACATATAATGCACGAATGTGTCCGCAAACACACAGGGCACTCTATATTCCCTTGTGCTCATGATCCAATGGGAAGGCAAAACCAACACGACCGAAGAAAGCAGAACCCAGGACCTCAGGAATTAAAGGTCTTTTGGCGAGACAAATCCATTATTTTTCTAAATACTGAATTTAAATAGATAATATAAAAATAATATTTTTTATTATTACAATTTAATAATATATTCCTACCAACATTGTTCCAGTATTTTTTGTAAATAAAAACTAAATAATAACTTATAAATAATAAATAATGTATCAGATGGTTTTTCATTACAAATATTTACATAATATTTCGACTCGATCCAACTTATTAAAAAGGTAAGCAAATAAAAATACAAAGAAATATTTAAAGCGTTCGTAAAATAACAGTTTTTTTAAGTTTTATTTTTAGTAGTTTTTAGTAGTAGTTTTTTAGCTTGAGTTATTGTGCGAATCAGTACGTCTATTCTGTAAGAACAAAGTCGAGACACACCGCAGATATCGGTCGTGAAATTTCAGAAAGTGATATGCGACAATGACCGTAATAGTAATAGCATTTCAAGAATACACGCACCAAAATAGTATATCACCAAAAGCCGGTTGGCAATATTTTACGAGAGAGTAATGATGTGTTGCAGAATCGACTACTCGAATGTGTCTACATTGTTCGTAATAACTTGTGTACGTTGTTCTTGGTCTTAATTATTTTACTTACATCTTAGTTAGCAGATATCATTCATCAATAATTAAGTCAATACCTGAAACAAAAACAATTAAATTAATATTACATAGATAGAAGAAGAATATATATACATTTTTTTAATCAAGCATTTCTTTTATTCACAGTTCCATTAGTTAGTTATACATAAACAATAATAATAATAATAATAATATCCTGGGACATTTTTCACACACGGCCATCTGATCCCAAATTAAGCTTGTACAAAGCTTGTGCTATGGAAACCAGACAACTGATACACTACATATACTACTTTTTTTTTTTGTAAATACATACTTATATAGATAATTACACCCAGACTCAGAACAAACAGACATGTTCATGCACACAAATGTCTGTCCTGGGTGGGAATCGAACCCACAACCTTCGGCGTGAAAGGCAAGTATCTACCAACCACGCCAACCGGCTCAAATAAACAAATATATATATAAACAAATAAATTTCGGTCAACTTGATTATATTATCTGCAATCTAAGAGAAATGTTATCGACGCAGACGATGAACAGTGTTTTTTATATAATATAGGAAGCAGTCTAAGATTTATGTCTAGGCCTAGAAGGCATCGGCCTTAAGGCTCTGCTAGGCGAGAAGGCCTGACAAAAATGATACAATTTTACTCTAACCGCTTAGGAATAGAGGCGCCTCAAATGTCATAGTGCCTAGGGGCTGATAGGAATGTTATATTTAAGATGACTATAATTTTCGTTTCTCCATTGATAACATGCATTCGTTCCAATGCATTCAATCAAAGGTTCTAAAGATTTTCAGATACATGTACATCCTTAAATCGAATCGAGCAAAGTCAGGAACTCCACTATATATTATGTACGGGTGTATTAGTTGTTTCGCTGTTCACGAGAGCGCTTCGCTATTCTGTCGATTCAAACGAAACTTTATGAAGACGAATAGAAAAAGACGTTCCTTATTTTATTTCCAATGATCTTTGAACTCCAATGTTGTTCAAATGTTATGCATATCTTTGCCAACTGTGCACTAAACTTGGAATTGATGTACGATTTATTTTGAAAATAAAAATGAGTTGTGTTGTGTGACAGAGATTGAAAATCAAATTGTAAAAAATAAAAATTTAAAAAAGCTTATCTACCTTATACCTATATCTTATATTTGATCTCTATTTGATTTTTATCATATAACATAAGAAAAAATATCCGAATTATATTCCGTGATCTGTATTATAATTGCGAGCCAAATTAGCGATTCATTTTAAGTTAAAAATAAATAGTGCTTTTAAAATTATTCATAGCATATACAGTTAGCAGACTACATTATTTATATTCTATCTTATCCACTACAAACAATTTAAAAATAAATAACTCATCTATTCAGTAACGTCGACAAGAATAAAAAAAAACTAACGTAACTAAAATATACGTAGCTCAGAGTTAAAAATGAATATATCGCACGCGGTGGGCTGTGAAGGTGGAATTGCGAGACGATCAGAAACTGGACCGCCGGGCAGTATTTCTGATTTTCGTTTTTTCACTTTCCATTTTAATCCGCCGGCCGGACTGATTGCTTTCGAACTGGGTGAAACGCTATCGAAAACTTTTATGCGGAGAACATAAATACGTAGTAAACTCCACGTCATGGTAAATTAAATCCAATTTTGAATCCTCTTTTTTATGGATGAAATAGAAAAGGTCCGAAATTTTAAGCTTAATTTATACTGTGGTCGATTCCGCTTGTCTAATAAAAAAGCATAATTATTTTTAATCTATCTTTGATCGTATTGTAGCAAATAGGCTATGTACACAACAAAAAACCACTGAGTGCACCGTCCATCCGCTGCCAAATCAAAGGATCGAAGGTCGTATCTCTTTTGCTTGTCATAACACCGTCTCACCCACTCTTCCAACCGGAATACATTAATACACGGTGTATGTGTGTGTAAACTAGACGGTAAAAATAAAACAGTTATCAAATAATCAATAATTCGTGAAAACATATCCGAAGCTCGAAAACTGAATATTCGACGAATTCCATTTTCATTTCGAAATTTAAAATGGCGTTAGTCTAACGATTCTACAAATGAATTTCGAAAAATTAAAGTAGTGGCCGAAACTCCGGTATAATTGGAAACTGCTCTCGTGTCAAAGACTTATTGTTTTTATGACTTTATAATCAGTATTTTTCACTTTCAATTATTTTTCTGAGTAAAGGAATATGTGTCGAATAAGATATCATTTATTTATATAAAAAGTGATGTTGGTTGTACAAATATTGTTTAGGATGCACAGGCTTCGACACCGATCCGACCACCATGATACTGATGTATTCCTTATGCTATCCATTTTGTTGCAACTGACAGCTAGATGGCGCTGCAGCACATCAACTTACATACCGTCATGGCAGTTGGTATACATTCAAGAACGGAGAATACTTTGCTCATCAGATATTCTACCGGTAAACAGCAATACTTAGTACTGTTGCGTTCCGGTTTGCGGTAAGGGTGAGTGAGCCAGTGTAACTACAGACACAAGGGAGATTACACTTCGTTTCCAAAGTTGGTGGCGCATTGGTGATGTAAAGAATGGTTAATATTTCATGCATCGCCAATATCTATGGGCGTTGGCATCATTTAACATCAGGTGGGCTACCTGATGTTAAATGAATTTGCTAGTCCGCCTAATTATATCATTAAAAAAAAGCTTTAATGCAAGTCAGATTAAGTATTAAAATATTTAAAGATACATGTAAGGTAGCTTTTATAACATAATAAACGAAATAAGTCTACCTAAATATGTATAAAACCGCCTTTAAAGGTTTTTTTTTTATATTTGCCGGGAGGGCAAATGACTCTACTCCACCTGATGTTAAGTGGTAGTAAAGTCCAAACGCGACCACGGCCAGTACAGACGGGAAGAAGATTCTGCACTAGCCGCCCTCGCCTTGCCGGCCCGCAAGATGCCTCTTCACGCCTCGTTTGAAGGAACCCGAGTCGTAAGAGGAGGGGAACACGTGAGATAACACGTAATATTGGAGTAGGTCATATACTAGTCAATATATGTTTCTGTGATCGTTTTTCAAAAAACAGATTTAAGTAAAGAAATGAATTTAAAGTACCAAGCGCCTGTTTATTCGTATTATTTTTTATTATTTTACATATATAAAATACAAATAATATTTGCAACGAAAGTAAGATAACTTCCGTAGCTTACGTCGGACTAGCCGGTATAAGACTTAAAACATTTATCTATTTAAAGGTTAAAGCAAAGACGAACTACTGCTGAATAAATATAAATAAACTCAAAAAGCACTATCAATAAATATAATAACATTAAAGTTAAAATGCCTTTCAGTTGTCCAAGTTCTTCGACGTCTTATTATTTATGGCACGAGACGCGGACATCCACAAAGGGTTCTTTCTAAATAAAGTTTGACTGAGGAGCTCAGAGTTTGACAGTTTGAAAATTCAATCACTTTTAGAATAGCTTTATATTGCAAAGAGAATTTAATCCTACGTAGAATATCAATAACCTAACTATTATATTTTATAAGGATTCCACTACCCTACTGGAAAGCATTTTGAATCAGGCCATAGAGTCAACTGTTAAATTCAAATTTCATAAAATATATAACCTACGTACATATATATGGAACGCCTGCTACATTTAATATACAAAAAATATATAGATTTTTTGTGTCCGAATAAAATTAATGTATTGCAAATAATTAAGGCATTTGAAGAAATTACAGCTTATCGTCGGGGCTCTGTTAGGCTTTGTGCATGATTAAATTTATTAGATCGTTTGGAGTTAGTCTTCATCAAAAACGGCACACTGACTGAACCTCGATACATAACGGGAATACTAATTCCTCACGCAGAACCCGCATTGACCGCTCTTGGAGAAAACTCACGGTTTGGCCATGTGGAAGCATATGTACTAGATTTCGGAATTCATCGTTTAAATCATTAGAGTCTATGTATTACGAAGTAAAGGTTCTTATGTAGACCAGTAGGCTAGCCAGTACAGTATATTTCAATATACATAACAAACTGGCTGACTGAATAAGACTGAAGAAAACTAACGTAACAGGTTTTTCTAACATTGTTATTTTTCATACTACTAAATACTTCTGTAATTGTAACGGTACAATATAATTCAAAACCAAAAATCAATTTTTTTTTTCAATATTAAAGCATTATACTTATTGATAGCCAAACTAGAAACTACCGCCGGTTCGGAAGTAACACTCAGCCCTGAGAAGAACCGGCGAAAAAGACTCAGCGAGTTTTCTTTATATGATGTTTCGTTAAAAAAGTTTAAAAAAAAAGCCAGGCGGCGATCGTTTTATTCTCAAGGTGTGCTATCATTCATAAATAACCATAATTGTATACTCTATTATAACCTTTAGCACACAAGCGTTCCTTTACAATTTTAACTTTACAATTAGTAAGAAATTCTTCAAAAAGACAAAAAGAAGAAAAATAATGAACACGATAATTGCCAATTTACCCTTCTTGGTAACGCTGCTTAATGACACAATATTTCAAAAGAATTTCCTCAAACAGAGTTATATAAAGAAAAATAAAAATATTCTAAATACAGTATCCTCCCTGACGGCATGCTCAGATAAAAATCAAATCAGCAGTAACTCCGACGTAAACCTTACAGAATTAATTTTGGCGCTATTACTTCAGCAATAATTATAATTATGCCTGCTAAGTTAAATCCCTTAATATAAGCTGAAAACATGATGCTGCTAAATCCAGAAGGCGTGGATCCAGCTCAGAATAATGGACCATAACACGGTGTTAGCCTTAATGTTGCTAATTAAATCCGTAGTCAATATTTTACTTTAAATTGTTAACGATTAAGTATGGTGGAGTTCGTGCAACAAGACTTTTTTATCTCGTCGGCTAATATTACACAGCAGAATACAAAAGTATATAAGTATTTAAAACGACACAACATAAATACGATCAATACATATAAATAAAATGGACGTGTCTGTCTGTGATTTCAATGTCTCTTTGTAAGTTAATATGGTTATTTGCGGTTAACTAAACAATCATTTTCTATATTTTAGTCTACCGTTGCTACCTAATTATTTAATAAGAAAAAAAGAGCATACCGTGTGAGAAAGAATTCGCCTGTAGGATATTTTACATGCTTATCAAGTGCAGTTCTTTTTTTAATTAGAATATATGTACCTATGAAACAAACATAATTAAAAAAGCTACATTTATAAACTTATAATATAGTTGTAAATAAGTATATAGATGTAATGACTGCCTCGTTAGTCTAGTGGTGTGATGTAAGGCCGCAGACCCGGAGGTCCTGGGTTCAATTCCCACGTCGGGCCAATAAAATGTTATTGGGTTTTTCTGTCAGAAAATTCTCAGTAGCAGCCCGGAGTCTGGAAGTTGGAAGTGTGTTCACTCCCGTGCCTCGGAAAGCACGTAAAGCCGTTGGTTCTGCGCCTGAACTCTTTCCGGTCGTGTCGGATTGCGGTCCCATCGGATTATGAGAGTTAGGGAATAGAGAATGCACCTGTGTTTGCGCACACACTTGTGCACTATAATATCTCCTGCGTAGTTGGCTAAACTCTCTTAAGATTGGCCGCCGTGGCCGAAATCGGTCTGGAGGACATTATTATTATAGATGTAATATAAAATTTCAACAACTAGAAAGGAGCAGACTCTAAATTAAGTCACTTTTCAAATGAAACAAAAAAAAACAAAATCGGTTCATCCGCACGGGAGCTACGATGCCACAGATAGACACCCTGGTACACACGTCAAAATTATAACACATTTTTTCGTCGGGGTTTGAAAAAGTAATTATAATACTCAAAAGACTTCATTAAAAAATTCACACACCGTGTGCTTAAGTCTCTAATTCTCATATAATTTTTAATTACATATTCCATTTGCTTGTGATCACAGGAATAAGTCGGTGCTTACATCAGCTTAAACCGACTAAGCTCTGGCCTGACGGTTTACCATTTCTAGCGGAATTAAGTAAATTAGCGACACTGCATAACGCTAATACGCGTTATGTTGATACAAGAAAATGAGTCGACAGTCATTTATAATCTTGCATTAAACAGTTTTAGTAATATATCTTTTAAAGCAAATAAGAAATAATATAGAAACTGTAAATAGTACTTACAAAGGCTTTATCATCATTATTATATACATATATATATATATATATATACGGCTTAAGTAGGTAATATATTTTATTTTTATTTTATTTTATTTTATTAAGGACCATCAGCAGTCACAACACTTACACATGTAATAATAAAAACACATTGCAACTTATATAAAATGTGCGACTCTTTAAGACGGCCACAACATGCATTCTTAGGTACAATATATTTTTTTTTGTATTACTTAAGACAGATTACAACATAACCAATATTTTTATAATACTGAATACTAACAATTGCTAACCACATTTGTATAGAAAATTAAGAGATTTAAAAATAAATTAATTTAAATTAATAATAATAATTAATAACATTGAAAAAATATTATAAATTAGTACACTCATATCATTTATCACATTAATAACATATTACAAAATAATTTAAATAAGAAAACAATAAATAGTAATTAATTAAAAAAAAATCGAAATTTAAGTATAAAAAAATGAATAATAACACTGAATACATTTTTCATTAATTTCTTAAATTTACATGCTTACAACATATGTTTTATTTTGTAGTTACGAGTCTAATAATAACTCCAGAATGTATTTTTTGTATTTATTAATGGAGTCCTCAAATATGTCAAGTGACCTTGAGTATTTATTATATGTTTTACCTAATCTTACAAGAGGTGCATTTTGTCCTAGTTTAGTTTTAGATGGTCTAATGTAAAATACACTTATTGGATAACGTGGACATACTTTCCTAGGCACATTGAAATTTATTCCCCTGAGAATTTGAGGGCAGTCGATTTTATTTCTGACTATTTTGTACAAGAACAAAAGATCCAAGAGAATTCTACGACTTGAAAGGCTGTACATGTTATAAAATGATAATTGATCTTTGTAATTATAATTTTGTTTTGAACCTTCACTTGAAAAAGTTAAATGACGCAAAAATCTTTTTTGTACTCTCTCAATTTTAAGTTGATTCACGTTATAATGTGGCGACCATACTGTACTACAATACTCTAGAATGCTGCGCACATATACATTGTATAACATTATTTTTGTTGACGCGTTTTTAAATATTTTGGCATTTCTAATTAAAAAACCCAAATTTCTTGACGCTTTTGCAGTGATGTTATCTAAATGCGGCAAAAAAGTTAGCTTTGAATCTAAAATGATGCCCAGATCCCGAATTTGTGTAACTTCTTTTAAAATGCATCCCTGAATGTAATAATCTGATGGAAGGTTTTTTTTATTGCGGGTGAACTTTATATGAAAACATTTTTCGGGGTTCATTATCATTTTGTTCATTTCACACCACTTATGTAAAGCGTTTAAATCTTCTTGAAGGTGTACAGAGTCTAAATTACTTTTAATTGGTTTAATAAGTTTCAAATCATCTGCAAAAAGGAAAACTTCACTATGCTTGATTGTGTTGGATACATCCCTTATGAAAACATTGAAAAGCCATGGACCTAGATGTGACCCCTGGGGAACCCCAGAACTGACTCTGCAAGAGACAGATCGAAAGCCACTTACAACAACGTATTGTGTACGATCGTTTAAATACGATTTAAGCCAATCGAGTAAAGAACCAACTATTCCAAAACTGTATAGTTTTTTTAATAGTGTATCATGACATACTCTGTCGAAGGCTTTCGAAAAGTCTGTGTAGATAGCATCGACTTGTATTTGATCGTCCATTAACATCATAATACGGTCTACATATGCCACCAGATTAGTGTTTGTCGATCTGCCTTTTACAAAACCATGTTGATTATTGTTTTGGTGTTGCTTAAAATAAAAAGTAAGGTGCGGAAGAACCATGGCTTCGAAAGTTTTGGCAATTACTGGTAAAATAGATATTGGCCTATAATTTTCAATTATATCTACATCACCTGATTTGTGGATTGGAACAACCTTCGCAACTTTCCATTTCAAGGGAAATGTTCCTGTTTGCAGACTCTTGTTAAATATTAAGCATAACGGACGACTTAATTGATTAGCACATCTCTTCAGGAATATAGGTGGGATGTCATCTGAGCCTGTGCTTTTGTTTATTTTAAGACTACTTAAATAAAGCTTTATTGATTTTCTTTCAATATGCAAATGGTTCAGAAGAGATGTGCCCATCAAGTCAGTCCCCCGCTCTTCGATGGTGGTTTGTGATGGTGGGGTGTGATAGTTATATACTGCTGAAAAATGCGACACAAACGCGTTACAGATATCGATTTCTCCCTCTACATTTTTACCCTGCATGTACATATTATTAGGATAACTATTATATTTTTTATTTTTATTTTTTAAAAAAATCCAAAAGTATTTTGGATTCCTGCCTATACAATCTTCAATATTTTTAATGTAATTATTATAGCATTCCTTTGATTGCACCCTACAACGTTTACTTAATATTTGCAATGATATTTCATCTAATGGATTCCCGTATAATCTGAATTTTTTTAGTAGCTTATGTTTTTCTTCTATCATTTTGATAAGGCATCTTGTAAACCACGGTGGGTGCTTGTTGCCCTTGGATTTACATTTAGGTACATATTTATTTATTATTTCATGTAGTCTCCGGTAAAAGATATCGACCATTTCGTTAACTGTATTGCAATTTTTGAATTCATGCAGCCAGTCAATTTCATCCAGTGCACTGTTTATTTTATCATAATCTGCCTTGAAAAAATTCATTTTTATTTTCTCTGTGTTATTATAAATTCCTTTGGATGACGTGTTATTATGAATAAATATCTCTAGCGGTGGATGAAATTGATCGGCTGGTACCAGAGGTATGAAATTCTGCGACACTTTAATGTTATTGTTATCGCTCAAAACTAAATCTAGTATTCTATCATTGCAGTTGCTAATATTGTTGTGTTGAGTAAAATTATTAAGACATACATAATTTACAAATTCCTTTGCTACATTTACGTTGTTTTTATTAATGTAGGTGACTTCCGTTTCGTTTGGAGACCATTTTATGCAGCTTAGATTAAAATCACCGACGACAACAACATTTTTAATGATTTCGGAGATCCTGTTGTAATTTTCTATGAAATGAGTAAGAACCTCATTTTTTACAGGAGGAGGAAGGTAAATCGCACATATGTTAATTCCATAGCAGCTACTATTCGCTCTTTGAACTCTTACCCATAATTCCTCACAATTACTTTCATATGTTTTTAGTCTGTACGAGTTAAACTTTTTCAAAACTGCCACTAATACACCACCTCCTTCTTTATTTTTATGAAAGATTGAATTTTCTCTATCTTTTCTGTAGACAGTATACCGGTTATCAAACAATTCGGAGTCGTTATATATATAAACTATATTCAAAGTTTGGTTGTTAGAGAATAATTAACGAGTGGATGGTACTTATCGAAATGGCCAAAACCAATGTGAATATTCTATTCTACTCTGCAAGAAACTATACGACTTAAATAATATAGTAAAAATGTTGAAGATTTTATACAACATTCTGCTGTACACTCGCATAAGACAAGACAACATTTTAACCTCATTCCTGAACAATAATTAATCAAGATTAATTTCATAAATTGATCATTATTTTGGTACGAACATACTTTAAGTCGTTTCAACGTATTATCTGAACTTTCCTAAAAATCCATAATTTGCTAAACAATAGAGGAACCTTCGCTACTTCCGAAATAATGAATCAATGTTTTATAAGATCTATATGAATTTACACCAATTTAATGTAAGCCGAGTTGGCCCAGTGGTAATAACGCGTGAACCTTAACCGATGATCGTGGTTTCAAACCCGGGCAAGCACCATTGAAGTTTTTCATGTGCTTAACTTGTGATTATAATTCATCTCGAGCTTTTCTAAGTGAAGAAAAACATCGTGAGGAAACCTGCATGTGTCTAATTTCACTGAAATTCTGCCACATGTGTATTCCACCAATCCGCATTGCAGGAGCGTGGTGGAATGAGTTCCAAAGCCTTCTCCTCAAAAAGGGAGAAGAGGCCTTAGCCCAGCAGTGGGACATTTACAGGCTGTTACCGTGATATGAATTTAATTATGTTACGCTTTCATTATAAGTATTTATTATACGTTATGTTTTGATCAGTTTATGTGCTTACAAACTTCCTTAGCTTACGACACTTCAATATAGTAACAACATATTCATCTATTCAAAAATTTAATTCTTAATATAAGACGTAAGAATGATAATAAAACAATATTCAAAAGGACGTGTCACTTTATTTGTCCATTGCGAATAGCAGATAAAACTCCCTCGTGCAAGCTACTTGTCAAACCTAAATCGTTATAATAAAATCTTGGCAAAAAATATAAGGATGAGACGAAATTATACTAAAATTTGTGGAATGAGGATTAAGCGCCGGAAGTTTCGAACGTAATTCAATACAAACACAGCATCCATTTATTAAACAAAATTGGTAACACAATCAAATTCTATTCAAAATACCGTTTACAATCTCTATATAACAACACGAAACTGTTAGTAATTTAATTAATCAAACATGACTCGAATAACATCTGGCTGTTACCAAAAAACAGATGAGAAGGAAACGATGAGCAGCATCGCGTAACAATCGTTCGACTAAAAACTAATTTGGAACCCTAAGCGGGTTTAGTTCGAAACTACAAGGTCAAGCGGTCAGTTCGGGGTGACCACAAAACTGGATGGATTTTTTAAACGTCTCAGTTGGTCCTGTCCCTTGATTTAATGATGGTTTTAAGCTAAGCTAAATTATATAATAAAAATATCCTAAAGGGTTTTATCTTTATTGTTATGAAAAATCTGCCTTAAATAACTAATGAAGATTACTTAATATTCTATATCATATGTATTACATAAAGTTTAAAGTATATGACAACATCGCAGTCACGTAATTTAATTAGAATGTAACGGAGTCTTAAACGATCAATATACTACAAAAAATAAACTCTTATTTAAGGCAAGACAACAACAGATCGCAAGTCTGTGGAGGCAGATTTAAAAAAAATACTACTATACTAGGAATCTTAACTTTACTGTGTTTTTTAAACACATTATTTATAATTTTCAATCTACTATCGCCAATAATAATACGCTTTATGCACACCAAGAAAGGATAATTACGGTAAACAAATTAGCTAATAAATGATGATTGCAAAAGGGCTTATCGCTAAAGAGCGTCTCCCTTCCAGGCAACTTAGGGCAGAGGAAATGGTATATTGACGTTGTCGGTGTATAAGTCAATTGACTCGTGAATCAAATATGATATTTGATAAACAGATATCGTAATACGTGTATGATTGTTATTTTTATTCTTTTACTTTTTACAGACGGACACTCGGACACACGGAATTAAAAGAACAAAGGGTATTGCAATTTAAATACTACGGTTGGCGTTGTATTGCGTGTCTAATGATCTTCACAATGCGAAAATTTACGTACAAAGGTGAATAATGTCGTGCCAAGTTCCGATCGACTGTCTGTCTTGTTAGCTTTAAAACAAATATATTTAATCGATACAGTCCTCTTTTTTTGAAATATTTTAAAATGAGAAATCTATTTTAAAAATATTGTAAGTTATGAAATTATTGTTATATATTCAGCTGAGCAGAAATAAGCTTCAATAAAAATTCTAGTCTTACGTATTTTTATTTATTAATATCCCAATTTTACCTACGGAACATTATAGCATGGATCCCCTCTCCTCATTTAGTAGTAATGTCTTATACATATATATCTAAAATGTGGTCACCCTATCAGAACCCGAAACTTTGAAACACCTGGTGACGAGTCTAATGTAATTTTAAATGAACTTTCCGAGACCAGGGCGTCACGAGTCACTCCTAAAGACGGCCTGATGATCTTAGGATTAAGGCTGTCAATATTTTAGCACGAATTTCCCTTTTCCCATTTTCCCGCTTTTTATAACGAATAACAGGAAGTATCGTTATATTGGACGAAATAAGATGTCAATAGATTTATATTATTCGTGTTTACCGAGGATGTAATTATAATATTTTTGTTTTTGGCTAAACAATACAAATTGATCGTATGAACTAATTAAAATTATTTTAAAAAATATGCATAAATTGTGTAGTACTATAGTAAGGAGGGAAAACAATTTTACTTTACTTGATAGTAGATACATTTATGTAAAATATTAAAAAAAATTGACGAATTCAAATAGGGAAACAAAATAAAGGCTTTTATAGTTAACTAGCTACAGATAAGAAACCGAGATTTACATTAAACCTTTATAACGTAATACATATTAACAGTAAAGCTCTCAGTCGACATGGTTTTTTCTGCCATTTTTAAAAATCATCGTCATTATATTTCGAATTATACACCTAAGCCTTCTTCATGAATCACTACGTATATTGGTAAAAACTTTGTAAAAATCCATTAGATCGTTTTTGAGTTTATCGCGTCCAAACAGACTGAGTAATTTTAAACTGTTCTAAGATTTATCAATATTACTTTACGGTATGACTTACGTAACTTAATGTAAGTGAGATAAATAAAACTTAATTCCCACTCATTATATGAACATCGCATTGATCACGATTTATTTTAATTACACGTTATTTGTAATATATATATATATTTATTTATTTATTGTGTCATGTTTTTATTTATTAACATACTTTGTTCCTCACATGAGAATTATTAATATACTGAATAATACAATTTTACATACGATTAACATTGTAATATTTTTATATACAAAAATTTATAAAATAAAATACAGTATGAAAGTTATTTTTACATTCACTTTAAAATAAATTTGAATGGGAAATGAATGTATGAACGGGAAAGATACTCTGTTACTTTTTTCTCACTATATACAATTAAATTTATATATCTTGAATTAAAATCAAGGAATAATAACCACGTTTTTTCATAATCTATACATAGATCTTTTTGCTATATATATTAGCTATACATGTTTCAAAATTTAGTTAGAATTGTTGACAAAAAAAAAGGTTAATTTCGACCACACGAGAGAGATATTCCTTTAATAATAATAGAATAGGCAAAATATATAATTTCACAACAGCTGTCATAACTTTGTATCAATTGGTCAGAAACAGAACTTGTATCGCCGGCCTTATCCTCAACGCGGATCTCAATTGTTACCAACAAAACAATGACCAACGATAAGCGCAAAAACGATGGTCAAATAGCTCGATAAACTTTATTCGGAGCGCGATAGTAGTTTACCGAAACGCCATTTTGATGTAATTCCTTGATTAATTGATTTGTTGATTTGGGTTAAGTTTTACTTTATTTTTTATTTCTTTTAATAACCAAATCGTAGTCAGTGCCTTTGGTGTACATTTCATTTATATACTTATATTCAATTTTCATGCGACACATGAAAAATTTTATGTTAATATTGCAATTTCAATTCTAGATGTTTTTTTTTGTATAAATTTCTTCATTGATCCATTTGTGTGGTCATACTAGGTCAAGTACTTACAACTATTAAAACACTTGTCAGATATTATTTAAAAAATCTGTATAAGCCCAAAATAATACTGAATTTTTCCCGTCAATGACCACACCATGAAATACATTCGTTTTGTTTATTTCACTGTGTATAATTTTGTGATGCACGGCGAGTCCGTCTTCAAACCAGAGAACCGCAAAATCGAAACCGCTTGGGACGATATTGGTTACACATATATTCGTTTCGGTTTAGGTATTTCCTCTTCATCAAACCCCTCATGTTTACCGGTAAACTGGACACTGGACAAAGTCTACAATTCAAAAAGCATATAATAAATGGTCGGGACAGCAGTTAAGTTTTCGCGGGATACATAGGGAAGTTAAAAAGTCTTCATAACGATGAAACGCTATAGAAATTGTAAATACCACGATAGCAAACGACAAAACACGACAACATAATATTGCTATAGTTTACATAGCGATAACAGAATCTAGAACTAGTACAGCAGTTCGTTTTGTTCACGCTAAAACCACCTGTAATGTTGAACATAAGAGGCTAAATCTCTCTAAAGAATAGAATTAATGTTTTGTAAATAAGGCGAGTCGTAAAAGGCTTATATTAAACAAAGTTACAAGAAGGTAGTCAGATTTTGTATCGCTATATTATTCTCTATTATTCGCTTCATTTCTCAACGAGACAGTTATTTCAACATTAAATATGATCCGTTGTTATAATCTCCCATTTAGTCTTCCTCTTGAAATAAGATCCGATGCGATCTAAATAGTACCACAATAGTATATATACATAAGCCTCTGGTATTATCTATGTACAAAGTCACAACAAAGTATGACAATATACAACATTTACTTTTCTAGAATGTTTTACTCATTGAGGTGATAATTAAAATATAATGATGTCTATTTATGGAACACTATATTCATTGGTTATTCTAATTGGCACTAACGGCTTTATTAATGGAAGTTTATGCCTTTACTAATAATGTAATGTAATTCTCATACATATTTTCAGCCAGCATTTTACTCCCTTTACTTGTGGTGTATTTTCATTGAAATAGTTCGCAATCTTTTGCACAAGTTGCAAATCTCGAAAACGTCAACGATACTAACAATATCTGATAATAGTCGCGTAGAGATTTTTGTTATCAAATATTAAATTAACATTTAATTTTTTTATTTAAAATATGACCTTATTTTATAGAATAAATCTCTTCAACATCTCGTCCAGCTGTTGGAGTTTATCGTTAAAAAGTAAAGTTAAAACGCTCGTGGTAAGTAAGTATTTGGAATTGTTCCAATTATTTTGGTTTCCTTTTAAAACACATAGTAAAAGGGCGATAGAAACGTAAACTGTTTTTCTATACCCTAACATTCGCCTCCCATAAAGAGTTAGTATTAAAATCCATTTAGTAACAACTACAAAACAGTTCATCTCCAATGAGCAACTGCCGGAAATGAAGTAGTATCAAATGCAAATATGTATGAAACATGCGTTTGCATTAATGGATCAGATTTCGCAAAGCTCCAACTCGCTCAGTATACAAAACATCGATATGAACATACATCATTATAACTTGAGATCGAAACAACACGAGATAGTAAAGTCATTTTAGTATCGATTTAAATATGAGAGAAATGGTTAGCAGCCTCGACTCTCGAGACTGCTACTCCACGAGTTGATACATTTGGTTATACTTCACGATCTTCACGTCTCCATTATCATAGTTACCACCTGTCCTCAATGGATTGAATTGTGGTGGACTAATCATCATCATGCACAGCCAGACTAAACCCACTACTAAGTCTCTGGTCTGAACCACTCATGATCCTTTGCCTGACCATGTTCGACCTAGAGCTCTTGTAATGTGTTAGATTCGTTTAAGATTTTTTTTAAGTCTTGACTAACAAGGTAAACATTTACGAGCGGTTACTTTGCTGATACTTTCATTGTGACCGGTGTGCTATCATGCTATCGGTTGGTAACTGGTCCGTATGTAGTGATTAGGTTTCAGCGATAAGGTATGCAGGTCACAGGGTTACTTTTCTCATTCGCTATGAATGTATAAAAGAAGTGCTAACTCTGCAGTTGATTGGTCGAAATAAGTCAACTTTTTGTTAATTGTATATGTATCTCAACAGACGTGTTGTTTAGCGTATCTGCGTGTTTATTACCAGGCAGCTTTACTATATAAGTTTCAAGATTAAGACTTAAAAAACATATGGTATTCATATGCAATATAAATATTAGTTTGCTTTATATGTCGTAATATTTCGTATCGTAGTATAGTATAGTTTTTAGATGACTTCTTTATTGATTTTAATTACTAAAAGAATAATTATATATAATACTGATATATTCTCTAATTATAATATTAATAAAGTTAATGATAGTGGAAAAGGAAAGCAAACAATATTTATCTGAGAACACTGTCTTTCTTTCAGACTTAGGAGATGTTCTTATCATTTATTTATTTATTATGTTTGCTAGCGATTTTCACACTGGTCATTCTTACATACATACAATTATAATACATCCATAGATTTTGTAAAATCATTTGAAAGCAAACACTAAAGGCTTTTTAAATTACAATTACTACTATTTGCTACAAAAATAAAATGTAAGTATATTATAAGTAACGAGAGTAACTGAGACATACTTTTGAAAACATAATTAAAGGTTTAAATTAAGAATAATATCATTCGTCCCTTTCGGTGTAGAAGCGTATTAAGAAGTGATGCTATTTTCTTTAAATTGTTCTGTATTCTACACATCTTCGGATAATAAAAGTCTACGCATCAATCCAAAACCACGCGCTACAGCCGAAGTGTACGACTTGATTCAAATAGGGCTGACTCGTCAAGGTCGTTAAACAAATGCATGGTTACTATTTTCAAGAAACGATTCGTTTTGCTAACGGATAGTCGAATTATCGAGGCGTAATGCGTCACTGTAAAAACTGTTACTAATGTATAATGTATATAATAAATAATATATGTATGTACATATTAAGTCGTAAAATGATCCATTAAATATATATATTTATACACACTCACTGACCACTTCCTACACAAGACACTCTTGCCTCATTCCCAGTTTCATGACTTAGATACATAGATACATAAAGTCTTAGAATCGAAGATATTTGTCTCATATAAAATAAGTGATATTATATCATAATTGAAGATACAGCAGCGCTATTCTGTAAGACATCTAGAAAGACTTGTAACACCGTTACACTATTGTGATGCTTGTAACCTTAAGAGCCGAGAGGGCGCTGTGGTTAGACGGCGCTGTGGTTAGTAACCGATGTTTGTGAGTACAAACCCAGGATAGCGTATTCTCATGCACTTAATTTGTGTTTATTACATCTCGTACTCGGCCGTGAAGGAAAACAACGTGAGGTAACCTGCATGTATTTAATTGCACTTAAATTCTACCACATGTTTATCCGACATACCGCGTTAGAGCAGCGTGAAGGCTAAGGCCTTAGTCCAGCAGTAGGACATTTACAGACATTCACATTTACAGACATTCACAATTACAGTAACAATAACAGCCTGTGAATTTCAGTGAAATTAGACACATACAGGTTTCCTCATGATGTTTTCCTTCACCGTATAGCAAGAGATGAATTATAATCACGAATTAAGCACATGAAAATTCAGTGGTGCTAGCCCGGGTTTGAACCCACGATCATCGGTTAAGATTCACGCGTTCTTACCACTGGGCCATCTCGGCTCATATAACGTACCCCGCTTGATATTTCACAATTGTGTTATGCGGTGAGTTACGAGTTCTTTCTTACAGAATAGCTCTACGGGAGTGTTAACGAAAACAAAAGCAATATACATTTCTCACGGACCGGTGAATGCAAAATCGAATTACTTTTTTTTTTCGTTAACGTCACATTATGACGGAATAATAGAAATATACACGTTAGCTGTCTTCCGAAGTTATTATTAGTTCTTAAAAACATTATTTATTAGGTAAGTAGTAACGTGATAATTGGAAATGATGATAAATAGAAACAAATCTTTACAACGTCAATGCACAGCGAAATGATCAACGCGATTCTCCACTTCTGTCTATAACAACGATTGAACACTCACTCTTCAAATTGTAATGAATCGTATTAAATTATGTTCTAGGTATGAATGTTGGTGAATAAGTAATAGGAAGACCGAATAATGTGTGAGGTGATGACATATGAAAGAGACCCCAAATAAATCTTTGATAGCTAGCAAATAAACGATTGACGAAAATTGTATCGTCCGTATCGTTCATGTTGATATTTTTTTTCACGATATTTTCCTTAAACATCAAATTCACATGATCGCAGAACTTGATCAGTTTTGTACTCGCAGTCATCGATTTAGAACCGCACATTCTATCCACTAAGCCTCAGCTAGTATCCACACCGAGTGTTGAAATAGTACGAAAAAACTAAACTTTTTATGAAAAAGAACGTTCCGATTTTAACACTTTCATGTTCCGCTTTAAAAATTGCAGCCCTAGTCCAACAAATACGGACCAAACAAATGTTTGTCGTGTGGAAATCGCCAGCACGTAGCACAGCAGCCAGATGTAACAAGTGTGTCAACAGCTGAGAAGTTAACATTTTATTTGACGATTCGTTTGAACTATTTTGGACACATGCCACTGATTTGATTCTTTGTATTTGCCGGTTTAGAAAACAAGTCAATTGGGTGCAATTTTATTTACAGTTCGCCCATTGGTCGAAATGCTATAATCATTATTGAAAATTTGAGGAAAATTTATATTAATTTTAAAATATATAAATATTTTTCTTCTTGTTAACACTTAAGCTTCTTAATAGTTAGCAAACAGAAATTGAAGAAAATCGGTTGATAAACAGAGGAGAAAATTGAATTATTTTGCCTTTACTTATTTATATATAGAATATTTTACACAAATGTATTTAATGTAATATTGTGTAGCACTGAAACATAATACAAGTCAGACCAACAGACTGAATTATAAATGATTTAAACCGAGTGTCTAAATATTAGAAACAATGAAATGATAATGGTCGAAGAAATGGACTGGAACCGACGTTTTACGGTCACTTGTTCCTGTAATATTAAATTATTTATAAATGTAAAATGTTCTACCGTATTTAAACAAGTCAATTAGAGCTAGATAATTATATTACCTGTAAGGTAGGTATGACTTAATGCTAGTGATCAAGGCAAGCGATTTTGATTCTTAGTTTTTATTAAAAACTTTTTAAAACCCTAATTAATATGTATTAATCCTTTAACATATTCGGTCGGCTGTGAATTATCAATTCTATAAAAAATACATGACATAGAAATTGTCAAACGATATACAGCAGTTTATACTAACTAATTTTTGCAATTAGCAAAAGCAGATAGAACTCATCTTCATCTTTGATGTTAAACGTGCTATTGTATATTTAACGTGATACGAATATCGTTTCTATTTAACGTTAGTACGTTATATCCATTCGTAAACGTAAACACACAATCATAACGTGATAAACCAAGTCGAAACGACGCAATAAAAAAACGGTAATATTATTCCAAACGCGATCTGTGGACGTTTAATACCAGAAATTACCGCGATCCCCAGGCAATTAGAATCGGTCTAGAATAAAGATTAACCGAACTGTAATACCAACTTCCTTTAGTAATAACGCTGACAACAATCCCAGAACGTAGAATTAATACTTTAACTGGAAGTAATTAAAGTGGAAATATTTTCAAATCTTTTATACCACCGTGAATAGGCGAGCGTTAATTATATAATTAATCTCGCAATTGAAATTCATATCAGTTGCACACAACCGATTGCGTTGAAATTTCTCAGACATTGTCGGTGCTGCTAACAATAAAATCTAGTGTAGTAAATTTTTTATTCGAGCCCTTTTGACGCAGTGGTTAGAAGACGAGATATTGCAGACTTGCATTTTCATGTGCTTAATTTATTTTTATAATTCACAATGCTTGGGTGGATGTAAGATATCACCTTGTTTTAAAGCTGGAAAAACGCATTACACGTTTTCCCCATGGTGGGACAGTGGGAGGAGCCGAGTGCGCCTTGAACATCAGAATACTAACTAAAAAACCAGCGGTACCCTTTCCGTCTTAACGAGGAGCGCCACGGGATCGCTTGCGCATGCTACCGTGACGCTCAAGGAGCGGAGGCCTTAGCTCAACATTGGGATATTTAAAGGCTTGTCACTTAAAGTATAATCAAAGTATTAAATATTGTTACTATGAGCTCGCTCTTTATGGCAAAGCTTTTTTTATCTCAACTGACTTTGTTTTTTGTTCAGTTTTCCAATACATTGTTTTTTTTTATACTAAATACATTATGGATTAGCATTCGTATATTTTTAATATAAAATCATATTTGTTTAATTTCATCATTATATTTATTTATTATTAATAATAGAAGATCTTTACATTATTATATGAAACACTAGTGCTCGCTTGCAAAACTGACAGACAGACAGTTATATAGTTTATAATATTAGTATAGATTTAACATTTGGGAAAGAAATGAATTTGTCTTAATATATAGTCAAGTTTACACTCTAAATATATAACATACATCTAAATGTAAAACGCATTACCCTCCTTGGCTTCGGCAAGTCGGGGTAACAAGAAAGTTTCAGTCATTTGTATGCGGCTGTCGTTGCTAGTACGGAAGAGTTTATTGTTTATCTTTATAACTTTGCTAACACTGAACTAATACAAATACTAATCATTTTAAACCCTATTGCCTTTAAAGTAAGAAACAATTGCAAGAACGTGAAACGTGGAACGTAGTTCTAATTTAAACTTTATTGTTTTAAGAATAAGAGCTAATGGAATAAAAGTGCATTTACAATGCAATGTGCGTTTAAATCGATTCGAACAAATATTTTTACTTGCAACCATCTGGTAGGATTGTTCCTTAAGTGCTTTACACATATATATATATAAGTTTTAAATTGTTACAAAATACTATGTGTTATAAGGACTTTGTGTCTAGCTAGATAATATGATATACAACATTAAGGTTTAATTTTCATTGAAAATAATATATAATCTGACTTTGTAATCGTCACAGAAATTTTCAGTTATATCATTATTAATTTAGTGCCCATAAGCAAAGTCCAAGATACTTCCATAAAAAGTTCTCTTCACTTAAGATGGTTTGGAGCTTATTCCATAGCACCGCTTTAAAGCAGGTTGGTGAATAAACATGGATTTCCTTTACATCTAACAAGTTGAATTATAAAAGCAAATGTATTATGTACTTTATGAAAAATAAGCCATGCTTACTGAGTTTTGAACCCGCAACCTCCACTTACCCACGTGTTCCACTGGGTCATTTCAGCTGGTGTTTATATGAGTGCAGTAAATACCGCGACCGTACAAAAATAATACGAAAAATAATTTATGAAATAAGCTCAGAGCATTATGAAATATTAAAATAATTATAAACGCGACGATTTACACAAAAAAATCGTAATTAAAAAATAATCTCTCTTAACATCTCAAAGCCGGTCTCCGGACAACAGGCTCGCCAGTGAAATTGCTCTGAAAAGTTAGAAACATTTTATGTTTGGCTTTATACGAGATTCCTCGGTCCGTGGACGCTATTAAAAAAAAAAATTAATATCATTTAACATCTCAGTAACTTCGAGTGGGAGTTACAGTGAAAAATATAAGTGTCCCTATAAAATAGGGTTTAATGTGGACGCGTTGAAAATATAATTCCGTAGTGGTGTAGCTTGGGACACGTCCAACTCGGTCGATGAGATGATAATTAAAATAAAGTGATACTTTACATCGACGATTCCGATAACGTTAACGGAGGAGCGAATTTCGCGTTCATATATTTATTACGAGCGCGCCAGCCGCTTTGGACGTGGAGATAGATGTTATGCCGTCTGGGATTTGCATTCGTCAAAAAATAGAACATTTTAATTAATGATGTTCGTCTAATGGAATCGTTTAATTATTTAGATCAAAATCAGAGTCAATATCTTTATTCAATGTAGAAGCTTTATTATATTTACTGATTTTCAAAATATCTAATACTAGTTCGAAAAAATACACCTTAGACCTAAAAAGAAACTCAAATAAAACGACCTGAATACTGAAACTTTACTTGCTGGTAGGGTAAAACAATGATAAAACATATTAATATTATAATTAGTATCATATAAATTCACACACACATACTTACACTAGAAACATATATACACTCAAACACATAAACAAAAATACTACAAACGTATACGTTGTAGAAACGGACGCATTGACCGTTGAATAGTAATTGAATAAGCCTTCTCGATTAAAAGTCGAGATGGCCCAGTGGTAAGACCGCGTGAATCTTAACCGATGATCGTGGGTTCAAACCCGGGCAAGCACCACTGAAGTTTTTCATGTGCTTAATTTGTGATTATAATTCATCTCGTGTTTTTCGGTGAAGGAAAACATCGTGAGGAAACCTGCATGTGTCTAATTTCACTGAAATTCTGCCACATGTGTATTCCACCAATCCGCATTGGAGCAGCGTGGTGGAATAAGCTCCAAAACCTTCTCGCCTCTTAGCGCTGGGCTAAGGCCTCTTCTCCCTTTTTTGAGGAGAAGGTTTTGGAGCTATTATGTTGAGTGGGATATTTACAGGCTGTTACCCGATTAAGAGTCTATACTACCAGCTCGAATGAAATTTTGAAATGAAATGAAATTTTGCCCCCGACATACTGCCACAAAACAGTAGCGATCTCGTCTGCACTATACAAATAACTATCTTGAATATTTATTTAGATGCGATAAATCATAAAAAAATATTGTATCAATCACTTTATACTCTCCAATTCCGTCATTTATGTTTTTATTGCGGTTTTTAATAGCAATCGTGTTGCTTATCATACGTAGTACGTTTAAAATGTGCTTCTCGTTTGAATTTCCTCACTAATATTTCTGTTTAATTTCTGACAACGAATTATGAATGTAAATCACATATCCATATACCAATAAATTAAGTTTATATAAAATGTTTCATTATTGTATATAAGGTATTCATTGAATACAGATTTTTTTTGCTAGTACGAGGTTTTATAGACTATTAGAGTTAATTTAAGATTTAATTATTATTAATAATCAGTGTTTCAATTATGTTGATCATTCGTGAACAGCCTTAGTTTATTATAAGTTGTAATACATAAACTGTAAGAAAAGATTATTTATATTAAATTCCATGTAATTAAAGTTTTATGTAATTAAATTCCAGTTTCTGTAATTACGAAATTCAGTTACCAATCTGACAAAATATTGAACGTTCATTGGTCGCAGATCACGTCATCGGCTGCCATTGACCAATGACCAATCATATTTAAAACAAATTCATTAATATGGCTTTACTGGTGGTAGAGCTTTGTGCAAGCTCGTCTGGGTAGGTACCACCCACTCATCAGATATTCTACCGCAAAATAGCAGTACTTGATATTGTTGTGTTCCGGTTTGAAGGGTGAGTGAGCCAGTGTAATTACAGGCACAAAGGACATAACATCTTAGTTCCCAAGGTTGGTTGCGCATTGGCGATGTAAGCGATGAGTAACATTTCTTGCAGAGCCAATGTCTAAGAGCGTTTGGTGACCACTTACCATCAGGTGGCCACATGCTCGTCCGCCTTCCTATTCAATAAAAAAAAAAGTATCAGAATTATTGTAACTATAGCTCAAATTATTATTTTTTTGTTGAATATTAAGTGTTAACAATAAGTTTATTTAAAGATATTTTTCTTACTTATTATAACCATAGACCTCGATACGTCATTTTATGTGCTCGTAGTTTATTTACCTGTAAATAGAGAGAAATGTGGTTAATTATTATGCTTTTACATTAAAACATTTTTAGTAAAAGGAAAAAATGTAGCGTACAAAATTTAATTAGCGTAAAAAAAATTAAACTGTATGTCATAGATTATACTTCAATAACCCCAACAACTTGTGTTTAATGTGTCGTTTGATAAGCGGAAATTACTACTATATGAAGTCACCATAAAACTAACATGGCGACCGGTAACCGTGAAGCCCTAATGAGCGATGAGTATATCGTAGGTAGTATCCTAACCCCTTGGGTAATTGCGGTAGGATTGCGTCCTAACACAAGCTTCGCGCTTAAATGAAAATGAACATCGAAATATAAGTTATTTTCGAAATAAATTTATATTCAATTAAAAAAATCTATAGTATGGATATAAAATATATAATCTTTTTTCATGAAATATATAGTCGGGAAAATTCGCCAACTGATGGTCACAACCCACAGACATCAGCGCTGTAAAAAATATTGAATAATGCTTTACATTGTCAATGCGCCAACAACCCTAGGAACTAAGATGTTATGTCCCTTATCCCTATTTATGTACGTATTTACTGGCTCACTCAACCCACAAACCGAAACACTAACTAAGTATTGTTGTTTGGCGTTAATATCTGATGAGTATGTGGGTGTCAGGCTTCCACAAAGACTTCCAAAAGTAGACTTTTTTATGTAATAAATCACTCATATCAATTATTATTTAATTAAATGACCGTAGGTGATGTACTGCCCATCTAAAGTTCTACAAACGCAATTAACCAATTACCATATTAACAAAGACAAATTAATCAAAAGCCGGCCGCGTCCGCGCGTGTAACAGTATTACGCCGGAAGCCGGTTAATCTTGTAAGCCGATTACCGGCAAGTGCGCGTCAATGGGCGCCGATTACCGGATATTGGGCATTACCGACTTATTACAAACCGTAATACTCGAACATTCGGATGAAAACCGCGTGTTAATTCGAGCAGCGATTCGGTTTTATGGTTAACTTAATGAATTTAATATTGTAGGTTAAATTACTATAAGCATTCACTTTGGAGTAATGTTCAACATCTTTGGTATGTTTTAATAGTCACACATTGTTGCGTCTTCGTGTTCTTGTTTATTATCGTTAATCCCAATGAATGAAAACATCGTCGTAATGTTGCCTGTCTGTCGGTATTCTACATAATATATTTCGGAGTGTGCTCGGAACTATTTAATTTGGTTCCCCCGTCACCTTTTTACTATAGAACTGCGAGGCGTCGAAAAGATCTACACCCGTAGGTAGGACGTTGACGTATTTAAGACACGTACGAAACGATTTGCTTCCTCGTTTCTGATACGCACTGCCAAGATTTGGAATACCCTCCCGACCTCCGTTTTCCCCACCACCTACAATGTGGGAACCAAGTCTAGAGTGAATAGGCAGCTTCTAGGCAAGCGCGCTCCATCTTAGTCTGTATCTCACTTTCCATCAGGTGTGATAACAGTCAAGCGCTAGCCTATACATTAAAAAAAATGCTATAAAACTACCTTTATATTTTTATATTATAGGTAAGAGGACAGGCAAATGGGTCACCTGGTGTTAAGTGGCCACTACCGCCCATAGACATTGGCGATGTAAGAAATATTAACCATTCCTTACATCACCAATGCGCCAACAACCTTGGGAACGTTATGTCTCTTGTGCCTGTAGCTCCACTGGCTCACTCACCCTTCAAACCGGAACGCAACAGTACTAAGTACTGCTGTTTTGCGGTAGAATATCTGATGAGTAGGTGGTATCTACCCAGACGGACTTGCACAAAGCCCTACCACTTATTAAATTGTTGTGGGTTGTCCTTGTTGAGTTGTAAAGGCTGCGAACGTTTCTAAATCCGAGTGAACAATGGTTTATATACAAGAAACTTAACAAGGAGCACGGACTTTTCTATTTTTAATGTCGGTTAAAAACGTCACGAACAGCAAGACACGCCGATAGTTGTATTGAAAGTATAAATTATTAAGGACAGAATGTTTCATAAATTTCGCAATCACATATCGCAGTAGGTCTTACATTTAGAGCAATAACAATGCCCAGTGTACCGTGGAATAACCCAGTTAACACGCGGTCTCAATATAGCCTCTATTGCATTCACAATAAAGTTCAAAAGATATGGTTCAAATTGCAAGCTTCGAAGTTTAATTGATTGGAAACGATTGTTTGTTTAATACATCTTGTATTAAAACTTGTCAATATTTATTACATTTCTATTAGTTTTATGAAAAAAAAAACAATCGTTTTTAACTTAAAAATACATACAGTTACGTCCGCGGGACGAATGTACAGATAAACAAATATTTACCACAGCTAGCTAACCAATATTGATCATTTTGTCAACGTATTCAAATAAAAATGATATTAAAACAGTCCAATATTCGTGAAACGGGGAATAACATTAAATAACGAAAAACCAAAAATTGTTTGTACATACAGCCTGTTGCAATCACAGAAGTAAAGAAAAATAAACAACTTTAAAACCTTCATTAATCTATGGTATTATTTATTCCGTAACAGCCTGTGAATGTCCCACTGCTGTGCTTTAGGCCTTTAGGCCTCCTCTCCTCTTTTTGAGGAGAAGGTTTGGAGCTTATTTCACCACGCTGCTCCAATGCGGCTTGGTGGAATACACATGTGGCAGAATTTCAGTGAAATTAGACACATGCAGGTTTCCTTACGATGTTTTCCTTCACCGTTAAGCACGAGATGAATTATAATCACAAATTAAGCACATGGAAATTCAGTGGTGCTTGCCCGGGTTTAAACCCACGATCATCGGGTTTGAACCCACGATTCACGCGGTTTTACCACTGGGCCATCTCGGCTTTTATTATACTCGGTATCAATTACGGATTCGTAAAAAAATGTGTTTTTAACATCACAAAGGTATTGGCACTTTGGAAGGTAATTAAAGTACTTAAGTAGAATATTGTTATATTATAAATAAAGATGTATTAATCAAGAACTACTTGCAGTGCCTAATGTAGCAGAGCTATTAGAAAATAACATCAAATCGCATGGAATACGTAAATCTAAGATTTATTTATCTTCACTTCTTCGATTCGAATAGGCTTCGAATTAAATCGGCTTTACTGGTGGTAGAGCTTTGTGCAAGCTCGTCTGAGTAGGTACCAGCTACTCATCAGATATTCTACCGCAAAACAGCAGTACTTGGTATTTTTGTGTTCCGGTTTGAAGGACGAGTGAGCCAGTGTAATTACCGGCACAAGGGACATAAGATCGTAGTTCCCAAGGTTGGTGGCGCATTGGCGATTTAAGCGATTGGCAACATTTCTTACAATGCCAATGTCTAAGAGCGTTGGTGACCACTTACTATCAGGTGGCCCATATGCTCGTCCACCTTCCTTTTCTATAAAAAAAAAAAGAATAAATACGTAGATGTTTTACACAATTTTGTTCACGAATCGTTCATGTATCCCGTTAAAATGACCTTATAGTTAATTCATCAGCCTGCTGTTAAAATAAAAGATTCAAATAAATTATATTCCATTTTAAAACTTATCTAAAATTAATCAAACTATGTATAAGGTACATTTAAATATTATTAATTAGTATGTGATTATATTCGTGTTCTTGCAACAATGTCGTTTACCGTTGCTTATAATATATGAATACCGCAAAACAGCAGTACGTGGTATTGTTGTTCCGGTTTGAAGGGTGAGTGAGCCAGTGTAATTACAGGCACATAGGACATAACAGCTTAGTTCCTAAGGTTGGTGGCGCATTGGCAATGTAAGCGATGTTTAATATTTCTTACAAAGCAAATGTCTAAGGGCGTTGGTGACCACTTACCATCAGGTGGCCCATTTGCTCGTCAACCTACCTATTTTATAAAAAAGGTACCTGACCCGGTTTCGCACGGACAGAATCTACATATAACTTTTAAATTGTAATACCTACAAATATCTCAATGGTTAACGCGACAATAAAGCTCCTAGTCTGCAAGATTTTCTTATCCAATTTTCGCAAAACCTTAATTTATTCATTTTAGACCTAAACCTATTTACCAAACAAGGGATTCGAATCAAGGGACTTCGATTCTGTCTATCAAGCTAACCAAGAGACCAATGTGGCGGTTAATAAAAATAAGTATGTATATTTATGTACATTTACATATTATATAATTACAGAAAGAATAAAATATTATTTTCATTTGAGTGTATTTTCATGGTATGTTGTAATTTATCCTTACCTAACTTATATATTATCGTGAATGTTCACGTAGGCTTTTTAGTTCTGTAATTTCTTATATATATTATCAGTATATAATATAGTATATAAGGCTATTAGTTCAATTGGCTTTGATCGCTGAAGTCGAATTCGTTCTATAAATGAATAAGGTAAATCAATTACTTAACTTTTCTTGGAAATAACTCCAGTATTAATTAATATGAAAATAATGCTCATTAGTAGTTTAGTAGTAAAATATATGTAATGAGATATTATAAATAACAAGATAAATTAAAATGCTTTCAACATTCTTTGAAGTGTAATTAATTGTGTGAGCATTATTTTCTAGTGGCAATCCTGAAATATGTGCCATCTTGTGAAAGTCCTACAGCTGGGCTAAAGCCTCATCTCCTTACAAGTTTTGAAGTTCGGGATGTCTTCTATCACTCCCGAACACGAGATGAATTTTGATCAATTTTAAACACACGGAAATTCAATAGCGCTTACCCACCCTTTACGAGTTGTACACATTGTTCTCTCTGTGGTAACGTTGTTCAACTACAATTAGAAAGAATTTTCTATGTCGTAAATCAGCTAATAACGACTTCCAACTCATAATAGATAATTAGCGATTTATAACTATAGAAAATTATTTGTTTTTTTTTTATTACTCACACATACAATACACACTCTCAACCGTGAACACCACGCCCTAATAATCCTATACAAAACAGCTAGTGTGTACTCACCTCAAACCAGCACTTGGAACCCTTCCACAATAAGCCAGCTGTTGTTTTACAAGCGTTATTCTTCCGCACCCCGTCGCGGTTATTGAGACAGAGTGCTACAGATAATTTGTCATGATTTGTTGACTGCACGGGCGGTATTTTCCTTTTGGAAGTTTCTCAATTTATGTTTTTACTCTGGTGGCAATATGCTAAAGTCGTTTCGGACTGTGTTCACAGTTATTGAAATATGATACAGACATACATTGCGCATCACTGAAAGTTTTGCTATATATATTAGGTCGTGAATTTATTCTCAATTAGATATCAGATTTAAGTACTATACATATTGTTTAGCGTTTTTTTTAATAGACGAACACAAACGAATATTAGCAATCCAATTTTGAAATGACGGTTTATTTTTTTATTGTTAATCAAGGCGTAATAAATTACTGATTAATTTACGAAACAATAGACATTGTTTTCATTATAATATGTTTTGTCTCGGAAATAATCGAATTCTATTGCTTTAGGAATTCTATGAATTCGCTTGTTATTTGTGTATTAGAATTAGTACGAATTTTCCATTTCCATTTCCAATAAATTATAGTAATCGTGTACTTAGCCATTATCTATATTCATTAACATAGGAAAATATTTAAAAATCAATAAATATAGGCATAATCGAAATACTTCATATTAAGTGCTTAAAATGAAACAAAAATACATACTCTCTACTCTAGAATCTCTACATATACTCTAATATCTACATATCCTCTAAAAACACACATGGTTAGTATAATTTTTGTTTTTTAATTATAGTTATATGTTTAATTTTTGTATGGGTTAATAAATTAAGTAATTTAAGTTATATTCAATGAAAATAAAACTAAATTAAAAACAAACTACACACACATTATATTACAAATTATAGAGAATAAAACACGCCGAACAAAAGACCCAGACATTTTACCCAGGACGCTGCACACCGTTCACCCTGAATGTATGAGCTATATATAATTATTACCAATTGGTCTGTACGTACAACACATACATGGTGTTCACATCGTTATGTTATTTTGACGTGTGCTGTGTGCCGTCACGTAAACACGAGCCCGCTATAAATACGTGTCAAACAACGAGCGGGCCTCGTATGTACATAGTCAGCAGCCACTCCTACATAGCGATCGTAGCACACGTATTGTTTATTGATCAGAACCATTCTAAATAACATTTATATACGCTTAGCGTTTTAGAACATCGTTCGAACGTGTATAGCACACACACACACATACATAGTATTTATGAAATATCTCGTTGGTGTAAAATTTAGCTTACATAAAGATCCCAAAGTCCTCAATTTGAATACCGTTTCCAATCAATAAATTTTAGTGGAATTTTTTAGAGAATATCTCAATATCAGCTATCACCCAAGCTAAGTGTTTCTCGCTCGACATCGACATGTTCGTTGCTTTGTTTGTTATGTGTTATGCCTTGCGGCGTCGTGGGTTGGCGGGTTAATTTTAAAACCCGATATATAGAACATAACTAGGCTCGTAATAAGCTCACAGTAAGTGACCGTCAATTAAAAACGTGAAGGTACATAGATATTTTTACAGCATATACAGGATGACTGGTGAATTAGTATCAATATTTTAGGAGCATAATCGGTACATGATTCTCATTCGAATTATGTAAAAAAATAGGTACTTAATTTTTGACCAAATTTACAAAAAAATTACTTTAAATAAATAAAGTGTGGACATATTTCCGCGGCGCGTGCGGCGTGGTGTTTGCCACCCGCAACCCCTGCCCCGCGGCCAATTAGTCGGGCGAGCGCCGCCGTAAGGTTCGTCCATCTTCCCGCGCGCGCGCCCCTAGCGATCGATCTTACGCGTATACCTAATCTTTCGTGTGTGAGTGTGACCCGTCATTAGTAATTAGGTATGGCTTATCAATTCACAAATACAGAATACTGTGAGTACTGTGAGTAGTAAAGTGACCCATTCGTGTTAAAGCGTGTGAAAGACAATATGCGTAAACGTGCCGAACTGTGTATCACACGAGCAGGAGCTCACTTTGAACATTTGTTAAGGTTAGTGTAGTTATGTAGGTAAATAGGTAGTTAAATGATTGACAATCGTTGTAAATAAGTATGATTCCATTTTTAAATACGCCGGAAATACCAAGATAGGTAAACAGTTAATTTTTGTCCCAAGTTCATATCATTTACCTAGTCAACAAATTTGTTGCTTAAACGAGTGAAATATTTTGGTATTTTTGCCTGTTCTAAGCCAGGTTTAAAGTATGAAGGGGGATTGGATCATGCTTGTTTATCAAAGGTAGCCTGCTACCCTGTTAGCACGCGGCGGCGTTTGGACGTAGGTAAAGTACCGCGCGATAACTAAATGAACCTAACTGTGTTGTGTCGTCAGCGCAGCTAAGGTGTCCACAGGGTTTTGGTTAACTTTACTTAGAAGTTTATTAATATTTATGTTATATGTATTTTTTTTTGGTCATATATGGTCGTCAAATATCACGTCCTTAAGTATTGATACTAATTCACCAGTCACCCTGTAGTAGCTGTGGCTCATGGTTTTATCCGTGTTAAATTTGTATTTTACATGAAATAAATATGTAAGTTAACTTTAAGTTGATATAACTTATGGTTAACTTACTAAGCGGTACTTTAAAGTCCCTATAATGTTGTAATTATTTATACTTGTAATTTTTAATTGTCTCTAAGATCAATCCGGACATACATGATGGACTTACATAAAAATAATGACTTTTTTTTATAGAACAGGTAGGCGGACGAGCATATGGGTCACCTGATGGTAAGTGGTCACCAAACGCCCTTGGACATTGGTACTGTAAGAAATGTTAACCATCGCTTACATCGTCAATGCGCCACCAACCTTGGGACCTAAGATTTTATGTCCCTTGTGCCTGTAATTACACCTGCTCACTCACCCATCAAACCGGAACACAATAATACCAAATACTGCTGTTTTGCGGTAGAATATCTGATGAGTGGTACCCTACCCTACCCAGCCTACCCAGACGAGCTTGCACAAAGCTCTACCACAAGTAAAACTGCTTTAGTAACTTATAATTAGCAAGATATTTTGAAATCACAAATTTGATTTTATTTATTTGTGCATGTTGTGTTCACAAGTACTGAAAATTCCAGTACTTTGTTACTTTGTGTTTATTCGACGTATCACTAATTGAGTGTCCAAAATGTCAACATGAGCCAGCTGTAAATACGTATCAATCAGAGACCACTGTCCAATAGTGGCTCGTAATCAAACCTTTGCTACTATTGTTGATTGGAACCAATTTAACAAAGGCTATTCACGTCTTCGTTTGTCATTCACATATATTTCACCAATAAATATTTAATCAATTACAAAATTAATGGCATTTTCGGGTTATTTATAAAAGCCTGTTTTAATGAATTACTTATTTTCAAATAGCGTGTGTTAAGAGTGATATATCCTAAGGGATCTAATCGACTTGGATTAGGACCCAAATCTGTTACTTACATAATGCTAAACGGTCCGTTTTTAATTTAACTATTTATGATATGTATTTCCAATATGATAGTTATTATCGTACTGTATTATAACAATCCACGGCTTAATCCAACAGCTAGAACTATATCTTGTTCATGGTAACGATTATACGTCTGTCATCAAACGTGCTCCATTTATCGATACATACATAAATCGAAAAAAAAATGTTTAACAATCAACACTAACTCTAAGTGTATTTAATTTTAACAACCGACATGTTTCAAAGCCGCAATGCTTAGAGAATCTTTGTTAAACATCGTAACAGCCTGTAAATGTCCCACTGCTAAACTAAGGCCTCCTCCCCTTTTTGGAATACACATGTGTCAGAATTTCAGTGAAATTAGACACATTCAGGTTTCCTCACGATGTTTTCCTTCACCGTAAAGCACGAGATGAATTATAATCACAAATTAAGCACATGAAAATTCAGTGGTGCTTCCCGAGTTTGAACCCACGATCATCGGTTAAGAGTCACGCGTTTTTACCACTGGGCCGTCTCGGCATAACATAACTTATTTATAATTTAACGACGTCCATTCATTGAGCTATTGATTTATAACTTCTCACATCATTGTCGAACGTGTAACGACGAGCGTGACGATATTACGAAAAATTATTTATTATTAAGCGTTTAATTATATATATTATGTGGTTATATTTGTTTTTGTATGTTAAAGGTAGATGTACGGGCAAATGGGCCACCTGAAGTTAAGTAGTCCATCGCCAATGCGCTACCAACCTTGGAAGCGAAGACGTTAACGTCCTTTGTGCCTGTAGTTACACTGGCTCACTCACGCTTCAAACCGGAACGCAACTATAATAGTAAGTATTATACGCAATACTAAGTATTGCTGTTTAGCGGTAGAATATCTGATGAATGGGTGGTACCTACACAGACGGGCTTTGTGCAAGCCCGGTTAGGCAGGTGGTAGGGCTAAGTAAATGTCGATTTATAAGTGATTTTCACCTGGGTTTGGGTACTCTTTTACACGTAATAAGATTATTATTTGTAGTTTTATTATTACTGAGTAATCGCGTCGCTGTTACAATTTGTCACGATATTATAATATTATCATACATATCTAGTTCTCACATATATTTTACGATCAGTCGTCTGCCTTAAGTTTGCCTGGACGAGATCGTTCCGTCAGCGATAAGGCCGCCTGTTGCATCACGCGCAACTTTAGCTAATCGAAATGTATAATTTAGTTTAAATAATGGTTTGCAATAAAGTATATATAAATTTCGGCAGGTTTCATTTGCTACTAAAAGAAGTTCGTGGTGTGTGTGAAATAAAAACTCGTCAATATTTGATATCTGTTGGAATTTTAAAAACTCTGAAATATGAATATATAAATATCGTTACCTGTAATTGGAAATTCAATTCATTTAATTTTTTGTTAATCTATTTATTTCATTGTACTTATATTGTTATTTCTGTTATTAATTCAAAATATAATAATAATAAACAGTATATCTCAATGGCCGTGTGCGCATACTAATTACCAATTTTTGAGAGACTTTTGTTTTGCTTTCATTATCTTCACAACATAACTGAGGTATCTGGACTAAGATATAACTATTCCAAGACATGTTAACGATCCTAAAGTAGCGACAACTTGAACCGTCCCCAGTGGCAATAACATTACTCATAAGGATTTAAATATTTAAATTCTAAGAACGTGTCATTTTAAACAACAGTGATATTAGTTGAACCTTTTGTTTCTTAAAATAAACTATGACTTATGCTTAGAATATTTTCATGTGTAACCACGTTATTTGTGCGTTTTATCTTATGTATTCAAGCTATTGTTTCGACGATTTCATTTGTATTAACGTGGTACACAAGATACTGTTTTATAATTAAATCTCATATAACATTATTTGAAAAGAGAAAGACTTGCTAGAAATTCAACAGCTCTTTGTATTTTGTTCTTAAAACCAGTAAACATTAAATGTCGTATATTTATAATGTACATCATTTTATATGACAATGATTCTTAAGTATTCCTCATGGTAGTAAGAAACCAATTTAACAGCTGCAGAGCATCCAGTTCCATATTACTTTAGGATCCTATACACCTTCGACCCATAAAGGTAACAATAAAAAAAACAACATAGTAAGGCTATGTTTTATAATTTCGAGAATTCCGTCCAAAACACAAGTGCAATCCAATGAGCCATCACGGCTCCATCTTTTATAAACTATATGCGAAATCTGATAAATTAATAAAGTTAAAGTGCTCTCGTGAATACGTTACAAAACAAAACTGCGCTTCGTGTATCATTTAAGCGTGACGTGATTTCATTTTTTAATATTTTCTCCCGTCACGCGTATTTGCGGACAGACACTTTAACTTGATTTATTTTACATATCACTCAAATACTCTTTCATCTGTATGTTAATATTTATATGTATATGGCAATAAAGACCAGAAACTTTAATGATAAATTTTAAAACGAATGCATAACCAAATATGCGTAATTTAATAATACGAAAGTTTATAACGAGATTACTTCGGTACATATTTAATATAAAACTTGTGACATTTCTTGGAAGTAATTTATACGGCCTATATTTATCGTATAAATCATCAGAGAAGAATTATAGCAGACAACATTTTTGGCGACCTTTTTGCCAAAACTGCAGATGTTTTAGGGAAGCTTCCTTCCATGTATAATATGTTGAAAAAAGATTAGAAGGCACATTTCCAGCTGTTAAATTGGTTTGGACTGTAGATTCTGTCAAAAAGATTTAGCAGAAAACTTAGTTCCTCGCCAACGCCAGTCTTAATGCTCTTTTTTGTTTATTTAGCAAAGTTACAAATATTTGCGGCATTTATTTAAATAAAAGTAAATTTAATTAAACCATTATCCTTGTAACGGAATCTGAGAGATTGTACAAAAAGTACAAAGTTTTTCCATAAATAGTACAAAAAGTGCTAGAAAATAAAGCCTTCGTTTAAATTTCAACCCAAAAATACTAAAATACAATTCTTGTTTTAGTCTAGTATTTTTAGAAAAATTACAAAAACAACTTCTTGTTTAATTTTTTTGATGAATAAAATATTCACAAATAACCAAGTCAAATTAGAAAGTAGGTAAACATTGAGGAAATTGATTTAATGTCCATGACTCTACTTTAATAGGATTCGATTCGAAACGGTGATCGTGAAAATAACAATAGTAGTTCAAGAAGTAGAATAACACGTTCTTAATATTTGACCTTTCAAGAAATACTGTTAGAAATCAAATATTATTTTTAACATATCGAGTTTTAACTTTCGTATTTAGATGAAATAGTCTACCTTTTAAATAATATATCACAGAATTTGAATCATATGGACGTTTCTATTCGCATCACATTATATACAATCATATATGTACTTTGTTACAATGTTAAGGCGACACAATACAGGCTATTTCGTCCATGGAGTAACAAAAGACCAACACAGTATTGACGAGGCCTTTGGAAATTTCTTTGTTTTTATTTATTTCAGTAAATCAGCAAATGGGTTTGAGGATTGCCGTCGCCCGTGTCGCCATGGACACAGGCAATCCTTTTATAAAACCTTAGAACCTTTTTGAGGTTTTGTGCATTTCTCAATATTACACTCATATTATTACACACACATTATTTATTTAAGTACATATAAGTTTTGTACACGGCGACCAAGTGCCAAGGCGCGTGCAGGGAATAGGGGCTTTCTTCAGAAATCTTAAACGACCGGTATAAGATCACAAGACCAACAGCTAAACGTGCTTTCCAGAGAAAAGAGTAATTACTGCCATAATCTTAACACCAGAATATACTGATAAACTAGATTTGAACCCAAGACTTCGGAGTCTACAGCCATATCGGATGGTCTTCTTACTAGACTAACGATGCAATCAGTTCGCCTTATTTATACTAGCTAGATCAGTGAGAAATGAAGGCTTTCATTTCGATGTTAGCAGATTAAGATGTGAAGTGACAAAAAGTCCATCACGCTATGATACAAAAAGCGAAATGCGGTGTTTTCTCCAATCGGTAACCCACATAGCCGCGACACGTTTACCCCACAAATAAAGCCTCCGAAGTTACTAACGGTTTATTTACCTGTGGTGCAGATCACAAGCGAGAACGATTAACAATACACATTTAACAAAATAACTTAAGAAAGCACTAAGCACCACCATTCTGTTACATTAACAACCACAAGTTTCACAACACATCACGTATATGTATATATAACATAATATCTTAAGTATTTACAATCAAGGATACTTCATTGGTCTAGTAGCTAGCTTATAATACTGCAGATCCGAGATCCTAGGTTCGAATTCCGAGTCCGCTTCTCTCATTTCGCTTGGCACCGGATTATGAGAGTGGAAGATTAGAGAGTACAACTGTGTTTGCGCACACAATTGAGCACTATAAAATATTGGACAAAGTTGGTTATTTATCGGTCAGCAAATCACTACCATTATCATTATTTTCAATCAATGAAATCTTTACAACTCTAAGTGACTGGGATATGATTTTGTTATGTAAGTTTTTTCTTATATACATATATGATAGTTACCTTCAAACCGAGACGAAGTAATACAATTCGTTTTCATATATCACTCACCAATACTATAATAATAACTAAAACAACAACAAAACGCTCTTTCTCATAACATGGACGTTATATCGTAACGGTTCGCAACGCACGCGCAGCTACGTCGCAACGACTCACGTCTTTCTCTTTCACCCGAACCATACTGACGAGCGTCCGAGCGAGATGGAATAACAATAGCCATTCAAGTCTGGGAAGACGGAGATTATACTGTAATTAGGTGGTATGCGATTAACGAAACGATATGGCAATTGTAGCGAAGGATGTGGGCCATGACAATATTCATATCGAATTAACGCCTTTCTTAATATTAAAAACACGTTATTGATACAAAAATATAATAACAGTTAAAAAAAACAACGAAATCGCGTTCTTGATTAAGTTTATATAATAACTACGATAATTAAATTTAATTAAATGTGTGTATGTGGGTAAAGTAAAATGTCTCACAGCTGGGCTTTAACCCACTCTCCTTTATATGAGGAGCTTCGAAGTTTATATACATGTGGCAGAATGTCATTTGACACATGCAGGTTTCCTTACGACCTTTGAGCCATTATCATGAATCTAAAATGTCATCCTTTGTGGTTATAAATACACTAACTCACCCTTCAAACCAGGCCACACTAGGCACACCAGCACAAAGTCTTACCACCGTATAAAACCCTCCGTTCTTTATATTTCTGTGTCTCAATTTCACACAAAATCCTATTCAAATAGCTCATTCAAAACACCGAGCAATATATCAAGTGTTTATATTATCTAGTCGACGGTGATCCTATCGAGTAAGCTCTCATTCGGATAATACATGTCGCGGACAATTGGCGGGTTGCCAAGAGTGGGGGGGGGAGTCGGCGCTTATGGCGTCACTCGCGTTTAATCTAACGGAAGAAATAGGAAAGATTAGTCATGTTTTAAATATGCAGTTGCAAATTATTTTTCCATTTGTATAAAGGAGGTGGTAAATCTTATAGTAAAGGAAGTTTCTAAGCGATTTATTTGTTGATTTGGACCAACTTGATCCTTTCGAAGATCTTTCCCAATATGGCTGACTATGGATCGCTTGAGAATATATTCGGTCCAACCTTGAACTGAGCTTATCAGCCATATTCTACGCAAGCCGTATTTGTGGGTCCTAATTTCGCCCAGTAGGCGATTTTCGTGATGTCCTTTATGTTTGTAAAGATGGAAGAAAGCCAGTATCCATTTTATTAAAAACATGAAGGCAGACGAGCTGATAGACCATATAAATAAAAAATACTATATTAAAAGTACAACTACCGTGATGTAGCAACAAACTCATATTTTTCCCCACTTAATAAATAACATATGTTAATAAAATACAATTAAATATGTATAAAATATTTGTATTTGTGGTGTAGGTATAAGTAATTGTTTTTTTTATTTTGTAGGTAAGCGCATTGGTAAATGGTCACCACCCGTAGACATTGGCGCTGTAAGACATATTCATTCATAAAAGAAATAGTCCGTACATGTCCGTATGTTATGTCCCTTGGGTTTGTACGTACACTGGCTCACTTGCTCATTATATCATAATACAACAATACGAAATATTTGGCGATAGAATATCTGGTGAGAGGGTGTTACCTACACAGACGGGCTTGCACAAAGCCCTGCCAAAGTAGAATGAGCGGCCAAAAATCAACAAATACAAAATCAACAAACGATATTATTTTATCTATAAAATATAATCTTGTATTTAAGTCACATTTACAAAATGTTTTAACTCATTGTATGTACATAACTTTTTTTTAATCTCTACGTTCTCATTTTGGACAGTTCAAATATTGTATTTTCAGATGCAAAATATAAAGAGTTGATTAAATAACCCTTTGGGATATTCTGCTATAAATGTAACTGGCGTTTTGTTTGCTTCGTTTAAAATCTACACTCTCGTTAAACAAAAAAATATCAAAATGCGAGAAATGGAATATTAGGTAAAATTTGGTAACGTTCAATTTTAAAATATCTAAACGATTACAGTTTAGTTTCATATTTTAATTTTTAACGTCTTATTAAATTTTAATGATTAATTATAACAAGAATCGATAATTTCTGGAAAATAAGAATGTTAGCGATATCATAAATTGAAATTACTATGACGCTGCATATATATCTCTTCTTCTTCTTCTTCCTAGCGTTTTCCCGGCCTAGAAATGCCAGGGTCCGCTTTCCTACATCTTTGCCTCCACTTTGACCGATATAAAGCGTCGATATATATCTAATATATAAAATTATATCTTTGATAAAAAGTCAGATCTCCAGTCAAGTAGGTATTCCTTGATTTTAAAGTCAGTCGGTATATTTTAACCGTAATTATGTATTTGGATGGAACAAAATCATTACCGATTGGAGGTTTTCCATCAAAGGAGTGTTCAATCTCATTAATTTATTAAATTCAAGGTACTCATTCAATGATTACTTTGAATGAAATGCCTCGCTTAATAAAGTTCATTTATTATTCGCGATGTAAATAGGTATTAGTATAAACTTGCTGCAGGCGATAGTACATACAATTTTAGAGGGTAAAATAAATACATAGACTTTCGACTGTTTTACTAATCGTATGAAAGAGAGTATCCTCTTAATTAATTAAATTTTCTTTGACATTACCAAAAATATATTGTAGCTACAACCAGAACTAAAAGTTTTGGCAGATTTCCAAACCTTATGGTTGAACATGGACTCACGACAAACCGACAGTATTTACCTTCAGCGCAAACTGAATTTACAAAATATAACAGACACCCTTATCACGCTGACATAAGATTCAAGTCGGATGAAGTCCGATCAACCGTCCACCACAACACCACAATTGCCAAAGCACGCAAAACTAATGCGTTCCGTGCCACTTAATGTACAACGCATTCCAACTGAAATCGTAAGCCTTTTAAACAAGTACGACTAAGGAACAAATGTACGACTAACGTATGCTAAATTTGTCCGCAATTTCATTTAATTTTTTAATTTTTTACAAGCGTTTATTTTACTTCACGTGTTCGTGCGTGGGTCAACTCTAGTAATGTATGTTAATTGTAAAAACCTCTAATTTATTGTGTGCTCTCGTGTTAAGCGAAGAAAAACATCCCGAACAAACCTATGTGACGAATTCTCACATGAACTGCAAAACTGCAGGAGAGCATTCTGTTGGAATAAGCTTCGAACCTAGCCATGAAGCGTAGACGTCTTTGCCCAGTTGTGGGCAAATTTATTACTTTTATTTTTCTTAATTAAACTGGATGTCTACAGAATGAGCTGACATTAGCGTTTTAGATGAGTATGACGCTTAACTTGCTAAAGTATGTTTTAAGTAATTATATAAAAAAACAAGTATTATCTATATTATAAGTATATCATTAGGTACATAATATGTGAAATTCATAGAATTTTACGCATCAGCTACTTCAAGTTAATAAAAATCCGGACCAATGCTCGTCTGTTATCTAAATGACCTTACGATCACGACACCCTTTTAAATGTCTGTAACATCAGCCTCAGCGCACCCCGTCCCTCCCTCCGCTGTTGTTTATGACATCCTTAAACCTTAATACTCTTGATAGACAGTATTTTAATCGAATTACAAACCTTCTAAATTTGTTCTATTAAATTATCATCTTAAATTTTATCTTTAAAATAATTAACATTGAGTATAAACTTACAGGGGCATTTCCTTTCTGTAAATTTGTAAAGCGAGATTAGGTAAAGATAAAATAATTGATATTAAAAAACGAATTAAGTATGTTAAATCAAAAAATATAAATTCTAAAATTGAAACATAATAAACAATGTTTATCCAGCCCGTGTTGGTACCACCACTACCACGTGACTCGTGAATATACCACTGAGATATATATATTGCAAGGGTTTAATATTAAGGTGAGCGAGCCAGTGTATATGTAAGGATGTATATATAAGGATAAATGACACAAGATGACAAACTTGCCGTGATGAAAAAAATCACATAGCCCAGCAGTGCACAATAAAAAAATTCTGTGGAAGATTCACAGTAACAGCCCGGAGTTTGGTAGTGTGTACATTTGGGAGTGTGTGCCTCAGAAAGCACATAAAGCCGTTGGTCCTGCGTTTGCTTGTGCAATGTATTATGTCCTGCGCAATTGTCTAATATCTCTTGGCACTGGCCGTGGCTGAAATCGACCAGGACATCATCAACATCATTTAAAAAAAAACAATTCTAGTGTTATATATTCACGATGAATAAGTTTACGAGATAAACGCTTTCAAACATACAAATCCCCAATATACTTCCTTATAGGCTTATTTCCTTGTCCACATACTTCTGGTTCCAATCCTTATTAAGTGCCTTTTATTACTTACTATATACTGATCCTCGATGTCTCTTGTTACATTCTTATTACTAATTAAATTAATTATATAATTACCATTGACTGTAATGCTATTTAATAATCATCTTACTAATACACGTTTGTCTTTGTGATACAGCCGTGAATTCCTGGAGCCGTGGATATCAATATACTTAGTGTATACATTTATATATACTATTTCTTATTATGACGATGAAATATGTTAAAAATATTTTATTAAAATCTTTTTTAAATTGATACTCATTTATAAATGGTACGGGATATTAATGTTCTCATTCCATATATCTTCTGAATTTAAAAAATGTCAGAGAAATCGTTCTAATGGAAAACTGAATTCAGCCATTTATCTTAGTTCAGTAAAAATTAAATCGAAGAAGAAAACCATAGAGCTATGTATGCTTATCTAGGGACTTGTATTTTTCGATCAAGACTTTAATATTAATAAAATTATACATAATATTAAAAAAAACGTCGTTTTCTAAAAGAGGTGTTAATATTTTGCACAATTCAATTAATCTCCATGTTGTAAGAAAACGTCTTAAATAATAACATAAGTTGTAGCTGTCAAAAAAATCAAGTTAATCCTATTTAAAATAGACTAGAAATTAATTAGGATGTATTATAGCAGGTATATGTAATCTTTTACATTTATTTTCATGACGGTAAAATATATTAATACGATTATGCTTTTTTCTATTGAAATCCTTTCATAAGCTAATGACTTTCTTTGTTATAATTATTAATTAAAAATTCTATGACCTACTATTGTGTTCTACAACAATCAGCTAACATTAAAGGGATAACAAACTTACGGTATTACTGGTAACGTTTCACTTAATGACAAGATTTGCAACACAGCTCACGATAAAAAAAATTGACGAATTCCAACCATCAAAGGAATGTTTATAAGATTTTAAAAGATATAATTTTGATATTGATTAGAACGTTGAGGAATAAGCCTATTTTTATAATTTGACGTAAAATATTCACTCAAAATCAGATAAAATGTCGTCGAGTCTTTGGAGCGGCTTTTTATAAAAACGATTTTTCCGCTACCCTCGAAATTGACGGGCCGTCATAATGAGAGCGAAGTTTTAGTACGGCTACTCAATAGGGCACAGGCTGCGGTTTACGACTACCCTCAATAAACCCGGACAGACGGACACTTTATGCCAGTAATTCGATTAAAAGACCATCTTCCAGCCATTATTAATTCTGAGGCGTCTTAGATATCATTGCCCCGTTCCCTCCAATAATTAGTACTTTAATTGAACCTTCTTAGATTAGTGGTGTCCTAAATTGTAATGTGTTGTCAGGCGTGTAATCTAAGACGACGTGACCCGTATTAATACTGACTAATACTTCACGTTAAAATAATTTAACATAATTCGTAAATGTTTTGATGAAATTAATATATATATACTTTACTGCATTATAGATAAATATCATTGTTTGTAAATAGGTTATTTAGTATCTATTACCTGTAATGTATGGGTGGTGGTGACCACTTATCACCAGGTTACCCATTGCCTGTCCACATACGTATATTATAAAATATATATACACATACACATACACAGGCAGGAAAATATACAAAATATATATATATATATATATATGCGTACAAAGTGTTCGTTTAATAATTAATAACTTCCACACTGTATTTTTAAAACATAAAGCAATGGTTACCAATCTATAGCAAAAACAATATCAAACCGTACAAGACGCCTGTTTTATTTGATTTAACATCAAGTATTAATATAAATGTAACTTCTATTCCGAAGCGAGACAGACAAAATCAAAAAGGAGACATTATCAAGATAATATATTAGAACAAATAAAATATACTGAGCACGTATCTGAGTTACAATAACGCTCGCAATAATTCTTAATACTAACCATCTTTCTGTATTCTGGCGTCATTTAGTGTTAATAACGTAAGTTAAACTGTGAGCGTTTGCGAAGTTCCGAGTTATTTGGGTACCGACATATTTCTTATCGAAACAAGATTGGTTTCTTTATTTACATTTAGGAACTTTATTTTAGATCAGATCTTTGGTACATTTTTCTCAGGTTCTGTACATAGTTTTTGGTTCGACCAGCAACCAGCCTTGGGGTAACGTGGCGGAGTTAGCATTGATACATCTACAGGTCGTTAATTTACTTTTCTTAATAAAAAAACAATTATAACGTAAAAAAAACAATTATAACGTAATTGTTTTTATTAAATGTCAGAAAAATTGGTTAAGGTCACCTGGCGTTAGGGTTACTAGTGCCGGTAGACATTACCGGTGTAAGAAACATTATTCATTCCAGATAACGTCAATTTCGCCTATCATGCGAACTAAAATGTCATGTATCTTGTGCCTGTAATACTAAAAAAAAAAAAAAAAGTGATAGCTCTTAAGCTGTAGAACAGTTGATAAAGGGGGCTACTTACCCAGAGCTCAAATTCAACAATGTTTAAACTTTCGACTTTGAATGGCGGCTTTTTTAATTTTATCATATGTATAGATTACACGAACGACGCTTTTGCCTAAAACTGGAGACTTAACGAGTTAATTTGATATAATCCAGTCCAGAAAGTCCATCCATCGTTTAATATCATTCGGTCAGAATCAATACCGTCGGGGACTATCTGAAATCTCCATTTATCAGAAGTGTTCAGGAAGGGACTTAACAGGAAATAACGGTAAAACCCAATTGGCAGCTCCATTTGCGATATCGGTAAATCCTTGATCCTAAAATTTGAAATGTTAATTTATAATATGGGACGGCCATTAATCCCAGACTTTGCTGACTTATTTGAATGAAATGATGATTAAGTGTATGTTTTATATTTCATATTAAATATATAAAACTTCAATAGTGAACATAAATCGATAATTGTAAATATAAAAAGTAAATAATAAAAAACACATAAGTAAATACGATATACGACCTTTGAACAAAATTATTTTCAAGCAACCTTATATGTAACTATTGGCTTTATTACTATATTACATTCCTTAAAGCTATGCAATTTTAAATATTTGTACTTTATGGTATCAAAAGACCGAATGGGTAGCCTTTTCATTCGTTAAATACTACATTTTCCTCTACCTACTAGTGAAGGCTTTCAATTGAATTCCACTTTAAGGTGAAAGGGTTCGAACTAAAAGACGGATCCTTCGGTAAAACGCTTAAAACGTCCGATAAAATTGCTCAATAACGCGTGCGAGGCATAATTTCGTGAGTTATTCGCGGTTGTTCGCAGAGAACAATCGCGTGTATAATATTCGTTAATAAACGACTCGACTTGTCAAACGGACAATATCATCGAAGTCGAATAAGTTCTTGCCGGTTTTTTGGTAGAATTTACATTTTGAACCGATGGTAACGCGTCAGAGGTACCTTTATAATAATTATTTAACCATTTAAAAAGTTAACTTGATTTTAGTTCTTATTTTTGATATATAGATCCACTAAGTTAATTGGTTCTTGAACTTGATATTTCATAAAAGTATTTCAACCGCAATATTCTAGGAAAATCATGATGATCTGTTGATTTAATAACATCTAAGATAAATGTCAGATGTAAAATATATCCGAAACGGCGCTCACGATAAATCGATTCGATTTATTCATGTATATTTGATTTTTATTGTGTATTGGAATAGATAATATATAAATACATGAATAAAACACTTGACCAGCAACGGTAACCATTAACGGCCTTACTTTAACAGGTGTTTTTACACACATATTTTCTCTTTCTATCATCGTTTATTTGACATTCGAAAAAAAAGAGACAGCCTCGTTTAATTACTTCGGTCTGTTGCTTTACAATTTGATTCGCGATTGACACGATAAAACGATTTTTGACAGAATCTCTTGGCATAATTCGCATCGTTATCGTTTTAAGCGAGCTGTAAACAAATTATTACGAGTGTCAATAAAAAATAATATAATCAAAAATAAGTGACAATCAAGAGTTGGAGCCTTACAATAAAACAGATATATTCCAACAGATCAAATATAAGATTTAATAAAATAAATTTCATTTAACATAGAATTCGTTTATAATATTATTATTTTTACTGACAGTTACATTTTGATAAGATATATAGATATAATATTTAACCGTTGCCAACGTAGTGTTGAGATTAAATCTCGCATTGTATTTCCAAAATGCCTTTTTACACTCAGCCTCTGAGTGACGATGCGTAATGTCACGGTATGGTCAGGTCAATAACACTATAGAAACACGAACGCCACATTGTTTTGGGTCAATCACTCTGTAAACAGATGAATGCTAATCAAATAGTGTGGTTTATTTTTTTGGCGAACACAGTTGCTAAATACACACATGTATATGATGTGATAATTAGAAGCCCATTGGGTAGATTTTACGATTAGAGACATTTATTTTACCAAAAAAAATACGTTTAAATCACTAACAGAGAAAATTAAAAAAAAATTAGTAGAAAAATTAAAATAGCATACATAGCAATACGATGAATGTTACAATAACCTAATAATGTCAGTACAGTGCAAACAAGTATGAATATTTTGTGATGTGAAGTAGACAATAAAAAATTTAGTGCGTATACAAAATAATGATAACTAAGGGAGGTGACACATTTGATTTATCTGATGTTTTTCAAATAAACGTTACAAAAAAGCGTTCTGAAAATTGAATCGTCATTATTTAACACAACGTGAGAGCACCTCTTTGAAAATAAGATTTACAATTAAGGGCATATTCACACTTATTGTTCTTGATCAGTCCTGCGTTGGACTCTAAACTTATATCAAAGCATCTTTATTAAAAAGGATTCTTTAAATGAGAAAAAACGTTTCGTGGTTAATTGTGTTATAATAAAAGCAACTCCGAGCGACCGAGGTCCTCTCCGATCTAATAATGTAGTTAGTCATAAAGATAGTTGGTATTTGCCTTTTTTCAGGAAAGTTACTTTTATAGATAAAATTAAAAAGCAAAACCTTATCTAAATACAAAATTTAAGCCAAAGAGAGCGGTGTTGTGGCCCACATGTGTAAGGATAACATGTGTTTTCATTCAAAATATCGATGTGTTTTGATTTGAAAGATGAGTTGGCGAGTGTTATAAAAGACATAAGGAATCGCAATTCTGATCATCTGAGCAAAAAATGAACCAGCCCACCAGGCAGGTGTCATGTTTTATAAAAGTTTTTCCCTAGTACTCCAAGGATCAAATGTTATCAAGCGTAAATCTTTAGAAATAGTCAATGTCAAACACTACATATGTATAATCATCATCATTATATCGATTAAAGTCAATCAACTACTGAATCGAAAGCGATTTGAACCTTTTGCATCAACATTCAATCGAATTGAAGCAATTGAGTTGATTCGATGAAAGATTCATCTTTCAAGTTTTGTTGATTCAAAAACATTTTATTTTTTTATGTTTTACTCGACGAGAATCGCACCGTGGACAAGTTTTACACAATCTCGAATCGAACCTTGTATGTCTAGTATCTCGTAAATTTAACAATAATACTTTTTTTTAAATTAAATAATTACAAATTTTTACACTGAAAAAAACCACAAAGGTTTAACTTCAACTGGCTGGGTAAACAATCAATGCCGTAGTTTTACAAACATGATACCGCGCTTCGTGTTTACGTCTTCTTATCAAGTGTTACCAGATCATAAAAATAAATAATAAAGTACAAACTATCTTATTTTTTTGTGTTTCATAAATCTATTCGTCTAAACAAGTCTATTGGTCTAGTATATAAGCTTGTCCTTTAATTTTACTATTGTAGTTACTATCGTTTATTTATTATTATATATTGTTTGTGATACGTATTAATTGTTCAAAATAACTAAATAAATAAAATAAAAAATGTACACCAATGAAAATCATGCTTAAATCGCAATAATCAAACTTTAAGTTATATACTCATTACAAATAATAAACGAATCTTTAAAACAAGTCTATCAAAACGGGTTTAAGCTAATTAGAAGTAACTATATGTACAGTTACAATTGTACATTATTTATAAGCTTGTAAGCTTTTTATTAAATTTACTAACGTACCGACAAAATGGTGATAGACAACCGGAGATGAGTGACGTCACAGGTCATTCACCCAGCTCATTGTATGGTAATCTGTGTGTAATGCCTCTATAATAAGCTGCTCAAATGTTGGCATTTACTATCTCGAATATATGTTAATATCTTATACGACATACGTAGACATCTTCAATTGTTTACACTAGAATACAATGTGTTCTTTTATATAAAAGTACAGTCTATACATATAAAAAACGTAGCGGCGACCGTCCGCCATATTAAATTTCTGGTGACGTCATACAACTTATAAACCTTGGGACGGTTCAACTGCTTCGTTTGTGTAGAATCATATAATCGCAAGTTCTAGTATTTAATCAGAAGGCCCTTATTGAATGTGAGTACATTACATACATTAATTTTATTTTATGAATTGAAAAATAATGTGTCATATTAAAGTAATCTTTTAAATTACAGAGAGAGCTAAACAAGAAAGTAATGGTACAAATACACAATGCCCTACACGCCGCTCACTCTTGACCTCAATCGCTGAGCCCTACAAAATGTATGATTCTATAGCAATTACTTTCAAGGGGAATTTTCAAGAATTTATGTTTTCTTATAATTCGTAACTTTCACCAATATACTTATGTATTAGAAGTTATACGGAAAAAAAGCCGAGATGGCCCAGTGGTAAGAACGCGTGAATCTTAACCGATGATCGTGGGTTCAAACCCGGGCAAGCACCACTGAATTTTCATGTGCTTAATTTGTTATTATAATTAATCTCATGCTTGACGGTGAAGGAAAACATCGTAAGGAAACCTGCATATGTCTCCTTGCATGTAATGTCTGCATCTCGGCTTTTTAAATTTAATGTTATCAGGATTATTATTGTACACAGAACTCTTAAATTTCTCAATTTTTATAACGACGGCCGATATTTGTGAATAGAGTTTGTGTAAATATTTATTAGAATAATAAAAGCAACAAGAATGTTATCAGAGCCTACCATAAATCAAGGAGCGTTAGGTGGTGATACGGACCGACGGTGGATTTTATTTATTATTCAATATGCGCCCGACACCAGTGTCTAATGTAAGCTATATTGCTTTGTTTCAGACATTTGACTAGGTTATTTCATTTTGTGGAAATCTTACACACATCTCACGTATCGACACACAGGCCACAATTTGATACAAAAGTAACAGTTGTTATTATCACAACATTAATACGTCTAATATTTTTAATTTTAATTTTATTTTTATGCAGTTTTGTATTAAAATTGATTTAATACAAACCTGCTTTTAAGGCAAAGGACAGTCCTTTTGCGCCTGTAATATATATCAACCGAATTTCTTTTTTTATTTTCTTTGTTGATTAGCTTTAGTTTTATTAATAATAAAATAATGTGGATAAAGATGTCATTTCGTATATATTTTCCTAAATTTTTCAAAAACGATTACAGTTAAATTATAATAACTCTAGTATATTCAAAAATGTTCGCCCATCGAAGTGTTATCTTAGAATGTCACAAATAACACTTAAAACTACTTTAAAAAATAACTTAAATAACCACTTTCGTTATTGTTTTTTTTTATTATATAAGCTAGCGCTTGACTGTTATCACACCTGATGGAAAGTGATGATACAGTCTAAGGTGGAGTGTGCTTGCCTAGAAGATGCCTATTCACTCTTGCCTTGAAGGTACCCATATTGTAGGCGGTGGGAAAACGGAGGTCAGGAGGGTATTCCAGACCTAAGCGGTGTAATATCAGAAACGTAATATCTTAAGTACGTTAACTATTATTAGAATGTTTTTTTAACAATTAACTTATTACTTACAGCTTCACGTATTGTAGATGAGGTAGGAGTAGAATGTTACCTAAAAAGACAAAGATACGCATTAAACAACAATTTACAGTTAAAAATCAAATATGGTATTATTGTATAATTTCATCTCAATCGGTTGTGTGGAACTAGCTTAAAATTCAGTATAATTTGAAACACACACACACACTGACAAGTGGAGTTAAATAACAGTATAAAACAAGAATAACTTCATTTGCTATAATTTATTTTGCTTATTTTTTTCTTACATACAACTAAATCCTATGCAATGTGAAAACTATATACGTAATGAGGTAACACACAGGGTTTACTCTTGCATTGATAATATTATGGTCCCTCGTTAAATATAATTATTTTGTACGCGTGTATCCAGGGACACTCCTAAACGGCTGGGCAGATGTTTGAGTAGGTTCCTGGTTTAGATTGGACTCGGTTGGTGGCGCTGCGATCGAAGATAAATAAAATTCTAATTTCACCCGTACGAAGTCAGTACGGACAGCTAGTATTATTTGGTTTACACTTGAGTACAAATTCTCTCGACATGGTCTATCATGAGATTACAAAGTATTACCAAACATCTACATAAGTGCAAGCAATTACTTCTCTCAATAAGGTCGTATAACTTAAAAGGGTGAGTAGGTTTTCGTTTCTACGAACAGTTATTTCATAGGAAGTGATGTAAATATTTCTCCTCAAGCAATTGCACACTGATATAATAAAATTCTAAATACCTGTGATATGCCTTTTAAAGTAACTTGCGCTTAATATTGAACTAAGATTATAATAATTTGTATAATTTATGAGGTACACATGAGAACAGATTTGGAAAGGGCGTTGGGTATGAATCGACAGTTGTCAAATAGCACAACCGGTGCCAATGCAGGGGAAGGAATCACATAACATTAATGAGACCGTTTCGAGCATTATACATAAATTTACAAATAGTAATTACGCAGCGGTTCTTTCCCGTAATTACAAGTTTTATCCGCCATCTCAGTAGGGCTTTGTGCAAGCTCGTCTGGGTAGGTACCACCCACTCATAAGATATTCTACCGCAAAACAGCAGTACTTGATAGCCAGTGTAATTACAGACACAAGGGACATAAAATCTTAGTTCCCAAGGTTGGTGGCGCATTGGCTATGTAAGCGATGGTTGACATTTCTTACAATGGTAATATCTAAGGGCGTTGGTGACCACTTACCATCAGGTGGCCCATATGCTCGTCCGCCTTCCTATTCTATAAAAAAAATCGAATTAAGAATAATTTACCTCTATGAGAATTTCGGCTACGTCAGCCAATCTGAAATACTGTTTACACCGATGTTATGCAAGTGTGTGCGCAAGTATATGTGCGTCCTCTGTTCCCTCACAATCATAATCCAATAAGACACTAGTCCGACACGAACGTAGAGAGAAGGTTCGCTATACTTGTTTTCCGAGATGAGAAATCCAAGAGAAATATTTACAAAGAAACATTTACATTAATCATAAATAATTCAAATACTTGTGATTCTAACTCACAGATTGAATAAATCGTTCATGTATTTACAATGTTGGATAATCGATAATTACACGAACAATGTACCTTATAGTTGTAATCACACGTTTAGAACTTAAAACCATAATAGAACATAACTTATGACCATTGTAAGTAATCGTTTACGATTCTAGAATTGTCCATACATGTCATATCTCGTATATAAAAGAATAATATTGATATTTCATTATTAATTTACGTGAATAATTTTGTATTTAATATGAAAAGTTATATTTTGAAATAGATCGACTTTGCAAGAATAAATAAAGATAAAAGAAAGTAACCCTACGATATTATATTAATAATAAATTTACTTGATTTGTCTTATGATTTCAGAATAAATATTGCTAGCACCCTAAAAGCATTATTTAATGCCTTAATTACAAACTAAAGTAAAAATACACAGTACAGTACAGTAACAGCCTGTGAATGTCCCACTGCTGGGCTAAGGCCTCCTCTCCCTTTTTGAGGAGAAGGTTTGGAGCTTATTCCACCACGCTGCTCCAATGCCGGTTGGTGGAATACACGTGCAGAATTTCAGTGAAATTCGACACATGCAAGTTTCCTTACGATGTTTACCTTCACCGTCAAGCACGAGATGAATTATAATAACAAATTAAGCACATGAAAATTCAGTGGTGCTTGCCCGGGTTTGAACCCACGATCATCGGTTATGATTCACACGTACTCACCACTAGGCCACCTCGGCTTTTTTAAAAATACACATCGATTAATAACAATAGTTTAAACGTTCCCCGTATTACTTGTGCGTTACCAGCTTCCAATGAAATTAACATTCCGAATCGTTTTAGCAATTCAAAAAAGCTTTATCGTTTGTTTTGTTTTAACGCGTATATTTGCGTATTATTTATATTTTACGTTTTCACAAAATCACTCTTCGAACTCATTTTTATTTTACGTTAAATGATTCATGTCGTAATCTATATATGATTATACATATTTATTTTATTATCAAATATGTTATATATTTTTAAATGATCAGATACAATATATTATGGAAATGATTTAAACAGCAATTACTGCAAACATCAATTAGGAGAACATGAAAATCACGTCACATAAAGCGGGTAAAACCGCGAAGCGCAGCTACTTATATGATAATTAACGTTTTCGACATCTTCGAATATGAGTTTTATGTATTACACTTTAGTAGTTATTTTCAGTTTAACGTTACACAATACGTCTTTTAGATTTTATTACAGGACTACTGTAAATGTCTATTATTGCAAGCCGAGTTATTGACTGTTCTCTCTCTCTCTTTCGTAATGATACGAATATTTCATAAAACGAACTCGTTAAAATAAACGCATCAAATAGGTCAATGAGTGTTAAAAATCAGCAGAACTTAATACATTTTACATTAATAACTGCTAATATATTAGAGCAAGAGGTACGATCGCACATGGATCTGTGTCCATCGTCGTAAAATATATAATCCAAAAGGGCTCCAAGTAAATCGAATTCGCTTATTAGTTTTAACTGTCGTTAACTATTCCATGATACAAATTGTTGTAAATAAATTCTGTAATAAAACGTCATTACCTTCTTTCATATTAATTATCTTCATTTGCCATAATAAACGAGATCTTTGTTTCTGTAACATTTTTACGGCGAAACTGCTGATAGTTGATTTAACTACAACGACTTTTATTATCAAGTATAAATTATATTTACATGTAATAATTGTTTATATTAAATAATTCCAGCCTACCTAGTTTCTTGTTCATCATGTCGCGGAATTTGCCTTGTCTACTTGTTTATAGACAAACTTACGATTAGAAAACAAGAAATTCTAAGGATAGAACCGAGTATCCTGCAAATAAACGTGACAATTTTAAGGTTATCGCAAAGACAAATACACAATAGTCTTTGTTTGATATTGCAACAACCTTGGGCGCTTGCGCAGACGAGATGACATCAAGCTGTACGTTCACGTCTTTTAAAGATAAAAATTTATTACCTTTTAAGTTATTTTTACTTAACGCTACTGATAGTAAAAGATTGTCTAGTATTTACTCGTCAGTATTTTGATTCTCGTTCTTATTGAGCATCATCATCATAGGTCTTGCTTAGGTCTACTCTTAAGGTGCTGGTTCCTTAATCCTACAATGGGACATTTAGAGGATGTTATTTTACTGATCACTTGCCGCTAGGGAGCTATTGAGTCTTGTATTTGATTATAAATTACAGAACAATCTTTGAATTAACTAAAAACAGGAAGTAAAAGTTAAAGTAAGTTAAGTTTTTTTGAGTCTTCAAGTTATTTTAACAGAAAATAAGAAAAAAACGTTGGGACGCCTCAGGTTTAAATGCTAAATCACATTTTTATGGGATTTCAATGAAGAAAATTTATTTAAAAAAAATTGACCTTATCACGACCCCTTAAAGAATATACCTATTATTTTGAACATCGCAAATTAATACAAGGGTCTATAATACCATCAAAACCTAATAGTCATTTCGTTTGCGTCAACAAAATATAAATATTATACTGTTCTATATATAGTTATATGTATAGTTCTAACTTTTAATTTGTTTTACGCCACGAACATCTTGGACAGAGACAAATTCATTTGGCATACCATCAGGACGGAAGCCAGTATTTCCGTGCTACGTCTTGTGCATAAACAACACTTAACAAAGACATCCTACACTACAACTTAACGTCTGTAGGAAAACCGAATGAAACAAATTAAATTCTATTAGGAATTATAAACAAGTAATAATTACATTATTTTTTAGTAATAATAATTAATTAAATTATACTTGACACAAGTTTACACGTAAATTTATTCAGAAAGGTTAATTACAGGGAAGGACCTGTGACGTGCCTCGCGCATTATCACCCCCTTAAAGGGGGGGATTAAGTTTAATAAATAGCCCTCTTAAATATAGCTGCATACAATAACGTTTGCGAGAGGTTCAATATAAAATATATTCTAATTTTAAATTTTATATAACTTTAATCTGATTATCATCATTAATATAAATGTGATCATAATTGTTAATCAACCACGTGTCATACGCTTGCGTCCTATCAGCGGCGGCTATGGCCATGTATCATACTAAGATATTGCGATGTTATAATTCAAATTCAACCGCTGCTACCGAGATATTTAAATTATATAATTTTACGACACATAATAATTATATTATAAGATCAGAATTACGCAAGATAATTCTGTAATTATTATATTAAAATAAACTTATTTCTAATTTTTCGCTATTTTTGTAGTAGTTTGTTTTAGTTTTAACATTATTTTATTCATAATGATAAAAAAGGTATTAACTCGCTTTAGGAACTGTCTCCGAAAGTGGAATTTCGTAATTATTTTTTAACTAGTTTCCTGATGAGTTAGACTAGCAATTTTGATATTTCGTTTATTTTGAGTAAAATATAAAGATATAACTATGGTTTATGAGGATATCAAAATGTAGATACTTTTTATAATATTCTTTTTAAAAAACGCTAAAGATATATTTTTTCAAAATGCTTTTTAAAAATATTTTAATTAATTTAACTAACATAAAATAAAGAATAATAATAATCAAACAAACAATAACATTGATCAAATACCGAAACCATTTTTCATTTAATTGCCTTTCACAATAATGGTATAATCTATGCCTAACTCATTGTTCTATGTTCCCACAGATAACACATAACGCAATGTCTGAGTTTTTTTAATGCACAATAGATGTCGACACTTGTACATGAGCTGTCATTGTGATGAAAGTGTCATATTTAATTATAAATATGAAGCGCGGGAAATGCATTTACAACGTTTCATTTGATTCAATTTTTTTTAATATAGTATTCAGGAAATTACACACATTATTTTACTTTTACCTTCTCCATAACGTGATTTTAGAGAAAAATACAAATTTTTGTTCCTTATTTTTTATGTTTAAAATAATCTTCAGTGAGGCTTTTAAATTTCTCTGAGATAACACTCATTCTTTGTAGATAGTTTATTTTAAAGTTAAGATTCAAAAGAATTTATAAAAATATTAAAAAAAAAAGAATTGTTGTGCAATCGATCATGTGCGTGAGTCGGTAAATATAACTTGTATAAACCAGAAAGTATTGCTTATAGAATCTTTCCAGCGTCAAAACAAAATGGTTTATACACACTCACAGCCACGCGAATGTCCGCTAAACTGTGCATTGTACCTAACGTTCGGAAATCGTTTTTTTTGCATCAATTTAACTACGTTTCAAGTATGAAATATTTCACCATGTGGCTAAACACGTTAGAGATACACATTAACGCATAAAAAGTCCTTAATCTACCACAATTAGTGAAGCTACCGGCTTTATAACTAGTCTAACCAGTAAGCCGGTACAAACTCTAGTGGGACTCACTCACACAGACAACCCATGCGAGTGTGTGGTTAGGTATGCGCGCGCGCCGGTGCCAGCCGGTACCGATCACGATTTACTACCATTTAATAGCTACGTATATGACAAAAGTTCCGGCTAGTACGAATGGATTGAATCTCGAGATATTATATTTAAAAAAATCATCTCATACATATATATAATAGGTAAATACATAAATAAATAATTAATAAATATACTTTATTGTACACCGAAACAAAAAAATAATAATACAAGAAGTAACACAACAAAATAGAAAACACGGTACAAAAGGCGGTCTTATCACTAAAAGAGCGATCTCTTCCAGACAACCTTTGGATAGAGGACATTGAATACTCTAAGAAAGGGGTACATAAATGCACCCTTTTAATTATTTCTTTTAAAGCATAAAATATAGTTAATTCAATTATTTGTTCTAAACAAACTATCTAAATTGCGTAAAATTAACGTTTTATTAATATTTGCGTCATTATTAATTTTGGTTTTTTATTTGCCAAAAATTGAGTTTTCAAAACATAATTAGACTTGTAGATTATCTCAAACTAACAGAAATATATAGATTCAAATAGAATGTCCGTTACCCCTTAATTATTTTATAAATACGAATAGTATTTTATTTCTAACAGGTACCGAGCGGTCCATAGATTACAAAAGGAAGGAACGATAACTTAGCCTGGATTGGCTTATAAAGAAGTATCAACAAGCGAGCTAGTGCTAACAACGTGTACTATAATTCATGTGATTCTTCTCTATAGAATCTACATTTAAGTGTTTAAAAATATGTTTAGACTTAATTCAGTTCTTATCTATGGATGGCGACGTACTACGTCCATTTCCATTGTCCGTTCCCATGGTTACTTCCCTACCGTCTTTATTTCATTATATTAAAATACGCATGTCGTGCCAAACAGAATACTGAACGTGCCCAAGCCAATCATGACCTACTTTGGTTCTCGAGGTTCTTTATACATTGTGTTCATATATAAACGACATTACTTACCGTTATATTGTCATAACACTATAGTGCTAGACAACTACGTGGAACGTGAAAAGGAACGTTAATTCCAATATAACTGCTGGGATACCAGATTATGATTACCATCCCACATGCAAAACGATGTTTCGTACAACACCGAGCACGATATTATCAACACAAATTATGCACATGTTGCACAGTAATGCTTGCTCGGAATAGAACTTGTTATCTTCGGTTAACATCCACGTGTTCTACCCACTGGGCCGTCTCGTCTCTTATATAAAAGCTTCGTAACATAATTTTTATTGTTGTTCCGGTTGGTGAGGGTGAGCCAGTAATTACAGGGAGGTTAAGTGCGTTGATATTTCCTAGTACCGATGTCAATTAGCGATGGGGGCCCCATCTTACCACAAGGTTCACTCGACAGCCTTTGATTTAATTAAAAAAAAATCCTTTTTATAATATATATAACTAATAAAAGCGTTGATTTTTATGCGAAGTTGAAGAGAATTAAGAATGTAATTATGTATTTATTATGGAAACGTGGTTTTGTGGCGATAAACAAGGCGTTCATATCTTGGATCAAAGTCACTTTGAAACGTTATTGGTCATATGGAAATTTGTATATAAATTATATATAATACATATTTTGTAATTATTTTGTCTCGAAGCTAGTTTATGAGTTATTGGATTTTTCTGTAAAAAATTCTTAACTGTGACTTTGGAAGCCGGTAGTAACTACTCTCCCGTGCACTCTCGGTTCGCCTTCCCATGGGATTATGAGATCTCGGGTAGAGTCAGCACAAGTCAGTCGTCTTTTATTTTTAAAAGTCACGCAAATTCGACCTTGAATCTTCACTCAAGAAGTATCAATTGAAAATAATATGTTCATTATTTTTTTAACTACATCAAAGAATAAATAAGATCTACTACTAGTCCTACTAGTACTAGTCGATGAATAGAAATAATATTTTACATTGACTGTATATAGCCGCAAAATGTATAGTGCATGTTGGAACCGTTTTTGCTAATTCGAAACAAAAACTCATCAGATCGCATCAATTTTTTGGAATGGAAATCCCAAAGAGGATAATGGAATTTGCAAACATCAACCACTTAGCTATTAAGTATTGTTAATTTCTTACGTAAGCCGAGTTTTTTGTCAATAATTAATTATGTATTGTAGCACAAAATTATAATAATGGAATGGTTTTTAAATTGAGGAAAATTAACAAAAACTTCTTTTTACATCTTAGCCTCATACTCATATAAATGTTTTCCTCACAACTCCGTCTTCGTGACGTCCTAGGAAATGTCAAATGGATACTCGTACGGCGTCATTTCAATCATTTTATTGCCTATAAAAAGGTAATACGACCTTGGTTAACGTAAGTATCATCTTTTCACGGTAGCATCCCGTGGCGCTCCTCATTAAGACGGAAAGGGTATCGCTGTTTTTTTAGTGGGTATTCCGATGTTCGGGGCGCAATCGGCGCCTTGGACACAGGCGAGTCCCACATACCCTCCCACTAGTTCCCGTGGGGGAAACGCGTAAAGCGTTTTTTCCAGCGTTAAAAAAAAAGTTATCATCTGTAGCACAACCTGGGAATGAAACGATCGCCTCCAGGTTGTTTCAAATAAAAAAAGTATATATAATTTGGCTATTGTTGTACATTACTTATTGTAAAGGACGAGATACAAAAAAAAAACCTGCTGAGTTTCTTTCGCCGGTTCTTCTCAGGTCTGAGATGTTTTTTCCGAACCGGTGGTAGATTTACGACAATCGATAAGCAAGTGTAACGTTTCTATATTGAATAAAGATTTTTGACTTTGACTTTCCTTCATGATTACAGAGTAATTATAGACACATGTAACACAAAAGGATGGCGAATTGACGATGTAAGGAATTGTAAAAGAATCTGCGGCCTATTTGCCAGCCTGCCTAACAATTTTAAATAAAGAAAATCTATCAAGCTGAGGTCACATCAGCTACTATATGTTGACAGTCTTTATTCGCACTCTTGATCGAACAAATTACTTGTCGCTTTGCAGACACTTTCGTCGTCGCCTCGCTTAATCGTGCAGGTGTGTCGGATCCTTAATATGTAGATGTCGAAAATCGTCTACTCTGGCGTTCGGTCGTTAGCTTAATGGCATAGAACAATGTTGAGCAATGGCAAATTGGTGACATATTGAAAGTTGTTATTATGTTTGATATTAATTGCAATAGTTTATAATTCTACATAGATACTAACTAATAAGAAATACCCGATGAACGTTAACTGTAAGTAAACATTTTTTTTCCGTCAATTCCGTAAATTTAACTGTTTTTTTAGTAATTGCAAATAGAAAAAAATTAACATATACCAAACCTAAGCACAAAGGTTTTTTTTTATCATCTGTCTCTTTATGCCAGAACTTCTTGTTGCAAGTTGCCTGAAGCCACTGTTCTTATAATTTTATTTGTAGTAGTCGTATGTGGTTACATCAATGCTTATATGCTTATAATAGCAATCCAATAATCGATAAAACTGATATACAGCAAAACAATTGAAAAATCAATTTCAAATCAGCCAATGTTCGTCCGTGTAAGCGATTCATTAAAACTTTTCTCGAACGAAGCCATCGATAATTGCTTCATGGCGAAAGTGTTCGAGACCACAGTATCCGTCTAGTATTCCATGACGCAGCGATTTTTCTCGGCACGAGTTTAACGAACTGTCTTGAAACGTCTAACTTGTTATTGATGGATCCTAAATCAACTAGAACTAGGTCTTTACCTGATTATGACTCAAACAAGAAGATAACATATTTAAGGGTATGATTACCACCATAACTCCTAAGGTTCTTCCTTAAGTTCTAATTATCCTTACTAATATTAGACACGCGAAAGTGACTGTTTGTTTATGTATTTATTTTTCACATATTAATTACTGAACCGACCCTCATAAAATTTTGCAGACAGAAAGTTAGGGACATAGGATCCCTAACGCTCCCCCCATCCCTCTCACGCGGACGGAAACTAGTAATAAAACATAGAGCAAACTACGTGAAAAGTGAATTAAGCTTAATTTAGTTCGCGCACAATATGTATTTCATAAATGTATGTATCAATATTGCAAATTTCAGTTCAATAGGCTGGGTGAGGCCTTGTAAAATTCAATTGAAGGACTCAAAATTCGAGCAGATAAAATTAAATAAAAGCTCTTAAAATTGTGAATATCGCCCGCTTTTTTAGTTACAATAGCCATTCATACTTGTTATAATAACGGTTACATTTCTGTGGTTTTGAATTTCGTGGTAACCAATACCTGTATTTAATAGTTTAATTGCCATTATCTGTATCATGTTTCAATTTAAATATCAATATATCGTCATGAGCGTTTAAAATGTAAATTATTAATTATACTTTTTTCACACTCATTATTGAACCTCCTTGAATAAACTGTAATGCATACGCCATATACTTATTTAAATAAATTAAAGAGTTGTTTAAATATAAGAATTAAGAAAATTAAAATTATTTTTAATGATATTTATTTCAAAGAACATAATATCCATTGGGCTTCTTGTAAAAACCGAATGACGCCATTTTTTTAACATTCGCAACAGGTAACCATTAAATTCACGTGAACAAAAATAACACTACAATAATTTAAATCAAAGGCAATGCCATATTTGCTTCACTTACTTTAGCGAAGGAAAATGAATCTTATATGTAGAATATAAGATACATGATACAATATCACCCAAAATTTAGCAACCGAGTCATTGACCCTCGTCTGATCCGACATGACAAGTATATAACTAGATTCATTGCTTGCTTTGTTCGTAATATCTATGTGAGACTCGCAGTGACGGGTCAATGTAGGTGGAACAAAGGAATTGATGTCGTATGCATCATGCATGGATAGGTTAGAACTTTGACAATTGCAATTTTACTGAAAATCTATGAAGTTCACTTGTATAATGCAAAGCAAATTTATACAACGATATTTGATATTTATCGCAAAAATGAAAATAATAAAAATAACGAATGATTGGATCCACGTGGTGGAAATAATCAAAATTGTTGAAAATTTAAGAAATTTATTATCACTGATTTCTATTTTTTTTATTTAAAACACTAAAGCTCGTCATTAGTACACACAAAAAGCAAATCAGATAAGCAAAAGGTACTGATTTGTCTGCTATGTTATTTGTCTGTCTGTTTATATACAGATATTGTATTATTAATAACAATCAAATTACTTGTCGTTAGTAAAATAAACTAGGTGAATAGGTAATACATGCATTTGTCATGAATTTCCGCATTCGACATTTTAATGTATATTTGCTGACAATAATTTTTAGCACATTAATGAAAAAAAAATTAACAGTCAGCGAATTCGCTGGTTGGAGACAAATATATTGTATTTATTTAAAAATTAAATTATTCTTTGCTAATACATCTGTATATTAACATTCGATAAACTGATACATATTATATTTTCGACTGTTTCGCGTAACTCCTCCAGTTTGATGTGATTTGAGTTTTGACACAGGACATATGTTATTATAATCAATGTTCCATTCAATACATGTAAGGGAAAACAATTGAAATTTTTCGTTAAGGCGTTTCGAAATGAAAGTTAAAAATAACAGTATTTTAACATGCCACAGTTTTTTTTTTATAGATCACGGCGGACGAGCATATGGGCCACCTGATGGTAAGTGGTCACCAAACGCTCTTAGAGATTGGCTCTGCAAGAAATGTTACCCATCGCTTACATCGCCAATGCGCCACAAACCTTGGGAACTAAGTTGTTATGTCCCTTGTGCCTGTAATTACACTGGCTCACTCACCCTTCAAACCGGAACACAAATTGTTGTGTTGATATTGATCAAGTACTGCTATTTTGCGGTAGAATATCTGATGAGTGGGTGATACCTACCCAGACGAGCTTGCACAAAGCTCTACCACAGTTGGGTTTAGATCCCAATATGCAGCTCTATTTCGATATACACTCGTAGCAGTTTTTCATCACATTTTGAGGATTTAGTGCAAACCCATCTGCCCGTATCCCGTACCGATCAACGGTACTTGCTACTTAGTATTGTTGTGTTCCAGTTTAAAGTGAGCCAGTGTAATCACAAAAGAGAAGAGATTTTTTTTTAAGTTTCCGATGTTGGTAGCGCATTGTCGAGTATTATATATTTCTCACAGCGCCACTTATCGGATGGCATTTGCCCGTCTACTCAACTGCTATAAATGAAAATAAAAAGCATTAGAAACGTTTTGTAATACATGTACTATATATCTAAAAAAAAAAGACATGGGATGTGCGCTACGGTGCACTATCAGCCGACAGAGTACGAGCGTACCGCGGGGCGCGATGTTGAATATTATTAACGACCTGCCAGTTTCCTTAATAAAATATCTCGGGGTTAAACCATAATGATACGTCTGCTACGTCTTAGTAGTACTTCAAAAAATTGACAAAACATTTATCTTGTTTCAAAAAATTTTGAAATGTCATAGCTACCTTTAAAACAATTTTATTCTATAACATTTTATAAAAACTGACTATAAAAAAAACCCTCCATGATTCTCGTAATCATCGCCGTAACACTTCCTGAAGTTTCACCGATCGCGTGCCAGCATTGCCAACCAATACAATCTATATTGTTGCGCTGTTTAATTGTTATTACCTAACACATAACGCTTCCTTTCCATATTGGGTAACATCGCCTTTTAAAGATTGGGGATTAAAAACACGAATATATTATTGTAAGCTAATGCATATGCGTAATTAATGATTAATGTACGTATCAACTGTGTAGTTTATTGAGAGTCCTTTTTTATTTCGTTGTATATTTTTCTTTAACAAGATTAATAATATTAATAAGATGTATAAATCTAAAAATACAAGTTTTAGCGATTATAGTGTTATTACACTAACGCACCGCTTTGCGTTCGAGGTGGCAAATAAACTTGTGAAGGTATTCAATTCTAAAACTAAACCCCACAGATTATATAAAATTTACAAATCCATTCATTCAAAGCTAATAATAAAAATTTATAACAGCTTTTCTGACGCGGCTCCTGTGACAGAAACCAACTATTTCAGACCTACTTTGAAACCAATATTATACCCATCACAAGATTGAAGTCTTTCCTTTCTGGTTGACTTATTATCTACTACTACTATTAAGACAGCTCTTCGATTATCAATAGGACGATTAGTTGATGCTGCATAGCATTATGGAAAATATGAAAGAAGATTTTTTGTTAATTTTGACTTTGTAAAAAAATATTTATAAGATAGTACTTTTCCTTAACAATAAATAATTATTATTGAGGACCCCGTATCTCAAGCCCCGTACCTCGATTAGCGGTTACAGAGTTCAAGGTGATGCAAACCAGTCTGCTATCTTGCGTTCTTGTTGTACACCATCGGTCAAACAAGGACGACAGATGTTTATTACATAAGAACGATTTGAATTTTTTATTGCACGAAAGCAAGCAATTGGTTTTTTGCTATTTAATTTTAAAACATATATGTTCTATGAATCTAATGCTAATATATCTCGGAGTTTGAAGATTAAATTTACGTAGCCTTTACACCAAAGAGTTACTCCAAATCTAGATACTACTTCTAAACTGATATGAATTACACCAACTGATTTAAGTTGTGTGAATAACGTGTGTAATGTACTACTCTTTTTCAATTGAAATTTTTAATTAGTAACATAATGAAATCGCATCAAGCGTTCCGTTTCACGTTAATAAATTAATTAAACTGTGCGATAATAATAACTTCCTTGGTCATTTTTTCACTTTAATAAAAAATGAACACGATTTGCAATGTCAGTGCACTTTGTCAATACAAAGGCTGGTTGGAACAAATATATATCGGTACCTACACCACATGTCATTATTTACTAGGTGTTAGTATGCCAGTTAACAACCTTAAATGGAACTGAATTTATATGTCTCGCCAACTCTCAACCGAGTGATTTATTTAAAAAATATATTTGCAATATTCAGTGTATGTATGTCAAAGACACGTCTCTACTTTTTCACATCATCGATGTATCTCTTCGGACTGTATAAGGCAGTGAACGTTTTTGTCGTCGTTCGATTTGCTGCTTACTAGTGCTTCGTCAATAGAAGGCCTCTGGCCCATCATCGTGATGTCGCGTGATGAATCTAAACCAAGTAAATGTAAAGCAATAATGCCGGCTTTTTATTGTGCGATATAATATCACTTATCGATTTTTTATCCAAAACTTTGAATTCGGTCAATCAAGCGATTTCTCCTCTACTCTTTGTAACTCTTCATGCATACGACGCCTGCCTGTCTGTCAGCTGCTGGGTGAGTATATATCTACTACTCATATTATAGAGCAAAAATGTGTAACTTTTCTAGAAAACTCGGTTAAGACCCTTCCATTTCCACAAAATCAACTTCGTTTTAATAATACACATATTTTTAAATATTTCTTGTATAAATATAACATATACTATATTAAATAAACAAGTATTTGTAATACAATTTCGTGCATCACTGCTTAGAATCGAATCAGCAGATATATAATATGTTATCTGTTGCAATTTTGCTAGAGTGAACCGCGACCCGAAAGACCGTCCGGTCGTAGGTGCGGCCGGAGCATTAGATTTATCTTGTGTGTTCAACAACACAGCTATGTTGTTTATGACGCGTGTCATCAAAGGGAAAACTGTTGAAGTGTTAACGCACGGTTAGATTGAGGCGACATATTTATTTCCTATAAATTAGTTTTCCATTTTTATTATAAATAATAAGTAATTGCTTTTACCTACATCGAGTAAGTCAGGACGGCACAGTGGAACCTTACCCCAGAAAAGATGTCTCAACTATGTGAACTCAAAAGCTTGGCGTTATAAGTTTATGTTATGTTTAATATTGACTTTGTTTCATTTGGGTTGTCGCTGCTTAGTGATGAGATCACGTTATTGTGCATCGAAGACAGTTCCATATTATTGAAGTAAAGAATATTACTGATATATATACCTCGTTGGTTAAGTCACCAGTATGGCTTTTAAGGATACAAATCCCGAGGTTCAAAACTCGGGACTGACCAATAGATATCTGTAGGTAGCAGTTCGTAGTCTAGAAGTTGGAAATGTGAACTCCCGTGCCTCGGCAAGCCGTTTAAACTGCGAACCTTCCTGCATCGGATTTTTAAAGGTGAGGAGAGAGTGCTCGTATTTGCAATGTATTCATAAAAAAACGTAATTTATTTTTTGTATCTTATTTACTAATTTGCTAGAGCTTTGAGTAAAAAGAAAAATAGTACACGGAGCACGAAATACTTTTCGACATTTTTTGAGCCCAAACCAGAAGCAATTGTTTATACTAATGCAAGCCTACTAATAAGAATAATATATTCAAACTAAGTTAATTTAAGGTCGATTATTTATTAAATGCAATAAACTAATTAGCTATGTGAGTGCTAAACAAAGTCTAGGTGTAAGCACAAATGTCACTTGTAACCTACATTGTTTTTATTGGGGTCAATCACATTTCACAACAAAACATACCGAATTTAAACCTTACTCATTTGCTTTAAAATTTAAAATCAAATGGCAAAAGTGTACTTCATTCGGAGATTTTCTCAATACGAACTGGTTAAGATACAATCAGCGGATGAATATGGTCCCTATTGGGTCGAAATAAGATCTGTTTTAACAAAGGGATGTTTTTATTGGTGTCAGTACCGGAAGCGGCTCGTTTAGTGGCGACACGTCGAGACGAACTGGCTTCCGGCGGTCAATGTCGAATGTATGTAACTGATGAATCAGGGATATGATACTGTGTATGTGTGTGTGAACGATACACATGGTTATTACACTTGTATTCATATTAATAACTAAAGAAAAAATATTTTCATTATTATTTCATGTTCTGCATTGAAAAATAACTACTTCGACTCGTAGAAAATCCAATTTGGAATTAAAGTTTAACCTTTGTAGACGTCTCATCATCATCATCATCATCATCATATAAACCGAACCACAGCCACTGCTGGAAAAAGGAGGCTCCAAAGTATTTCCTTGCTGGCGCGATGGTCGGTTTAAGCTAGCCGCACCCAACAACTTAAGTGAAACGTTTTTGATCCAAAAATGTTTAATTTCATTTATCACGTGAGTAAGTTTAACTAAAGTACAGTTAAGTTCAAGTCTTCACTTTTTTCCGATAAGTATTTAATTTTTCGCCAAGAGTATCGAAATTTCGATTCAACTCGGTACTACTGCTAGCATTCTTTACACCAATTCACGTGATTATTTGTAGAGTACCTATTTTTGAGTTGTATGCAATTACAATATAAATAGTTCTTATGTAAATAAAATAAAATGACAAATATATGTATATGTAATGTGGTAATAGGCAAGTTTAATAAATTTATTATTCTGTCAAATTATCAACTGTTGTGTCTAAAGTATGTCCCTTGTCTGTAATAATACAGGCTTACTTAATAAACTGGAACAATGCTGCGGTTTTGTGCCAGGATAACAAATTACGACTTCGTTAAGCAAATGATATTTACAAACTCCATTTTATTATTAGTAATTGAGAACAATTTATTATATTTATACATATTACTTTTAGTAATATGTACGAATCGGAACCGATTCAACCGGATCCGGTAACAACTAATAACAACCAAGTTCAATTAGATTATTATATACTTGCAACACTTAAACACGTAGCAGGCCTAACGAAATTGAAGAGAAGAGATGCCGTTATCAGGTAATCTTCAACAGATCCGCTAGATTCCCCACTTAAGGGTATAAATCATCACGAAAGACGTAAATCGAGAAAGAGACACCATGCCATTAAAGTTGATAATATACAAGAATATATCCATTATTATATGTACAAAATGTACTGTTATAGCAGTTAAAACGATCGATAAATTATATTTTTATATCCGTCTAAATATTCCCGCTTTGATCAGCGTTAATTCAATTTAAGTAATTACTTTTTAGTGAATAAAAAAAGGTGTCCTATTCAACAACATAATAGACTCCTATGTCAAATTTTATTAGAACTCGCGTTTAGCCGTTCGACCACGACTACGAAACATACATACCAAGTTTCGCATCTTTATCTTTATTTTATATATTATCGCCGTCCACTTCTGGACGAAAGCAGCATCCATCCCGTGCCTTCCACCTTTTTCAAATCGTCGGTCCACCTTGCGCAGGGCGTCCTACACTACGTTTGCCTAAGCGTGGTTGCCACTCTAACACGTGGCGGCTCCATCGGCCATCAATGCGCCTGGAGACATGACCAGCCCACATCCACTTCAGCGTGCTATATCTTTTAATATATGTTCTTTATATACGAATTTAAATGAAATTTATAAAGCCTATTAACAAAAACAAATGTAGTTAAGACATCTTCCGTAACTTAGAATTAAAGGAATTCTAAGTTACAGTTCATATATATTTTTTTGTAAGTCATTTATTAGTTTTTAATAAATACCAAGGGTTGACAGCTTTACTTTTATTTAATTATCACAGTCGAAGCCACGAAACCAAAGAAATAAACTCCTTATAGAAACAACGAATGCCTTCAAAATCATTTAAATATCATAAGGAAAATTTGTGAGAAGCTAATTTATCGTATTATAATATTCGTGTTTAGGCTATACGCAGGAAAAATAAATAATTAAACTAATTATATATAAAATACGTATCCGTAAGGTACGCGTTGAAGTCTTTTGAACGCAAACGTTCACTTGACGACAAACTATTTATAAGCCTATTTATCTTAAAACTATTCCTAAGTCTGTGCATTTTTAGAAAAAAAGTAAAGATTCTTATAATGTATGCATATCACAGTTAATTGTTTTGCATATATGCAATAGAAAGTGCAGTAATTTTTTCTTTGCGTTCTACTTTCACTCGAGAATTTTTGAATATAAAATCTTTTGAGGTCACATTTTTTTATTAAATATAAAAAACGCAAAAGTAATACCAATTATTATTTAATTTATCATTTTCGTAAGTCTAAACAGAGCGAAACGATTCGTATTAACTAGTTTAACTGGGGTCAGGGAACGGAGGGAAACCACGACTAAGTTCCACAGATAACACATACTGGCCGACAGCCGCGTCACTTAACCACTTTAAACTTTTATATTCTCGACAACACCCATACTATTTATTAATCTAAAACCATTCATGAACAATATTACTTTTATATTATAATGCAAAAAAACTCGCTAAAATGTTAATGTTAACTTCAACGAGAACCAACCTTAAAAAGAACCCAATTCTTTAAAAGTTTGCACAATAAATAAAAGAACTTTCTTAAAAGTATCATACCTTTATCTACCCACTTGTAATTTTACTCGTCTGTAAGTTAAAAACACTTATATTTCAAGTATAAAAGGAACCTAAGTTTTTATACCGTTTCAGTTAAAGCATAAATAAAAACTCGACGGTTTTTCAGAGATTATGAAAGTGTCCAAATTTAGCTTTTAAGGTTACTTTTACTGACCTGATAATCGCCTCGTGTCTATCTGAGCGGCGACCGCTGCCAGCAGCGCTATCACCGCCAGCAGCCAGAACGCCTCCTCGGCGCCCCGCATCTTCAGTTCACTATAAACCACATCAACACCGTACACCACAGCACTGGTTCACACGCACAGGTTCTATAGTAAATTAATAATCCAATCAAATTAATTAGTGAATTTATTTTTAACGTTTGATCAAATCCAAGAATTCTCGGTCGAGTCGGTTTGACCGATACAGTTGGTAGTTCGTTTTGCTTGGAAAGTTTTTACGATTTCGAAAGTTGGTGACGTGTCGCGTTTCCCGAGCGGCGACGAACTAGCGTCTTGATCGAGCGCACGAGAGCGACTGTCGCCGGCCGGCTCAGGTGGGGTGGCGAGCGTTGAAACACAATGTGCCTATTGAGCGGGGTTCCGGTTGATTTTCGCGTCGCGTCTGTTTAGCTAATCACATACGTTGTACTATTACAATAAGTGTTCAATAAATTATAAATAATCAAAATTTATTACTCAATATATAAATAAGCTAATAAAACTTCTAAAAATTTAGTTTACAGTTTTCAAAAGGCGGATAAAATAATGCCAAAAACATAACGCCGTATAACGTAAAACGCCTAAAAAAATGTATCAGGGCTGTTGCAAAATAATAAACTGTGGTTATTATATACTTTTTGTCAAAAAAAATTGGAAAGGTCCTCTTTATAATAACATTAATAAAATTTTAAATATATTCCCATAATTGTAGTATTCGATTCTTTCACTGGCAATACCGACTCACACAGGTGGTCGACAACTCGGCAGGTAGCTACTAGCTTGCTAAGAGTAAACACTCCTCACCCCTCGTCCCGCTCGTTCGCGACAGTCGCGCCGTCACCGCGACCGCCATTTTTTCCTAACTTTTAACGAATCTTTTGATCATACGATGATCATACGGAAATATTTTATCCTTATTTAGAATGTGCTAAGATGAAATTATAATTAAATCCAAAAATAACTGAACGTCACGTTAATTAGAAGAGCTTTGAAATTTCATCATTAGACGGTTAAATACGTAAAATAAAACGTGGTCTTTATTTCAAAATTATACTGCTAAAACAAGGTTCGCTAATAGTTTTTGATAAAATTACTATAGGTCATCTTATCCCGCGACACGTTTTTTTTATACGGTGTTTAAATATCTAAATATATAATTTTAAATTGTACTCATTACAATGCATAAATCTTTGTTGGTGATAGGGCTTTTTGCAAGCTCGTCTGGTTAGGTACCACCCACTTGTCAAATATTCGCAAAAAAATTGAGTGAGCCAGTGTAATCACAGGCACAAGGGATATAACATCTTAGTTCCCAAGGTTGGTAGCGCATTGGTGATGTAAGTGATGGTTAACATTTCTTACAATGCCAATGTCGATGGGCGTTGGCGGCCACTTACCATCTGGTAGCACATTTGCCACCTATAAAAAATAATAATAAAGTTTAAATTAACAGAAGCCATATAATAATTCCTTCTTTTTGAGTTAGGCAATACTGTTTGGCAAAAGAATTGAACTAAACTATCACAAACTCTTTTTTTATTAAATATAATTATGATTAATGCGTCTTATTAGTTAAAAATATATAAATAAATGCTATAGTTTATTTAAGTATATAATTACGTGTATAGTCCGTGTTTTTATGATATCTTATATTAATTTAGTTTTAGTAATTGTTTTTTTTTATTAATTAAGAAGCCGACGCTCTATGCAATTTTGTTTCATATTCTAGATTGTTCACTTAAAATGTGTGTATGACAAAACCAAGATCCAATATGACGAACCAAGATCCAAACAATAGTTTGTGTTATAGCAAAAAAATACAATAATCAAATAAAAATGTAAAAATTTAGTCGTTGATGAAACTTGATGATGAAAATTTGGACGATTTCTTATATAATTCATATATAAGAAATCGTACAGATTTCGGAAAACATCGAATAGTACCTCGAAGACTAGCTATTAAATTTGATATTTTTGAACAAAATTTATTTATATGCATGTCCCATGAAAGGCGGTCATCTATATGTAATCCTAAATGCGTTTCCGAATGAACTCTCGTCAATGGTTTCAATCAATGGTCAATTGATGCATAAAGGCTGGTGGTTATCGATTTTTATTATTTTTAGAGCTAATCTTAACTAACTTAAATATAATAATTGCATACCTCACTTACAGGCTAATTTTCATATGAAAGAAAAATAGTACATTCTTTGTAAGTAAATTAAAAAAAAAACGTAAATTTTGCATCTATCCGGAAAACTTACGAGAAACAACGAAACCTTACTTTTTTAACAGCAAAAATTTTATAACCTTTGTTATGTTATTTAACAGTAAATTATTTAACTAAAACAATGTACTTTGTCACAGATAGCATTGTGTACATAGTCATACGGTTGCCGCCATTGTCTTTAAGTTTTAAAAACTAATGATGTATCAGCAAATAACACAATCTCATGTTTGCGCCCTACAAGATAACCTCAGCTATGTAAATGAGACAGGGAACATTCATATAAATATTAATTATACTATTTCGTCTGCCTCGTTGGTCTAATGGCTTGATGTAAGGCCGCAGACCCGGAGGTCCTGGGTTCATTTCCCAGGTCGGGCCAATAATAGGTTTTTCTGACAGAAAATTCTTAGTAGCAGCCCGGAGTCTGGAAGTTAGAAGTGTGTTCACTCCCGTGCCTCGGAAAGCACGTAAAGCCGTTGCTCCTGCGCCTGAACCCTTTCCGGTTGTGTAGAGTTAGGGAATAGAGAGTGCACCTGTGTTTGCGTAGTTGGTTAGTTACTTAGTTGGCTAATCACTCTTGAGATTGGCCGCCGTGGCCGAAATCGGTCTGGAGGACATTATTATTATTAAATTATTATTTCGTCAAAAATATTACACCCCGTCTTATTACCTCGATAGAAGCGCTGGTTCATTTGTCAGAGAATGGGAATTGCGATTCAAAGGGGAAATGGTGCTAGCATTCTTGCCACCATTCCACGCGGTCAGGATTTGTACAGTAACTATTTTTAATATTTATTTGTATTTATTGAAGTCTTCCGTAACCGTAACCGTAACAGCCTGTGAATGTCCCACAGCTGAGCTAAAGGCCTCCTCTCCCTTTTTTAAAGGTGAATGTTTGGAGCTTATTCCACCACGCTGCTCCAGTGCGGGTTGGTGGAAAACAGATGTGGCAGATCTCAGTGAAATTAGACACATGCAGGTTTCCTCACGATGTTTTCCTTCACCGTAAAGCACGAGATGAATTATGATCCCAAATTAAGCAAGAAAATTTAGTGGTGCTTGCCCGGGTTTGAACCCACGATCATCGGTTAAGATTCACGCGTCACCACTGGGCCATCTCGGCTTAATATTATAGGCTTTAATATTATAAATAAATTTATTTACATTAAAAAATATTACAAATTGTACGAGACAAACAATCAATTCTGTATTGAGATTTTTATATTTATCTCTTATTAATTATTCTACGTTCACTACAGCCTTGTTTATCCGTGGCGATATACTTTGTTGCTTTATATTATTATAATAAGTTTTTTTTTGTCAACGGTACACTTAGATCATATACATCTTATTTCATTTATTTATATTACTCGTGCAATATATGCATATTATAAAATTTAAAAAGATACAGAAAAAAATATAAGAAATGCAAAAAGCAAAATTGATAGATAAAAACAATAATAACAATAAATTCGGACAACATTTTCTTGCGGAACATAAATGAAGATTCAGCAAATTGATCCAGGGTGGCATTGTGCTCAATTAATATTTTAAGAAAACGAGCTACCGGTGAGTTACCTCTTAAAACAGTTTTACGAAAAGGTCTTACTGATGGGCTATCGTCTTACGTGGGTATCTAACAGGAACACTTTATTTTATTCTAGAATTCTTCATATTTATTTATTGTGTTTCTTTAAACATTCTTAATATCTTATTCTTTGAAATACTATTCTTATTCTTTCAATGACTCTAATAAATAAACAATGCTATCTGTTAACTATCGTAATAGTATGTTTCTTAATTGCCTTGCATCTTTCTCTATCCTCATACCCCTCTATACTTATGTGCGTTTTATTCCCGTCTCATAATTAATTTATTTCCCTTGACAATTTTTTTTCTAAGCAATGTAAAATATTGTATCTATCGGCTGTTTTGCACATGCATCGCATAAAATCAGCTCATTCTCGATTCCCAACAACCTCATCGGGTTCTAGTTAAATAATTATGCGTCGAATGAAACCGGTCCATGTCGATGTCATCATTTGTTCTCGAGATATGCGGGGCGAATATACACACACAGATACGTCTTAATAACGCCATGATATTCCACTCTAAATAGATTTAAAAATAAAAAATATAATATTAAAAAAAAAAGTTTTTATTCAATGATTATAGACATAAAGAAGTAATTTTTTCTTCGAATCTAAAATTCATGCTAGTAGTTACGTCATCATGCAGGTGCTAATAAGCGGTACAGGGAAACATCTTTGTTTTCCGAGAGGCTGGTACTACCATGCGCGGAATTACAGAACTCAGATCACAGAAATGGCACACACGCAAAGTGTATTAATAAATCCCATTATTTATATTATTACTTACACATATATTTATTTGTTATATATATATATATGTTCTGAGTTGTAATTCATGGATAAAGTGCTAGCATAAATGATATGTTTACTGGATATCATAATAATTAGTATATTTTATATGTAAGGAAGCCGATATGGCCCAGTGGTAAGACCGCGTGAATCTTAACCGATGATCGTAGGTTCAAACCCGGGCAAGCACCACTGAATTTTTATTTGCTTAATTTGTGATTATAATTCATCTCGTGCTTTACGGTGAAGGAAAACATCGTGAGGAAATCTGCATGTGTCTAATTTCACTGAAATTCTGCCACATGTGTATTCCACCAACCCGCATTGGAGCAGCGTGGTGGAATAAGCTCCAAACCTTCTCCTCAAAAAGAGGAGAGGAGGCCTTTAGCCCAGCAGTGGGACATTCACAGGCTGTTTTAAAAAAAAATATCTAAGGAAGGTTTTGCATGCGCATATAAGTAGTTGATATTTATTAATTAACACATTTTGTTTTGTTATTTTTTAGTCCTAAAAAATGATATACGTAATTTGATGGTGACGAAGAGTTCTATTGAGTTTTTGGCGGACTAAATTCCGATTTTTTTTTATAGAATCTGTAGAGGTTTAGCAAATGGGTCACCTGATGACAAGTGGTCACCAACACCCATAGACATTGGCATTATAAGAAACAGTAACCATACATTACGTCGCCAATGCGCCACCAACCTTGGGAACTAAGGCATTATGTCCCCTGTGTCTTTAGTTACACTGGCTCACCCACCCTTCAAACCGGAACACAACAATACTAAGTACTGCTGTTTTGCGGTAGAATAACTGATGAAAAGAAAATTAATGAAAAAAGAATTGGTCCAGATATATTGTGTAAGAAATAACTTGAAATTCTTCGCAAAAAAAACGATATGAAAATGTCCGAAGATGACATGCGACATTGAATATAATCATTTAAATCGTACCACAAGTCGGTCTTTAATATTTGACGAGTGAGATGCGAAGTGAATTCTTACAGAATAACTTTAATGTTTCTTTATATTTGTTTATATAGTTAACTACCTACGAAGTACATAACATAATTGGATAATCGTAATTTCTTAGAGATCATAATTATCATAATATATGACATGATTCTTGAAACCAATCCATGTAATCATTATTTGTACAATAGCATAGTTTTACATTTATTTATATTCATTTGTATCAATGAATAAAAAATAAAAATAAATGTATGATCTCGTGCTTTTCGGTGAAGGAAAACATCGTGAGGAAACCTGCATGTGTCTAATTTCACTGAAATTCTGCAAAATGTGTATTCCACCAATCCGCATTGGAGCAGCGTGGTGGAATAAGCTCCAAAACCTTCTCCTCAAAAAAAAGGGAGAAGAGGCCTTAGCCCAGCAGTGGGATGTTTACAGGCTGTTACCGTATGATACCAATTCTAAACAACTTTTCAATCTTGGAATTCCATGCGGAAAAATCTTATTAAGTATATTGTGTTCGTCTACGTATTTAATAAAAAAAATACATTATGAAAAACTAGAAGCACAAAAATAAGTTCTTATGTTCAAATTGACTTGATAATTATTTTATTTTTAAATTCGAATGAATTTTTGTCCTTATCTTTACCTTGTATAATAAATAATAATACCTTGTATATTTATAAGAAACATTTCAATAATTAATGTAATATAAGATAATCGTAATCAATTAATATTTTTAATAGATAGTCAGCTCAACTCAGCCTGAGTTAGAAACTCAGTTATTTCTAAATGTCTAAACGCATGCCAAAATCCTTCCGTATATTTTGTAATTGCGACTTTAATCTTAATACACCGTTAATTATCTAAGGTACTGACTAATGTACTGTGTACTTAGAACAAACTGTGTAATAGGTACACATCTTCGCCATAGTGAGAAGTCACGGGATCGCTTACGCATACTAGCATAACGCCCAAACTCTAATCGCCTCTGAAGGGGCACATTATCACAAGCAGAAAGAGGCCAAGCTCCTGTTGATATCGAGCACAGTAGATTCTCTGCAGCCAGAGGTCTATAACACTTCACTCCACTCGGTACCTAATTTTATTGTGCTAAATTGAAAATCTTACTAATCTCAATTAACCATTGAGAATCAAATAAATATAAAATTATTATTGGTTTGTTTGTTACTTTCTTATCTTTATTCAATTCAATGAACCTTCGGGTGGTCCCATATATTTCTTTGAAGTATTTTCAAAAACCGAGAGACACCATATTTAAGCTCATCTAATAATATCATCTGTCATCGATGGACGCTTTTCATGGATTTTGTCAATAACGTGAAGGCAGGTGTCGATAATTTATATGATTTATATTTACAGAAATTTAAACAAAATCAATTTTATATCAATTCAGAAGTTATATATATACGCATTATATAATATAAATAATATATAGATCAACACGTCGACCAATACCCTATTTGCCTTGAAAGAGTTCGAAAATAACTGCAGAATAAGATCGTAAAATTACGTAAAATTATATGCGACATTGAGTATAATAATTATAACATTTAATGTATATATGCATCAAAATAGCGTGTCACCGATAGTCGATTTATTTCATTTCACGGGTGAGATACGAAATGAGTTCTTATAGAATAGCACCGTTGTTCTAAATCACTTTGGGGTGCTTTGGGTCAAATTATTTAACACAGTATTATATAATAGTACATAAATTTACTTTAAAAAATGAAACTGTTGGTGGCGTACAAGCGTTGTAAGTAGTGACTAATATTCCTTACCAACCAATGTTTATTAGCGGTGGTAACCACTTACCGTCCTGTGGCTGATTTGCCTGTCCACCTACCGATGTAATAAAGAAACTACATTAATTAATCTACATTTAACAATTTGAGCTAGTACTTTTGGATATGTTTTAATTATTATGTTAAAAAAAAAGTGTGAGCAAAATGACGTGATGCTATTAAGAACTCAAGGTCACATGTTATGTTGGCGCTGTGTTCAATATCTGTTCGACCTCAACGCCTTCACAAAATATTAATATAATATACACACACTGGTTCCTCCTGGCTGGCCTAGGCCAGTCTGGGTACGGGCCTCGGGGTTGCCCCCTTTACCCGGGCTGGTCCTCACCGGCAGGTTCAGCCTGCCGTGTCCTTTATTTTTGGCCCAAGGGGCCAGGGTCACAATGACCCAGTGGCTGTATTATTTGGTTGGTTATTTAATGTTTTGTTTTCTCAATTCCAGGTTGTCGTCCCATCGTCAGTCCTCCAGATCGTCGTCAACGATGCCTGCGTCGGGGCAGATGGTCGGCGACAGTAGGAGCTCACGAGGTAGAGGACGCCCCTCTGGTGGTCGAGCATGCAGCGGTGCTATACCGTGGAGGTGTACGCACGCACTATTGTCCGCTCTCCCGAACATAGTGCGCGCGAGGCGACGGACGAATTCCTCCACGGTGGGCGTCCTGGTGTCTCTATGGATGACGTCGTTCCTGACGTACCTCGGGGCTCCCACTATCAAACGCAGGCATCTATTCTGCTGGATCTGCAACCTCCGCTTCTGGTGCGCTGAGCATAGCGCATACCAGGCGGGGGCCGCATACGTCAGGCGCGAGCGGACGTAGGCTCCGTAGATCCTCAGTTTGGTCTTCATTGGTAGGCGGGATGCGAAGAGGGTGTACAACTTTGACCGCGCAGCCGCGGCATGATTCACCGCCTTGTTGACGGTGTGTATCATGCGCAGCCTACGGTCAATGTGACACCCCAGGTAGCAAACTGAGGTCTGCCACTCCACGTCCTGGCCTCGGAGGGTGAGCTGACGCATCGGCTTGTCGGCACCGACAAGCAGAGCGGCCGTCTTACCGACATTGACGGCCATCCTCCACTTGTCTAGCCACTCCGGAAGCAGATCCAGCAAGCGCTGCATCTTGTTGGTTGCGACGATCTGGTGATGAGACGACGATAGGAACGCACTGTCGTCCGCATACAGGGCCAACAGTACGTCCTCTTCGCCCTCGCGCAGATGGTCGCGGAGGGTGGGGATGTCGTCCGTGTACACCGCGTATAGACGCGGCGACAGACAGCTACCTTGGGGTACTCCGGCTCGGATGGGCCGCGGTTGTGAGTCCGCGCCCTCCACCGAGACATAGAAGCTACGGCCTTCTAAGAATGACGCCACTACTCGCACATACGCGAGAGGCGCCGTGGTGTTCAGAAGCTTAGCCAGGAGCCCGGCGTGCCACACCCGGTCGAAGGCCTTCTCCATGTCGAGAAAGACCCCGACGGTGGGACGCCTTTTGTTTTTCTCACTGGCTAAGTGGCTGATGACTCTCGTCAGCTGGAGCGTCGTTGAGTGGCTGCTGCGGAACCCAAACTGCTCCTCGCGCAGGGGCAGGTGAGGCGCGAGTCTACGCAGCAGCAGACGCTCGAACAGCTTGGCGATGTGCGAGAGTAGCGTTATAGGCCGATAGCTTGCCGGGAACCTTCGGTCCTTGCCCGGCTTGGGAAGGACGATGACCTTCCCCCTCCTCCATGCCTCGGGGAAGTGTCCGGTTCGGAGTATCCCATTGAAGGTCTCCGTGAGCGCTTCGAAGACCTCACGTGGTAGCTGCATCAACGCGGCGTTGGTGATTCCGTCGGGGCCTGGCGCCTTTCGTTTTGGTAGACGAAAGACGACCTTCCGCAGCTCGGACAGGGAGATAAAGTCGTCTCCCTGGAGCGGCGGGATCTGGGCCGACAGAAAACACTCCACTTGTTCCTGGATCGCCGCGTGATGACGGACGACATTGGTGTTAGTCAAGTCCGGTGGGTTGGGAGTAAACTGCCCTTCCAAGTGTTCCGCCAGGATCTCTGCTCTGTCTCTGGCGGAGTATCTCCTATTACCCGCTCGATCTAGTAGCGGGTAGATAGGAGTATCACTGGTGGTGAGTTTCTTGCAGAGGTGGTAAAGTGACGTGTCGTGCTCGCCTGCTCGATCGATTGCGACCTCCCATTTGTCGCACTCGAGAGCTACGAGCGCACGTGACACTTCCTCTGCAAGCCTGTTCAGGTCACGCTTCACCCTCGGACAGCGCGTGCGTGCCCACAGTCGGCGAAGGTCGCGCTTCTTCCGAAGTTTGTTGCGAAGCGAGCTCGGTAGCGGGTCCCTGCGCGCCGATCCACCGACGGTGGTGGCTGCTTCCTTGGCTTGAGTGATGGCGTCGGAGATTTCCGTCGCAGCCACCTCGACATCGGCAGACGTCTCGATGGGGACCGTGAGCTTCAGCCTCGCAAGTTCGGCATTGAAGCGCTTCCAGTCTACCCGCTTCATAGGGGGACTAGGCGCTGTGAACTCGCACTGCAGGGTGATGGTGACCAAAACAGGTAGATGCTGAGTGTCTAGGTCGTATATGACCTCAGCATCTATGGGGCAGTTTACTCCGTGGTGCAGCACTATGTCCAGGACGTCAGGTTGGCGACTGCTGTTGGCCGGTATGTGGGTCGGCGCTCCTGGACCCAACACACCGTAACCGTGACGTTCGCTGTCCTCGTGCAGCCGCTTGCCCTCGTGGGTGATGATGCGTGAGCCCCAGGCGTGGTGCTTCGCATTCAAATCACCCACGATCAGTGTAGGCTGCGACGAGTCGAACAACGTTTGGACATCAGTGCTGCAAAATTTCTGTCCAGGTGGTTTGTAGGCGGCATACAGTAGGAGCTCCATCTCACCAGCATGCACACGCACCCCCTGCGTACGCAGACTCGCAAAAGGGGCATGCGCAAGTTCCTCGTGTACGATGTCTCTTCTCACCAGGGCTGCTGTTCCTCTGTATCGATAGCCCTTGGGAGAGATTTCATCACGCCGGTACACGAAGAAGTTCGGGACTCGGAGCTCAATTTCGGTCGAGAGCTTTGTCTCACCCAGGAGGATAACATGTACATCCTGCGACTGGGCGAGAAGGGTCAGCTCCCGGACATGGCCTTGTATGCCGCCTGGGTTCCAGTATAAGACTCTCAGCTGGAATTTAGTTTCGCTAATGCGGCAATTCCAGCTGAGATAGCCGGTATGATGTCCTGGCCTTGCGTATAGGCGACCAGGATTGCCGTCAGTGCTTCCATGAAGACCCGGACGATGATGGTAGTGTCCGGGCCTTTATTCACGGTCGAGGCAGTTTTGATTGCAGGAGGTGGAGGTAGTTGTTGCCTCTCCACCGGCCGCGTCGCGGTAGCCGGAGCGGGCTTTGGCTCCGTCGCTGCCTTCCTAGGCTGCGGCGTTGATGCCGCCGCAGGCTCGGCTCTGGCCGGCCTCGCTGCTCTCTTCTTCTTCCTCCTCTTCTTCTTTGGTTTGGACGGCGGTTGGCCCCTGGTCGTTGCCTGGTTGGCCGGTGGTGCCAGTGTAGTGATCGGGGCCGCTGGTACAGCTTGCCCCGTTGCCACAGTAGGTGTTTCTCTTGATTCTATCGTCGCTATGGGAGCTGCGACGATAGGGCGCTTCTCTTTCACCACCGGTACTGGAGCTGGTGGGGGAGGGCGCTCTTCAGCCCCCTTGGGTTTTGCCCTCGGTCCGTTTGGGCGAGAGGCGGGCACAGTTAAGCCCCTCCTTCTCGCCTCCTTTTTGTAGACTGGGCATCTCCGGTCCTTCGCCGTGTGCGCCTTGTTACAATTCGCACACGTTGGCGGGTCCTTGATTGGCCTCGGGCAGTCCCTGGCCAGGTGCTCGCCAGCGCAGCGAACGCACCTCTGCTGCCTGTGGCAGTTTGCCGAGGCGTGGCCAAATGCCTGGCAGCGGTGACACTGAGGTGGGCTCTTCGCGCCCCTCCAGGCCTCCACCAACAAGCCGGGCATGCACAGGAGCTCGGTCACCTTATACAAGTCGGTGAGCTCCTGCTCCTTCAGGTGCGCCAGCTGCACAAAGAAGGTGCACCCGTGCCGGCTTCTTCCGCCCGGGATTGCCTTCGCACTCTGTGCAGGGAACCCTAGGCTGCACAGGGCGGCAATCACCTCTTCCGGGGGTGTGTTGAAAGGCAGCCCCCTAATGGCCACCTTGGTCGGCAACTCCGTTGATGGGCTATAGCAGAACCAGGATATGGATTTGTCCTGGTTCATAGCCTCCGTCAGATGGCGCTGAATCACCCGGAACTCCTCCGCTGAGCCGGGCAGGAAACGCACTCCCCTCCCTAGAGGGCGCGCATTCGGGGCATGTCCGAGTTTGCCCTTCAGGATTTGAAAGTGCCGCGTCCAGTTGGGCAAACATTCCGCTATAATAGGCGGGTAGCTGGAGCGCGGCGCAGTCCTCGGTGCTGGCGTTGGTTGAGGGACCCGGTTCCTGGGCGACGCTGGTGCTGCAGCGGCCGCCGCGTAGGAGACTCCGGACGGTCCAGGTTGAGGCGATGTTGATGTCGGTCGAGAAGTGGTCATCTCGACCGTCGATGGCAGGGCCGCGTAGCTGGTTGAGTTACGCGGCCATGTATCCTGCGACCCTCCCTCCAGTGGGGATGGGGATCGCGGTGGCAGCAGGTGCTTCGCCGGTGCATTCATACTTGCTTCTCTCGTTATGGGCGACGCCGCGCGCGATGACTCGGAGTCTTGCGGCGACTCGTATGGTGGTGATGTTGGCGGCGGGGGAGAGACGTCCGTCCTGGGACGCTTGTCCTCCGCTTCCTCCGACTCCGGAGACGAATCCGGTCTCGGGCGCTTGGACCCTTCTGCGCCGGCTGTAGACTCAGCTACAGCGGCGGCGAAGTTCTCCAAAGACGCCCGGTTCTCCTCGTCATCTCCGGTTTCCGCCTGTATTACGCGGAACGTAGGGCGTGGTGCGGTGGCGGGGGTGAGGGCGACGGGCACGGTCGAGTTGTCGAAGATATCCCTTCGAACAACCGACCGTGGTATGCCCGACCTACCTCGGCCGCGCTTGCGTTGGTCTAAAGGGGGGGGCTCCCCCCCTTCAGACATGGTGGTGATGGGTTTTAGACTCTGCTCAGCTTAAGGGTATGCACGGTACCACGACCTCAGCGCGTGCCACCCAGCCAGGTGAGACCCACTAGGGGAGGCCCAGCTAAGCGCCCGCGAGCGGAAGTTTTAACCGTGCACACCTGGTGATTACAGCGTCAGCAGTCCAGTAGTTTGGTCCTGCAGGAGTTTTTGCTCAGCAAAAACTTTGCAGGATCCGAGTGTGCTTTTCTTGTGTTGGGGAGCAGGCTCCTGGCAACTAACACCGGCCGTTTCCTCAAGCCAACGTCGGAGACGCGGCGAGTACAACTGGCACCGGAGGGGGGCGTTGCGGGGAGCGGGGGATGTCCAAAACAAGTAAACACTGTGTGCGTCTCGATCTCAATCGATCAAAAGAATGTTGTCGTTCAATCAATCGGTAGCGAGAGAGAGCGACTTAATATAATATGAAATAACATTTCATATGTTTCACAATGGCTTCACTAGATGGCGTTGGGATCGAATTGAATCGCGATGATACTTCGTTCACGGATTAGTACATAGTGTTGGCTAAATTTTAATAAAATTGTCTTGCTCTGAAGTACGGTGTTTAACTATTCCTGAGTTATACTGGGTTCGAGAAATTTCGTACGGAATCAGTACATGGTCCTACGAGCCGAAGGCAATTTTAGAAGAATACACGCAGTAGTGCTAGTAAAAGTTTTAGCTTCGCTACTGACCACGGGCGGCGCTAGTGGTATGAAGATTGTTTTAATAGTGTGAGTAATAAGTGCGAAATACAAAAGTGGACTATCTTCGGTGAGTACAATTTCAAGTGTTAAATTAGAAGTTAATAAGTGAACTGAGACTTAGAATATTTTAAAGAAAAACGACCACACGCGGAATCTGTAACCAATTTTAAATAAATTGAAGTCTAAAACACTTAGAAAATTTTACTCTTAAAAGGACTTAGAAAAATTAAGTCTCAAGAATACTTTGAAAAATTTATATTTACAACACTTAGAAAAATTGCGCTTTAAGACATTTAAAATTTTTATATGTAAATTGACTACAATATATAAGAACAGAAAAGACCTGTTATAAAAATGGAAAAAGAACTAAGAAGATTAAAGGATTATAAATGGCAAATTGAGAAGGGTGTATTAAACTTTAAAAAGTCTCCAAAAGAGCGTGTCACTTACAATTACGTAGATACTCGTCTAGAAATATTAGAGACACAATTTAAGAGTTTTACTACCAAATACGAGGAAATAGTCGGGGAATGTGAGAGTGAAGAATTGTTTAACTATTTTAAAGAAGACATTTATGAAACAGTTTATGAAACATATTTAGGTTATAAAGTAGAGCTAAAAAATGCCTTGTCTAAATTAAAATGTAATAAATCTAACGATGAAACTAGGGATCCCGCTTCATCGGACTGTAATGTAAGGTTGCCAAAGATAGTATTGCCAACTTTTAATGGAAATTATCTTGAATGGTCAACATTTCGTGACTTATTCACATCTCTAGTTCATAACAATACCAGGTTAGATAATGTACAACGTCTTCATTATTTAAAAACACAGCTGTCCGGTGAAGCGGAGCATCTTATAAGACACATTCCTCTTACGGACAATAATTACAAAAAATGTTGGGAAATGCTGGAGCACAGATACAACAATAAAAAATTTCTATCCAACTGTATTTTAAAAAGACTATTTAGCCAACGTAATATGAATGTTGAATCTGCTCATTTATTAAAGGATCTTCTCGATGTCACTAGTGATTGTTTGCACGAGCTCACTAATCTTGGGATTGATGTCAGTTCCTGGGATGTAATTGTAATTTACATAGTAAGTTTGAAGTTGGATGTAGAATCAAGGAAGCAGTGGGAACTACACGTGAGTCAATTTTCCGATGATCTACCTACATATAAACAATTTCGTGAATTTTTAGAGACCCGTTTTCGAGCCTTGGAGTTCATGGAACCCAAGGCCAAGTCCAAGATAGTCAATAATTCTATTCCTCACGCTAAGGTTTTGCATGGTACAACTGTTTCATGTCCGCATTGTACCGAGAGTCATAAGTTACCTAAATGTAAAAAGTTTTGCCAGCTAGATAGTGACAAGCGCCGTGGTATTGCCCAATCTTTAGGTGTATGTTATAATTGCTTAGGAGTCAATCACACTTCTAAAGTATGTCGTATTCTCCTCAAATGCCGTATTTGCCAGCGGAAACATCATACATTGTTGCACCCTACGAACCCCAGTGTAACTAGTGAGGTTGCTACGCCAATGGAGCCAACAACCTCACATGAAAATATTTCAGGACGTAGACCACATGATATTACTGCAAATATAGCAACTCATTTGGTGAATGATAAAGCACAGGGTCAAGTCCTGTTAGCCACAGCTCTCATAAAAGCTGAATCACAAAATGGGTCCTCTCAAATCTTGAGAGCTTTGTTGGATCAAGGATCACAAGCGTCCTTTATAACTGAGGGAGCAGCACAGTTACTTCGTTTGAAGAAAGTCGTAGCGAAGACTACTATTGCAGGGATAGGAGGAGGTCATGGTGATATCGTCTCAAGACATGTCGTTAACATTAATTTACAGTCACTGCATGACCCTTCTTTCACCTTAAACGTAACTGCGCATGTTTTGAGTAAACTAACCTCAGTTATGCCGGACTCGAGGTTTGAACTTCAGAATTGGCCAGAAATTCAAAAGATTCGCTTAGCTGACCCACAATTTAATTTACCTAACAAAATTGACATTTTATTAGGAGCGGAAACTTACTGTCATATCCTAAAGAAAGGATTAATCAAAAGCCCTACGGGTTCTGCGGTCGCCCAAGACACACATTTGGGGTGGATTGTGTCGGGCCAGGTCAGTAAACAAGAAATGTCTCTTAGTACTCGTAACACGGTTATCACTATGCTTACTCATATCGAAGAAAACGATATGCTAAAACGGTTATGGGAACTTGACGCTGAACCTGTTTTGAGTAAAAAACCTCTCACGCCTGAAGAACAGGCTTGTGAAGACTTTTATATGAAGACGACCGAAAGGGATTCTGAGGGACGATATATCGTTAAGCTGCCTTTTCGTTCAGAAAATCCGTCGTGTAAATATGGTAATTCAAAAAATATAGCTATAAAAAGATTGTTAGGATTGGAAAGGAAGTTGGCTAGGGACAGTAAATTAAAACAACAATATGCCGATGTGATAAATGAATATATATCGCTGGGTCATTTAGAAAAAATTACAGATAAGTTGGAATTAAATAAAAGTGATGCGGTTTATTTGCCTCACCACGCAGTGGTAAGACAAGATAAACTGACCACTAAGGTAAGAGTGGTATATGATGCGTCATGTAAGGGAACGAACGGTGTTTCCTTAAATGACAACCTAATGGTAGGACCCACTCTCCAGGCAGATTTGAGACACATTGTCATGAGATGGCGACAACATCCTATCTGCCTGTCTGCAGATATAGTAAAAATGTATCGTCAAATCAAAGTTGCGCGGTCAGATACTGACTTTCAAAGAATTGTCTGGAGAAAGGATCCTAGCCAAAATATAGAAGACTTCCGACTATTGACTGTAACTTTCGGAACATCATGCGCTCCTTACTTAGCAGTCAAGTCATTGCATCAAGTTGCTTGCGATGAAGGTCAGGATTATCCATTAGCTGCTGAGAGGATAATGACAGATTTCTACATGGATGATCTGATGACGGGTTGCGAATCTGAAACAGAAGTAAAAGAAATATATAAAGAAATGAATAATGTACTGGAAAAGGGAGGATTTCAGTTACAAAAATGGACAAGTAATAGGATGAACTTATTGGAAGAATTGAAGGAGGAGTCTGGTAAGGATTTGGAAATAAAAATAGATACGGTAACAAAGATTCTAGGGCTGACCTGGAACCGCTACACTGATAGATTTGATTATTCCGTTAGATTGCCACCTCCTGCTGCATCTGAAACAAAAAGAACAGTAATATCAGAAATATCACGACTTTACGATCCCTTGGGATGGATAACGCCGTGCATTATAACCTCGAAAGTCTTTATTCAAAAATTATGGATTGCTGGCGTGGGCTGGGATGAGGAGCTGCCGCCAGAACTCTTACAAGAATGGAGATATTACAGAGCTGAGCTGGAGAAGTTGGTTGATTTCCATATTCCTCGATGGATAGGTAAGAGGAAGAGCAACATTGCAGTTGAACTTCATGGTTTTAGCGATGCCTCAAACATAGCTTATGCAGCGGTAGTATACTGCAGAATTATAGACTCGAGTGGAGAAATACACTCACATCTTATTACCGCAAAGTCAAAGGTTGCGCCCATAAAGCAAATATCTATTCCACGTCTAGAATTATGTGGCTCTCTTCTAGTTACAAAATTATTAATCGAAGTAGCCGAAGTAATGAATATTCCTAAGGCAGATATTCATGCCTGGACAGATTCGTCCGTTGTGCTGGCTTGGTTAAGCGACCACCCAAGTAGGTGGAAGACCTATGTGGCTAATAGAACATCGGAAATACTTAGTTTGATGGATAGCACTCAGTGGGCTCATGTTCAGTCCAAAGACAATCCAGCAGATATCGCTTCTCGTGGTATTTCATCAACCATGCTACTTAATAGTGATCTTTGGAAACGAGGACCTGGTTGGCTAAGGAATGAACCGATCCAATATACAAGACCAAGTGCGATACATACTAAAGAGGAGAAGAAGACTGTGAAGGTCCATGCAGTCAATCTAGTATTGGATTTTGACGCGAATTGGGGCTCGAGATTTTCATCACTAAGAAAATTATTAAGGGTCATTGCTTATTGTAGAAGGTTTTTGCAATTAATAAGAAGTCGTAAAGCAAATGTTAAATTGAGTACTTACCTATCAGTCACAGAAATATATGAAGCCTTAGAACTTTGTATCAAGCAAAGTCAACAACAGTCGTTTCAAGAAGAATTCTTAGCCCTGAAAAATAAATTACCTATAAATAAAAAAAGTTCATTGCATAAATTAAATATATTTATTGATAAAAATTGTATATTGCGCGTCGGGGGTAGACTCAATCAATCTCAGCTACCTGAAGAGACAAAACACCCAATTGTTATTCCTCATGACTCTTGTTTGGCCAAGTTAATTATAGCAGATGCTCATGAAAAAACCTTTCATGGAGGACAACAACTGATGCTTAATTTTATACGCAACAGGTACTGGATTGGACGGTTAAAAAATATGGTTCGAGCACATATACACAATTGTGTACCTTGTATTCGCTACGCTGCTCCCACAACCCAACCATTAATGGGCGAGCTTCCAGCTAGCAGGGTGACCCCAAGCAAACCGTTTCTTAACTCTGGAGTCGATTATGCGGGGCCCATTAATATGAGGGTATCAAAAGGTCGCGGACAACGCTCGTATAAGGGCTATATCTGTTTATTTGTCTGTATGGTCACGCGAGCCATACACCTCGAAGCCGTTTCAGATATGACTACTGAAGGTTTTTTGGGAGCTTTTAGACGATTTGTCTCTAGGCGTGGCCATTGCCGACATATTTGGAGCGACAATGGTACCAATTTTGTAGGTGCTGCCAAGGAATTGCAAAATATGTTTGCTCAAGAAAGCTCAATATTTACAAACATTGCAGCGGCTCTTGCTAACTCTCAAACGGAATGGCATTTTATTCCTCCCCATGCTCCAAATTTTGGTGGACTGTGGGAAGCAGGGATAAAAAGTGTAAAGCATCACCTGAAACGCGTAATCGGCGATTCCACCCTCACGTTTGAGGAGATGACCACCGTTCTGGCTGAAATTGAGGCGTGCCTAAATTCTAGGCCCCTATCTCAAAGTAGTAACGATCCAGAAGATCCCATACCATTAACTCCAGGTCACTTTTTGGTCGGTCATCCATTAGTAGTTCCACCTGATTACAATTATGAGGACGTTACACTAAGCACTTTACGCAGGTGGCAATTAGTCCAACGTATGGTGCAACATTTCTGGCGTCGATGGAATCGGGAATATCTCACACAATTTTATCAAAGGCATAAATGGGCTACCCGAACTCCCGAGTTTAATGTAGGCAATATTGTTTTAATAAAAGAAGACAACTTACCTCCAGCTAAATGGCTGTACGGGAAAATCATTCAACTGCACCCGGGAAAGGACAATTTGACGCGCGTTGTCACTATCCGTTGTAAAGACACTACGATTAAACGTCCAACTTCAAAGCTATGCTTACTACCTGTCACAGAATAAGTCGTTTGACCTTGTTTTATTTTGGTTTGGTTCTCCTGAGATTTTATAACTTATTTGTAAGTTTCGTTTTGTAATAGCTATAGTTAATATTTATAACGATAAAAACACATTTTTTAATTTGATTACTTTGTATGTTATATTATTAATTTATGTTACGTAGTAAATTATAAGTACCTTGTTATTGTGTGTTAGAAAAAGTTGCGCCTGTGAATATGATTGTGTTGTACTAAAAAGTTAAATAAAAAAAAAATAGTTGTTTAGATATCGTCCACTATTCAATATTGTGTAATGTTACAGTCCACTTTGTTTCTTGTTTACGTTTGCTAAGTTTATGGTGGGCGGTACGAAAAGGAAAATGTTCCTTTTGGTGGGCGGAATGTTCAATATCTGTTCGACCTCAACGCCTTCACAAAATATTAATATAATATGAAATAACATTTCATATGTTTCACAATGGCTTCACTAGATGGCGTTGGGATCGAATTGAATCGCGATGATACTTCGTTCACGGATTAGTACATAGTGTTGGCTAAATTTTAATAAAATTGTCTTGCTCTGAAGTACGGTGTTTAACTATTCCTGAGTTATACTGGGTTCGAGAAATTTCGTACGGAATCAGTACACGCTGTTTGTTTCAAAATATACTTGTCCTATCATCTATACAACATACATTTCTTATTATCTTATACATATTAAATATAAGTTAAGTTGTCGATGATGGTACATTTTTCACTTTTATTCTCACCGTTATTCTTGAATTCAGATGTAGCGCAACGTGCACCATGGGCCGTCCATAGAGTTAAATTAAGAAACGTTCGAGGACGCGCTTTGGTAGTGGTATTTTACAGCTTAATTTTCTTGTAATAGTCAAGATTTTATATTTTTTTAGTTTTAAATCTATTGTACTGTGTTTGGTCGTTTGTTTGATCTTTACGGTATTTTAATTCAGTTCATAAGTTATTTAATATTATAAATTATTATTTACAAAACACAATGATTTGTTTTCCCCGACGAGTTTTGCTTACTCGAGTTTGAACCTGCAATCTTCGGTTCAGTTTCACGGACTCACTGTGCCTTCTCGGCTCTTAAATGCAGTGATTCAGTACTAGGATGAATCTTCTGAGGAAATAAGAACATGTTCACCTCGACTTTGAATGAACTTCAATAAATATCACTTTAAGCAGGATATCCGCAATTTCAAGAGCGTCACCAGGCGACGTTTTAATTAGGAACCAGTGACTACGAGCAATCGCGATTAAATCGTTTTTTAATCGTTTGCAATAAAGATGCGCGAAATTGTATCCGTGCGATGACAGGATAACGATAAGTGAGGTTAGGTAGTCGTACACAGTTTTACTATAAACGTAATATTTTTTATCTGGTCTCATATACTTATATACAAATATATAAATAAATACATACATACATACAAAGCTATGAAAATACTTTAAGACTAATCATTATTTAAAATTTACTTTTGAATGTAGATACTCCTTAAGCGTGTTCTATGTAACAGTCCGAATTTTGAGAAACCCTATTTAATATACTACACTTTATTCAAGTAGACTTCACAAGTCTCTTTAAATGTTCACTTTAAAATAATTATATTTAAAGCTAGTTTTCACCCGCGGCTTCCACCTTTTTTGAGAGAGGGAGGTGTTAGGTATACTATGTCCGTTTCTGTAACCTTAACAACGTGTGTGGAAAATTATATGATGATCGCTTGATTAGATAAGACGTGAAAGAGTTACAAAAAAAAAACAAATAAACAAGCAAACTCATTTTCGCATTTATAATTGATTACGCTGAACTAATATCGAGGGATCAAACGGTAAATGATACTAAGAAAGAGCTTTCCACTGTTCACACAATAATATTATTAAGGATGTAAAGGTACCGCTGACATCCCTCCCCGGTGCGCCTGATTTCCCTCCGGTCATAACAGATTGCCGTCACATCTGACTTTTGGAGTAAGGGAATAGAGAATGCATTTGTATTTTCTCACACACATGCGCTGTACCTAATATTTATTGCGTAGTTCGTAGGCTAGTCTTAGTTTAGACTGGTCACCGTCATGTCTGTGACCTATATTGGTCAGGAGAATATCAATGTAAGTAGGTATATTAAATTAAACATACGCAAGCAAAAACCTTGGAGATTTTGAACATTATGTACATTAATATGTATAAGGAATATTAAATAATTTATTAAGTCTTTTTATGGTTTGGTTTTATGTCGAAACATGTTATTTTTATTAGCTTGATTGTGTATTCAATAATTATATAATACTGATATTTTATACTTTAAAATATTAATGTGGATTTGTTTACAAAACCACTTATTAAAATGATTATTGTACATAAATTAAAACTAGTATTTTTTATAATAAAATAAAGTTTTTTAATAATGGTGATGATTACTTTTATTAATTATGAAATCTACACAATAATTTAATATTATATTTATATAATATAACTCACGTATTCACTTAGCATATGCTATATAACAATAATTTACAAAATGTAAAAAATACGTCGAAGCATCAAGTCAAAGACAAATTTAATTTTATAACTTCATTAATTCCAAGCGAGTCGTTTTTTTACATTGATAAATTACCTTAGTTTTAATTTTTAAATATTAAAAACTTCCTTGCATAAAGTCAATACGGTCATTGTTTTCGGAAATTTAATTAGTATGAAATAGTTACTTAGATTTCTGACCGTTCTTTCGTCCTGTTTCTTAGACATATTTTTAGGACAATGCAAAGTATATTTTCTGTATTATTATTTTAATGTGAACGCTACGAAATTGCCAAAACAAAATGGCGATTACTGTCAAAATTCAAGTCTGTTTAAGTCTAATGTCAAGTATAATTTCAATTTGACAAAAGTCAAAATAAGATTAATAAGAAAGCGTCTTTTAAGAATTTAGAATAAGATATTTAATATCAATTTTAACCTAATGATTAGATATATGGGTAGAATTTTTAAGATGATTTGATATATTTATTTAATCATATGAATATTTCAACGTTAAGCGTGTTTGATAAAAACAAAATGACCGCCGAACAACCGGACCTTTTATTTTTCGACACCTTTTCTCATGATACGAGTGAGGTAAGATAATTACTATTAGAATTTTAACATTATAATGCTTATAATAGTTTTGGTTCATAGTTAATGATTAAAAAATATATAGTATTCGGTTTATACAAAACTTTACAAAAGGCTTTACAAATTATTATTTCAGGAATTAAATTTGGATTTAGTCCAGTTTCCGAAGTCTGTTTATGTCCGAGAAATACGTATCATACCTCTTGGAGCTCGCGTTGAAGGGGATTTTCCTGGTGGAGTAAGACTTGGAGCTACAAACCCTACAAAATTCCACATAGACTTCTTTGTAAATGACTTAAGTAAACCAGGTGCTTCTACATTCGAAGCTCTAGGAAGCTTGGACTATTGTCAGAATGGTCAAATTCACATGGAATGTGGAGCAGATATAGAACAACCAAGAATTCCGACCGATGGACTGGTACTTAGAGGTAAGTTTAGTCAAGAGTATCATTTAGTTTATTTTTCTTGAGACTACATTTTCAATCATTCAGTTCATTATTAGTTATAATAGCAAATAATATTGTTATAGTGTCCACTTGTTCGTTCTACCAATTATTTACCATATACACATAAAGTGCAGCTGTGAAAGTTCTGTTTAAAGACTAAAAAATTTATAATACAATTTATTTTATTTAAATACATATTTATTGCAACATAACCTCCAAATATTTAATATTTTGTTGTTGAATTTTCGAAGTACAAAATCCGCAATTTAAAGCCGCGAGCTTCTCTTAAAAATATATAGGTATTTTATATTTAAATAAAAATAAGATGAATGATATTCATATTTTTTATTATTATTATAATGCTACATTTATTATAATAAATACATCACTTTTAATTACATCGGTAACAGCCTGTAAATGTCCCACTGCTGGGCTAAGGCCTCTTCTCCCTTTTTGAGGAGAAGGCTTTGGAGCTTATTCCACCACGCTGCTCCAATGCGGATTGGTGGAATACACATGTGGCAGAATTTCAGTGAAATTAGACACATGCAGGTTTCCTCATGATGTTTTCCTTCACCGAAAAGCACGAGATGAATTATAATCACAAATTGCGCACATGAAAAACTTCAGTGGTGCTTGCCTGGGTTTGAACCCACGATCATCGGTTAAGATTCACGCGTTCTTACCACTGGGCATCTCGGCTTAACTCTCGGCTTAATTACATATATTAACATATTTTTTTTACGTACGCTGAAACATTTATGTTCTTGGCAGATGTGATAACCAAGTAGACAGATTATAAGAATCCAAACTCAATACATCTTTCTTGGAGTATTTATTATAAAAATAAAATTAACAGATTTGTACTTTGCTAATTACTTAATTAATTTAAATCTTATGTTAAAAATACATACATTCATAAATAAGGTTTTACCCAATACAAGATGTAGATATTAAAGTATGCAAAGAAAACAACAGGCCCATTCTAAGACAGTAAGGAAGTATTCCAATGCAACTTGTATTTTTGTTCGAGTGAAAAATAAAGATAACTTTATGTAATCAGAGTAGGTACAGTGAACAGATATTGTTTTCTATATCTGCATATTTTATTTATACATATGTAAATATTATTATTAATAAATTATTTTTATAATATGTAATTAATTATGTATAGCATTAAAATGATTGCAAAGATCAAACTATATGCAGTGATCTATACTATCATATGGCACTTGATGTATGAACATATTTAAATTGTGTATCACGCTTGTTTGAAATTATTTTATTTTTTGAATACTTTCTATATAATTCTGCAATTAAGTAATTTTTTTTTTTTTATAGAAAAGGAAGGTGGACGAGCATATGGGCCACCTGATGGTAAGTGGTCACCAACGCCCTTAGACATTGGCATTGTAAGAAATGTTGCCCATTGCTTAAATCGCCAATGCGCCACCAGCCTTGGGAACTACGATCTTATGTCCCTTGTGCCTGTAATTACACTGGCTCACTCACCCTTCAAACCGGAACACAACAGTACCAAGTACTGCTGTTTTGCGGCAGAATGTCTGATGAGTGGGTGGTACCTACCCAGACGAGCTTGCACAAAGCTCTACCACCAGTCAAAATTGTAATATAAATCAACTAGTTAGTAGGTAGTAGTTAGTAGTAGGGAGGGGGGCAGGTGTTAGGTGCCATATGTCCTTCTCCGTATCTCTGACGACATATATGCAAAATTTCACAATTGCCATTTGATTATTTAAGATGTGAACAACAAATAAACAAACAAACTGATTTTAATATTTAGAATATTAATTCAAATCAATATATAAACATCTGTTTTTTTTTTAAATTTCAGGTTGGTATACAACAATCACTTTGGCTGTTTATGGTAATTTGACCCAAGTTTTACCTGACGTTCCGATAAGCATAAATCCTCCACCAAATGTCCAGAGGCCTGTGTCTCGTGAAGTTAGTGCTTTACCTGCTAATGTTCCACAGTCGTCTGATTGGACTCAAGAACCTACCAATCCGATTCCAGCTTACACTAGCAATGTTGTTGCAAGTAACCCTGAAACTTATGGAGGCCCTAATTACCCAGAAAACTACGACAGCCAATTGTACAGGAATGAATATTACGAGAATGAAGGCCCAAAAGATCCTAGAACATACCACCATATGGAGGACAATGAATGGGAAAAGGAGAGGAGAGACTTAAGTTGTGAAAGAGAAGGCGATAGGTTGCGCCATAGCCCTCGCTCTATGGAAATAGACAGAGAAAGGGAGAGACGTGATGGCAGAAGTCGCAGGCGTTCAATAGATAGAGGCAGGAGCCGTGAATCATCTCGACCTCGCGATAGAAGTAGGGAAATAGATAGAATTCGTTCTAGATCACGTAGTCGTGATAGGGATTACGTAGTAAAGGGTGAATATCGACCCATGAGCCGGTCTAGATCTCGTAGTATCGATCACGATCGCGACTGGGACAGAGGCTCGTATAAGAAGGAAGATTATCGACGTCATCGCGAGGCTTCGTACGATCGTTCACGTGGTGGGTCGTATGAACCACGTTCACCATACGATAAAAGGCCACCGTCATACGAACGCAAACTAGCTTATGATAAATGCGGACCTTACGAAAAAAGATTATCACCATATGACAAGCGGAGTTCCTCGTATGAACGACGTGCTCCTTCATACGACAAACAAACGCCGTATGATAGAAAGAGACATTCACCGTACAGTCGCATGCGAGGCTCAAGTTATGGCAGCAGATCTCCGAGTCGAGATGACCCTCGGAAAAGGCCCAGAACACCACCCGGTGAGAGTAGACGACCGATGTCTCCGAGAGAAGGTGAAACAAACAGTCCCATTAATTCTGTACGATCAGAGGAAGGCGCTGATTATGATCGAAGTGGAAAACAAATTCCTCGTATTGATTTCTATCATCAAAGTTACAGACACAAAAGTTCGATTAGAAGCCCTTCCCAAGAAGTGGATAATTCATATGTTGAACCTCAACATTCCAGCCTGGTGACTGTACCAATTGTTGATACTAGTGCTCCTAAAGATTCGCCGTTAAGGAACCTCGATGACGATAGATCAATGGACGCAGAGCCATTTGAGCCGATATTATCGGATGAGGATATTTGTGATGACTTAGATGCAAATTCTTATATGGAAGTTGAATACGATATGAACGAATATTGCGGCGTTGATGATATCATCAAATATTTTAACCCGTTCAAAGCAGAATGGGAAAAATATGAACACGTTAATAAAATAACTAAACTGGCGAACGTTAAGAGGGATGACGTGAAAGATGTAATGAGTGCGACTTTCGGTGAGCTGTGTGAAGCCAGCGCTGACTTGTTCAAAATATCTGAAATAACATCAGCCGCTAAAAAGCGCGAACAAAAGTTTTTCTCAAACACATTCGTGGAAATTGACAACTCTTCGAGAGAGGACTGGGTTCACCAGTGTGAACAGTTATTCGTACCTCTGACAAATATCTGCAAACATACCGATTTAATCCTTCGAATATTTCGCATGTACAACAGATCCGAAACATCCGATGAGTTTGCCGATATTTACAATCTTCTGGTGACTTTCTGCAGGATCGGATTGAACTTCGATTTTGCTCTAGCACAACAGCAGCCCACGTACAAGATACGACACATGAAATGCGGTATTCGTCTTGCGGAAACTTTGATGTTACACCAGCATAATGGACAAGTGATGAAAATGCTGCTAAATACCGGCATAAATATACCAATGCAACTGCTACAGATGTATGCTAAAGAATATATGGCTTTGAGTATACGCTTGATGATTCTGAAATCTTTAAACGCGTGTCTATCATCGAAAGAAGCAATTGATCATTTCATGCAAAATTCCATGTATCCTAAATTCGATAAAAATGAGGCCGATAGTACCAGAAAACCTATGAACGGCTATCAAGCCCTTTTAGCTATGATGCAAGCGAACCCATTGGGTAGAGTTAAATTTGCTCTGAGTGCACTTTTGAAAAAACTTAACATATATGAGGCGTTAAGTAAACTACACGATTTAGTTTTAAAGTTTAACAATGCTGCTGCCGAAAATAATCAGCCAGAAGATATTGAATTATCAGAAAGCGAAATAAGCTTTATCGTAGATTCTTTCGAAGAAATACTTTACATGTATCGGTCACAATGTTTCCATCTCTCTCAACCGAAACGATTTCTCCCGGTCTCTGCGCAGTTCGAGATTAGTAAGGAATGCTCCAATGAAATTCTTCTTCAGTTCTTTGATATTCATCGTATTTTGGAAGTTTGTCTTTATTTGCTAACGTGTCCGACAACATCAAACAATCTGGTCATCACCAGTCCTATATACGATCTGGTTTTTGAACTCGTGAATTCGTACAATGGTCTCAAATTTCTGTACAAAAATATGGAAATGAGTGCATTACTTTTTAAGATATTAGAGCAACCGTACGGACAGCAAAACGCCGAAGAGACGGCTTACCCGCACGATAGTACGCTAAGTAATTACAGTGACTTACAAATCGTTGGCTTGGAACTCGCTTATAGATTGAAGGCCATGTATTATTTGCAATCCATTAGTGACTTGCAAGCGGGTAATGCGGACGAAAATGAACTCATCGACAGATTGCAATCTCTATATTGCCTCAGTTTCGGTAGCATCGGTAAAACAGCTGTTCCGAACGTCATTGTAATGGGCGAGAACCCCGAGTGTCTCATGGAGGTGTTTGAGAACGATTTGAAAAATAAGGGTAAAGCTGATTCGCCCTCCAAACAAAAATCTCCAGCAAAAGGTTACGCTATAGAGTTAATCGTCTCGGCGGTTAGGTATGCAGCCAACGTTCCATTTTTGAAGAAATACGGACAGAGATTGATCAATGTTTCTAAAGAGCACGATAGATTTGAGCCGAGCGTTTCAAGTGTTTTACAAGAAGTCATACCATATCTTAAACCTGTGGAGAAGGCAACTGTTCTCTCGGGCGAGGACTTGGTCGAATGTGTAGAGATTTTGAAAGCGAGCCTAGAACATTCAGCAGATTTGCCCGGCGAGTTAATGACTTGCTTGAGAATTCTACGTCATTTCTGTATTTCCGATTATGAGCAAAACGTATCTGTTGTTTGCGAATCACCGATTGAGGAATATGTGGAGCTTAAATATAAATATAACGTATTACAGCTGTTTTCTTTAGATGGCGTCGCTCACATCTCCAGCATTCTCGACCGCTTGGCAACTCATTTTGATCAACCGAGTATGCATACTTCATTCTTCACCTCAGTACGGGGACTTCAATTGGCTCAGATGCTGCTCCCTTGTCTTAGACTACTCGATGAAATGTTAGCGAGAGTTGTCCGCTGTCGGGGACCTAGGTTCAGAGATCTGACAGCGGCGCCGATAATATTGAAAACATATGGGATTGCGAAAACCTTTCCAGTTGGATGTATAGGATATAGAACTGCGGCTAAAGCGGCCGAGGCTGCCGTTAGAGCGTTACTCGCCTATGCTCAACCAATAGCCGATGACGCGAATGATGGAGACTCAATACGTCGGGGACCGTGGACCTCTCTGTGCTCAGAAGTTATTTCTTATACGATGACGGCTCCTTATACTTTCGTTCCCGGCTTATTGATATTTTCTGAACTCCTACCTCTGCCGTTACCGATGCAGACAAAAACCGCACCATCCGATCGAGAATTAGCCGACGCTGCGAACGAGAGACGCATGTGGTCCGCCCACTTGCATGCATTGTCGAACGATTTAACGGACATGATACAAATAATATGCATGTCGACATATCGGCCGGTCGTTCATATGCTCCGTCGAGTTTGCGTGCAGATTGCAGATCTCGCCCCGAACACGGCGGCCACGGTCGCTCGGGCGGCTGTCGGGGCCGTTATGAGAGAGATAAAGGAAGGGGAGCCGGCTAACGCGAGTGCGGCTAGAGTACTAGGATTTTTAGCTTGTTTGGTTTCTCACGCGCCCGTTAAATGTGCCGTTTTGTTCACTATGAGCAGTGGAACTCAAAAGTCGAACGATATACAAACGGCTCTATGCAATATACTGGCTCTGTCGAATTTGTCACACGACCATTCAGCAGCCCAAGAATACGCAGCACACGCTTTAGCTGCGTTCTGTGACGTGGAGGTGACGTTGACACCAGTCAGTGTAGCCACGGATGTCGTCTTGGCTAACTCGTTGCCCAGTAAAGAATCTCTGGCCACCTTCCTCGACGCAACGGCGGACTGCCTTCAATCAGCAAACAAAACTTGCGCCGTAGCGTCTTCGGTATTGAGAGCCTACTTCGTGTTAACGGAACACGAATTCGGATTCGTTCAATTTAGAAAGTTTGTGGCGAAGAGAAGAGAGGCTCTTGGAAAATATTTTAAATGGGCCCTGGAAGGTTCGGGAGAGGATAGGACGGTGTGCCTAAACCTATACATCGACCTGATAAGGATTTTAAAGGTCGAAGAAGGAGAAGGTTCACTGGGAAGAAAGAGTACTCTAACGTTGGCCGAAATGGCGGACATGGTGGGCTACTCCTGCTCCGATGAAGGTCATCCGGTTTTGTCTCTGGATAAAATATTAAAGGTAAATAGTTTCATAAACCATAAATATAAATTTGCGCGGCATCTTTATTTCTAATTTTTGGTTTAGGAACGAAACGTCGACGAGGACGCGATCGCAAACGCGAGCTTCCTCGTCACTCACGTGCAAAAACTGAGCGAAGTCGATGAGTCCCCCGGCGAGCCCGGCGAGACCGCCCCGCCCGCCCCCGCGCCGCTCGTGGCGCAGTTCGCGGCGCGGCAGATATACTGCATCGGGGACGCCGCCGACGAGCGCCTCACCACCGGCTACTGGCTCAACGTGCCCGCCGCCAGCGGGGACGACGTCAACGACAACGAGCTGGTGAGATTCGTGACATCCGTGTGCAACCCTGCCACGGTTCAGCCGCGTTTGGCGCTCACGCCCGGGCCTCCCCTCGCCGTCCGCAGATGGCGTGCGACGTCCTGGAGGTGGCGCGGGCGCAGCTGTCGGGCGGCGCGGAGGCGCTGGCGGCGGCCGTGCGGCGCCTGGCCGGCTGCCTCGACGCGCGCCCCGAGGCGCTGCCCGCCGACGACAAGCGCCCCGCCGGTCCGTATATCCTATAGTGGTATCAGTATTGCGGAGGACTATTACCATAACCTGGGCGGCGTTGCAGTGGCGCTGAGCCGGCTGCGCGCGGAGGGCGGCGCGGACGCGTTCCGCTCGCGGCCGCCCAACACGTCGCGCCCGCCCTCGCTGCACGTGGACGACTTCACGGCGCTGCACCAGCCCTACTCGCTGCCGCTCGCGCGGTGAGTGTTCCTACACGGACGATTTCCTTCTCACTTCCACAAGAAAGAGAACGAACAACGTTACAAATAGTTTAGACAGAGATAGAATTATCAAATCTTTTGTCCCTTATCACGTAACCAGTTGACAGTTCGTGCGTTCACTGTGTTTATCGTTCAATTTTCGCTTATTTTTATGTTCGAAATTGAACGATTCTAATCCAGTGAAAAGGTCGAGAAACAATCCTTATATCATATAGAAGGTTATACAATGGTGCATTGTCGTATTATTTCATGTTAAAGGGATAGTAAGAAGAAAATTGCCGGCGTGTGCTTTCACGCGTAAGTACGATTATTTTGTCCCTAATTATAGTTTCTCAGTATAACCTATAATTATTTATCATGTAAGTGTTGCCAGCGTCAGCTAAAAAAATGTGCCGATTTTTGATAAAAAATATCCAGAGTCCAACAACAACCTAAATTGCTTCGTTATGTGTAAATATGTTATTTTAATTTACTCGTTCTCCTATTTATAATTTCCTAACGACAATAATATTTAACATTCTTCATGAATTTATAATGTTATTAGATTCCGAGTCAAGAGGTTAACTTAGAAATATATGTGGCGACTATTCTTTATTAATAATTTAATTAAGTGTTTTAGATTTCGACATCTTTGGAGAATGCTAATCCAGCACAGTAAAGATGCTGAAGTACTATTGATAACGGAAACAAAAACAAAAAATGCAACGGTCTTTGGGTGTAGTTGGAAAACAAAAAAATATTTTAATTAAAAAAATGTAAAATAAATATTAAAAAGTAAAATTTAATAACCTTATTTTGTTGTAAAATTATTTATCTCAAAAAACAGGGAATGCAGTTACTATGGCAACGTTATACGCACACATTGACAAACTATCTCTGTCTCGATCGCGGTCTATTTGTTTCTCTGCCTACGCGTGTTGTACGAGAGAGAAGACCGAATGTCTGTCGTGTTGCAGCGCGCGGCGCGGGGCGGGCGCCGAGCGCGGCCGGTTCGGCGCGCCCGCACACGCGCGCCAGCCGTGAGTACCGCACGCACGCACACGCACACGCACACACCACACCTCTCAGTATTAATATACACGTGTACTAAAAATGTCCTTAATAGAGAAAGGATTTGATGATTTCTATGTTAACAGTGCACTAACTATTACACACTACAAGTAACATTTATTCACAATGTAGATATTCCAAGTTCGTACCAAGGTAATTTGTTTCGTTTTAGTTTTTATTTCACGGGAACTACTTTCAAATATCTTCCTAGATATTTCATATTGTTTTCATTATCATGACTCCACTAACTGACTAATATAATATTTTATATTAGGTAATGTTTGTAAAGATTTTCTTCTTAAGGAGATGCTACAGACCTTATTTGATAACGCTGCTCCAAATCAAGGTCGTGGATACACATGTGTTACACAATCAGATTTCAACACGATGTTATCTCTCACCGCCGAGTGCGAAGTGAATTATAAACACATCACATGAGATCATCCGGTGTTTTTCCGGTTTCGAACACTCGATCTTGGCTTAAGATCCACATGTTCCATCCACTCTGTCACCTCGACTCCACAATACGCGGCCGTCAGTTAAATGAATCGATGGAATACAATAAGGCGTCGTGTCCCGCAGCAGAGGGCGCGGCGCGTGGGAGTTGGGCGCGCAGCACTTCGGGCACTTCAGCCCCACCGCGCAGTACGTCATGGGTGAGCCTCTTGTCTGTGTTGTGACTTCACTTGAAATGTGTATACTAAATCGAAGATATCGACATAATAACTTTATATGATAACATATGTAACCTGGTGCTGAACGGGCCGACATCACTAACTTACATTTGGTAACCAGAATAGAAACAAAACTTTTTGCGTAATATTGTTAAACTTATGCAGTTTCAGCAGAAATAATTTCTTTATTATTTAAATGATTTGACAAACGGCAAAATGTAGTTTATGTTTACTTAAAAAAACGTACTTTAGTCCCGTTAGCACCGGGCCACCGACTAATATATAGCCATTTCCGAGCCGAACTAACCGCCCGCAGGCGCGCCGGGCTGGGGCGGCGCGCGCGCGCAGCGCGGCCCGCGACACCGCGCCTTCCTGCGGTGAGCGGGGGGGGGGGGGTCGGTCGGCGGGTGGAGGGGCGCCGGGCAGCTTCGGTAGCAGAGGATCGGGTAGAGCACGTGTGTGGCATGGTACTTGATTATTGTTTTATTCAAAAGTAATGCATACCATAGGCATGATGACTGGTTTTGAAATAACCTTCTATAATGTAGGTACACGTCTACTATTACTGAAAATAATTTTATTTCAGTAATAAACTAACTGCTTACGAAAGTAGTTGCATTTTCATTTACCTATTTTGAATTTCGCTCGAAAACACCCGCAGGTGTCATGGCGCCTGACGACGACGACGATGACGTGACGTCACACCTCAGAAAACGACAGTAAACGTTGTATTGTATCTATACCCAACGAAGTCAGAAAGGCAGTTAAAAATGAATTCGAAAGTTTAATAACGTGGAATACGATGCAAAATTAATTTTGAAACGCGTAAACACAACAACTGTTCAAGAGAGACGGTTATAAATAAAAAGGCGTGACGTCATTCGCTCTGATTAGCGTTTCAAATAAAATGGCCGATTGCAGAATTTATACATTTATTTTATTGAAAATCTTATTAATCCCAATGTGTATATTAAAATGGGATCATTTTTTAGAATCCTTTTAAAATAGTTTCTTCTCTAAAATCATTTATTTTTTAATTATTTAATACTGTCATCATGCCTATTTACGTATAATTAATTGTTCGACTAGATGAAATAGGTCGTGCCATCTCACTCGTGCCTTTCTATATCAATTTTTAACTAATTTCTTCGTTAAAATATATACGAAATCGCAGGCGCGAGCGATGTCAAATCGTTTCAAGTCGACTCTCAGAAGCCTTTAAGAGTCGACTGGACTAGGGCATTTAACAAAGAAATGTTACCAGAAGAATTTGAGCATCACACCTTGTAATAGTAGCATATTATATTTTAAAGTAAAATATTCAAGAAAACAAAAGGATAAATTGTTAACTAAACAGCCGCCATTATGTTGATAGTGATGCTAGTTTTTAGAAAAATATTTTGACTGATTCTCGTGTCCTTTGTCACTCCGATTATCTGCTGATTTTATGAATTCTATAGTAGTAAAACTATTCTATAGTTTTAATAGATTGAGTACGCATTTCATTTATTATTCAAACATAATTTGGGACACGATATATCACGGTAACAAAAAACAGTCGATTGTGTACTATGATATAAATTGTACTTTTTTCTTTTGGAACAAATAAAAATATTTTTAATAATGTTTTCATATGAAAAATGAAAATAAAATACTTTTACTTTTCTTAATGTTTTTCATGTACAAAAACCCCAATCGTGATCATTTTTTTATTTTGGTATTTCCTATGTCGGGGAAAATTATTCTTAGTTTTGAGTATGTCAATTAGGCCCGACCTTATTTTAGACTACTTTAAATTGGGAAAAACATGCATTCGTTTTTATTTTATTCATTTAAGTATTCATATGATTTTATTTATAGTATAGGTGGACGAGCATTTGGGTCACCAACGCCCTTAGACATTGGCATTGTAAGAAATGTTAAGCATCGCTTACGTCATCAATTCGCCACCAACCCTGGGAACTAAGATGTTATGTCCCTTGTGCCTGTAATTACACTGGCTCACTCACCCTTCAAACCGGAACACAACAATACCAAGTACTGCTGTTTTGCGGTACAATATCTAATGAGCGGGTGGAGCACACCGAAAAATAAATTGCAAGTGAATTTCGCAAGTCACAAAATGTTAAATTAAAAAATATTTTTAGTAACTATGCTTGTTATACCATTAACACTATTTGTTTCAAATTTAGTCTTAAAATACAAAGACTGATTACTACGTGAGGGAAAAAATAAAACAATCGTAGAAAATTTAGAAACAAATCAAGTTTATTTATCAAGATGAAAAAGATCAAATGATATTATATATTATACATAAGCTAGGGAACAGATATGTACGTCGTGGGGCCGCGGGGGGCGCGGTGGAGGGGGTGGGGGGCGGCGACGGACGCTCGCGAACGAGACCGCAGAACAAAACCTGACGTCACTATACATAATGTACAATACGTATACACGGATGTTATACATACATATATATATATATATATATATATATATATTTATAAAACGAATCTCGAATAATTGCATCTGAACGAAATACTAACGATGTAAAATTTTCAATTAATATTACAATAATACTCCATCGAGAAATTCCGTTTATCGATACTATGATTGTCCTTGTTTTTTAGTATTTTTTTTTATTTTAATTTTAATTAATTAAATGGTAAAACATCTCACTAGCATAAGTTTATATTTACAAGGCCCGGGGGCCGCAGTCTGTTCATTGTATAAAACTATCACTCGCGACAATGGCACGTGTTCGGGCATGGCTGGCCGGCGCGGCGCGGACGTGGCGGGGCCCGGGGGGCCGGCGGCGCGGGGGCCCGGGGGGCCGGTCGTGGCGCGGGGCCAGGCGGGGCCCGAGGCCCGGTGAGGAGACGCGCGGCCACTAGTCGCCGGGATGCTCAGGGCACGATCTGTTTACTTCAAACCATTGGTCTATACATCTGAAATCAGAAATTAGTCAAGTTATTAATCACGTTGAATAGATGAATAAACTTTAGATAACTTAGTAAAGTAACAGCCTGAAAATATTCTAGTGCTGGTCCTCAAAAAGGAGATTTTTTGAGAGGAACGTTTTGGAGCTTACTCTGCTAAGCTGATCCAAAACGGCAAGTTTCCTAAAGATGCATCAATTTACCGCCGAGCACGAGATGAAAAATGAATAAGCCCAAATTAAGTACATGAAAATTCAGTAATGTTTGTCAGAGTTGAACTCGGAACCAGCGGTTAAGATTGTCGTCGTCTAACCACTGAGCCATTACGGTTCTTATAAGATACGTTCGTTATGGTTTTAGAACAACTTTTGAGTTTGGTGCCGGTTCTCTGTAAAATCTATATTTCGAGCCGGTGGCAACTTTAAATTTAATTTTATTCTTTTAAAATGGCGATTCAAAAAATTCTTCTAAGTACTTACATCGATACAATATATTTAGATTTTTCAATTTGTTAATAATTAGATTAGTAACACAATTGAAAACGTAAACTAACATTACTTAGATTATAAAATAAAAGAAAATATAGCTTATTTAATCATAACACATAGACATATTCGTCCTGGGTTTTATGTACCTACTATTATATTCTACCACATCAATCAAGTCGTAAAACATGAGTCATATATGGCGAGTCATAGGTCCCGCCACCATTTTTAGAATGCTATTGGAGCTAGCCCGCCATCAGAATGGAAGGAAAACTTTAAAAAATATATAATTTAATAACCTAGCTACATGTATTGTACAATCTTGAATGAGTAATCCTTTAAGATGATCGACTTAAGGTCTTAAAAAAACCACAACGTTTTCTTTTTACAATCTAAGTGTAACGAGCTTATATCACAACTGTCCGGTCGGTGTCACACTGGTTCCTCCTGGCTGGCCTAGGCCAGTCTGGGTACGGGCCTCGGGGTTGCCCCCTTTACCCGGGCTGGTCCTCACCGGCAGGTTCAACCTGCCGTGTCATTTATTTTTGGCCCAAGGGGCCAGGGTCACAATGACCCAGTGGCTAGGTACGGTCGGTGTAATTACCCCTTATGATAGATGCAAAGACAAGGCAGACGCGCGATGGTGTCGCCGGCTGAGAGCTCCTCCAGGCAGATGACGCACTCTCCTTTGGCGTCGCTCAGCACGTCCTCTGGAACACGAATACATTATTATATACAAACTGCACACACCATGACGGTATTTAATTCAGTTCGAATGAAGGAGTATTTATATAAAAATTATGACTCGAGACCGATTAATATGAATTATTATTTACGAAAACTAAAAAACAGTAAGTTTCTGATAATCAATAAGATAAAATTAATAAAAAAATAATAATTCATTAAATGCTGAATATATTGTGTGTCTTTTTTATAGTAACTATTTTTAATTTTTATTTGTATTTATTTAAGACTTAGTGTATAAAAATAAGGTCGAAGCATATATCATCATCTATTTGTTATATTTATATTATTATTCGATTACTTCGATGTTCTTGTCGAATTAAAAAAATGCTTTATTTATTATAATGTACTCCTTAGAGTGAACTAAATGACCGCAAACTCGAGAGGTTTATTAGAAGAAATTCAAGAGTTTAGCTCAATGATTCTATACTATAACATTGTAATCCATATTATATGTAATTGCAAATTTATAAATTCAAATAAAATTAGTTTAAGATAAACTTCCTTGATTTGTGTACATACTGACTTTGTTGATTACATACGGGTGAAGCTAATAATTAAAAGCGTGTTAATAATAAAGCGAATCAGAGCAGTACACGATACGACATGATTAATTATAAAGCTACGGCCAGACCCATGCGACCAGGCGACTGACACAAATGTGGATATCACGTTTTAAGCGATCTCACGTCACGATCACCCTCGACATTGCTAATTCGGTATAAATACAGTTTCCTCACTCAACGTGCGAGTAATGCTGGCCGACTAGCTATTATTATTAAAAACTAACGAAAGTAAAATAATTTGTTTAAAATAGTCAACGGAATGCGAAATTAACTTTTCAGTAAATGTTTGTAGAGAAATAACAAATACCAGTTGTTTCTGTAACTTATTTCTACCACTTCTTTAACGTTTTAAAGAAGCGGTACAATAGAATATTTAATTAAATCTTGCGAACAATTTTACCGGGCATTTAGACCAGGTAGGGCTTTGTTCAAGCTTCTCTAAGCCACCTCAGTTGTCTGGCGCTTAGCGGCAGTGCTTTGTAGCCAGTTATTACACTGATGTTACATCCCTTGTTACAGTCAGTCACAAAGCTGGCAGCGCATCCAGAGGGTAAGGAATAGTTTGTACTACTTCTCGTGTGAGAGTCCAGGGTCGTTTCTACTCGACCGTGAGACAATACCGATCACTTGGATTACAATGTTAATTATTTAAGCGTCAATAGCGCAATAGTTTTCGGGCTTGTGATGTAAAAGTCGCAGGTTCGATCCTGTCCCCTCGGGCTATTGTCGTCCCCACTCCTAACACAAGCTGTTCCCTTAATTGGAGAGGTAAATAGAAACAGACACTAGTATCTCCTAAAAAACACCGGGCATTGCTAGTATCATTTTTAAAAAGCAAAAAAAAATCTTTATATAAGGCGTGTCGTTTTAGTTCTTTTCAATGCTTAATGTTAATGCTTGTGTACATAATTATCTAATTTCATCCAGACCTCGTACAGTTTCCAAAGATAGATTATATCGAGTAATACTTTAGGATTCATTATATTGTTAGTAGCTAAGTAGGTTTTCCTCAAACTACACCATCTAACTTATTTATTTTTATTTTATATAATATTATGACAACCCGAATTAGCCGCCATATTAATTACTTACAAGCATTTATTTAACTTCACCTTCATATGTGCGGGTCAAATCTTGCAACTTAATTTGAATCAATACACTTTAAGCTGAACGCTGATTGGTCGCTTATTGCGTCGGGTTGCTTACGACCAATCACAACGGAGGTAAGTTTGTGTATTACAATTGAAATTTGTTAAATAAATATTCGATACGGATTGCGAGATACCAACCATTATATGAAAGACGAGGTCGCGTGAGGCACATTACAAGATGGCACTCGATGTCGTCCGGAAGAACGAACTTGCTGCATACTGGACACTTGATACCTGAAACGGGAAAAAAATCGTTTAATGATATTTAAAATCAACTAAACTCTCTCAGTAAAGAAGCCGAGATGGCCAAGTGGTTAGAACGCGTGAATCTTAACCGATTATCGTGGGTTCAAACCCGGGCAAGTAGCACTGAATTTTCTATTTTTCTCGTGCTTTACGATAAAGGAAAACATCGTGAGGAAACCTACATGTGTCTAATTTCATTGAAATTCTGCCACATGTGTATTCTACCAACCCGCATTGGAGCAGCGTGGTGGAATAAGCTCCAAACATTCTCCTCAAAAGGGAGAGGAGGCCTTAGCCCAGCAGTAGGACATTAACAGGCTGTTACTGTACTGTACCGTAAACTCTCTCTTGGAAAGGATTTGGAGCTTATTCCGCCACGCCGACAGTAAAAAATAATAAGGCGTATTTTGATTTGGTGGATAAGCATGGTCCGCAATATCATCCATACAACTTCTACACTATAATCTACTAATGAGAATACTTAATTAGATAATTCTAGATAGTTGTAGGTCTTTGTGGAAACCGGTCCGGATACCACCTACATTTGTTACTCTACCGGCAAACATCAATATTGTTGTGTTCCGGTTCGTGTGAGCCAGTGTAATTAGACACTCAAGGGATCTCCGATCTCCTGTTTGACGTGGCATCGACACTATATATAAAATATATAAGAATTATGTATACAGATAAGTAACTGGTGATTTTATTAATGGGTCTTATCGTTGTAAAATCGAATGCTATAAATTAAATTACGAAAAAAATCTCTGATATGTACCTACTACTAATTCATGAATTATTCTAGCGTTAAGTGTCAACGCTTTGTATGATATCGCAAGCAGAGCATAGATAACTATTTACTAACAAATCATAACGTCGTTTTTATCGACTAACTTCTCATTTTTTAATAAAAGTAACATATTTTCTTATCGTCTATTAAAGCAAGCTCCACGTCCCAGGGACGACCGCTCTCGACAAATCTGTGAGCTATTTCAAGAGGCTCTCCAAAGAGTCGTCGCGGTACTATGAGCTTGCTTCGTCACAATATTTTAAACCACCGATACTTACGAGCGAGTCTTAAATAGGATATGAGAATTTTCATTTTCATAACATAAAATAATATCCCGCGTATATGGCAATATCATTCTCTTCTCATCACAAGAAGGCTAGGACGTTAATAAGTTAAACACGAGATTATACGTTACAAACTTCACCCAATAATTATTTAGCATTTAAGGTTTGAATCCACGAACTTCGGTTAAGATCTCTGTTTTTTAAAAACGCCACCTCTGGTTTATTATATTATGTACAGTAATATTATACCATATATTTATATAGGACCACTGTACTATTACGATCGAATAAAAACTTTCACTCGGTTTGTTATCAAATAAAAATATTTTAACAAGCATCAAAATCACGTACAACTTTAAGATATTTATTGTACATCACAAAGTAATGGCCGCGGTTAATAGGGCTAATAAAGAAGTTGTTTCACTAGTACAAATATACGAGGTCACGTACGTAAACAGTACGAGTTATCTTTTATCACGGTGGCGATGTGACGGCACGTGGCGAGCGCTATGGTATCCGAACAAGGCCCGCCTATCAGCGACGAACATCAAGAAATCAATCGATATGGACTGACGATGAGAGTAATGAGTCGTGTTCACCAAACATTTGCATTGTTAACATATTCAACATTGATTTTATTTTTTATTGATTGTAAACTATCAACGATCTTTATAATGACTAAAATTTTTTCAGAACATACGAAAGAAACCCTGAAGGATAATAGATAGAGCAGATACTTGGCTTCGTGAAAGCCCGTCTGGGTCGGCATCGTCAACTCATCACATATAATATATTACTACTGTTGAAATTTATTGATAAACAAAACCCAAAAATTTTATTGGCTGGACTCAGAATTTGCCAATAATACTGTGTTTTTGAAGGAACCTATATTTCTTATATCTTATTGTAACTGAAATAATCTTAATATCATTTATAACCATAAAGAGACGAGATGAGATGAGAGAAAGGGTTTTTACTTAAGACTTCAGTTCAGACCTCAAACAAAAGTTCAACGTCCACTCAAAAACGAAGTCGTTCTGCTAAAGTTTCTAAACTGTACTTAACTCGTATATTATATTTTATAAATAAGACATTTATTTACTTACATATTGTGAAGTACTCTAATAAAGTTGTATTATATTTTGCAAATAATAATACCACTAACTTATTTTAATAAAAACATTAAATCTTTATTTATTTGATAGATTAATGTAAGCAAACTGTTTAATATTTTGTATTCATTATTCTATTCCACACAACATTTTAAAAGTGCATGTGAGACAGCTGACTTGAATAAAAAATATATAACTAAATTATTAACGGCCAGTGTTTTAAGATAACTATACATATATTATTAGTTAACTGTTTCGATGCTCTGGTTGGTTGCAAAAAATGAGCTCCTGAGACAGTTAGTCTCAGACAGAAGACATATATAAGTTCACAGGTGTGTGCGTAAACAAAAGGCACTCTCTATTTCCTCACTGGAGTGTACACACTTCCAGACTCCGGACTGCTACTGGGAATTTTCTGACAGAAAAACCCAATAACTTTTATTGGCCCGACCTGGGAATTAAAACCAGGACCTCCGGGTCTGCGGCCTTTCATCTAACCACTAGACCAACGAGGTAGTCGATAGTAACAGATATATAAAATGGTAACGAGCAGTGACTCCTTGCAAATTGCACAAACCGAAATCAATAAAAACGGCCGCAGCTTTAAATACGTCGACGAGGAATTTCGTCTAGATTTTATCAAAGCAGTTAGCATAGTTAGTCTATCTTATATTTTACACATTTTGTATGTCACAACTAATTTTACATCAATTTATGCATAAATCAGATGCCCAGATGTATGTGTGTTCGCGCTAATCTCAAAAACTACTGCGGAGATTCTCATTGTTTTCACCAATTAAATAGACTGTTCCTTAATTTAGATGTTCAATGCATGAGTATTTTGTGATATTTATACTATAAAAATAAGATATCGCTAGTATTTTTATACGCCTCATCCGCAAAGTCGAGGTCAGTCATTAGTTTATATAAACAGAAAGAAAAATAATAAAATATTATTACAGAGATAATGAAGAGGAATTATTAATACTAGTAACTTGCTATACTGTAATCTTCCTCAACGATTTATTCAATTACATTCGCTTAGTTGGCATAAAATAGCTTGTTGCGAACGAAGCGAGGTTCGAATTCGTTACTCGTAATTAGATAACGAGAGATTAAACACAATAAAAGGTGGCAGGTACGGGATGGATGCGGGCTGCCCAAGATCGGGATGGTTGGCGTTCTATGGGGGAGGCTCTCGTCCAGCAGTGGACGGCGGTAAGCTGATATATATATATAACACAATAAGGTAACGAGAATCATTATATTTTAAACGTGAACGTGATGGTCGAGAGGATGGAGTATGTTGAATATGGACAGAGGATCGCGGGTTTAGACAAGCACCGGCAGGCTTAATTTTTGTTAGTATACTCGTATCTATATAACAGACTATATATCAACGGACAGTTCAAACTATAAGCTTTTATAATTCGTTTCGCGCTTGGCGGTGAAGGTAAGTGTAATGAGGAAACCTGTCTCTGTGCGTGGGGGTGTAATTCTCTCACGTGCATCTTCCTACTTCCCAACTGTGAAGCAACGGTGTTGTGAAATTAACTTCAAACTTCTTTACAGTTATTTTTTTTCATTTCTTAATACATCCAACTTTCTTACTTTGAAAATATTAAGAGAAATACTAGAATTTTTAATATTACTCTTGTCTTATAAATAAATATAACAAACTAAATATGTACATAAATTAAATTTTGTTTTGTTATATTTTAATAACAATTATTTAATAAATGACAAAATTGATTTATATATAAGCACTAATATTATCCTAAAAAATCAATGAGATAATTTAACATGAGAAAATAATTTAATTGTTTTTTAATTGTTACTGTTGGCCCAAATGGCTTCGACAGCGTCACCGCGCGGGTGGCGAGTCCTTACGATACTCAGCCGAATGTTGAGAGCTCACTTAAGGGCTCAGAATACGCGTGTCCTAAGGGCGCGTCGACGTCAGGAAGGAGGACACTATTGTGCAATGACCCCTTCATTCGCCCAAGCGCGGGCGGGTAAAAACAACTATGTTATGATTTATCGTCACAAATCAATTTTAAATCATGTGTAATCTATCTAAATGCAAACGTAATGACAACAAACGCAATTAAACTATCGAAGAAGCAATGTGACGTAATTCCTTTTTTTAAAGAATTATAGCAAAGCGCTAATTACTAATATTCCTATTTACCCCTCCAATTAAGCTTTTTATGGAGTGGAGACGACGATAGTCCAAGGGGTCGGGATCGAAACTGCGACTTTTATATCGCTAGGCATCCCATAAAACAATGGGCTATTCTCCGATCAAAAAGTAATCTATCAATATTGTTTTAATTCAAGCTACGAGAACAATTTAAGTATTATTTTGAAGAAGACAGACTGTCATTCGACCGATATTCAGTTGTGAATTCACGAAAGAACTTAATAGTGTCAACATAACCCCATCTCAAGTCACACATCAGTTATTTCCATCCTCGTATCCTCGTGTCGTTCGAAATCCCTTCCTCACCCTTAGCAAGTGTATTCTACTATGAATCGATTTGTTTATTTTGTAACGTAGTCGTTGAAGATATGTTGATAAAGATTGAAACCTTCGTTTCTGGACACCTCAATTCGAAACTGTAGATTTTGTAAGATAAAGATGAACTCCGCCCAATCGTTTCTGTTTAATTGTGTATTTAACAAATGAATTAGACCTTGTTATTTTCCATACAAACACCTCGTTTAGATCACTGTATATTAACGGGAATTACTAATTTAATTATACCTCGACAGTAATCCGCCGGCAAATCTAATTAGGAACGTCATCAAATCGCCTTTAATATTAATTATCACCTTTTGTATAGTCGTGGAATCGTTGTATTATTATAATGTAATTTCATTGACGATTTCTTCTTAATGAAATCTTTAATTTATATTTAGTCGTACAAATTATGAACATATATTTTTTTATTTATATATCATCGTTTGGTACACACAAATATATGTTTATCTTAAAAACGGCTGTATCTGTCGGGACTCCGACCGACGTAAATGAAAAAATATAATACACTTATAATGACAGATAAAATTAAAGGGTTTGGTATCCGTTTTAAAACCAATATTTGCCAAAATCATTTTATTAGTGCACCCATACAGTTTCCTACGAAGTACTCTTTCAAATATGGAGTATATCTTATAGTTTAGACAGTGCGTGGATGGTCAGTCAGTCAGGACATTGGCATATACCTATATATAGCAAAAGCAAAAGCTGGCAGACATTGTCCTATTGTGTATGAATATACCAAGTGTCATGGCGTTCGGTTGAATAGTACGAATCCGAGGTAGTTTTGACTAAAAGTAAAGTAGTAGCCGGTGAATCCCACTGTTCACGGTTTGGAGTTTATTTCTAATGCGGGTTTGTGGGTACAAATAGTATAATTTCAGAGAATTTTATAATTTTCCGTCACCGCCGAGTAAGAGATGAATTATAAACATTAAAAAACACATGAAAATTCAATGAGTTTCAAACCCACGATCTCTAAGCACTGAGCCATCTTGCCTCTCACATGGGGGTATCTTACATCAACTAACAATAAGTAATTATTTTAATGCCTTGAACTTCATATAGAAGATAAAGGACTGAAGTACCATCGAGCGGCGAGCTACAAAGTGGATAGCATAAAAACCTTCCAAAAATTAAAATACATATGTAATATTATAAGTGTATATAAAGTCAATTAAGTTAGTTTTGTTGAATGTAAAACGGAGAAGTAAATAATTTTCTTCACATCGTAAACTTCCGCGAAGCAAGTAATTATCAAGATATTAACCGCAAGTCACGTTTCGTGCTTGACTACTAAGTTGATCTATTCACTTACTTGCTACTTACAACCCTTTCTCCGAGACTTTAAAAGTATTTTTTTCTTCTTTAGAGTCCCGATAAAAACTTAGCCAAGATAGTAAGATCGTAACTTAGCAACATAGAAGAAGTATCTTGGAAAAGAAAACTCCTTCACCGAAACGAGAATAAATTATATTTTAATCATGATAAGAAAATATTATAAGCTTAAGATAAGCACTCAAATATTTTGATAAAATGAAATCAAAACACTAACCTTATCTATTTCTGGTAAATAACTTAAACAGGAAATTGAATTTGTTCGACAAAGATAAAACATTAATACTATTATATATTGAATTATGCAATGTTATTGCGGAAGAAAAAGTAATTAAAAAAACTACCTGTAATGCCGTAATGGAATAAAGTAACTTGTTCAGAATGCATTTTTTCATTTAAGGTTGAGACAAGGTTACTTCCAAAAGAAAAAAAAAAACAGAACGAGAAATTAAGTCAATTTATAATGTCAACGCATAATTATAAACATAACAGGATATGTTTTATAGAAATACAAAGGAGTACAGTATTAATAAACGTACAAAAATCAGGTTTAATACGAAAATAATTGTGTCTGACTGTACTTACATCATCACGACACAACCACTGAACAGATTCTAAAGAAATTTGACGTAAATGTAGCCTGGGACCTGAATAAGGAGATAGACAAAAACATTAAGGGGTATATGAGATAAATAAAAAAATTGGCCGCAGACAGAGTCAGAGGAAACAGATAGTTTGCATGTGTAACCAATGTCATAAGTTTTAGTGGTCGGTGATGATGTATTTATTTAATTTAATCTCACAGCATATGTAACAAAGTTGCAAAATTGTATTCCTCATATTTATGCAAGTTTCGAAACAACAACCACGATAAACGATAACTGACCTGTTTACAATAAACGCCACGGTTTCCTGACTGGCTTATAGTACTGTCAAATATTTACAAAAAAAACAACGTTTATATTTTATTTTTTGATCTTCATCCTGTCATGACTTGTTCATGTTTTAATCCGCAACACAAAGTGAACGACAAATTTTCCAAGATCACATTTGAGAAACATGAAATAAACTCTCGATACATCGCGTCTTTCGCTCGGTTCTTCGACTTCATGAATAAATTTCGAGCGATTTATTTTGCAGTGAGATCGTTACATTTTATGACATTTCGAAGTGCGAGAATTCCACATAAGGTATACATTCATTCAATACATAAAACAAGTGAAATCAATCGTGAACAATACGAGGTTTTAGTGCTCGATCAAATAGTTTAACGGTACGAAAACATCAGCACAGCTCCACAAATTAGATTGAAATATTCGATGACACTCAATACATTTAAGCCACTTAGAAAATTAACGGAGTTTTACATTACTGGTATTCATTATACGAAGTGACGAGTCCTTTGCGACTGTAACGTGTAATTGTGTGTGATTATTGATTTACGTTATAAATATAAAATGAAAAGGTAAACATTTTGAAATTTCTAAAAACTTCCTAATTTTTTAAGTTTTCTTCGCGCTATATAACATTCGTGCAACGCTAAATATATAAGTCAATATTTGCAAGTTGTCAAATATACTGTAAACATCAAAGAAATCTGTATTTATCCGCTTGGATCTGAATCGTAGTGAACAGATATATCATTAGAGAAACTTAATTAAACTTGAGTTAGATCAAAGATTAGCGCTTCAGCTAGCAACAAAAGTTGATATGATATTAAATTCATATCGCATAGACAAGAAACCACTGATAAATATTGATCGAACTTTAACGAAACGGTGTATCCAATTCAGTGGATGTGACCATTAAACAGATTACACGTTTTCAGAGACGAGGCACGATAAATACGAACATATAGAACGTTCTTTGAGATAACTTACTTACGAGTAATTTACTTTGAAGGCACTATCGAAACACAACATCCCAATACGCGATAAAAACTTTGCACGTAACTATATATGAGAAATAATTGAACGCTTTTTATAGATTTTTGATTTGTGATTATAATTCATCTCGTGCTTTACGGTAAAGGAAAACATCGTGAGGAAACCTGCATGTGTCTAATTTAGCTGAAATTCTGCCACACGTGTATGCCACCAACCCGCATTGGAGTAGCGTGGTGGAATAAGCTCCAAACCTTCTCCTCAAAAAGGGAGAGGTGGCCTTTAGCCCAGCAGTGGGACATTCATAAGCTGTTACGGTTACGGTATCAAGCAAACAAAATGAAATAATTAATTGATTAAAATAACATTAAACTTGTAAAATCAATTGAAGCGCTACGTCGTTATAGAAAATTTATTAGTTAATTAAATGCATTCGCTTCTTTGACTTGAACGTAGTTGCGAAGTTAATTTATAAAGGAAGACAATTGGTGACGACAATCATTAGATTGTGATTGGATAACATCATTAAATATATTATTTCAGAACGCTGTTTATATTTATCTATGGAATATTCTCGATGCTTCCGTTCAGCTCTGCATTAATCAACTGTCGGCTTGCCTGCAGACATTGCAGGGAGCATAATGCTCACCCTGACATGCTGGAAGTTTACTGTGCTATGTGTGATGAGTGTAAAGAGAGACGGAGAGAGTGGCTACAGGGCCCACCTAATCTTAATTTAAGGAATGAAGATGATGAAAGATATTCCAAGAACTACGATCACCAGGAGACTCAAGGTACAATTTTTTTAAAGTTGATGATGACATGGTCTGTTCATTTAGCTAAAAATACATTGACCTTTTAAACAAAACATTTAGTTTAGCCAAAAATAGTATATAAATAAAAAAAAACTCATAAAGGCCAGACCAAAGTTTTATTTTTGTTTAACGATAATAACGTCTCTAAATATCGATTCAGATGACTGTTCAACAACGACCACAAATGACCAATGCGAAGAAACAAGGCTATTAGCAGACAAGATCACCACGAGCGTAACGACTACGTCGACAACGCGACGACCTTGCACACCAAAAGCCAATTGCGTGGAAACTATTACCACAAAAGCGCCCTGTTTAACCATGCCGTGTCCCATGGTCGCTCCATTGGCAATACCTTTGTGTCCGATGTGTCCTATGATGGTTATGTCCACTGAACCAAGGTCATCGAACGTTCCATCACTTCCTCAGATTCTTGAAAGGAAAGCTGTCGAGACAACAACTACTACAGATTCGATGTACTTCTACGTCGGTGTACCAAAGAGACTGCTTAATGATTTACAAAAACTTCGCTCCTAATAGCGTGAGCAAAAATAAAATAACAGTAATATTTTTTTACAAATGATCGTGAAATATTCAAATACTTTTAGATTATTCAACGATTGTATTACATTAACTTGTAATTTTAATTTTAAAACATGACTTATGTAAAACGTAATACGTGACTTTGCTAATTTATTAAATAAACTAAATAGAATCATTTATTTTAAGTAAATTGTAGCACGCTATTTTAAAATAACAAATTATTATTTTAATTACATTCGACAAACATTTTGTAACGGTAGGAACTTTGTTAAGTTTGTAATATTAATTACGTCTATACTAATTAGTAGCCACCTTCGCTGTGTATATTTTGTAACGTTAATAATCAGCTCAATGAGTATATTTTTCCTTATTAGTCAATCTCAACAATAAAATCTTCATTCGAGAAATATCGACGCATCGAATATAATATTTTTGCAATTTTATTATGTACTAGGCGTTCCTTTCGCGATTGTACAGTTACAACTTATGTACTAGTTTCAACTTATGTAAGAGTCATATTATAGAACATTCATGCACGTAGTAACCGAAACTGCTAGAAAAACCTTGCTCGGTTACTAGCCTTGATTAAAGTGCAACTGATGTGATGGTAATATAAAATAATCTTATATTTCTGCAATATAATCTTCCTCGTCCGTGTGATTTCCTCCTTTTTCAATTGCCAATCACAAGGGAGCCTAAAGTACTAAGTAGGCAGGACATATTACAGTGTACAAGTCTGTGCGCAAACCAATTCTACAAAAAAAACCCAACTTTTTATTGGCCTAACCGAAGATTTGAACCAGGGACCTCGGGATCCTATCCTATCCTAGCCTCTAGAGCAACGAGGCAGTCATATCAGCCTCTGATGATGTACAAGTATAGTAAAGCCTATGAATGTCCCACTACTGGGTCAAATAACCACCACGCTGCTCCGTTACGGATCGATGATGTACTTAAATATAATTGTATATATTTAATCAAAACATAAGTTACAACAAATCGCATTCAACAAGTGATCGCGTGTCCGAGTCCGTACCCTTGAAACTTGAAAGTGCTGACTGCAGTGTATTCTCATTAAAACGTCTGTTTATACGTAATGTACTTGTCATTTTCATTTAAGTACATTAATTTGTTATTTACTTTGATAACAATTATTTATTTATACATAAACGGCTAGTTTGTTTTAGTGGCTAGTTTAAAAGGCTGTCGATCTCTTCTGGGTTCGAGTCAAGTCCGAAATGTATCTTTATAAAGGGAAGGGACAGAGTGCGTACTTGTGTTTGCGCACACACCTGAACACACAATCTCATGTGTGGTTGTGCGTTAGTGTGTGTGTCAGCTGCGTAGTTGTGATGAAATAAAAGCAAGGACAGTCTAAAGAGTATGACTGTTTAATAATATAAATGGCAATAAGCAGATAACAACAGTACACGATATAATAAGTAGTAGGAAGGGTATCGGTTTACAGCAGTAGAAACCTCTTATGCCCAGAATGTGACCTACAATTCTGCATTTAAAATCATACATTTAGCGCGATCTATCAAAGTTCAATCAACATCAAGTTGGCTATTCTCCGTTGCGATTGGCTGCCGTGGTCGTATCGTAAACCGAGCACATAAAAATATATTTCTATACTCATTAACACCTCCATTATACGTAGCTCTGTTTGTATTTTTCTTATAAATCAGAACTCGAAACTTATGTTATGGTTTGAATGTTACTGTTTTACAAAACATTGGGAACACTTTCATTTTCTAAGAAAATTTGCTTCAGAAGAGACTGAAGTTGCTTAACAATTTCATATAATCAATTATATATATCAGGTACTTATCAAAATTATTGTAACGCGCGTACATATGATCGCGGAAGTGACAACACTTGATACAAAACGCTAAAGCTATAAAGGACAGCACCAGCAATCATTACAATTAAGTTAATAAAATTTAAACATATCTTTAAATATTAAAATGTATTTAATTGAATATCTCTCACCCGAGAAGAACCGATCAATGAAAATTAGCGAGATTATAAATTCACATATAAATATATAATATATCAAAAATTGATGAGTAATTTTGTTTTAAACTTTACTATTGAACATTTTTTTACGTTAAAACTCAAAATAACTTGAAATTCTGTTGTATAGTCGGGAGTAAGGGTTCCTCCTGATTGGCCCAAAACCAAGTCTGGGTACGGGCCTCGGGGTTGCCCCTTTAGCCAGGCTAGTTCCTCCTCGGCAATTCAACTAGCCGTGTCATTTATTTTGGCCCGAAGGGCCAGGGTCAAAATGACCCTGTGGCTGTTTCGTCACGTACGGTTACCAGAAGTTCACCAGAAGTTTGTTACCACTTACTATAATACTGATAGTATGGAAAGTCCTAACAACGATTTTAACTCAATGTATAGAAATGAATGAAAAAAACGTCAAACACATAGATCGATCAGCGTGTCCATTTCCAACGATCATTATGAACCTGAAATGTAAAAACATTCTCTACACATAATAAATACAACGACAAGTTTGTCTGTATATATACATAAGTTTTAAAATAATTATCGTTTTATTACTACTCAATAGGTAAAAAAACAAACAGTGTATAAAAAATAATAGGTACATCTTTGTTTAATGTCATAATAATTGCCCACAAACTCATAATTGTTAAAATTTCTTGGAAATGAAGTTTCCTAGATGTATACAATGAAAGCTAAAGCGAACGAAGTCGCGGACGCACTTAGTGTGCAAATAAAAGAACGTGTCGTTAGTGAGACTGACAAGTGAGCTTACGTGCTCAGAGATCCAATGGCTAATTACCACCTTCTTATGGCATTGTAATAAAGGTTAATTTACCTTGCGAGCCTTTTTTGGAGCCAAGGTGAATTCCAGATGACAGTTCTAAGTTATGGTGTTTTTATATGATTTCTAAGTAGCTATATAGTTTATAATTGCATGAATCCTGATCGAAGATCGCCAAAGGACTTTGTAGAAGGTTGAAAAACTGATTTAATTACGTCTAATTAAATTTATAACGATTGAAAGAGAGAGAACGGATCTGATGTTACTACTACAGAGGCCTTTGTCTAGCAGTTACTGTAATAAACTTATAACTCAAAAATTACAGTAATATTGGTAAAAGATAAAGGTTTTTAATTATTCAAAAATCATTTAAACGATGTCATAAATTATTATCAAAATTCAATATTTTTAAATTAAATATCAAATACAGGTATACTATTTACCATATAGTATTCTTCTGGGTGGACGTCTGAGCTGAGCGCCGTACGCCGCCGAGTCAGGTTCCGAGTCAGGCACACAGGTCCCTATAATTATCCCCATTGTCACCATAACACTTTACGTCCGGTCACAAAACATCACCAAAACGCCACAACCCAACACTACCGCACGATAGCGATGTAAAAGACAAAAAAAATTACAAACTACACTTCACTATTTTCACAACGGAAAAAAATTGAAGCGTACGTTCGTTGCGATGGAACCAACACGACTGGTAACCAGCCGCGTGTCGTATCGACTCCGTCACTTTTGGCACGCTAGCCGTGACGTCACGGCGGTCACCGTGCGTCACGTGTCAGGGTTCGACTGAGATTAAAACGCACAAAAACAAAAGCCTGACAAGTTTTGATAAGTATAAGTAGGTCTCAAGTTCGGTAAACCGCGCGATAGCTTCCGCGGCGCCCACTCCGGGTGTAATGACTGTCGCTCCCACGCCGATATCAACAGGCTATACGGTGTTCCGAATAAGTGGACATATTACTACATGTCTGTTACGAAGTTTTCCAATGTAACGAAATAACCGATAAATGACCGATGGTAATAATTCAAACAGTTCCCTACATGAAATGAAGTGTTTTTAAAAAATATTGACTTATTGAGGTTCAACCAGATTACAAAATCGTTAATCGTGATGCATATCGTAAAACACATGACCTGTAATTGGAACACTCCGGCAGTAAGTGTGAAATATGTTTTTCCAGCGGTTGCTCCCGAAACGATTTAATTAAAGTACCAACCTATTGAAAACAAAATATATATATATTAAAAATTTTCCTTTACAGTGAATTCGATGTGTTTTCTATTAAAATATTTTAAAGCTAAAAGTTTTTTATAAAAATCTTGACTTATTTAAGTCGGTCAATGCTCGTAGTTAAGCTAATTATTAATAATAAGGCTGTATTCCTTTGAAGGGATTCCTTTAATTAGATTTAAAAAATGGTATATTCAAAATATCGCAAGAGCTTGTTTACTTAAACGAAACAGGCGGGAAAATTTTAATGGAAACAACTTTTACGTTATATGCAACCGATTGAGTCCCAAAGAAATCGACTTACATAAAAACCCTGGAAATTAGGACATCAGTCTTGCAATAAATTAATCATGATTATAAAATGAAAAATAAAGAAAATTTACAAATAATAATTATATCAGGGTCATGGCGGGAAAGATCTCCATGAATAACTTATAAGCCGTTTCGTTAAAAGTTCGACGTTTCGGTAAAACTTTTGCTTAAAAATTAATAAGATTTTTGCGTGTTGGACTTTTTTCTAACGCCGAGAAAATTATAGACCACTAGAACATGTCTGCCCTTGAATATATTGTTAACAACTTGATGCAAATAAACACTGGTTTTATGGGAAGTACACACGCATTTCACATTCCGAACCATTTACACTTAAATTACTTTTAAATAAGATTCATTTTTGTTTACGTATCATTAAATCCGATTTGACAAATCAAACACTATAGAAGTCCTTCAGTAACCGTAAAATGTCTCTTGAGTGTGGCAATACCATTATAAAAGTAATAAACAAACAGAAAACCTAGCTCCGTTTAAACCCGAGGACCTATCATACAGATTTAATCCGCAGATTAAGATCATCAATCATACGAAATGATCACAAGACTCGTCCAGAAATGAGACTAATTTGGAGCCGTGGTAGATGTAACACGACAGTCACACGGCCAGATTGCAGCTATCAGTTTGATGTACAACGAGCGAAAATTAACCAACAACCACGTTCCTTTAAAATAACCTTTTCAGCTTGGAGATACGGCTGAAAATCCTATGATGAAATAATAATATAAAGTAGCGGTCGAATGTCTGACGAACAAAGAAGAATTAGGGAGCTAAACTGTAACGGTCCATGTTTACGCCGAGTTTCCTTGATTACTTTTTGTTAGCAGTCTATAATATCGATGAAGGGAATTAGAACTTTTCGAGGACGTCAAAAAAAAACGTACATTATAAGTAAATACTCATGTATATGTTAAAAATTGTTAATAAAATGCACCAGATTTAAGTCTTTGTTACAAAGGAACCAAGTTATATTTCTGCCTACAATAATAAAAATAAGGAAACAACGTTATTTACAGCCATCAACGCTCGGGCGACATTCAGAATGATTGATTCGTAAGCTAAAGGTTTTAAAGTCCTTTGATCTCGATTCAACGTAGGAAATGAGTACGGAAGCCTTGTCCTTCTCTTTCAGCACAAATAAAATCTTAACGATCTGATAAATGGAACTTAGCACTTGAAAATAACATACTATTTACGAGACGAGTATTCTATGATCGGTTCATTCGCTCCGAGTCTGCGAACAATTTCACAACACTGTATTACACATGAAAAGAGGTCAGGCACCCATCAATTTTAGTTCACACGTCGTTCATTCGCTACCATTGAATAGGAGATAACTGGATCGCCCTGTAATTTGTGTTCGGCGACAAACGACGACAAACTTTTTTGATTACCAACATAAAAAAAATGTCCTCAAACTGTCATAGTTAATGAATAGCAAATGAACTTGGTTTTCCTTTATATGTGATCATATATATGGTCTTTTCATATAGTGTGTAGTTGATACAACCACATACCAATTCAGAATGACATCTATCAAATTTATATACCTTACTTCCCTTATTTTTTCGCTCTTGAGTATATAATACAGATTCAAATAAATAGAATTAGCCCCTCTTAGAAAGAGTGTATATTAACTTTAAGTATTCCTTCCATTAAAATGAGCCCTATACCAAGTTCTCAGTTCATTATAGTATCAAAGTGTTTTAAATTAACCACAAGAATAGTCCGAAAATATATAAGTGTTTATTAAATAAGTATATAATTCGCATTAAATAATTCATATCTTATTAATTGATCATGAAATTTTGCATATCCGTTATTTTCGGATAGAAGATATACACATACAGAGAAGGATTTTGGGTACTTAGCGCCTCCCCCTACTCACGAGGGCAAAAACTAGTATAAAAATAAATCCCAACTTGACAGAGGCGAAAAGTTTCATCACCCCTTCATTGATTAATAATTATTAATATTACGCTAGCTACCGGCCACGTCACGACTTGGAGTATTGATTGTCGCTTGTCATTATATCGTAATAACCTTAATAAGGAAGTAATAATTGCGACAAAAGCAACAAATTATCTCTTTCTCTTATATTCTCTTTTTTTTCTGGTCATTAATTTATACTGTATTTTGTCAAAACATTACATTTTCTGTCTTATTTTATTTAAGATTGTCTACCCTGTTTATTTTATTATGTGAAATTTGTTAAATTGCTCTTTAAGTGAACTGTATGTTCTTTGAGTGATAATAAAGATCTTTAAACTGAAATTATTATCATGTGCTTCACACAATTATATAAACCTACCCTACTTTGTACATAAATTTCATGGACATATTTTTTTGCCATTGCTCCTTTTATTTCCGCTGCAAACGTTAAGAGGACATTGCGTGTAGTCGAGTTGAGTGTCTTTTGACAAAGAATATAAAATAAGTACAGTTAAAAAATTATAATAATTGTCGAAACAATTAAAACTAATAATGTTTATATTTTTTACTAGCTCCCGTCCCGGCTTCGCACGCGTTGAATAAGGGTAAACATATAATGTTTATATTGTAATATTATACATTTTTCTCTATTTGTTTACGTGACGCACGCCTACTTAACCTAAACCTTCCTCATGAATCACTCTGTCCATTGGTGAAAACCGCATGAAAATCGTGTTCAAACAGGCAGAAACTTAGCCGAGATGGCCTAGTGGTTAGAACGCGTGAATCTTAACCGATGATCGTGGGTTTAAACCCGGGCAAGCACCACTGAATTTTCATGTGCTTAATTTGTGTTTATAATTCATCTCGTGCTTGACGGTGAAGGAAAACATCGTGAGGAAACCTGCATGTGACGAATTTCATTGAAATTGTACCACATATGTATTCCACCAACACGCATTGGAGCAGCGTGGTGGAATAAGCTCTAATCCTTCTCCTCAAAAGGGACAGGAGGCCTTAGCCCAGCAATGGGGCATTAACTGGCTGTTGCTTTACTTTACTTTTTAAACAGGCGCGACGGGGGACTTTATGGTATGTAGTTATACCAACAGCGCATTGTATACATGCTACACAACGATGAAAGTTTAAAGACTGATATTAGTGGCTGTGATGACAACAGAAGAAAAATGAGCAACGTGTCGTGTCGGGCACTCACAAGACGGGCCAATCAAGCGGAGGATACATCGTCCTCACGTTCCGACAAGATCGTAAACAAGACGCTGGACAGAAGCAAGTGAAGGCATATAATAGTAACGAAGAAACTGAACACGATGTCAAGTACAAACACAGACTTATCACATTAATAGTCAGCGATACTCGGCCGAAATTAAATCAGCAATTATCGTTGTGAATACCGAAATCAAACGTGTACATATTGTTTCTATTCTGGCCGTGTCGTGTCGTCTGTCAATACTTGATGTTTGAGAGCTGTTCATATAATCGTGTTATTTAAATGCAAGGAATATGTACATTTGAGAATTGTTTATTCAGATGTCGAAATAACTATATTATTCAAATTATACCGAATAACGATTGAGATCGAATTAATTTCAAATTTTCAACGTAATGCATATGTAAAGATTTTTTTAACATGTTGGATATGACGATCCTCCAGACGACGGTCACGACGAAAGAATATTATAGTGCACAAATATGTGTGCAAGCAAGAAACCACAGGTGCAGGACCGATGGCTACGTGTACCCGACTAAGGTATAGGTAAAATCCAAGCTAGTTTTTCTAGATCTGATCTGGTATTTGAACTCAGGATATCGGCTTTGCACCTGAATAAGTTAGATCACTGACGAACTAACGAAGCAGTTTCTAATTAAATATAAAGTGTAAAATATATGGCTGTATGCTTTTGAAAAAAAGAACATATAAATTTATATATATGTTGCTCTATCTATAAAATCAAGTTGAATTTTAAATACTTAAATATTGCGTGTTAGTCTCTTACGAATTTAATGATATTTTACGTTTCATGTGGTATTTTCCATTTCAAAGTTTAAAATACGTAATCAAAGTAAAAACATATCTAGTATTTATATTTTAATATAATTTTATCTGATTCAATTTTATTTATTGAAGTTTATAACGTCAACAAAAAATAATAATAATAATTTTAATTGCGATTTATATAACTTGTATACAAATTCTACTGTAATTAATGAAAATATTTACTTTATTTCAAATTTAAAATAATTTAGCTACGAAAATTTAATATAGCTGTATATATGTAACTAGTTTTCGACCGCGGCTTCGCCCACGAATTAGGGGAGGGGTTAGGTTAGTTAGGAATAAAAAGTAACCTTTGTCCTTTCTTAGGGTTCAAGTGTTTCATACAAATTTCATCATAATCGTTTGAGTGGTTTACCGTGAAAGCGGGATAGACAGACAGTCACTTTCGAATTTATATATATATATATATATATTTATATATTTATTATCTTACATTAAATATAAGTAACGGTTAACACGTATTAAGCATTAGGCAATATAATGCAAATATTACAAATTTTAATTATAATTAGTAAAATTAGTACGTAGTAGATTTCTGATTTAGAAAAAATATAAGACGCAACCGGCATCGTGCATATCATTTTTCCTACAACACAATCGGCTAAAACATGGAGGACCCTGCCGTCATGTCTCCGACTATATTACAATTAGTTTTCTTGACACGTAATAAATATAATAATACTCCTACGATTATAATGAACCTCACCTCGTATCTCACAGCGGACCTAGACAAAGTCACATAGCGTTTGTCAATTCGAAATGAATGACGTGTGTTCGATATGTCACGTGACCATCAATTGGCGTATTGAATAATCTAGATGAAATCGAAGTTAGAAATCGTCACTCGACAATAATCGAATGCACAATGTGTAGTTTTTGAATAGTCGAGTAAAAGACAAATGAATTTACTGTAAGCTTGTCTATAACGAAACCTATGACGCCCTAGTAGGTAAACTTATCTATAACGAATACCTAAATATTGTCCTGCAGTGCTATTTGTAAGAAATCACTTCATAACTCACCCGTGAAATATTGACAACCTTATGGCGATATATTATTTTGAATTGTTATAATTACTTTATACTACTACTTACTACTTACTATTATATTCAATGTCACATGTCACTATTTGAGATTTCACAATCGATTTCTGAGGTGAGTTTCGAGTTTGCTCTTCTGGAATAGTACAGTGATTAGTTTTTGGAGTTTTTCAACGAGGAACTTGTTGTTGCAGATAATGTGTGTTTACGTCCGCCTTCACTCCGAGCAGAAACAAATTGTTTTCTATTTGTATTTTTTTTTTTGTGCCAAGAAAAGTACGTAATTTGCCAAATGGGTCGTATTCGACTTCGTTAAACTTTGAATTAGATTTAGGTATTACTTTTAAAAAGTAAAAACATATTCCGGTGCCAAGTGGGAGTTGAAAGATTTCGATTACATTTCAGTTCAATATATTGTTTTCAATTTGATCGTAGAAATTAAATTTGATTTGAGCGTAAAAAAGTATTCATTACAAAAAGGATTTTGATTTTGACTATAAATACGATATGGAAAACCATTTAGTTATTTAATATAATTGAATTAGTATTTTTCATTGCAAATTATATAAAATGTTAAATGTTGCGAGTAACAAAAGTGCTTCCCGCTATATCAACCAATCAATCGATCAATCAAATACTTTTATTCAAGTAGGCTTAGAAGGGCACTTCTGAATGTTACATTGTTGAATTAAATGGAAAGAGGTTAGCCAGCACCGGTTCGGAATGTAGATTCTATCGAGCAGAGCCGGCGAAAAACTCATTAGTTGTTATTATTATTAGGTCCTTACATATGAAATTAGCGTTTTGTCGTATTGACCACTTTGATCTAAAATATCTCCTCTTTGGTTAAGATTCCAAATTCAAATTTATAAATTCATTATCTGGTACATTTGAGTTTTGAAAACAGTCATTTATTTGTTTTTTCTAACTACCTACGAGATGGCCAAAGTGCATAGATAACGTGCATACTTTGATTATTTAAATATATTTTACAGAAAAAAATAGACTATATTCCTCTCGTACAAAACACCAATTTAATATGTAAGGACCTAATATTTATCCTTTTATGCGTTACGTATATATACTAATACTTTTTTTGTACATAGCACTATTCCATATCTAATCCATACTTTTATACAAGCTTGTTTACTAGATATAAAACAAATTGAAATGCATACAAATATTTATCGGTAACAGCCTGTAAATGTCCCACTGCTGGGCTAAAGCCTCTTCTCCCTTTTTGAGGAGAAGGCTTTGGAGCTTATTCCACCAGGCTGCTCCAATGCGGATTGGTGGAATACACGTGTGGCAGAATTTCAGTGAAATTAGACACATGCAGGTTTCCTCACGATGTTTTCCTTCACCGAAAAGCACGAGATGAATTATAATCACAAATTAAGCACATGAAAAACTTCAGAAGTGCTTGTCCCGGTTTGAACCCACGATCATCGGTTAAGATTCACGCGTTCTTACCACTGGGCCATCTCGGCTTATACAAATATTTATACTAAATTAGAATAAGTAATATGTAATAATATAGGTATTAGTTAATATACTACCGCATACACCATAAGTAGGTTCTTGATTAATACGCATTGCATGTTGTTGACGAGAATTTAAGGTTAAATACTAAACTTGAAGACATAGCCTAACTTTTTATTCAAAATAAAAATATAAACATTCCTCCTTTTTTTAAGTTTTATGAGACGTCAATAACGGTGACATATTACTTACTGCAATACGTTTAACAATAACCCTTTTGGAATTAATTTTGAAGTTTAAATCACATCACCCGTTCCGATGTTGACGTAGTCGGCTAAAAATCCGTGACTATAGATGACACACGAGCCATCAACTCGTTTTCATTATTAGTTTTTAAATGGCACTCGCATGTCCGTAGCTGTTTATTTCTTCACCTGTATGCGGTGGCATTTTATAAAATGTGTGTTATTTGAATATTTAAATAATAATCGTTATATATATATATATATATATATAGATAGTGATAGCGAAAAACCACTAATTTTAAAAATATATGAATATATATTTAGCAAATTTATTATATTTGTAAGGAAACTGTGTATAGTAATATATTAAATTAAAAAAACCAAATACACATTACAAATTTATAGCAAAAATATATATTTATATTTCTCTGTCATTTATATCAACATAAACACGAGCTTACATTAAACCGAAGTTTCTTATAAGTACTTGTTATTCCTAAGCTTATTCACTTGTATGTAACAGGCAGCATGTTTTAGACAAGATACATATAAAATTAATAACTTTTAATTAACATAAGTTTGTAATTTAACGGGTATAAAAGAGTAACTCTTTTGACGGTTATTCCCGGTATATATGTATATATATATATATATATATCTAGGTAGTAAACGACGATTTACAATAAGTTGTATAATCATAATAGAGTATAAAACCAGAGAGTTGATTTTAAAGTTTTTAAAGTACATAAAGTTTATGGAACAACAGTATTGAAGGTAAATAGCTCAAGAGCTCTTGAAAGCTCGACAGAACATCCCCCATCAGATTCACTGACCTGAAAAAAAACCGGAGTACTGCGCTCGTCACTTAATAGACCAATTAATACGAAGCGGGTATATTTGTATCAACGATTTAAAAAGAAATATGTCAACCAGTCAATACGTCACTCTTAACCTAAGACAACGAGTTCATATCCGGGAAGTGAAGTGAGTTTATGTCACTAATTTGTGTTTTCATAGTTATTTCATAGTCAGCTGTGAAGGAGAACATGATGTAGTGAAAAATTATTCTGTCTCATATTTCTGAATATGGTGGGATAAACTCGAAATGCGAAAAGAGTCCTTCGATATCCACAAGCCTATTCCATACTTAAGAGAGGCTAGAGGCAAATTCACTGATCTTTTCAAGCATTTAAGTTCTATTACTTCTTCGGCTTTAAAAATAACGATTTAAATATAACTGACATTGAGTTCAATGGCTTTACATATATATGTATATATATTAGTCAACACAAATATCTGTTATCAAACGTTAATCGGAGACAAAGTGTTGCCAGCGCGCTCGGCAGTTACGTTATTGTGTACATGATAACAATACATAGTCTGTGTGCGAGCGCGTCCGAGATACCGCCCGTTCATTAGTTATTTTACCGAACATCAACAGCTTCCACTATCGGACTTTAATCTGACACGACCGGATAATTCAGGTTCTATGTAATTTATATCCTGATTGCCTCGTTGGTCTAGTAGCTAGATATAAGGTCGCTGACCCGGAGGTCCTGGGTTCAATTTGGAGAAAGTGCGCATAGCATTGACGGATACCTGACATGAGGTCGGCATCTACGTTATTAAATTTCTTGAAAGAAAATCTCAAAAACTTTTTCTAGAACGACCACGAATTTGAACACAGGGCCTCGGGATGTGCAGCCTTAAAAGTTCAACTACTACACCAGCGAGGTAAACATCACTTTGTATAGCCGCTATATTAAAGAAACACATAAAACCTTAAGACCGTTAATAGCAAACATAAATCCATCGCATACAACCTAAAATATGAAACAAACCTTTCCTCGTAGGTCGCAATTATAATAAAATACACATTTTAAAAACGTGTTACATTTTTATGTTTTAACTACAATTTATTTTAAATATATACTTATATTTTATTACTTAATCTGTTATATAATACTAGTATATAATTCTAGGCTCGGGGCGGTCATTAGTTGTACTATATATATATATATTTATATATACTTTGAAACTATTGCAATGATTTCAAATTAACCTGTAAATATCGCATTGCTGGGTGAAGTTCTCATATCCGTTTGGAGAGAGGGTCAGGAACTTATTCGAACACCCTTGAATGCGGCTTGGTCGTGGATACACGTGACCGATTTACCCCTAACATATTTCCGCACGATGTTTTCCTTCACGAGCACGAGTTGAACTAGAACAAGAAAATACATGGCTTGATTTGAACCAACGTCCTTTCACTAAGATTCAGGTGTTCTAACCAATTGACCTTCTCTGATCGAATAAAGAATGCAACTAAATTTTATCTTTATCCACCCGGAGGATTAAGCAAAAAATTTATCACATAATGTTTAATTTAAAAAAAAAACGCTCGTAATATTTATAATTATCAATTTTCTAACTTTCATACGATATAATAAGTATATCTCATTTGGAGAAACATTATATAACAAAATTGTCTTAAACAATAAGAAAGTTTGGGAATACATTCGTTCATTTCCTGAATATGAAAGTTGCGTCTTTGAGAGAAAATTACATCTTACATGTATACAGGGAGGAAAATGTAACAAAACATCGATAGTTATTACAAGGTCCCTCTTCACTTTAACTGTTAATACGCAGGTCAAATGGTACAAATAAAATTTTAAACCAGTTCCACACAACGGCTACACGATTATTATTATTGTTTAAAATATATATTTGTAAGTATATAATATGTACACATTCAAAATTTATACATATATATATATAAAAAAAATTACTTATTAATTTTCATTCAAAGTAAAAATACCACTCATTACCGTATAAGTCATTTTGAGTATTTATATTTTAATCGGTTAATTAAATCACGCGTATATATTTCGATAATAATTAAACAGTTAAAACGGACCGCTAAACGATACAATTGAAATAAATATCGTTACGTTCGTCCGTTTGTGCATTTGTTTACACGCTTAATCGTCTATATAGCAATCGATTGTTGGCAGCGGAATCAATTAGCGAGACTGTGCTAAATCAACGCGTTACATTGTTCTAATTACTAGCAATTAGCAGTTCAACAATAGTTATATTAATTGTTTTAATTGCAATATTAACATTCAAACGACGACCGACACGACACGAAACGACACGACTTTTTGACAAATGTATTTTTTGATGTTCGATACATAAAGGATATTCTCATATTCGTCAGCACGAAATAGAGTTTTCAATATTCTATTCTAATAAATGAACCTACAATTTTTTCATCGCAATTTCACGTTAAGCACTTAATAAATATATACGGACACCACTACCATGAAACGAAATAGTTTATACGTGTTTTGTTATTTGTAATAGTTCACGTTGAAAATATCATTAGCGCGATTTACAATTCGCAATGGCAGATATAACGCCATCTATATATCAGAAAACGAACTGAAGCAGGCGGGGAACGACCGCCGCCGCCCAGGGCCCGCCGCCGACTGGCCGGGACGCGGTGAAACTGAAAGACGTGAATATAACGATGCATTCGCGACTTTATCTATACAACTACTCACATAACGAACCTTAACGCGTATAGTGAAGTAACCGCCAGTTAAGATTCCACCGGTCGACAAAGGCCTCCTCTCCTCTGAAGGGGAAGGTTTGGTGAATTTTGATGGATCGACTCATGAGGTAGAATTTCATCTAACAAATACAGGCTCACCGCTGACGGGACGGCACGGGATAAAATCTAAACACAAAGCTTATGAAAACTCTACTCTTGTGCTCTAGCTACTTGGCCATGTCTGCTCGTCTATACTAATATTACACAAAACACGATAATTAAACTGTTACATTTTCACGGCTAAACCGTTTCTGACAAAATTTGGAACGAGGCAAGCTTGAAACAAAAGAAAGTCATAGGTTTTTTATACCGAACACCCGCTCGCGCTACTACGAGGCGTGCGAGAGCTAGTAGCACATAAATACTCCTTGATATATCGACATTGTGTTTAAAAAAGTGTCCGCTTTAATCGAGACAGGAGCAACATTTATATCACTCGAGAGACAGACATCCACGCGTTCTTATATTACAAATGTATGTGTAACAGAGACGCACGAACAGTTCGCGGGTCAATAGAGTGTTATTGTAGATTAATTTTTTAACTGTTCGTGTCACCTGAAAGCCATTAGTAATTATTCTTTATGACAACGTGTAACTAGTGGGTTCATTTGCGTTGATACCTTGCCCGCTCGCTCATCAACTATTCTACCCTTACAAAACAATATTTGGCTTTGTCGCGTGAAGGGTGAGTGAGTCAGTACTGTAATTATGTTGCCACGGTTTCTTTTCATTGGTAAGTAAGACTTGGCTTTGTCATTGTACATGGGTCCGGCCCATGTGATATTTTTATACCTATTATGATAACGAGGTCCGTCGACTCTACATTATATCCGTATTAAAAGAAGTTTATATATATTTTCAAAGAAGCATGCGTAGACAAGAATATATATCATATATAAATCAAAATTCAGCTTGAACGACTGACTACTTCGTCTATAGCCATTTGATACATGCCATTGTGATATAAATGATCATCACCCGGACGAGTCCTTAATTTTCGATTTTTAACGATATTGCAATACAGAGGTCAATTCTACTAACAAATCGTCAAATTATCGCAATCGTATCGAAGCGTGATCGTTGCCGTTTATCCGATATCTTATTCTTTAATTTAATTATCGACTATGCCAATAGCATAATATATAAACTTTTACAATTAAGTTTGGTTTTGACATAACGGTATATGTTAACATCATATCTATTCGGTTCCGATTGAAATAAATATAAAATAGTCGAAGTGGGCTCGGAATTGAATCGGGAACGTATCGTAATCGTTATACTTTAATAGAATTCGGCCCCAGAACTAGCTAATCTTTACACGATATCACACATTGGGAATGAAACGATCGACTCTATACATGTACATACGAATACAGCCTGATTACAGTATGTAACCTTTTTGTTTTATAGAATAGGAAGGCGGACGAGTATATGGGCCACCAGTTATGGTAAGTGATTACCAACGCCCTTTCACATTGTCATTGTAAGAAATGTTAACCAACCATTACATCACCAATGCGCCACCAACCTTGGGAACTAAGATGTTGTCCCTTGTGCCTGTAATTACACTGGCTCACTCACCCTTCAAACCGGAACACAACAATATCAAGTACTGCTGTTTTGCGGTAGGATATCTTATGAGTAGGTGGTACCTACGCAGACGAGCTTGCACAAGGGTCTACCACCATTAAACCTGTATGTTTCATAAGATATTTATAGTTAATCTATTGAAATCGTCTACACTTTCGTACCGTTCGACATTTGTCGTCGGGTAATACTTTCGCTATATTTATTAAAAGCCATCGGTGCTTATAACAAGTATCCGGTAAAGTATCATCGAATTATCTTGTTATACTTGTATTTATAAACATCGTTAATAATACTTCGAAGCCATTATTTCTTTTGTTCATCAAGCGCGCATTTAAGGGGAAGGGGGAAGGGGGAAGGCTGGCGGAAAATGAGACGAGACAAGAAAAGAATTACCTTCAGCCTCTATTGATAAAATATTAATGTTTTAGAACAAAGAAATATTGTTTATATAAAAATAAGTAAAATTATGCCTTGTTTCATATATGTGTCACATATATATTATCATAACTATAATTATATACGATGACAATTGTTTGTGACGCCAAAGTTAAACAAATATCGAGCTAAGTGCAATTGCGGCTGAAATTAATCATATTTAATTTGCAACTGTATTTTAATAACTAGTACGCAATATTTCCCTTGTAACACATATTTAATTCAATTTTTCCTAAACATGATTACGAGTACAATAATAATACTACAAACTAAAAAAAACGTTTTTATTGACACACAATTTTGCCCCATATACTTTGAAAGAGCCATTTCTTGTCTTCTAATAAATATGTATAAATAATTAATAAAAAAATTGAATCGCATAAGTAGGAGGCTATGTCTTAAGGTAAAAAGTAAAATAACATGTAAATTTTCAAAAGCCTCTTTTCTTAGGATGAAGGTAGAGATTTTTGCGCCGCGTTACTTTAATGCGTTGATAAACATTTTTTTATAGAATAGGTGGCGGGCTTGCTTATGGGCCACCTATGATCTTCTAACGTACGTAACACACCTCTGGGGTGAAGCTATCGACAAGCATGGGGAATCGTTGGCTGTCAGCCTCGATATCTCCAAGGCTTTCGACAGGGTCTGGCACAGAAGTCTTCTCTCCAAGCTGCCGGCATATGGTCTGCCTGCTCAGCTTTGCACCTGGATTGCCAGCTTCCTACACAAGCGCAGCCTTCGAGTTTTAGTTGATGGTTGCGCTTCACAATTCTATGTAGTGAATGCTGGGGTCCCCCAGGGATCTGTGCTATCTCCCACTTTGTTTCTTTTGCATATCAATGATATGCTCTCTCTCGGGAACATTCATTGCTATGCAGACGATAGTACAGTGCATGGCGGATACCACGGACGCGCAGTGGCTGGGCGAGCGGAAATTAAGGAGAGGCGGGAGGATCTTGTCATTGAACTCAATAGGACGTTAGAGCTTATCGCCAAATGGGGCTCAGATAATCTTGTTGAGTTTAATGCCAAGAAAACACATGTATGCGCTCTCACAGCAAAAAAGTCACCATTTTCCCCTCTTCCCTCCCTCTGTGGCACTCCGCTGGTGATACAAAGCAAAATCGCCATGCTGGGGATGGACGTTCGCTGCGACCTTAGTCCAAGGGATTACATCGAGGCTGTGATAAAAACAGCTTCACGGAAACTCGGAGTTCTGAACAAGGTGCGGCGTTTTTTCACGCCACAAAAACTGTGCCTGCTGTACAAAACACAGGTACGGTCCTGCGTTGAATATTGCTCGCACCTTTGGGATGGCTCCGCCAAGTACCTACTTGAGGCCTTGGACCGGTTGCAGCGACGTGCAGTTCGCATTATTGGCGACGTAAAGGTCACTAACACCCTCGAACCTTTACAATTGCGTCGAGAGATAGCAGCGCTGAGCGCTTTCTATCGACTGTATCACGGCGAGTGTTCCGAGGAATTATTCTCCCTAATTCCTGCTTCCCCCTTCCTTCACAAGTCTACGCGTGCTGGCTCTCGATGTCACCGACTAACTGTGACATCAATTCCATCGCGCACAAAGAAATTTGGCAACTCCTTTCTTTGTCGCACGTCCAAAATATGGAATTCCTTACCAGCTCACGTATTCCCCTCCTCTTACAACCCGGGTTCCTTCAAACGAGGCGTGAAGAGGCATCTTGCGGGCCGGCAAGGCGAGGGCGGCTAGTGCAGAACCTTCTTCCCGACTGTACTGGCCGTCCTCGCGTTTGGACTCTACTACCACTTAACATCAGGTGGAGTAGAGTCATTTGCCCTCCCGGAATATATACATATATATATATATATATATATATATATATAAAAAAAACCTGATGGTAAGTTATTGGTGTTCACCAACGCCCATAGACATTGGCATTGTAAGAAATGTTAACTATCGTTTACATCGCCAATGCGCCACCAACCTTGGGAGCTAAGATGTTGTCCCTTGTGCCGGTAATTAAACTGGCTCATTCACTCTTCAACCGGAACACGACAATACCAAGTATTGTTGTTTAGCTGTAGAATATCTGATGAGTGGGTGGTACCTACCCAGACGAGCTAGCAGAAAGCCCTACCACCAGTCAATGCATGTGATAGAATTTCATCCTAACTTTATTAAGCCGAAGATCGCGAAATTAATTATAAAGACAAATTAAGCACATGAAAAGCGCTTGCCCGGTTTGAAACCGGTACTCTTCACTTAAATTCACTCTACTTTACTCTTGCCACTGCCAGTTCGGCTCAGGCAACATCTATTACACAATAAATAAACATTAACCACGAAATTAATATTATTTGACTCGCAAGTAATTTGCGCGTGTAATTAATAACTTCATATGTACCCAATGTACACGTCGCGCGAGTAACGAATTTTCTTGTTATCTCAAAGTCACCGCAGACGATGAAAGCCACTGTGTAGTGTTCGTGTAATAATAATACATGACTTGAATGTTCTTTACAAATTTAAATAAATAATATTTATACATGTGAATCTTAAACAAAAAGTTATTAATTTGAGCCTGGAAAAATATAAGTTTGCAGTACATACACTGTTATAAAGAGTAAAGTTTTGTTAGAAAACCTTTACTCGTTTCCGAATTAATATATAAAAAGAGGAACACACAGAGTTTATCTCAATTTATTTCCATTTTTTTAATAATAACACTAAAACTCATCAATAACTACCAAACAAGAAAAAGAATTTAAACTCAGTATTAGTAACAGTAATAGCCTATGAATGTCCCAATGCTGGGCTAAAGGCCTCCTCTCCCTTTTTGAGGAGAAGGTTCGGTACTTATTCCACCACGCTGCTCCAATGCAACCCGCATTGATTCAGTGAAATTAAACATATGCAGGTTTTCCTTTACCGTAAAGCACGAGATGAATTATAATAACAAATTAAGCACATGAAAATTCAGTGGCCCGGGTTTGAACCCACGATCATCGGTTAAGATTCACGCGTTCTTACCACTGGGCCATCTCGGTTTTTATGATAATGTAAGATCAACAAAATAAGAAATAACATCAAGTATGATTCTTCAAGCATTCGAATGACATTTTGAAAGTAATTAAAACAGTTTCGAATTCAGTCCTGTAATTGTTATTAAAGGTCAAAAGGCAATTATCATTACTACACGACGCTATACATCAAGCAATTAAAATTTTTATTGTTGAACGATAAAATATTTAGTGTAACCGCCCTGATGGAGTACGTAAGTATAATTTACTTATATTAAGTGTTAGTTTGTACGTCTGTCACGCAATAACTTGCTGCTAAGCCATTTACTTGGTGGTTGAAGATTGTGTAATCCCGTCTCGGTAGGTACCACCCACTGTATCGTAATTCTCCCGTTAAATAGCAATACTTTGTTTTGCTGCGTTCGGTTCGAACGGATAGAGACCCGATGTAATTAAAGCTATATTCATGTCCTTTTGTAGTAGTATTGTCCCAGTATTCGCCGTGCATCCACGATGAATGTGGTTAATAATTTAACAGTGTTAATGTTTAGTGCTACCACTTACCACTCAATATCCTATCTGACCATCCGATGTCTATTTATTACACTCGAAAAAATATAAGTAAAAGTTATTATATCACGGAACACAATTATTTTTATAATTTTAATAAAAAAGTACAAGGAATATAAAAAAATATTATTAATTGCGATCTCCGCAAAATTTCTATTCGGTTACGTAATTGGCTTTTTGCTGTCACAATATATCCTGATTCCGTATTTTGGAATTCGTATTCAATTAATTTATACATGATTGTGACCGACGTGCTTAATCCACATTCAAAATTACTGGTGTTAATGGTTATCGTTTATGGCTAAGTACCTTAAGGTTACAGCCTAAAGTTATACTTTAAACAATTTCTAATAAACGTTTTATAATTCCCCAAAAGAAAAAATGTTCCGCACGGACTATTAGTTTTTGAGATTGCTTACAACCATACCAGCACTATAATTTAACTAGATGCAGTGCGCGGTTTTACCCACGTGAAATGTCACTGCTCTACCCTCGCGGGTCGTAGCGCTCGTAGTGTATTGTCATATCATCTATATATTAACTTATCTAACGCAAAAAATATTTTTCAAACAAGATCAGATTCTAAGATTACCATTTTCAAACAATTAAACAAACACTCTTTAATTTCATTGTACTTATTATTATATAATGGATATGTAGATGACATTCAAATTAGTAATAAACACGTTTTTCTAAGTTAGGTTATAGAACTAAAAACACAATTAAAATATATAACGTGCATAATAAAGTACGTATTTTACATAATATAATGTATTTATGGAAAGCAAGTACCTAATTTACTTTTACTCGAAGGAAATTATACGACGCATGCTAATATCCTGCTCATCTACGGATATTGAAACCTCATTGTAGTTTCCTCGACACGTAAGTCAAGCAACTTTATATATATGTAAATTATTCAATTTCGAAATTCTTAATGCTCGACGATACTATAATATTTAAAAATCGAATCGATTAAATTGCGTTCAAGTGTTTGTGAGAACAACGTTTTTGTATGTGACGTTGTTCCTGTCTAGGCGTGTAATGAGTTTAGGCATTTTTTTATCTGTTTTAATTATTGTTGCAATTGCAGCACTATGGCTGTATTGTTTCCAGTATATCAATGCCACGTTACTTTTATTAAAAATCTTATAACTAAAACTTAAAATCAATGTATTCACGTTCAACGCGTGATTAGAATGATAGCGTGCGCTAAATCAACTAGATAGTTATTAGTAGCATGCTCAGAATAAGCATGCTCATTTCTACAAAGTAAAGTGCTACATGCTGGTTAGTAGCATTTATTCGTAACTAAAAAAATAACTTAGTAACACATTCAATACCATGTATATCTTTATAGAAATGTTCAATGTTCCTACTATGATCCAGTCCTGTCTATAAAACGGTGTTTATCTATACATATATTATCTTCTTCTATATTAAATAACTATAGATAGAAAGAGACAAATCGATGTTTATCAGCTATAAAAAGATAGTAAGGTCGTAAGTATATATTTATCAAAAAATAGTTCTGTTGATACCCGGTGTTCGGACGTATTATAACCAGACTTGTAAACCTTGTACCATTCAGATATTAATTATAAAGTATGTATATACTGTAATTAGACATATTACAATCGAGTATTATGTCGTTAATAATTCACACGTCCCAAAGTTTTGATAATAGTTCGTTGCGGGGAATCTAATATGAGTAATATTGTAAGTTTACGTCTATCACTATTGGGACAAATACTATATAAGTAAGGTCATATCGTGACTACGCTTGCTTCTAAAGGACCTTCTTAATTCGATTAGCTGTTTGTATATACCTATGTTATGCAAGACAATTGTTGATTGTGAAACTATTTTAATGATTATTTCTTCTTGTGCTACAATCTCGATGGTGAACTTTTTAATATTCTAATTAGGGAAGAAAGCTTAGGAATTAGTATTTTGAGCAACCCGTCAAAAACATCTACATGTATTCAGCATACAAACTAAATACTACTAATAGAGATTTATGTTAATTTTTTATTGTACACAATAAAATATATTTGCATAATCTGTTAATTACTTCGCTAAATGTACAAAGGTTATTATAAATATGGCGCAGCGATACGAGTGTTATAATATTTTAAAAAGTTTCGCCACGACAGGCTAACGAACACGTAGCCTTATAGCAGAGCACCTTGGCCGCGATAACCGAAGATGTGCGAATTCGAATCCTGCTATGTTGCAAGTTTTGATATGAATCTCACATAAGTATATAAAAATAAAATAATAATATGCATGCAAATGATGTAAAATATAACTAATATAAGATCCTTACTCGAAAGATCTCTTGCATCGTAATGCTACGATAATGAATTTAATGTACAGCTACCATCGGTTCTTTTTTTTATAGAATAAAGGTAGGTGGACGAGTATATGGGCCACCTGATGGTAAGTGGTCACCAACGCCCATGGTTCGAAGAAAGAAGGTTAATGAGGAATGTACCAAGAAGAACAAGAACTATTATTTGTTTCTTTTATTTATGTATTATTTATACTTATTTTTTTGTATTCCTGTCTCTTTCACCGTATGTAACAAATCTACTTAGTGGTAGAGCTTTGTGCAAGCAATTCATCACCTATTCTACCTCCAAACAGCACTATTTGTCGTATATCGGTTTAAGGAGTGAGCCAATTTAACTACACACACAAGGGACATAACATAACATAGTTCCCAAGGTTGGTGGCACACTGACGATGTACAGTAACAGCCTGTTAATGTTCCACTGCCGGGCTAAGGCCTTCTCTCCCTTTTGAGGAGGAGGTTTGGAGCTTATTTCACCACGCTGTTCCTATGCGGCTTGGTAGAATACACATGTGGCATAATTTCAATGAAATTAGATAAATGCAGGTTTCCTCACGATGTTGTTCTTTCACCGTAGTGCTTGCCTGGGTTTGAACCCACGATCATCGGTTAAGATTCTAACCACTATGCCATCTCGGCTATATGACGATGTAAGGGATGGTTAATATTCCATTGTACTAAATACAACGTTCCTGTCCAGTTCAGTGAGATTGAAGAAATGTTGTTTATAATAAAATATTTCACTTTATTTCAATAATAATTATTACGATACCTTTGTTGAATAGGACCTTAGAAGTAGATCATTCAGAAGAATAATTACCTGTAAACAAAACAAAAAAAAATTAGCATCGTGTTATATATTTGAATATATAAAGAAAAAATACATATGTACATAAATGTATTCATACAAAAAAACTGTGATGACGTTATGGTGTGATATTATATGTGCAGAAAATATTTTCTAAAAAAAATGTATTTGTTATGAGTTTTTTTTATATTACATGATAAACAAGGCAGTCGGTACATAATATATTTCTGTGATATGTACTATGTATAGATAAACACAGTGTGTGTAATAATATATAATGTCCTCCAGACCGATTTCAGCCACGGCGGCCAATCTCAAGAGAGATTAGCCAACTACGCAGGAGATATTATAGTGCACATATGTGTGCGCAAACACAGGTGCACTCTCTATTCCCTAATTCTTATAATCCGATGGGACGGCGATGATTTAAAATTTGTGTTATTAATTGCGTTTGTCCGTACTACTAGTCCGATATTGTAAAACTTGTAGCGTTACAGATAACTCGTTTATTGAGGAAGCTGTTAATGCTAATAACTGTGCCCTAACGCCATGACCCTAAGGAATGGAGCGTAAACCATAAACGTGCAACAATCTGGCAAACTGCATAAAGATAAATGTATCATTCAACACTGAGCCACGGATAACCCAGTGGCTAGAACACTTAAATGTTAACCGAGGATTGATGGTTCAAACCTAGAACTAAACCATTACACCATAAACCATTGAATTTTTGTATTTTTAATGTGTTTTACTAACATTTATCTCGTTCTCGGCGGTAAAGGAAAATATTGGAGAACGCCGCCGAGAGAACGTTCTCCTTGTTAAGCTTCATGAGCAGCGTGGTGGAATGAGCTTTATAACCTTAACACAGAAAGTTTACAGGCTGTAACCGACCCAAGCTTAATACGGGTAAATACCACAGCGCACTTCTAAATACTACAAGTACAGCTATACAGACGATACTAATTGCTGGACAGAAGTTGTGTTGCGAGCAAACATTACAAAATCCAATGAAGTGATTCGACTACAAATTGAACAAGAAACAGCGCTCGACTACATCGCTAGAGTGTGTACGTAACGTTATATTTAACCACCAAACAAAAGAGTCTGCGGATCGTTAAGGAGGCATTGTAAATAAATAACGGGCAAGCAAAATAACTCCGGTCGTACTTCTGAACCAGCTGCGAACTCGACTTACACTCTTGTAAACGAGTTCCAACTAAACTTTCTCAGAGTACTCACGGATTTTTATGTATGAATTATATTATTTTTGGAAAATGCGCTTAACATTTAGAATAGAAAGAGTTTGAATTTATAACGAGATCTTTTTAGCGGCCGTCACGCCATTTTATTGGAATTTTTCTGTTTTATATTCAAATTTAAAGAAATACCATATACCTTTTACGTAAATGTACATTATATTTACGAAAGGCTTTTCTACTTACTATTGCATTTTTTGAGTTGTATATTCAATATGCTCCCGTTGGAGAACATTTATATTTATTATATAAATATAAATATAAAAATATAATAAATATATAAGAGGTTACCAGTTCTTCACTTTTTTGGACAACCGGCTTATGCGCATGAGAAATGCAGAAAACAAAATGCGTGGTGGGAATGGGCCGGATGTCGATGAAGTAGAGGCGTAGGAGAAGAAGGTATTAAATCAACTCCTGCGCACACTTCGAAAGCCCGTAGGAGACCGACAAGAATGCTACTTGTTATTGATTTTTCAAACTAGACTTATCATAAATTAACATACATATAATTTATTTAAATGTGAATAAGACAAAACAAAGATAATATGCCTTTTTTTCAAAACAACAGTTTTAACAAGAAGTATAGCGAGCACTGGATATCGCGTGTCACGTCAATTGTATTTGAAAGTCATGGAAAACTTCTCTAGAATTAGTTATTTATTTAGCTATTGGCAGAAAGAACACTCAATAATTTATTCAAAAACAAATTTTGATTTTATTCTTGAAAATAGTATTATGAAAACCGAACTAGGTTTTCATAATACTAAATAAGGTTTCTACAAGCAAGAAGATATTACTTAATCTTAACTTTTACCACCTACACTGAAAATATAATTAATTATTAACATTCAAAAGGTATAATACCGGGCTCAGTGAATCATATCTAAAGAACCAGTAAATTTTCATGTGACCAAATTGTGTTTTCATTAACAACTTGAAGGTTTCGTCACGGGTCCAATAAAAAATTGCCACACGTCAACATTTGTCTCCACCAACCAGCATTGGTGCAGTGTGCTGTAATAAGTTTCAATAGTTCTTCATCAAAAAGCCATTCGCCCAAGGACAGGACATATATAGACTGTTACTTTACTTTTTAATTTTATTAATACTATCGAACAGTTTTTAATTACGTATTTTTAATTAAGAAAGGAGACAAAGAAATGTAGTTGTAAGTATATTTAAAATTTTTTTAGTCAAACACTATTTTCTAATTAGTCATGTAGTCAATGTGCCGCTCTATTCTTTTAATATTTATATAATTTAAATGATATTTATCTGTTAAACTAAGGGAATCAACAGATGTGATTTTTATTTCTAGAAAAGCTCATTTAAACTATCCCTGTTCTTGCATATTGTATTCCCACAAAGCTGTTAGGCAGACGCTATAGTCTCGCCACCTGGCGTCGCACGCGATCGATACGTCGCGACTACGTGGAAGTGCTCCTCTAGGGCGCCGAGTTTTCATTTAAAAATCGCCCGGGAGTTAGACAATACCACTGTTCCATGGGAAAATGACCCCCGTTACTTGGGCATAAGGGGGAAAATTGAATATATAAAATCTCAGACAACGATATGGAAATTGCATTCATATATTTTGTATTTTGCTGATTTATTTAAGGGTATATCCGTGAACTGCATGAAAACGTTATAAAAGCAGACGTTAACATGAAAGCATAAAACGTTATACGTATGCAGCTTAAATCTCCAATATTAGACGGCTTTGGAGAACACGCTTGCGTTCAGTTTTGTTTACCACAAATTATGTACTTACTTTTACAATATCATATCACTTTACTCTGAAATGTGCGCGTGGCGTGGAACCTAAAACCTCTTCAAAAAATATGAAAGACCTTAGCTCAGCAGTGGGACATTTGTACTGGTACTTTACTTTCGTTGTAAAATATATTGAGATTAAGAATTTATTCAAAATCGATTGATTTATTCAAGGTGAAGTCAAAAGTCACATCCCAAAATCTTTATTCATTAAAGACGCGTTACACTTACTTATTGACAGTTAAAAATCTATCGGATATAAACACCTCGTCAGATATTCGGAAATAAACACCTCAGACCTGAGAAGAACCGGCGAAAAAAAACTCAGCGGATTATTTTTATATCTTAATGAATATAATGAATATAATTAATGACAAAACATCCAAGGGCGAGCGACGAATATTTCACTAGCGAAACTTCAATTAACAAAGATTGGCTAATCGAAGTAAACATTTAAAAATTAAAGAGGTGACCATGTTTCTAGAACAATAAGTTAAAGGTAGATAACTGTGAACCGTCAGCGATGACGAACTCTCGTAAATCAACATATAACGGTATCCGATGTGAAAAAGTGTCGCTAACAGAAACTATTGTTACTTTATTGACTTAACCTGATTCTCGTTAAAATAATATGTGTGTCGTGGAATTACTTATATTAACTACCTCCTTGGGTATAATAATATATGTAAGAATGTAGCATGCTGTATAGTTGTAGTTTACTAGTTTCTAGAATTTATCTTAAATCATTAACATAAATAAATGTATTTATTCGTCAATATACATGAGTATGGTATAATAATTATTTAGTTTTTGTACTATTATATACAAACATTAAATACTTATATAATATAACTCAAGGCACGGACGCACATGACTGTGTAGAAATTTAATCATAATTTAAAAAGAAACAGGCCAGCTCAATAAGAAGTTGCGCGTGGATAGCGGATTCAAACCTAGACAAGAACCACTATGGTATACAAAACAATCGACTATGACGGGGAATTTATAAAATAATAATTACAATTATTTTCTTTGCTTCAAACTTTACGGTACAAGGACAGCTGGTTTACAACATATTATTTTGAATTTTGAACGGCATGTCTATTGTTTATTTTGACCATCGGAACAGCTGTAACATATCATGCAAATTATATTCAATATTTCCATTGAATAATGTATAGTTCTAAAATAATTGATAAAGCGCTACAATGCTAACTGCAAACAGCTGACGCGATGTTTATTCGAAGCAAGCGCGAATGTTTTGAGAAATTGGTAGTCAAATATCCTCCTGACTATTCAATTTAATATTTTTTTTCCGATAATAAATGTATACATAAAGTACCAAGTGCCTATTAATGTCCCAATGATGGGCAAAAGCGTCCATCTCCACTTGAGGAGAAGGTTTAGAACCATACCATCACACTGCTCCTACATTTGTAAGAGATCAGACAAACAGACACGCTTTCGCATTTATAGTGCTGAGATATAATCCATTGTTTAAATGGTGTGAATTATAACCGATGATTACGGGTTCAAACTCGGGCAAACCTCTGAGTGTGATTAATTTGCATGTATAATTCATTTCATGTTCGGCGCTAAAGGAAGGATTTTTATCCCCATCCTAGAAAAACAAATTATTGTTTTATACACGTTAGATACACGTGTATCCACCGACCCACCACTTGGTTGAATAAGGCCCAAAACTTTTTCTCATAATGAACGTCAGCCCAGCAGAGGGACGTTAATAGGTTTCTACTTTAGTTAAAATATAGAAATATAAATTTGTCGCTTTCGTTTTCATACGATCGACACTAGAGATCAATTTATTTTAATATCTCCTATATAAATAACGAATCTTTAATATATAACGCTGCAAGCAATATCTTAATATCAATCAGTGCGCCCGTGGAAACTCGATGTCGGTGCGAGGTAATCCAATTAATCGCCTAATGCAATTATAGCAGTTTAATGCGAATCACAACCCATTAAACAGATTGTATCGCGTCATCGGTGCACTTTATACGGTATAATGTTTTTCTCTCATTTATATTCACACAATTAATACATAATCTTTGTTAGGTATATAATGTTTGTGATTATCTTGGTAGGTCAAAAAAACTGTCATGGTTTTATGAAGTAAACCAAGTTATATGATCGCGCGGGAGTGAAATGATTATCACAAAAATGAAAATTTATTATAGTAAACATACATTTTTGGTAAAAGAATTTCGCCGGTTCCTCTCAGGTCTGAGGCGTTTCTTTCCGAACCGGTGTTAGTATTTTGACAATCAACAACGAAGTATAATGCTTATATGTTGAACAAAGTTATTAAAGTTGATATTAAGTAAAGTTCATCTTATTTTTAACTTAACTGTCATTGTTTACCTTTAACAGTTTTATATATATCTAATTATTTTTAAATTTACTTATAAATATTTTTATTAGATCAAGACTCATCATGATCACATTTTTCTTGGGCACCACGCAGTTTTATAACACTGGAAGAAAAAAGATTCTGGCAGACATCTTAAGGCCTGAGTCCTCGTTGGGAAAGCTATTGTTAGAGCTAAGTGCTGATGCTCTTAAGGCTTGAGATGGGTTGTACTCTGCGGAACCAAACGGCTATTTTCCATTACGGAGTAGGTTTACCGACGTACATTTTTTTTAATATTTAACAATAGTAGTCGTATTAATTAATACATATCCTAACTAATATTATTTAATTGTTGCGCTTTTATATCTTAACTACTTAACCGAATATCATGATATTTTGCGATATTATGAAACGTTGACAAAAGTATAAAAAGCATGAGGAAAAACCTGCTCTCCCGCCTCCAACATGCCCCTAACAAACTAGATTCAACTGAATTTTCCATTTATATTTGTTCAAAGTACCATAAATTCGAAGTAATTAAAGTAATACAGCGTATGTAAATGTGATGGGCTTCTCCTTCTTTGGTGAAGTTTTGAAACTTATACCACCAGTCTGCTCCATCATTGGTTCAATAGACGTGTGGTATATTTTCACCATTCGAAAACAAGCCATACATATAAAATAAAAATATTCGTTTTTATATAACAACGAAGTATACAAACTTTATAAATAAAAAAGTGTAATGGAAAATCTAAATCCTATATTTCAAATGAGTAAGTTTTTTTCTTAATAATAAACGCTACGAAGCGGCGACCGGTAACGACATATCCGACTTAAACAAGGTTTTTTTTTAATCACTATAATGATCGTAGAACATGTGTAGCAGCCACTAACTACATCGGACAAGTTTTTTATACTCATTTTTTTAAAAAGAAATATTATTTAATGAAAATAATTTTCATTGCAACTTGCGATATGAGGCGTCAGAAATCGTATGAAACTTTGAAACAAAAAAAATACATATATAAAAATTACATCAAGAAGGTTTTTTAATTATTTATGCACTGTTTCGATAACATTCGAATTATTACTATTTTCATTTTAAAAATAGAACACTCTTATACAGATTAAAACAATTATTAAACTGGAACAATGTATGTACTCAACCCAAGGATAAGAGTGGAACGTGAGCGAATTTGCCCGCGTCGATTTTAATGAGCGAATATATTTGAAAATATCATAGAACAAATAGAAATGGCTCAATGGCCGGAAGACTAGAATCTTAACCGCAAATTTTGGGCCCACACAACACAAATGAGTTTTTATTTGCCCAGCCCGTAAAACATCGTCAGGACCTAAAGAATGCAACCTGCATTTGTGTTTAATGGAAATTTTTCCCAGGATATTGGCAAAACAGTTTGCTTGTTTTTATATATATATATATATATATATATATATATATATATATATATATATATATATATATATTATACGGCCTAACTCGTAAACGTTATTTAATGATTTCTCTCTTTCTATCATCGTTGATTTAACATTCGAAAGAAGAAGACGGCGTTATTATCTCATCACCTCCTAAACAACATTTGTAAGTAAAACCGTACAGCTAACAACTGTTTTTAAAAAGGAATCGTTTTAAATTCACAAACACAACCTTTATTTATCCGCAAAGCAAAAACTATTGGAGGTTAATTAATGAAATTCGTCATACAGACAGATTATATCCCCAGTAACATAATGAATAATTCTCATCTCGCTATAATTCTATCGCATCTCTCTATTCTCTTCAGAACGGTTTCGTTATCGAAACCGTTCTGAAGAGAATAGAGAGAGAACGAGATTAATTAAGTGGTCAGAGCGTCGAGCGCGTTTATATTCGTACATGTATGTGTGTATCTTTGAAAAGTAAATCTACCAACAAGACAGTAGACACGACAGTGCTCTTATTAAGTATAATACATTCTTTACAATGTCAATACGTTGTGCGGTTAAAGGCAAAATTGTTGTTTGTTTACCTGTAATTAAACCACTAACTCTTAGCACCGATACCCAGTAATATACAACATTATATGTTTCTGATTCAACACCTATCAATACTTCACTAACTACTTATAATAATATAAAATACCATTGTAAATCTCAGATAAGTAACGTTATTATAAGCGACAAGGAAATACTGTCGCAACTAAAGACCCTAAGTATTGATAAAGGTGCAGGCCCTGACAATATACCGCCAATATTCGTTAAGCGGTGTGCTTCTACTTTAGTGAAACCACTTTCGATAATTTATCGAGAATCATTATCTATCGGAAAGTTTCCAAGTCCTTGGAAGAAAGCACGAGTAGTTCCTATATTTAAAAGTGGTGACAAAAAGGATATAAGAAACTATAGACCAATTTCCATTTTATCGGTGTTCTCAAAGATTTTCGAAACATTAATATGCCATTTTCTCACTTGGAAAGTTAAATCACATATATCAAAAAATAAGCATGGTTTCATTAAAAATAGGTCTACAATGTCAAACTTAGCAGTTTTTGTAAATGACATTTCGAATTCATTGGATAATAATACACAAGTGGACTGTATTTATACCGATCTGGCAAAAGCATTTGACCTTGTTGATCATAAGATTCTGATGAGAAAACTCTTTAACTATGGGTTTAAAGGATATTTTCTTAAACTTTTCGATACCTACTTACAAAATAGAGAAATAAATGTTGTTATGGGGGGAGTTGAGTCGGAGACATTTTTGGCAACATCTGGAGTTCCACAGGGCTCTAGTTTGGGTCCAGTATTGTTTGTTATTTTCATTAATGACGCAGCTAATTGTTTTAAATATAGTAAATTTAGTTTTTATGCGGATGACTTGAAAATTTATATGAATATAAATACAATCCAAGATTCTAAATGTTTACAAAGTGATCTAAATAAATTCACAAAATGGTGTCATGAAAATCGCATGAAACTAAATGAAATAAAATGTCACAGTATTACGTTTAGTAGAAAAACATCAGAAATTAATTATGATTATAACATAAATAATTGCATTCTAAAGAAAGTAAACCAAATAAAAGATTTAGGAATAATAATTGATTCAAAAATAAATTTTATCCCGCATATTGATCACATTATAAATAAGTCATTGATTGCGCTAGGGTTTATTAAAAGAAACACAAAAAATTTTAAGAAATCAAACTCAATGGTTACTCTGTATAACTCATTCGTAAGAAGTAAGTTAGAATACTGCTCTGTTGCATGTAGTCCGTTTTATCAAACTCAGGACAGGTTGGAAAGAGTACAGAAAAAGTTTTTAAATTTTTTGTCTTATAAAGACAAGAATAAAAATTATTTGAAAAAATACTCTGATATGTTAAAATATTACAACATGAGTACACTTGCAAGTCGCAGAGATGTGATGGATTTGTGTTTTCTACATAAAATCATATCAGGCAGAATAGATTGCCCAGATCTTCTCGGTGAAATAAAATTAGTTGTACCGAGACAAAGTTCAAGATTTGTGAACATACCGACTTTTAAATGTCGGTTTTTACGAACAAATATAGGCATAACAGCACCTTTAAACAGGGCCCTTAAAACGTATAATAATGTTTATAAAGAGGCGGATTTAGATTTGTTTGGTGATGGCATCTGGACATACAAATTTAAAATAAAAGAATATTATGACGGATTGCATAATTAAATTACTTTGACATTTGTACTTTGACATTAAAATTATGGTTTATTAATTAACTCTTTTTGTTTTTATTTATTTTTTTGCGTTTTTTGTATAATTTTTTTATCATAATATGTCAGTTTAATTTTTTTTATCTTTCGTATTTATATATATGTGTATATATAAGTATATGTATATATATTTCTTTATTCTTCCTTAATTTATTTGAATAAGTGTTGTTTACGCGTTATCTTTAAAAATGTTTAATGTTGGAGTGAACGAAGCTGAAAATGTGAAATTTGCATGATGAGTTAGCCTATAATTGCGATGTATATATATATATGTGTTAATAAGTGTCATTATTTTGATTTGTTATTTTATGGGACAGACATGTAAAAACATTGTACATTGTGTTGGCTTCCTATAAATAAAATAAAATAAAATAAAATAAAAAATAAAAAAAATTATAATTGCCTTACCTATCCTATACCACTAAAACTTAATACATCCTAACTAATATAAAATTATATGCGATTGTATTTTTTTATTACGCTTTCACGTCATGCAAAATTTTGCAAAAAGTCGAGAACTTATCTAGCATCGACCCCCCCCCCCAATCGCGGGCAAAGCCGGGGGAGGAAGCTAGATCAACTATGAAGGTAGAAAAGTATTTAGTAAAAAAACGTAAGCTTCTTATAGCACAAAATCAGTATTTTTCAGTAAGTCGAAGGTAAATCCTAGAGTATATCGAAGCAATGCTTTTAGCTAAAAGGTGTGCAGTTTATGGACTGTAAAATGTTTACGCAGATCGTGAAGTCTGGTCGTGAAACGCACTCATTCGATTTGTAATGGATATTACATTATGAATTATTACATTCCGATAGTTTGTTATAGTGTAGCGACTTGTTTAACGGTTTGTATTTAGCTTAATGATGTCGATGATAATGTCCCTTCCTTTGGCAATTGCACGGGCCTTTTATAATACAATACCCCAATAAATTTTTATGCCTAACCCAATAAATATTCATACTAACAGGTGCAGGTAAAATTAAAAACTTCGATTCAAAATTCATTTGAGAACATACGTACTATTTATTTATATATAGTCTTTATCAAGACACAAAGTACAAAAAACAACAACATACAGTTTTAATAGCTTCCTTGAATAAATTTTATTTTAAATTAGAAACATAATTATTAACACAATTTCAAATATCATAATGAAACTGAACAAGTAATATATGTAAACGATAGCATTACTATAATACAATAAAGTACATAACAATACGAGTGTATAAATTTTCACCCCAATCATTATCACATAATTAAATCTCTATAAGTACCGACCCAATTTATTATCAGTTATGCATTATCAAAATTATCAAATGATTTTACATTAATACTTAAACACTATTTAAAATTAAAATAAAAAAATGTTGCTATTTTTTTTTTAATTTAAAGTTGTAGGTTCACTGGCATATGAGCCATTTATTAGACATTGGCGCTGGTAGAAATATTAACCAACCTTTACATCGACACAGCGCCACCAACCTCGGTAACTAAGTTAAGACCTGCTCACATACCCTTTTAACTAGAACACAGCCATTCAAAAATACTACAATTCCGCAGAAAGGCTTCAATAAAATCCTACTTTTAATCGTCATTTAACAAGATTATAAATGTAAACGTACTACCGGTACGGAATGTAGATTCTACCGAGACGAACCGGCCAGCAACTCAGTAGTAACTCTATTCCATCAATTACATCACTTCATCATCATATTCATCATATCCACTATGGTATTGCTCGTTTATCTTTCTAAAATTATATCAATAGACCACAAGACCACAGAAAAAGATATTGCATTTATATATAACGATTTGACACTTCACTGGTGGTAGGGCTTTGTGCAAGCCCGTCTGGGTAGATACCACCCACTCATCAGATATTCTACCGCAAAACAGCAGTACTTGGTATTGTTGTGTTCCGGTTTGAAGAGTGAGTGAGCCAGTGTAATTACAGGCACAAGGGACATAGCATCTAAGTTCCCAAGGTTGGTGGCGCATTGGCGGTGTAAACGATGGTAAACATAACTTACAATGCCAATGTCTATGGGCGTTGGTGAACACTTATCATCAGGTGGCCCACATGCTCGTCCGCCAACCTATACTATAAAAATAAAAATCCCTGTTCTAAGGTCGAAACATTGTTGACGTTTCATTGTATAATAATACGATGCCGTTTCCGCGATAAATATTTCATTGCATTGTGAGACCATTTTACATATCAATGGCTAAACGATACAGCGCATTCGGCTGGAATGTCATTGATTTCAATAATATTAACGTTAAACTTTAGCCATATTTTTATATGTGAACGTATTAAATTTCTTTCATTACGAATAACATACACATGAAAATTGTGTAAATAATATCGACGGCCTTACATATAAGCGTCGTTTAGCGGGTGTTTAGTTAAACAATGCCGTGTCTTCTTCTTTCGAATGTCAAATGAATAATGATAGAAAGAGAGAAATAAGTGTTTAAGTAAACAGCCTCCAAGCAACGTTTACAAGTAAGGCCGTTAGAATACAAAGTACTTTAGCAAATTGTTTTATTCATAAATTTACTCAGTTGGTATTATTTGTCAAATATGAATATTTAATGAGAACAATATGTAAACATTATCCTCGAAAATTAAGGAGTTCCAAATTCAAATAAATTATAAAAACATTTGACCCACAGCTGACTTCTCGTCTGTCAACTTGTTCCATCATGAGTTGGCGGTTGATGACTCATACGTTCAAAGGGAAGTCCGGTAAGTATGTCCGAAGGGTACATAGGGAATATTTACGGTTATTATTATAGGAGGGTTTTAAAATGCACGTATATAAGTGTGTCACGACCAAACCCACATAAGGGTCACCCTTAAACATAGGGTGAATAACTGCCCGATTGAATAAACCCGTTTTTTTTAGAATTTTCATCATAGTAAAACCAAACCGTAATATTGAAACAAGTAGACTCATACAAAATTTTGTATTTTGAGACATTTTCTACGATTATATTATATGTTAAGCTACAGTAACATATTCAAAATTATTGTAAGCGTTAAACTTTCTCGATGTGTGCTACCGATTTTATACATTACTCCCGCCTCGCCCACGTGCTAGGGAGAGGGGGGCAGGTATTAGCATATGTCCATTCTTCGAATCAAAGCTTGCTTCATAACAAATTTCATCAAAATTAGTGGTTTAGCTGTGAAAGGGTTACTGTGACAGAGTTTTGCATTTATAGTATTAGTTCGATGTTCGTGTTTCAACTGCGATCATGTCATTTTTTATTATTTCGCCTGACGTTTTAGTCAGCCTGGGGCCACGACAGACAGGTGCAACTTTTTTATAAATACGAAACTTTAAACACTCAAATGTGAGTGCAGAAAGAAAGTATGTCGCGTCGAGTGAGACATGGGGTACAATAAAAGAATGTTAATTTCAAATGTAAACACAGAACAATAAAAATTACACCGTTACAAATATAATATCAATGTAATGTAAAGAGTAATTAAAACGAACAAAACTATTTGTCAAATTACAATATTATCAATGTCGATTACATTTATTTAGTAAAATGTTAATTGCGAAACCTTAACCGACTTTTACACGACTAACTGTCTCAGACGCCACGAACAGCGCCATTATATTTCGTCTTTATATTTATTTTTTCATAACAAAAACATTGGCTCAGATGCGGACTCTTCGCGCCAAGTAAATTTACACTAATTCAGTGTAAGTGGCCTATTGCTTCTGTTAGTTTATTATAACTGTAACCCCTGTATATGACATACAGTGATTTGCTGAAAGTATCCACTTAAATTTGATCGGATATATTTACATTTATTTATTTATATTTATATTCTACTATTTTACTAGGCGTTAAATTTGTAAAATGCGTCAACTGCCATTCAACAGAGGATTTTAAGGATAAGTGAGCACTGCAATTGCAGACACAATAATCACACTTCCTGTAATTATTATAATACGGGGTCGACGGTGTTAGGAATGATTGTTACCGTTTCTTACGGTATTTATCAATATCTTTGTTCGGGAGCGACCACTTACCATCAAACCCTTTATTAATCGTCAAAACATATAGTCAATTAAATAATTCTTATTTATATCTTTTTAAATCTGCCAGGAAGGTTACGTAGTACTATACCAATTTGAAGCAGAGCTGAACAGAGGCGAGTTAAATTCGAAGAAACGACAAATTACGAACCAGATACATATTAAATGAGGTCTTTACAATTTAGTCGTCAATCAAAATCACTTCTGCTTCAGTTTCTCAGAGACACCAGTAGTTCCTGGTGTTACGAGACTGTTTAGATATAGTAAAGAAACATCAGTTTTAAATGTCCCAAAGCTGGGCCAAACCATCCCTCTCGAGAAGGCAATTCTGTTTAAAATATTATTACCATGAATGAAAATCACATCAACGGTTTATTTATTTGGATAATAACGATATTCATTTTTATATTTCATATTAGTACAAAATCAAATAAAAACATCTAATTAAAACTAATAAAACTTTTATTAAAAACGTAAAAAAAAATCTCCGGAAACTACAATATTTAATTAAATATACCGAGATTATATCTACATATGATATCGGACCGTATATTCACATTCATAGAAAAACTAAATAATAGATTCATTTCATAATAAATAGCCATTTACAGAGTATTATGTAAGAGCATCATTCTCGCTGTCCCCATAAACTATTTGCAGTGGCGAGGCCGCGCGTGTAGACCCGTCATTATCTAGGCCAGCCTTGTTAGGCACCCTGGTATAGCGGCTGTATTATTTTTATATACATATTTTTATTAAACTTACAATATACATTTTAATGATTTAATATTTGTAAGAATATAATTTTCGGGAACAAAACATTTTATGGATACATACATAGGAAAACACCACAGAATCAGGTAGTGATTATTTCGTGTTTATAACTCATCTCGCGCTCGTTGAAACTCCAAATGAACGCTAAAACTAATGCGCGAGGTTGAATAAAATCCAAACCTGATCAAGAAGAGAAGGCTTTACGTATTATATACGACAATAACATAACAATTGAGTACAACTGACAATTCATAAAATAACATCTAATTTGTAATCCGAGACGAAAACTGTTCTGCGGTTAGAATTATTAATTTGTCAAAGTTATATCAGAATAATAAACAGAATGCGGCAAATATTAGGAAATTCTATTAATGTTTCTATTGGCATTCTATTAGATTATGTTGAAGATCAAAACAATTAGTCTTTCAATATCATAGAAGAAAGACGAGGCGAGTCTATACACAAACACGGACTATGAATGTATATATAAATATATATACTATAAATAGAACAAGACAGTACTTGTACTTAAGTAGTTTTTATCGATTTATAATATAAGTTTAATCGATTTATAATTTTAGTTTTTATCATTTTGATATAAACTTATATCACAAATAAATAACAAAACGAAATATCTTTTCCTTGGTGGTTGGACTTTGTGCAAGCCCGTCTGGGTAGGTCGTCCACCCACCACCCACTCATCAGATATTGTACCACCAAACAGTACTTATCGTTAGTATTGCTAGGTTTGAAGGTTGAATGAGCCAGTGTAACTGGAGGCACAAGGGAGATAACATCTTAGTTCCCCAAAGTTGGTTTTATAGTATTTCTTCTTTTTATTATTTATTAGTATATCTTAGACTCCTGTTAAGGGGTTTTGAAGATTTTATATATTTATATATATTCAAAAGAAAACAGTAGTTGTTTTCGTGGCGCCTGTCGAAATTAAAATCCTAATGTGAATAAAGTATTGATAATTTATAAAACTTTTATATGGGAGCAAGTGTTTTTTTAATTTATAACTGTTATTAATAATTATCAGTGGTTCAATGACCTAGACAGTTTTATGACTGACCTAGATAAATATATCACCAACACGGATTAGGTATTTGTTTATTATAATAAAAATCTATATTATTTTTAGAGCTTTCTTATTTAATTATGTTATCACATCAGTAATGATTTATTGAACATTTTATCATAATTATTTTACAAAGGGTTACATCATCGGTGGTCATATGTTTCATCGTCAACAATCACGCGTGCTAAACGATGATATATGTTTATTTGAAAAATAGTTTAGAACGAAAGAAGAAATTGTGGGGATTATTTCTTTCAAGCCTTTCTGGGAAATGAATCGTCTGTGGTCGTAATACTCATCTATGGTCATCTAGACACTAACATTGTAAGATATAATTACTTATTAATTTCGCTATGAATGCACTTACAACTACGGGAAAAGAAGGCGTTATGTCCATTTTAGATGTTACACCGGCTCACTGCCCATTCTAACAGAACATAGCAATAAGAAGTACTGCTGTTTAGAAGTAGAACTACTACGGTCCTAGATAGAATCCGATAGCGGTTGAAGAAAAGACCAAAACTTATAGAAATAACATATGTATTCGATTTATCACGTGACCAACAATTGACCATTGGAAATATCAATGGCGATCAATCTCTTTCGACTAACTGACAGACAATTAATTTGGACGAAAGGCGACGTTCGAAATTAGAGAATTGTCGAATACACTTTTTTAGCTCACTTATTTTGCACCATGACGATTTCTAAAGATCTCCGTGTCATTCCAAACACACGTTCCTTATTCCAGGGCGTTGGAGCTTGGAGTTCGAATATTGACTAGTCTGTGTGTAGTTCTAAGGTAGTTCAAAAATGCGTTTAAGTGTCCTTTTTGTGTGAGGCCTATATACCTCCCCCCCCGTATGTAAGACTCACTGGCACGGAGTTCATCATAATACTTGCTTGCCCATCCTACTGTGACGTTCCGAACATTGCGGGTGGTACCTACCCCTCTATTACCTATATTTATTAATTTTAATTTATTATTAAATTAAAGCGATGTTAACTTTGTGACACATGCAATCCACAAAGGACCCGTATCGTTTGAGCGCGATATTAAATTACTAAAGTAGAAGAAAAGGAATTTTTATTTTTTTTTATTTTAGTTATTTAAATAATCACAATATATAATCATTTAATTTTGTACTCAATAGACAAAGCAATGTAACTCATTGGTAAGGACACACAAGGACATTAATTTGATATGCCACGCAACCATCTCTACAATTAGAATTCGTTAATTATCCAATACTGTGATTGGTTCTTAGCTAAATATTGCTCGACTGCTTCATTGGTCTAGTCATCTCCAGGTCCAGAGGTCCTAGGTTCAAACTCCAGGTCGGGCCGATAAAAAGTTACCAGGAGAGACAGTATTTAACCCAAAGACAATGCTCCAAGTTACCTAACAAATCGCAATAATTTTAAATATTGACATAGACGTTAACTCGAAATCTGTACTAATGTATGTTTTATATACATTTTACATGTTTATATAAACGCTGTTAAGAGAGTCATTGTAGTGTGAAGGATGTACTGTGAGTTAACGAGCGTGAAGACTCGTAATTCTAAATTGGTTGCCTTGTTACCAACACTCGCAGCTGGCGTGCCGCTATGGTACCACTATTGTGATTATTTAAGCGTCATTTGACATCATTAGCTAACTATCCTCATAACTAACATTCGAATTAATGTTCTTTCCTTCATTAAATAAAATGATAAAGGATTTTTCAATCGTTACTCTTGGCCTTGTATATATCTTCATGAAGTTGTCATTTATTACAATCAAAGACCATTAAAATTCGAATTTTTCATTCAGTGATTACCTTCTGTGTGTATAAGTAGTGGAATTATTAGTAACCTGAAGCTTTGTGATGTGTGATATAAAAATGTATGTAATTTTGATTGTGGTTCTATTAGAAATGAAGAATATATATTTTTTTTATTAACAGATAGATCACCTGATGGCAGGTCGTTAATTCGCTAAGGAGAAACATTTTTAACATCAATTATTCATTACAATAAGACCCACCAAGCAGGACATTACGTTTTGTTAGTGCAATGAATGAAATAGGATCATGGACGCATCGGTCCAAGTACTACAAGCAATGTAACTAAATGTCCCACAGCTGAGCAAGAGTCTTCCCTCTTTCGGAGAAGGTTCGGAGCTTTTACTACCACGCTACTCCGATGCGAGTTGGTAGATACATAAATTTCGACCCCAAAATCTTAAGTTAAGATTCACGTGCTATATTCACTGGGTCACCTCGGCTACTGCAGGTAATCATGATTAATATTAGCGATTAAAAGTGTGACGAATCATTGATATAAATAGTAACTTATCTATCGAAACATTTCCTCTTTAGATACTAAGCTAGAACTGATACTAGACAATTGGAGCCTAGAATCACTCGGCCGTTGCGTGAGAAGAACTGTTATTTGCTAAATTGATACCTAATAGATTCTAAACGCCCGCAAGACTCGCTCGGAGTGGTATACACTTGATGGAAAAATTGTAAATTGAATCCGAACATCCGAACAGTCATTTATTTCATTTACAATTTATGATGGTACTGTATCCTAACCTTGCTTGCTTATGATTGCCTTGAATTTATTACTTACCTGAGGTATAAGAAATAACATTTACTCGGCTCGCGTGGGTAAGGCAAATATCGAAATATTCTTTATTCAAGTAGGCCCTTACAGACATTTCTTGGATCTACATATAACATATTTATCATAAGCTGCTATAACCGATTCAAAATTCTATCGAGAAAAATTGCTAAGACAGTTATAAACATTAGTTTGACTTCTAAATTAATGTTACCAAGTAATTTCGCGGCTTGTCTCAATTAGTACTCATAGTGTGCCCATTTTCATTGACTGTTTCATAAACTATAAATGCATTCATATAACAAACGGTCACATTGCATTGTAAAACATTACTTTCTTATATTATTTATAGGTTAGTGACTTTATTTATATAATTATCATTGAAGTAATAAATAAACTACAAGTTTTATAAAATAATCGATACTTTATTACTTATTAAAACAATTATGGTCAGTAAACAAGGCTACAAAATTCTATGATAAAACTGATTGTTCATTATAACAACGACAGTATGAATAACAATAAACAATCGAGTTGCAAACTAAATAAGCTACGCGAATATTTAACAGTTTCAATAAAAGCGAAATAAACAAGAAGATACGTCAATTTCATCAATTACGACGTAATAGAAACTGAAATGTACCGTGGTCGCAACTACCGGGTACACGAACACGTCGAAGGTTCAAATAACAGTGTAATTAAATTTCAAACACGATTACTCGATTATCAGAATATTGATTAAAAATGTAACGGTAACAGCCTGTAAATGTCCCACTGCTGGGCAAAGGCCTCTTCTCCCTTTTTGAGGAGAAGGCTTTGGAGCTTATTCCACCACGCTGCTCCAATGCGGATTGGTGGAATACACATATGGCAGAATTTCAGTGAAATTAGACACATGCAGGTTTCCTCACGATGCATTCCTTCACCGAAAACCACGAGATAAATTATAATTACAAATTAGGCACATGAAAAATTTCAGTAGTGCTTGCCAGGGTTTGAACCCACGATCATCGGTTAAGATTCACGCGTTCTTACCACTGGGCCATCTCGGCTTATGATTAAAAATGTAACCATGTGAATTCTTCCTTATTTATATACGGTCAAAGACAATTTACTTTCTCAAAAGATTTACATTTAAATCACTTACAGAGAAAATTACAAAACAATTAGTAAGAAAAAAAATTAAATCGAATAGGCGTACATAGTACATACGATGAATTATATCCCGATTTTAAGGATTATATTAGATTTCGCCTAAGTGTACTTTCGCGGCGCAAGAGCTGTGAGATGGTCTTTCAATTTAATTGATCCAAAATCAGATATCACACTAAAATATCTAACTAACTTAAACTAACTGTAGAAGACGTTTAAAAACAAGAAGTGACCTCAATATCGTCGACCTCATAATATAGATAGAGTATAATATAGAGATAAAAACTTATCAAATATTTTATCTCTCGTATACATAAAAATGAATATTTATTCTAAGCGTTCCCAAGAAATTGAACCGATTGTGATCATTTGGTGAGTTGTTCTTTATACGCACTGATCGGTTCCTGGCACAAAAAACTAGAAATTATCAAATCATTTTACCGGACCGGTAGTTAGTTTCATATATAAATGCATCGTAACGGATTTGCCGTCCGATCGGATTATTAGAGTGAGAGAATAGAGTGCCTATGTGTTCGCCTTTCTGTATATCCTCCGCAGTTGGCTCTCCCTTGAGATTGGCCACCGTAGCCGAAACGGTCGGACGATCATATAAATCTGTCACAGTTAAGTAATTCCTTCAACACAGAATAATTATTTTTGGAGACTATCGACAATAAACATGCACTCAGTTTGAATAAATATAAATGATTGCGCTGAAGTAAACATTGTACATGGGGACACTCATGATATCCACTATTTTAATGAAATTTGGTTTCATACATTTGAATAAAACAAACACACACATTTTCCTCCCGATAATCCTGTATACGGAGTGGACGGCCGCAGCGATTTGACAAGAGCTCCAGTTACCCTGGCGCGTCCATGGCATTATCGGCCATGTTTATATTGAACGTTATATAAAGCTGATCAGTAACATGACAAATGTGTGGCTTAGTGAGATTCAATGGTATAAGCTGTGGCGGGAAAACATTTTTGATAATACTGGTTTAATCCAGTCTAAACTAGTTCTGTTAAACGCTATAAGTTCTGACAACATCTCACAATTATACAAAACTTTGGTATCTTTTCTTCATTTCTCTAATTGTACCTCCTCTTTCAATTTGTAACATTACCGAAGAGAAAGAAGGAAAGGAAGTATTGGACTAGTAGTATGAATTAAGTGAATGTATATTATATAATGACATTAAAATAATATAAAAATTATGAATATAGTATGTTTAATATTTACTAAATAATCAAATTCAATTTAAACATATCTATTTATGATGTATAATAATATAATGATAACTATGATATAATGATAAATAGGAAATTGATTAATTGAAATCTACTTAATATTTTTTGAAAAATATTGATTGTTATTAATGTTAATTAGAATTTTTCTTTAATCTAAGCACCTGCACCGCAATTATCATCATAAATTACAGACACATCGATCAAACTGCTGTGATAGGGACATACATACACATAATAAATAATACAAACAAAACTAATTACGATATACAATACCTAGAGAGTTATACAATTAAAACAAAGCATCGCATATGCTATTCGAAATGTGTTTTTTGTCGTCTGCTATATTTAGTGGACGAACGAAATTAATCTGACAGTAACAAAAACAAAACCGTTGACACACAATATGTATGTTTGTTCGCGAGCCAAGTTGATCACCTTGGAAGGTGCCGAGTGGCGTGACCAGTCTTCGGGACAACTTCTTATAAAGATTAAGGATACAATTATGAACTTATAAAACCCTTTTTATATATTTGATGTACACCTGAGATAAATTATATCTCGAGTCGTTAACTTGATACATAGGGATCTTTTTAAAAAATAAACTCATATAGAGATAAATATTTACACACCGATTTCTTTTTCTGTCATTAGTGATTTCACAATGGCAGGAAAAAGACAAAACATGGGCTCGCTATAAAATATGTATAATATAAACTAGCTAAAGTTTTAAATTAAGATTATTTTAATACAGGCACACATGTAAAAACTAAATAATGAATGCAATTATTTTATACATAAAATTTAAAAATATCATTTGAAATAAATACCATTAGTTCAACTAGATAATTCTGATAAGGATATTCCGAAAAATCGTTTATGACTGTCATTCCTTTGTTTCAGGAACGATAAACAAATAGCTTAGATGATCCAGTTCTTGTGACCTTCGATGTTATATCGGTATCTACACTGGCTCACTCACTTGAAGGTGGAATAACTGACACCCACCTAAAGACCACGTGCCAAGCAGTTCTATCAAATGTTATTTTGTCCTTTTCTGACAGACTCACTTTCATATTTATAATATTAATAAGGATTGTGTTATATGATATTTCATTACTCCGTTACCCATGACACTATAGTCACCACCTTATATACCGTAGAATGTACGATGAAAACACGAACATGTTAAGCCAAAGTTTAAGCAAAATTCGTCATAAGATCCGTTATGTTTCGGAGTAACTCAATTCGTTAGTCTAATGTTTCAAGTGATAAAGAACACACTTAGACCTAGGACACACAAACAACGCCTGGATGCGGCGCCGGCGACTGACTCATTACCACAAAGGAACGACTGCTATTTCGGTCCGATTAATTTTAAACACTCCAAATAAACAAAGAACGCAGTTCAATGGCCTGATTTATTCAATTACATATAATATATCAATACCTACATGTTATTTCTTTTATAACGTCTACAATAATTTAAGCAAAAACTCTGTTTAGAACAATTTGATCGAGGACTCAAACCGCCTGGGATCTCTGGGAGATCTGGGAGATCTCTTTTGTCTGAAATTGAAATTCTTGCCTAGATTGTTTCCTTAATTTTTACTTAATGAGCGGTCGGTCATACGGCGTCGAAGTCTATTCATCTCGAACAGATGTATACTAGCATCCATTTATACGAGTTTCATCTTTAAAACCTTCAACAGTAGTACATATTGAGGCGAAGTCTACAATAGATACGTTTTATAATTTAATATTATATACAAACACAAATTAAAGTGATATCGTAAATCATATTTATCAAATTAGATAAGCAAAAATGTCCAATAATTATCCGAATCAGAAGTCTTTGATTAATAATTTGATATTTCCTGTACTATAAACACATAGCACAGCAAAGCCTGATCGACGTCCAACCAGAGCAGAGGCTCGGGGGGGGGGTGAGGCCTCCAGCGGAGTAGAGGTACACCACCGGATAACGGCGAGGGAGGCATTATTAAGTAACGTTGCTTGCTTACTTGCTTGCTTGGTTCAGATGTCTGGAGTCAGACCACAGAGCCGCTATTCTGCGGATCTATTGTCTCGTGTTCTATGTAGAACTAATTAAATAATTTCTTACGCTTTACATTTAACAATGAATAAGTTAAAAACTCGTGTTTAAATAAATATTAATAAATCAGGCATATTATTCCGTACAATATTATGTAGATGGTAAATAGCTTGGGAGTTATTTCGCTCGTTACATAAAAATACATTTAATTAATAAACATAAACTTATATTATGTATTATTGATTGAATTGATAAAAAAGAGCAGCCACCGGTCCTTCTCGGTAGAATCTACATTCCGGATTTTAGAATCGCTAATAGCTTTAAATTCAAAATAATCCTATGAAGTTACGACACAAACGTGCTTAAAGGAACCGATTTGAATAAAAAATATTTTCATTTTAGATATCTTAAAAAATAATGAACCCTGCTCGTAATTTATATCAGAAATAAACATTCTTATTTATTAAGAAAAAACAAAACATTTTCTGTATAATAATATAATTACATATTTATCATAATATATACTACTATGTTTAATATCTCATACATAAAGAGTACGACAATAAAGTACGAAAGTACGTTTTTTAATTTATTTGTTCGTTTATCTCGCTTTCATCTCTTATCTACTTAACTGATCATCATGAAAAATTTGCATAAACGTTGACATACGGCCATAATACGTCTACGTGGACGTGGTAAGCCTATAATAATGATGGCATTACGGACCCTGTCCGGCGCACCAACTTAGTCGGGGAGAGAAAGCTTCAACGAGTCTAATTATGTCCGTTTATATAACTTCTTCGTTTAATATTTTTTTTATATAACAATTATTTAATTAAATTAATTATATTTAAGCATTTAAATCAGTATTAGTATAAATAGCATTTATTAAGTACAATTAAACTAAGTCTGCTTGGTGTCTTTGTATTTCATATGAATTGCTACGTACGATAAAATATTTATGTTTTGACAATAAATATATTACCGACTGAACCTCATTTCAGTACAAACTAGTTATGCCAACAAGACCAAACTTTCTTTTATAAAATTGTCCTACAAAACTTCATACATTATTTCGGACTAGACCTTACCGACTTATACCAAACTGCATATTCATACTAGAACTAACCTGCTTAACCTAGAATATTCTGGTTCATCTTGCAGCGTACAGGACGAACTGGTTTGGCCTAGGCCGAAATCATCTACTAGATCGGTCAAAATGACCGATCTAGTAGATGATCGGTCATTTTGATTGAATTTTATTAAAATTAAATATTTTTCATAAGAACTCGTATACAACAGTCAAATCATACAACACATATTGGACCGTATTAATAATAACGTTATTTAAGTGATCTCAATCAAAGAGACAGAAATATAACTTTACGACTAAACGAACAATAAACGTAAGTGTTCATAATATTATTATTGTTATTATTTAGTTATTCCGTTTCCGCTCACGTTGTTTATCGAGGAATGCTCGAATTTCACGGGATACAACAATTGGCCATTATAAATTTGTCAAAATCATTTTGTAAATCCTATAATAATTGTTATAATAATTCGTATTAGGGCTGAGGTCTTATTTTCCTTTGGTAGATTTTTGACAATCAATGAACCAACACGATGGTATTGAAATCATATTGAGCATTCCTCGATTTAAACTAATGCTTACTTTCAGTACGCAGTGTATAACATCATTCTCTAATATGGTGATTTATGTATAAATGAATGTACAATGTCTCCGACACTTTGCGGTAACAAATATGGCATGTACTTACGAAAGTAGAAATTGAATGAAATCATAGTAGACATACCTGAAAGAAAAGAAAAAAGCCATTAATATTATATCAAAGGATTTGATCGCTCTTTGAAGCACAACCGTCATTATTATAAATTTAGTTTTATTATCATATTGAATATGTTAATTTTACATATATTATAAATGCCAAAGTATATATTTTATTATTTGCTCCTCAATTAATCTTAAGCCGATGGACAGTTTTAAAAATAACTTAAAATAAATTTTATATCATGTAATAGGACAAACAGTCAGCCTGCATTATGGGCAGCTTTGCGTCGGGTGGTAAACAGGAGAGACTATTTTAAACTTGACTTTATATAACAATTATATATTATTGTTTTAAATATTAAACACTATTCTTATAATGTAATTAAATTAAACAGTAATAAATTTTAACAGTTAACTACATTTTAATTATGCCAAAGTGAACTATCGCGCAGCAGCTATTGTATATAGTTTCAACCCTAAGAGATGGTGGATGGGTAAACACCTCGAATACGAATAAACACAAACAACACAAATGTTTGTTATTTAATTAATACATACGGTGATATGTTATGATAATAATAATAGTGACTGCCTCGTTGGTCTAGTGGTTTGATGTAAGGCCGCAGACCCGGAGGTCCTGGGTTCAATTCCCAGGTCGGGCCAATAAAAAGTTATTGGGTTTATCTGTCTGAAAATTCTCAGTAGCAGCCCGGAGTCTGGAAGTTGGAAGAGTGTACACTCCCGTGCCTCGGAAAGCACGTAAAACCGTTGGTCCTACGCCTGAACTCTTTCCGGTCGTGTCGGATTGCCGTCCCATCGGATTATGAGAGTTATGTTTATAAAAGAGTATAGGGAATAGAGAGTACACCTGTGTTGGCGGACGAAGTTGTGCACTATAATATCTCCTGCGTAGTTGGCTAATCTCTCTCGAGATTTGCCGCTGTGGCCGAAATCGGTCTGGAGGATATTATTATCATTATGTTATGATATGTGCAAATCACTAATGCAAAAGACATGTATTATATAAATTGCATTTATTTTGAGCAACATAAATATATAACAAGATGTTAATAGAATCTTTCCAGATGAAAATAGCACTAATAAAACAGATATTATTAGGATTAAAAACAGGTCTGTTGAGAGCAGACATCCAAACGAATAACTGAAAAATAACGTGTATTGACGTAAGATAAGCCTGAATCATAATCACTTGCCCTTATCCCGTTCATTTTGAGTTTAATCATCCACTCATCTCTATCGACCGTCATATCCTCATCCGCTATACATGACGTTCCTCTCAAATGCATAACTAGCAGAAATATTGTAATATGATATTCATTTGCTGGCATTACATACCCCGAACATGGTAATATTCTGTTATATCTCAGCTATTCTAACACGAGATAATCCTTTCTCGTCGGTCCACACATTCATTGTCGAGACACCATCCTCAACTGAGCGGAATTTCGAATTCGCCTTACACCCGTCATCTAATTAGCCAAGACTCCGTAGCATATGTGACACATCTGAATACAACCTCGCTATAGTTTGAGGAAACTCGAGGATCACAGGTAATCATTGTGAAGTGTCACCATTACGCCCACACTGAGAAAAATCTGACCTTTACGTCCCGTTATAATCGTAAAAAGTCAGAGCAGACGGTCAAAGTGCCGCTTTTTTGTGTTTCTTGTTTATTAATAATTGTATCTCAGACTTTTTCGTCCTCGCTATTTTTCGAGTTTTTTATTTACTTACTTTGCGTTGTTTCGCTGCGCTAATTTCGAATTTGACAAAACTTTTTCTCATAATAACATTATACATATATATATCTACATTTTACATATTATACATATTCGTTTTCTATTATACATTAGTGTTTTTGTGAAAGATCTGTGGATCTAGTGCTTTCATTTTACGCATTGGCGTTATCGGAAAATAACTGGAATAGCCGCAATGTCACAACGTTATATACTAGTCATGATAAGAAATGTATTTTTATAGGTAACTATCAAATTCCTGTCACTTTAATATCGAGCAATTAGGTTCAATAATGGTTCTATACCAGGATACTTCACTTGGCTACCAAACAACTACTGTACAGTTGAAACTTCAAGAGATGCAGGATGCAGAAAAACCAAAAAAAACCTGATAAAGACAATCAAGATGTTTCTTATATAATCACAATATGAATACATACGGTGTTATGTTATGATATATGCAAATTATAAATCACGAATGCAAAAGACAACTGAATAACAAGCAACAATTTTCGCGCCAAAACACTCGCACAGATTAAAAACAAAATTTACAATTTCAATTTAACCGCGAAATTATGCCAACAACCGCAACACGAGAATTGAATTCACATAAACCCGGTTTTAAAATTGCAAAATTTCTCTAACCTGTTCCATTGGCTCATTAAATCGCGACCGGTAGCGTTTGACAAGACTTAGTGATGGCGGTGAGGCGTGCAGTGTGAGGGGGAGGGGGGAGGGGGGCTGTAACTAATGACTAAACAATACTGGGTCTATCGCGCCTGTTTCGATAAGACCAGTGAAAGTTTGACAAACTCGTGACTGAGACGAAGGCTCTGTCAAGTGAATGTTACGCTCCTTTACATAAATTTCAATTGCATAATGATGGAATAAATTGACTATTACATATAATATTATATATTTTTGTCTATGTGCAAAAATATTAGCAAACGACTACGTACAGAGAAGGATAATCTGTAAAAAACAAGTAACCGCCGTAATTATCCCACTGCTGGGCTGAGGCCTCTTTTTTTATTGCAACTTATTCCACCACGTTACTCCAGTTAAAATTTTCATGCGATACATGCAGGTTCACGGTGGTTCCTTTCACCATAAAGCACCAGGTGAATTATGAACACAAATTAAGCACATGAAAACACAGCACGTGTTTGCCTGGATTGAAACCGCGATTATCGATTAAGATTCACGCGTTCTAAACACCAGGTCATATGAGCTTACTATTATATTTTATAATTATTTCAATAAAAAATAAATGTATTTATATATACATACATATAATAATCTTTGACTAAGATGTTAAATAAAACTCATTTAAACGCTATACAATTGCTCAATACTTACGGCCTTACTAATAAACTTTGTATGTAGCGTGTGAATAGTCAGACACCGATCTCTCTCTTTCATCAGCGATTCGACAGTCGAAAGAAAAAGACAAAGCACAGTGTGTGCAACGTTTATTAGTAAGGAGGCTAGAATCAAATTGCTTATATCTAACCGCAAATGTTTGGGCAAATAAAAAAAATTGGTATAAAAGTTAAAAAAACAACAATTCGTATATTGATATCTCGAAAAAAATGAGGCTAAGTACACCGAATACAACGGCACTTCACGCCTCCATATTAAATTAAGAAATACGAAGTAAAACAAAGCCAAATAAGGCTTGTCATCAATGTATTGTTTACATAATATTTTTTATAGACTATCAATTTTTTTTTTATAGATAAGGAAAGCGGACGAGCATATGGGCCACCTGATGGTAAGTGGTCACCAACGCCCTTAGACATTGGCATTGTAAGAAAAGTCTATTATCGCTTACATAGCCAATGCGCCACCAACCTTGGGAACCAATATTTTATGTCCTTTGTGCCTGTAATTACACTGGCTCACTCAATGACTATCAATTATACAAAAAAATATGTAATTTATTGTTGTAAAAGAGCAAGAAAAACAACCGAGTTTCTTGCCGGTTCTTCTACAGTTCAACCCGTTGATAAAAACATGATTCAAAATGTTTATCGGAGACTATATATAAAGAATATTTTGATTTTGATTTAAGTTATATTTTTCTAAACGAATACTAAAGGCAATATACAGGGTGACTGGTGAATTAGTATCAATACTTAAGGACGTGATATTTGACGACCATATATGACCAAAAAAAAATATATATAACATAAATATTAATAAACTTCTAAGTAAAGTTAACCAAAAGTTATGTAATTAATTACGCGTCATGTGGACGCCCTAGCTGCGCTGACGACACAACACCGTTATGTACATTTAGTTATCGCGCGGTACTTTCCCTACGTCCAAACGCCGCCGCGTGTTAACAGGGTAGCAGGCTACCTTTGATAAACAAGCATGATCCAATCCCCCTTCATACTTTAAACCTGGCTTAGAACAGGCAAAAATACCAAAATATTTCACTCGTTTAAGCAACAAATTTGTTGACTAGGTAAATGATATGAACTTGGGACAAAAATTAACTGTTTACCTATCTTGGTATTTCCGGCGTATTTAAAAATTGAATCATACTTATTTACAACGATTGTCAATCATTTAACTACCTATTTACCTACATAACTACACTAACCTTAACAAATGTTCAAAGTGAGCTCCTGCTCGTGTGATACACAGTTCGGCACGTTTACGCATATTGTCTTTCACACGCTTTAACACGAATGGGTCACTTTACTACTCACAGTACTCACATTATTCTGCATTTGTGTATTGATAAGCCATACCTAATTACTAATTACGGGTCACACTCACACACGAAACATTAGGTATACGCGTAAGATCGATCGCTAGGGGCGCGCGCGCGGGAAGATGGACGAACCTTACGGCGGCGCTCGCCCGACTAACCTACTAACCTACTAATACTAATAAGCCGCGGGGCAGGGGTTGCGGGGGGGCAAACACCACGCCGCACGCGCCGCGGAAATATGTCCACACTTTATTTATTTAAAGTAAAATTTTTGTAAATTTGGTCAAAAATTAAGTACCTATTTTTTTTACATAATTCGAATGAGAATCATGTACCGATTATGCTCCTAAAATATTGATCCTAATTCACCAGTCACCCTGTATATTAAAAAAAATGTTTGTTTCTGGGTACATAGCATATAAAACCATTGGAGTGGTTGATACTTGTTTTTTTTGGAAAGGAAGGGGAAAAAAGATTGTTCCGGAGTTTCACTAAATTAATCCATCCAAATAAGAATAAAGAATCGATTGAGGTTGAAATGGAGACTGTTATAATATTAAAACGCCATGAAAACGTCAAACGGAATAAGTAACGTCACACTAACGCACAGTCACGGCCGGTCGGTAGTGTGATAACGATAGCAGCACATTGTAGCTGTTTCACATTGAGTTATCAGTCGAGCCAAGTGCGGAGGGGTGGGGGGGGGGCGTGTAACGCATTTTTACGTAGACGAGAAACGATAACGATTACGTTCCTCATTTATTAATCTCACCACGTAACAGTTGGTGGTATCTCGTCGGCGATGTCACGTTTAAAGGGAAATAAAACGAAGTCTTATCCGTCACGTAGCTCCGTTACGTCTGCTGCACAAACTGGTAACTCGAATTTAACAACTGCTGGAACTAAAGTAGTTCTCGTCCTGCAGGAAACAAACTCGAAGCTAAGCGAAGACGACGATCGTGGAATATGTTACATTGACGATACTGGTTATAAATTTAAACGATACGAGGCTTTAAAAATTTCACGAGTGAGATATGAAATAAATTCCTAACAGCAATGCTGATCTGGTGTATCAGTATAACTAAAATAATATGTTAAAGAAATTTATTATATAATTTAATTCCATTCGTTATTTTTTCAATGTACGTAAAAATATATTTACAATTCGAAGGTCACATTCGAAAAAAGCTATATCGAAAGCAACCCAGGCCCAACATCAGGCCGCGAATTTTACTAACAAATTGTCATTTCATGGCGATCGAATCAAATTTGATCTTTGCCATTTAACCATTTTCCTATTCTAACAACACAGCGATCCAGTTGGGTTAGATCGATGTTGGATCCTAATAGAATGAAGAGCGTATCGTAACCGTTACATATTAGTAGAATTGACCCCAGCTCGTCTCCAGTGTGCGGTGATATTAACCGAACACGACAACAAAGGCAGGCAGACTGTCGTTGTATTAAAATAAGTTTTAGCATGACAATTGTCGCACTCAAGGCTGAACTTTAGCGTGTTTTTATTGAGACATCCAGTCGACTCGGTTTTATACGGATTTTTTTTAAACAAAGACAGTGACGTCACGACACCTTGAAATCGAATTGCGATTCATTTTAAAGTATAATTAACTAATGTAATATATAGTTTATAAATATTTATTTATTTATTAATAAGACTTATAATAATAGCGACAGAAATGTACAAATAGAATTCGTTATAAATTAAAAAAAAAAACAGTACGTGAATTGCAACAGACATAATCAATTACATAAGATTGCTAATTTATTACACTACTAGTTTTCGCCCGCGGCTTCATCCACGTATTAGGGGGCTATTAGGAGGGCAAGAATTAGGTACCCCTATGTCCGATAATGTCGCTTCACTCTCTGACACATCACGATCGTGTTCAGCGTTGAATTTCAAATTGCTTCCTGAATATATCTCTACTGACAAAAAACAACATATTACAATTTCCTAATCGAAACAGTACAATATATCTTGAAAATGAGTTTATTCCCACACGTTACTAAATCTTAATTTTATTACGTTAATTACTAGTTGCGCGTTATATTTATGCACAGTTAGACGTATAATGAAGGACTTATTTAGAAATAACTGTTGCGTATGACCGTTAATTTAATTAAGAATTAACGAAAAATAGAATTAACTAACCAAAACAAAAAAAAACTAAAAACATTTTTTGATATTTTTCAACAATATTTTAAAAGCTGTAACAAATGAATGATCAGTGCGAAATGGCGTTATAGATATTTATGACAGAAATATTTTCTTAAGCTTATATTATTATTTATTTGTAATTAATTGCGTTAAGAGTTTTCTTATTTAAACCTTTAAGCCCACAAATGTGAGTGAGCCTTTCTCGATGCTTCTATACAGGCTGAAATACCAACAACATTATGAAATGCGAATTATATTTTTGTACACAACAGGTTTTTTCCCACGTTTTTTTAATATTGCAATGCTCTTTCTTATAAATATACGACATACTTCTTTATTTATAAATAATCAAAACGCGATATTGCTCTCATTGTTTGTAACTGACTGATGTTAATGATCAAATATGAAAGATTAGCGTCGTAACATGTATCTAATAAATGTCAATAGATGGCGTTAATTTATTGTTTGGTGTTTCTAAATCGCGCTGGCTAAATTTATTGTAAATAGTATATATGCTTGTTTTGCCAATGTTTTTTTACTCCCCGTCCGGTGAAGATGTCGAGGTCAAACTTTGGGCAAACAGGTACTACAGGTATATTAATAATAATTCTTAAAACCTATATCATCGATATTTCGGGCGTAAACAATATGTCGCAATGAAGCTCTCTGTTCAAATTTCGAAATGCTAATCTCTAAGATTTACTATGCAATATATATTACACGTGTGGGCAAGCGAACGCGCGTGCACTCTCTATTCCCTCATTCTCGTAATCCGATGGAACGGACACGACCGGAAAGAAAGATCAACCGCTGGATCAACGGTTTTACGTGTTTTCCGCATGCAATCTCAGCCAACATATTAAGTCCGTGCTACTACATAAATTTGCTATTGGCCTACTTGCTTTTAATCGGCCCGACTCGATATTTGACCCCAGGACTTCGACGCCTGCAGCCTTTAACCTACGCACTACCCAAAAGAGGTACATTACATTATACAATATACATACATATGTATATTGTATAATGTAAAGTATTCCACAAACAGCTCTGGTTTATCTCTCCTTTTTTACCTATTACCCCTATTAAAAATAATCTTTAACTACTTTGCATTGAGGTCCTTTTGTCTTTGATCCAGATTTAATTTCTTAACAATAGCATTTCTTAGAATTTCCTACCTGGTCTCTTTGTTATCTAATTTTCTCCTGAGTTTATGACTGTTACTGTACTTTTTATGTACCGATGGATAGCTAAGGAAACGCAGATGTTTTTAAAAGGATCCGCACGATAAGAGCCATAGTGATTTTTACAAAAAAATTGCGAGTAACTTAAAGAATCAAAATTAAAAATCGAAAAGTTGTACAGTTTTGGATCTGTAATTTAAAAATGCTTGAAGATTGTTTTTGTTTTATAACTGGTTATTATTAACTAGGATGTACCCTAGCAAGAAATACAAAAAAAAAATAGGGAAAATACGTTGATTTTTTTTTTATTGAATTTTAGAATCTTAAACATCCTTTAAATAAAAAAAATATTAAAAAATTAATAACTCGAAAACGATACACTTTTGCATAAGCATTTTGGGGGTCATTTGATAGCTATTGTCCTGAACTATAACCCTTTAAAAGGATCGTGACATATTACCCTGTAACCCTGTATATAGTCCGTTACGTTACAGTTTTCAATTTCAATTAAATTAAATTCCTTACAATTAAATTAATAATATGTTTCATTGTAAATTGAATACTACGTTCACAATTTTCCGACAGTTTTTAATTTAGATTTATTATTAACTAACAATCCTTAAAATTTTACGGTGACATACGTACAAGAACGTTAAAAAAAATATTACAACGAACACAACAAAATACAATCTGTTTTTATTATTATTATATTAACAATATAGATAGCATTCGAGTATTCCACAAATACAACTTCTAGAACTTTATCTTATTTACTTTTATAAAACAATAATATTTATATTGATAAAACAATCGTGCACTATCTCGCTTCAACAACAACATCCAAGTTACAATATTTTATATTTATCTACTATGCTCATAAATTAGTTTTATTTTTTATTTTCATTATACATAAAACTATACCAGAAATACAGCGCGCTGGAGAGAAGTTTGTATATAATATATATTACATAAGGAGTTTCAATTCCGCTTTAAAACACCATTGACATGACAAGCATGCAAAAATTCTAGCTTAGTTACAATAATAATTGAGGACATGAGTGAATGAAGGTGTCATGTCACAAATTTAAATGAACATTTAAAATCACTATACATAGCAAGGTACCTTGAGCTCTCGCGTGTTAAAACTTGACTTATATATATAAAACATAGAACAGTCAACTCGAAAACATAAAATTACTTAAAATTATTTTTTTGTTTTTTGACAACTTCGATTTACATTTTCAAGTATAGTTGACTGTATATCGTCGTAGGCGTTATCCATTTCACGTTTAATAGTCTGAAATTGAACCGTTGTAAATGTGTTATTGTTTTAATGGACGGACACATCGAGTTAATGAACAAAATATTTGTTTATGAGTAACAGTCGTAAGACATACATGTCGCAGTTCTCAATAGACTCAAATAGACGCAAATAACGTTATGCAACGACTCTGATAGAGATTGATAAGAACATTCTAGAGAAAAAATATTGTGAAGACTCGACATACAATTACTGCTTCGATTTTATTTCTATTAGATTGAATTTAATCTTCTCTTTTCTAAATAAAAATGAATGCTCGTATTTTAGCTAAATAACTAGGCGTACGTTCGAGAAGGTACCAGACCAAACAAAAATCCAAGATTTTCTTTGTATATTTGTCCTTCAATATATATATCTTATGTCAACATTCTAACCGTGCGAAACCGTGCAAAGTGGCTGGTATATTATGAATGCGAGCATATGTATTATAGGTACATATGTCAAAATTTAACAGACTAATGGATACCTTATCCTACCTATATCTTGGGATTGAATAACTCCGTAGCAGTTCGGTCTTATGAAGTTAACAGTGACTATCTCCTGTGCCACGGAGCACGTAGAGCCGTCGGCCCGCGCATGGTTCAATCACGTCACGAATCGACACGTCATTCTTATCGGCATACAAGTCGATTAACTCATGTAAAAATGTATCTTCCGTCTCATACTCATATCCGACGTATTTATTTTTAATGTTAGTTCCAATTTATATCCATAAACACATAAGTAATGTACTACAATCTACATATATCATATTTCAATCAAAGAAGAAGTGAAGATAAATACACCTTAGATTTACATACTCCACGCACTTTGCTAAAAGCTCTCTGCTGTATTATGTAGTATTCATTTATCTTGCGTTTTAATTATATATATTAGTTTGTCTAGAGTTAATGTATGCTAGTTTAAGCTGCACCCAAACAAGGCTTATGGGTGTCAAGAATTAAAATAAACATTCATATTTTGTTGTTAAAAAATAAATAATTAATAAATAAACACACTAACATAAACAAGCTTCCGATTACAAACTTCGCAGACATACAAAACGTGATTTTTCGCGAATCCATAGACTATACAATATTATTCAAGATCATGAATCGTCGTGAAGGAATCCATGAATTTCATAGATTATTCAAGATCTCGACCGATGGTATCGCGTCAATTCTTAGTAAGTAAGTAACTTATACTTTATTCTAAAACATCAACACACGCCGTCCTTGTCCTTCCACAGAGCCTTGTGCAGGCCAGTAATGGTAGGGAAACCTTACGATATAGGGGGACCTTCAGATTAGACTACACCTACTCATCAGTAATGCTACCGACAAAAATCAATAATTTCTATAACTATGTTCCGAATTTTGATGTTATCAGCCAGAACAAGAGACATGATATTTCAGATCTCATAGTATTTGTCGCATCGACGGTGTTTGCAGTCGATTTTACTTATTACACAGCCAGTATCCATGGGTGTAACGAGCCACTCACCGTCAAATAGGTCATATGTCCAAATAGGTATTTTAAATACATATTTTAATATATACATGTATAAGCCGTACACTGCGGCTGACTTACATTCGGAGCGAGGTTTAGCACACCTGAATCTAGACGAGTTTTGCTTGCAAGCTGCAAATCGACCTTCAGGAACCAGTTAAAGGATTACGTAAGCTAATGAATACAAGTATTAAGATGCAAGCCGTTCAACAGGACGCGCTTCCGTTTCAATAACATCACTCAAAATCATAATTGACGATCAGTTGGCTCGGTGAACCGTGCAATTGGCTTCCGCGAAGGTCACGAGTTCATATCCTCGTAAAAACCAATATCTTATCAAACGTTACCCGTAAAATAACAGATAAACATTTCTAAAAATATATACTATCTAAACTCAGCATGCATTGCAATTTTTCTTAATAATATTCTATGACCCGATAAATATTAAAGATTCACGTACAGGGCAAACAAATATTCACTTTGTCGTACCGGTCGAAGGTTGTGGGTTCGATTCCCACCCAGGACAGACATTTGTGTGCATGAACATATCTGTTTATCCTGAGCTGGGTGTAATTATCTCTACAAGTATATATTTACAAAAGAAAAGTAGTATATGTAGTATATCAGTTGTCTGGTTTCCATAGTACAAGCTCTGCTTAATTTGGGATTATATAGCCGTGTGTGAATTATGTCCCAGGATATTATTATTACTACTTTAAATAAAAATATTCTATTATGTATGTAATTCCCTGAAATAAATAAAAAAATATCAGTAATTTCTAGAAATGTTTAGGTAATGTTTAATAAAAGATGTACATGGATGATTAGTATAAGTATTTATTTATTAACATAAGATAATAATTGTCAACAAAAGTAAACAATAAACCACGAGCAATACAAATTTATTACAATTATATTCGTTGGTTGGTTCGCAATATGTTATATAGTCTGTTACCTTTTTTTTAAGTGTAAACATTCGTAAACTTTTTTTTTCTAATCGGACTTCTGAAATTCGCGCGATCAAACCAACAAACAAACATTGCATCTATATATGTACGGTTCAACGATAAGTTATTAATTAAATAAATACTAACGGCTCATGTTTATAAACATTGCTTAGCGGCTATAAGGTTAAACAGTGATTTCTCTCGTTCTATCATTATTGATTTGACATTCGAAAGAAGAAGACACAGGATTGTTCAACTTACCACTCGCTTAACAACTTATTAAGAAAAATATTTATTTGATCGTAAGTTATTTACCATAAGTTATTTTATGATTTAATTTTAAATTAAACACAAGTAAAGTCCTACTAATGGGCAAAGGGCTGCTCATCTATTGAGAAGGTTAGGACTTTATTCCGCCACGCTGCTCCAATGCGACTTGGTGGATATGCATGTATCAGAAAATCTACTGAAACGATTTCGTTTTTTTACTTCACCGCCAGACACGAGTACGAGAAACCTGGCTTTGAACCAGCATTCTTGGGTTAATATTTACACGTTCTAGTCTCAGCACTTTTTTCACTAAATTAATCTTTCGAAAAAACAACATTTCTTTATAAATATTAAAACGTAAGGCATAATAATAGATTATGACGCAATTAAATATTAAGAGGTATTTAATCGTTATCTCCATTCAATTACTGGAAGCGTGAATCATTTTCGGTAGGTATACATATAATATCTTAACGCAATATTTATTTAATATAAGAAATAAAACTTCCAGTGACGTCATTATATGAGACTATAATTACTTGTACGCGCAATTTTACAATTAGTCACACACTACGTGAACGATTAAGACGAAAAAAAAGTTTAACAGTTCTTATAAATATTTTTTTTTTAAATCAACACAAAATCACAGTGATCTTTTACTACCCTTATAATAAGCAAAGCCGCAGATAACATCGTATGTTGGTAATATATGTATCTAAGGGATAAATAATTCACGTCCATAACAAGAAACGTAGACGCGAAACAAACAAGCAAAATATTTTAGAACATGTCGGCCATCTTCGTTATTTTCTAGTGACGTCATAAATAGTTATAAACTGTCTCGGGCTCCAGGCCATTGTGAAAAATAACATAACATAAAATTTATTTAATTTCAATACTTGTATAGAAATCACATACACTATGTACATAACGTCATCTCGAGGTAATTTCATATGACCTTCATTTATTTGATAAAAATAAATGAAAAACAGAAATATACATCCAGGTAAAAAACTGAGTTAATTAAAAAGTTTCCTGCGAAGATTTAATTCTAAATTTATGATTGTGATGTCGCCCGCATGAACCTGCTCAGCTGTACTAATGGCTTCTCAATTTCACATAAAAATCATCAGAAATACTGTTTTTAAGAAAAAACGAATGTTATTTTCTATTAAAATAAAGAGAAGTATTGTTAGTCGAAGTCGAGATGGCCCAATGGTATGAACGTGTGAATCATAACCGATGATCGTGAGTTCAAACCCTGGGAAGTACCACTGAATTTTCATGTGCGTAATTTGTGATTATAATTCATGTCGTGCTTTACGGGGAGGGAATACATCGTGAGGAAACCTGCACGTGTCTGATTTCACTGAAATTTTACCACATGTGTATTCCACCAACCCGCATTGTAGCAGCGTAGTGGAATAAGCTCCAAACCTTCTTGCTCAAAAAGAGAGAGGAGGTCTTAGCCCAGCAGTGGAACATTCACAGGTTGTTACCAATTGTAAGTAAGTGTATTGTAGAGTAAGTAGTTTTTTAGGAATATTTTTTACACAAGGTTTACATAATATATTATTAGTGTTTTATCTATTACGAAAAATACACTATTTTATAAATTGAGAAGCGACAATGGATGGAAAGAAAAAAAATCTTTAAAAGTGGTGTGTGACATGAAATCGTATCGCCACAATCATAAGGCGAGTGGTGACGTAGTAGTATAAACCAGAGCCTAAGTCTCGTTACATACTCACGTATACCTTGACTTAAATGTACCGCGGGCAGTGGCTGGAATTGGAACAATAATCGCATATCGGATTATACCTTCAAAGGTCGCGAGATAATTACTTTAATTTAATCAAGGAAGATACTGTGTCATATTAAAACTTGGAACACGTAAACGACGTTAGTCTAATTACTAATTAGTAACCGTTGAATAATTTCTAACCACATAGTAATTACTGCATCTCGACTTCAGTTATTTTCTATTTACGTAATTAAATAAAAGAGTCGAAATGGCTCAGTTAATAGAACCCGTAAATGTTAATCGGAGGTTGCGGATACAAATTCGAGTTAGTACAACTGAATTATCACATGCTCGGTACTGTAACAAAACATCACCAACAAGTGGCTCGGATGAAATGCTGCTTTACATGTGTACCAACTTGCAGTGAAGCAGCGTGGTGGAATAAGTTCCAAACCTTCTCTACAGGAGAGAAGTCTTTGGATCGGTAGTGGGATATTTGCAATTATTTTTTCCATATTAATATATTTATATCAGATTAAATACTGGCCAGTAATCAGTTTCTTATTGGAATTACATGTTTTCTCGGTCGAATCTTTTGAGACGGCGGTTAGTTTTATATTTACTTTAATTTAATAAATGATTCAAATTTTGCTTGTATTAGTCTTTTTGAATAACAGCACAGGGGAACAAGGTCCCCCCATAACAGCACTCCTCACATAATAAAGTAAGCTGATACATACAGACACTGAATTATTATAATCGTTTACTAAAATATATAACAATGTGAATACATTATAAAATATTACATTGATGTAAGAAAAAACTTATTTAATAATTATCATGTAGATATTTAACTTTTTGTCGTTTTAAGCAGAAGTCCATAAACCTCTAGGTATAATTAAACCGATCGAGCACGTACAAAATTTAGAGGTCACGTTCACGACAAATACTCAAACGTTTTGTTCAATATCAATTGAAAACATAAACTTCAACAATCAAATCGAATTGAATATTTACCAAAAACCGCATTCACAGAAATATCCTTAAAATGATCTTCAACATTTTCCGATTAAACAAATCATAAGCAAGATGTACATAAAGCTAAGATAAACGAGAAAGAGAGAGAGAAGAGAATATATCCGCAAAGAAGCATCTTATCAAACATGCTGAAGAGAGACGTGGCACAGATGTAGATGTATCTCATTTGAAAACTGCATCCAATAACGCTAAAAGCAGGAACGTGCCTGCATACGAAACACAATAGCGCGATACCACAAAGCCGGCCCGTGTGAAGGCAGACGAGAAACGTAAACACATGTACGTAAACGCACGTTTAACTCACACACGCAGACGTCTCCCACACCAGATATCAATAAACGACGCAGTAAGTGTGTGTTTTGATGTTACAATGTTAAACAGAAAACATGATTAAATTAATCCATCATAATCTACCGTAATTATTTATTATACTGAATTCATTCAACCGTAAATAAAATGAAAATCAACTCAGGATGTAGGCAATACATAATAAAGCATTAAGATAAACATAGATTTGATTTATAAATTAAGAGTCGACAAGATATCGTTTTAATTACACTTGTATTGCGGAAGTTTAATGACAATTTAAAAATATGAGCTGTCAATTGGGTTACGTTTGAAGATAATTGTACATGTCACAAGTAAGACAGGAGTAAAGCAAATTACTGATTAAATTGGTGAGATCGAAAGTTTATATTTGTTCAGCTTGTTAAATTTCATTTACGTCACCTTACTTAATAAAGTTACAGCATCGTTGTAGTCACTACGAAAGTAAAAACATTACACATTTTTCGTATTTAATGACATAAGCAAAAATGTCAAAATAAACGTCACCGCGATACGCTAGGATCAATTGAATATTATCTATAAATGTATTCATGACATAGGAATCGATGACGTTACTTCTGACAAAGGCGATTGATCAGGAAAAATCGCAATTGCAATCGCACCGTACAACTGCAGAGGATGCAAGCGGTTTCACAAGTGCATAACAATGTACGTACCGATTTCCTTTCGCACGTAATGCCGCTGTTCGCTATTGTGCGAGTTCGTTCCGAAGGATTGACCCATCGTGCACTCACTTAATAACAAACGATAAAAGCTAATTACACGCTTTATATTAAAAACTGTCAAATTGGCGTACGCCTGCGCGGTGCATAGCACGCGATACGTGCGGACAGTTCGAATGCTCGGTTGATACTGAGTGTGACTGCTGAGTCTGAGCGGCAGCCGGCTGCCGGCTCCGGCCGCAGGGGAACGGTGACCGATAAGGTTGATCTATACTGACCTATTTGATCGTATCGTTGTGTTGTTTACATTATGTGTCGATAAATCGAGATGTCGTGCTCATATCGTGTATTGTCTAGGTCATTATGCACTTGTGCATTTTGATACGTCTAATGTTTCGTATCGGTCGTCAAGTTCCACGGTCAATATATAATTGTATTGTATTTATTTATATACATATCGAAATTATCGTTAAAATTTAATATCATGTTTGACATTTGCGTGAAAATAAACAGCATTACCGGTTTTGAGTTATTTGATAATGATATTTCGCGTGATAGCTTCGGTCTCTACGTCAATATCTTATCCATCAATATATTCTAATCCGTGGAATGAAGTCACTGGTAGATATGTTATGTTGTATTCAGTTCATTCGTCTGATGTCTTCGTTCAATCTAAGTACGGTACACGTAATATAGACGCGTATGTGTAGCATTAGATCGCGATACAAGTTCACGTAGTAAACAAATGAACATATTTTACACAAGGTGAAGTTTCTGCGTATCTCACATGCATACGATATAGTTATTTATATACAAAGATAGTATTATCATGAACGGTACAATTATATTTTTTATTTGTTGATTTTAGAAAGATAGACTGGCCAATCGGCCACCTGATGAAAGTGGTCACCTTCGCCCAGACACTATCAATACAAGTACAAGTCTACCGTCAACGTCACCGACGAAAAGAATAATGGAACAATGGGATCTATGACGATAAAGCCCTTGTTTATTCTGTCATTATATTGAAGAACGTTTAATACAGAGATCCCTCTCGATCGATTTCAGCTAAGAGGCGTATTGAGCGATTAATCATGATGTTTTCCTTTACCGATGAGCACGATTTCGATTTCGGACACGGCGCTCATTCTCTAGAGAAACAGGCCATCTGCGCAGGACATACATTTAGTGGATAAGTGCATTCTCTATTGGCTCACTTTCGAAATTTTACGAGATGGAAAATTCAACACAACCGCAGAGTTTTGAAACAGCTTTACATGATTTCCAGATACGGGAACTAATTTCCAGACTCCAGGCTGGTTCGAGAATTTCTGGACTTAATATCTCTTTTCATTGACTTAAGCCGGGGGTTAAAGTCAGCGTTGCGGCATTATAAGCTAACCACTCGACAAATGAGTGCAAAACAATGTACTCCACACAGTCATGATACGAGAATCACACAGTGACTTTTTTATGCTAGGACAAAAAAATTACAAAAAATACGATCTTTTAAAAAAAGCCGATATCAATATCATAAACGATGTACTTATTACATAAATATTATTGTCTCAATGGATTATAGATTTCAAGGGTTATCTAGCTTTTTTATCTGCTTTTTAAGATAAATTTTATTTTTTTGAAAATGTCTAATATAAAAGTAAAGTAAAAGTAATGTACTGTTAAGTAAAAGATTCCTCCTCTTAAGGAGAATTTTGCAAGGTTGGTAGTTAAACAGGAAACAGAATTTTCCCCGTCGCGTCGACGGGGTCGAGGTCCCTTTTACATTACAACCCGTCCGCGCTTAGGCATACGAGGTCATTGCACACTCTCTCCTCCATGACGTCGACGGTGTCCTCAGCCGAGGTTCGGCCTCACAGCAGGCGCCATTAGGACACGCGTATTCTGTGCCCTTAATGGGACTCCCAACATCCGGCTGCGTTTCTTAAAGACTCGCCCCCGCCCGGTGACATTGTCGAGGCCATTTGGGCCAAACCCAGTAAATTCGAAAAAAAATTAAGCTGAATTTTATCAGACTATCAATTAAGTAACGATGTTTCTGTTCACACGTGAAATTTCGGTGGTGCTATTCTGGTGGATCTTGACCCCCCCCCCATAGCAAAACATAAAAAACTAGATCTTTATTTTTTGAGATGTTATGGATTATATAAATGTGTTTTATTTTCCAAAGCGACAACTAAATACATTCCAATATAAATGACCTTGATCATTTTAGCTTTCCGTTATTGTAAAAAAACTTTATATCTCTTTAAATAATGTAGCTATTATTTTAAGACATATAAAGTTAACTTAGAAATGAACATTTCTAATATACAATATATAAAAGTTACGAGATACAGTCTCCGGAGGAATATACGAGGCGACTCCGCCCCGGGCCCGTGAGGGACGAGCAATATTTAACGAGCGCCACAATTTAAATTGATTTAGTTTTCAAATGAGTATGTTAACAAATGTAAATTTGTATTCTTTATTTTTTTAATATGATGTAGCATTTTTATTTGGATCACGTAATAGTATTATACACGTGAGTTTGGGTGTGTTAGTAAGCAGTTAAATGCTTTAATCCATCTGAAGATAGGCGTATAGTTTGTAACACGGAGATATACTTGAAGCGCTGGCCTCAGGACCGATCAGTACAATTGGTAATGAGTTATATAGTACATTTATTGAGCGGGCTAGACAACACCAAACGTCGACCCGCACTCGACCGACCGGTGGACAGATGGATATTGACAGACCGACCCGTGGACTGATGGACATTGAGCAATCTATAACGGATGAAACCGCGCGGAGCAGCAAGTTCATATTACAAAACAAGACAGTTTGTATAGCTTTACACGCTAATCTAAAGGACCAGAAGGCGACTTTAATTTCAAAGAGCTATTATAGACAATATGTCAGACTGTATGAAGTATATATGTTTAAACAAAATTTTAAGTGTAACCGCGGGACAAATTTAACTGCATAAAATAAAAAAAAGATTTCATTGAACTTCAGTGAACGATATGCAAATATGACATATTTGACACATATGACGTCACTGTTGAAATTTAAATGAATCATTCGCTTCTACGTAGACGGTGTCATAGTCTGATGACAAATGACTCTAAACGGCTTCTCTCGGTGTTTTTTTAATGAAGTACATATAAATAATTAAAAAAAAAAACAAACACTGTAAAAAAGATTTCCTATCGGTTCCGAGAGATCCAAGCTTCTTCAGCTTTAATACAATATTTTCAATAGATAAGCGAGTATATTTTTAAGTAGGTATATTTTTAAATAAAATAAATCATTTTTATGGGGTTTAAATAAAAAACAAATGAAACAAAAATTTCAACGTTTCATGGAAATATACCGCAATAGTCACGTTACCAGAACTCCGTTCGCCTCGGCTGAAATTAAACCTTATTTATTTTTTTAGAGAAAATAACGAACTCGTTAATACTTACATGCGAAATGGATAGTTGAAAACTCGAATGAATAAAGTATTGATATTTAGGTAGTACGAATAGCACTGCCCCCTGCACTTTCGCAAGCTTTTATTAACTTCATGTGGTTTTAGAAATAAATTTTAAACCAGTTCCACTCAACCACCTGCACACGCTTTTGGGGCTGCACAATAACTCGGCACTAACAATATAATCTAGAATATTATGTTGTATTCGTTTTAATACATAGGTTTTAAACATCTGTACACATTTTAGACTTGGTAAGAGTATTATCAAAATGTATGAAAAAATCTATAAAATCTTTTAATATGTATAACATAATATATTATTATCATTTGTTTATTAATGTATGTATACTTATTAAATCCAAATCGATTTTGTTCAAGTGCCTGTTTATTTTATTGAGTAACACGATGTGTAGCGTTTCGTTGCTCATTAATTCCAACAGGCGCGTTTAATAACGTTCACGCTTACTTTGTTATTTGGTAGTAAAAAATGTTTATGTGAATGTTTGTATTATTTTACATTCATCGTTAAAAGGGAAAACATTGAAACTAGATCTTAAAACTTGAAATTGTGTATTGGTTTTCAGAATATGCTAATTATCTATGAATTTAAATTAGTTAATTATTAATATGTAATTAATGTTAGGTACCTATGTGTTTAATATTAAACTTTAGTTATGATTTTAATGAAAATATAACTAAATCCCAATATTACATTAAAATTATTGACAAAATTATTGATACTTAAGACGATAAACGTTGGTAAAGTTTAATTATTTATAAACTAAGAAAATTGTGACGGACAAAGACGACATCGTATTTCATCGCGATCGAATAGCAATAAAATCGATAAAAACATAATAATTCTGCATTCAAGTAGGTACCGAGAAAACTTATTAAAAAAAAAAAAAATAAGAACAACAAAACAATATCATACAGGCATATTTACAGAGATAGTAATCTAAAAAAAATAGAACAAGATTTCATTCTTTTTTTTTTAAATTAATCTCGCTATTTTAATGCAGGTTCAAGGAAGAAAGACAAAGGATCACAACAACTCACACGAACAGCGTTAAAATGACATCTCATTACCCAGTAACAACATATATCTCAAAATAAACACACACAAGGTCAGTTTTGTTCGAATTAAATCAATATAAGCTCATTCGCATATGACAGAATGACGGTAAATTATTCGCTGATAAACTTCTCATATAAATCTTATAAGTTGACGTTTTCAACTTACAATAATGTTCAGTTTAATTGCTAATAATTCTTGTGGTAGCCTTATGCAAGCCCGGGCCAACCCACGCCCGACAGTTTAACTACTGACAAACATCAATAGCTTATAACTAAGTATTGCTTTGTTCCGGTTTGAATGGAGACCAAGTCAATAATACTTCAGGCAAAAACTACCCTTATAGTGTAAAAGGAACACTCTTAGTGAAAGAGATGAAAATATGGACATACTCAATAATTACCCGATCCCCCGAGTTAAAGGCTAACCTGGTTTTCATTTTCGTTACGATCCCAAACTCCTCTATTTTCTTAGGGACGTTTAACAAGAAAAAAACCAAACACTATTGTGAAAACCGGATTATTTAAAAACAAATACATTATACATGTCTTTGGGAATCTATAAACCCACACACACACAATGTTGCAAATAAAATAACTCAGCTAAACAAAACAGATACCATAAAAATAAAGAATATACACCATTTTTCTCAACACTGAATATTTTCACGGAAGTCTAACAGTACATTAAATTATAAATAGATTCGTGAAATTCCGAAACACACACGCACTTACATCACACACTACACACATCACACACACGTACATACAAGTTAATGATGAAAAGAGGAAAAAGGTTCGTTGTTATTTTAGACGAAAAAATTCAATTCACTTTCAACACTAACATCCTAATAAATTAACGAACTATATAAAAAACACTCAACGTTGCAAAATCTAATATCTGCACGAACATTGTACAAGTATTTTTAAACTAGTCGGTTCAGTTAAGAACGGAACTTAAAATAGTTTTTATATTGTTATATTATATAAAGTTCAAACAGATTAGAGATTCCGTTTTAATATTATCAATGTCCCACAGCTGGAGATAAAACCTCCTCTCCTTTTGAGTTTCTTTTTTCAGTGGTAGTAAGGCTTTGTGCAAGCTCGTCTGGGTAGGTACCACCCACTCATCAGATATTTTACCGCAAAACAGCAGTACTTGGTATTGTTAAGTTCCGGTTTAAAGGGTGAGTAAGCCAGTGTAATTACAGGCACAAGGGACATACAATCTTAGGTCCCAAGGTTGGTGGCGCATTGGCCATGTAAGCGATGGTTAACATTTCTAAAAATGCCAATGTCTAAGGGCGTTTGGTGACCACTTACCATCAGGTGGCCCATACGCTCGTCCGCCTTCCTATTCTATTAAAAAAAGACGAATACTTCGAGCCCATACCACCACGCTCGGTCAGTAGTAACACATGCGTTAAATATTTAACCAGTATGGTAACAAGCAAGTTTTTTTTTATCGTGGTTTTACGTCACCACTAAATGTGATATGAATTAGAAACATAAATCAAACACATAAAAATTGAGTGCCGCTTGACCGGATTTGAACACACGACCTTTTGTTAAACACACGTGTTCTATCCACTGAGCGAAATGTAATTTCGAGAACATTACATTTATGCAAAAACTACTTACTATTCCGAAATTCGATTAATATTTATCTTTCGCGTGTAGTTAATATTTTTTGTGTATGTAAAGTAATTATTAAGTTCACGTGTTGAATCTTTTATGAAATATAGCTATGTTAATATTCTCTTAGAGACAGTTGTATACTTGAAATAAAATTTAATATATTTAGTGGCTCTATATACTAGAATAAAATACTGATTTATTAAAAAGAGTTGAAAATAAAGAAGATTTTAACAACTCATTACAATATAAAAATAGTATATAATAAAAAATAAGACATTCATATCGATTGTACTTGTTTCCTGCTAGCCTTGCCAAACATATTACAAATTTAAAACATTGAATGAATCACAGGAAAGTACGGAAAATATTTTTTGAATTTAATTAAGTATATAAGTGGGCAGGTGCTACAAATATAAAAAATGTAACCTATACTATCCTTGGGGTTCTGATTCTTCACAATTTTTAATCATAATCGGTTTCTTTTATCATATAATTAGCTGAACTGGCACCTGATGGCAAGTGGTTACCATCGCCCGACAAAAACATTATAAGAAATATTAACCATTACATACGTCGCCAATGCACCACCAACTTTGGGGCCTTAGATGTTATGCCCCTTATGTCTGTAGTTGCACTGTCTCACTCACCATTTAAACTAGAACAGAACAATAGTAAGTATTGCTGCTTGGCGGTAGAAGGAGTGGGTGACACATACCCAGACGGGCTTGTGCAAAGTCACCAAGTAAAGTACCTACCAAGTATAAGTAGTCATTTATCATATTAGATAAAAGTATAGATAATAAAATATTAATTATATAAAAAATTAATAGTAATTTGTCCTTATATGTTTTTACGCCTTTGCGAAACAAAGGCATAAATAATTCGTTTATTTTTCTCTTCAATAATCTGGAATCAACGTGCGATCCATTTCGGGGTTACTGCCAGCTGTGGAGTCGGTGAACTCGTAAAACTGAATTACAACGTGTACGATTGAAGCCAAATTATGTTAAAGCTTTTAAACTACTCGGAAATGAAACTCCAATAAACCTTCTCAAGACTGTCAAACTGACGCAAGCAAATATCGTGCGTAAACGATATAGATATAGTAATGTATATTTATCAAGAAAAGTATTAGGTACAATATACGATGAAAACGCTTCGAGAAAAGGTAGGTAATGCCTGCGCTTCCGTTGTCTCGTCTTGGGGTCGTTATTTCCTTCCACTTCTCTCTGTCACTCGTCATCTCAGCACTTACACCTTTCATAAACATACGCAATTCTTACGCAATCCATCCACGTTTTCTTCGGCCTCCCCCGCCCCCTGTATCCATCAACATTCATACTCATCACCCTTTTGGTTACATGCCATCCATCCCTCCTCATCACATGCCCATACCAAGCTAATGTATACCGTGCCCCCAGATAAAATGATTAATATGTGTTATATTAAATCAAAATGGGTCAGTAAATAATACTCTTGAGACAACGGGTTCCAACCCGAAGACGCTCTCTACACAAAACATCCTTAGGAAACATGCATTAGACAGAAATTCTGTCAATTTTCATATTCTGCAGTAGCCGTCAGCGGTGAGACCAGCTCCAAGCCTTTTCCTTGTCTGGAGCGGAGACAACTGCTGAGTATGATATTTACGGTATGTTATTTTAACATAAAAAAGAAACATAAAAATCAGTTGAATTTAAGGATCCCGCTCGAGAAGTATTGCTCCCGGGATCATTTGGATTTTTGTATAAACGTTTCACACATATATATACGTTTTCAAAAATTTATTTAATGCTTATCTAATAGGGCTTCAGATCCCGAGGTTTTCGATTTGGTCGATATAATTTGTCATCATTACACTAAATCATTCGGATAATAAAATAACCTACACTGATAAAAACAGCTAAAGAAGTCGTTTTTTTTAAATATTTTTTACAGTGTTAAATTATAATAAAGGGTAACCAAGAAACGATAACTTCGAGAAGAATCCTAGTCTGAGATACTTTAGAGGTTTAAAAATATAATATTCTGTGTACAGCGTTCTTTAATTACAAACACAATTCCACGTCAGAACAAAGAGGGCGACGTCTGACGTGCATTCGTCCGGAAAGTGCGGGTGCATCGAAAATAGCGAGCGAAATAGCAACAGCCTCGTTCCCGCAAGGCCGAATGCGATTTTATTTTCAGCCTCTGTCAACTTTGCGGCGAAACAGAGGGAAAAAAGAACAACACGATCACGTTTCGGGCTCTCGTCTAACAGACGTCACTTTTGAATAGATTTAGACGAGTGTCTAACAATTATATACTTATGTATGTTACGTTACTATGATACTACTAACGTACGATATAATATTTAACATTTAGGTACGAAAGCGACAGACATAAAAGGATTTAAAGGGAACGGCTGGTTAATAAGAAATTAATTTTATAGAATTTTATAATAATATAATTTTATTCAAACATTTTGAAAGTTTTAAAACAACGATAAACTTTTCACTGAGGTAAAATTGTTTTCTCTTTGTTTTAGATTTTATGAAAACTTGGTTATTTACTTTATTAACTAGTATATATTGTCATATGTTTTTTATAGACATCATTGTTTGTTAGTAGATTAATAGTGAGAACAAATAGTAATAAAAAAAAACGATTATTAACGTACTGGGATAACGCTTGTTTAACAGCGCCCTCTATGAACAACCCGTTAAAACAGTTAACCGTAAATCATAGATGGCGCTGATAGCCTTCATTAGTAAATAATACAAAAATATTTTTTTACTTAATATACGAAATTACACCATTTATTATCACCGGTGTTCACCCAGTAAGTGGTCGAAATCGGTACATCATTATTACTATTTATTTAATGTATTAACTCATTAATACAGTAATCATTATTACTATTTATTTAATGACACTTCTAAAGCTCGCCAATAGCTAAAAAATAAAATCGTTCGACAATCAGAGGAAAAACGGTACTGAACTGTAGGTAAATTATTTAAAAACAAACTTGAAACTAGGAAATGTCAGAAAATGAAATGCGAGATTGACCATAATAAGTATTACATTTTAAAAATCCACGCATCAAAATTGTATGACACCATAAGTTGGTGGTAAGACTTACAGAATAGCACGGCTGTTTTGTCTTTGCATATTTATATATATATATACTTAGATATATAAATTAAAATAAATTATTTAATTCGCGGAAATAGTTACTAAAGTCACCTTCAACTCTCGTACGAATACATAATTTTAATCCAAGTCTTACCTACTAGGTAATATATTTTAAACTCTAGATTTAAAGTGCTAAGATGTTCCCCGAGCCAACATGCCACCGTCCTTGACATTCATCGATCGCTGCAGCTCTGAACTTGAAAACGGTAAGAAAGTAGAGGAGAACTCGAGATTGCAATGTTGATCATAAAGAACCAAAAAAACCTTATTCAAGATCGCGGGTTTAAATCTGCATAAACATCGGATTTTTTTAAATAAATAAATTGTTTACAATTAACTTGGAAAGCATTATGATCATTCGTTTCATATATATTCACTCTCACTCACTGAATTATATTTCACCGAATATATTGCGATATGTTTATTCGTCGCGCAATCTACTGCATTACCGGTTGGTGGAAAAAGCTCCAAAACTTCGTCCTCAATAAGGAATCATTTAAAAAAATAGTGAGTCTTTAACTTTAATTTACTATGTCCTGGAAGAAATCTCTTTAACGTTTATTCCATGTGTATTATAGTTAGTTTTCTTTTAATACATTTTTATATGTTTTATCTCACACATAAATATCACAAGGAGAAAATGTACGATTACAATTTTCCGCTCACTAACCACTTAGATACGTCTCCTCGGTCGCTTAACGCTTTACGACCGTGTATATAATGTTTTATTATATTTACATCCCGTGTTCGTACGTAATATGGCGGATAACCCGAAATCGTAAAAGATATTTTCATAAGAAAAATCGGAGTTACATGTGTTATTATGTAATATTTGTATTTAAATAATATAGTAGAATAGTTCGGTGTTTAACTTATAAAGTAAACATATTATTTTAAAACTTAAAATATAATATTATTATTCTACGTTTAAGTATTAAGTGGTCAGTGATGGTACCCATAGTAAGTGATGTTTTCGGTGTCTATTGACTACTATTTATCGTTAGAGTAGTACCTTAAATGACACCTACTCGCCCTTAAAACCGGAACACATACATATATCAAATGTATTATATTAATATATAGGAATCTATAAGTGAAACATGAAACGTTGGAAACTCGATCTTCAATCATCATCGATGAAAGTAAAAGACAGAATAAAAATAAGAAAACAGTACTACAGAACAATTCGATACGAATACCTATTTTTTTTTTTTGTTTTATTGAAAATTGTAAACTATTATTAAATTTGGCAAAATATATAACAAAGAAGTTGCTATCATCGGCCCTTTTCAAAAACCATTATATATACACATATATATCCAGATTTTATTTTATTTTCTTTACAGAACCGATGGTATTCTTTATGTTTCCATATTGAATGAGGAAACTAAAACTGACACGTTTAATTACAAATAAAGAAGTTGGCGGTTAACGTCGTCGTCGTCATATAGGTACTAGATTTTTGATGGAAACGCCTTTTTTTTATAGAACAGGAAGGCGGACGAGCATTTGGGCCACCTGATAGTAAGTGGTCACCAAACGCCCTTAGACATTGGCACAGTAAGAAATGTTAACCTTCGCTTACATCGCCAATGCGCCACCAACCTTGGGACCTAAGATTTTAAGTCCCTTGTGCCTGTAATTACACTGGCTCACTCATCCTTCAAACCGGAACACAACAATACCAAGTACTGCTGTTTCACGGTAGAATATCTGATCTGGTGGTACCTACCCAGACGAGCTTGCAAAAAGCTCTACCACCAGCCTATAAATCTCGCGAACTTACGACACGTCATCAATCAAAACGAAAGCTTGAAATGGTGATAAATACAAGTAACATAGCCAATACGATCATGCAATCGCGAAGAGAGCTTATATAACATTGCCAAGTTTCCGAGATATTATCGATCTATTCGTATTATGAAAAATAGTTCAATTAATATTTCAGTAAAAGAAATACTCGAATCTCGGTTACACGCTCAATTATCTGTTCACACGTGATTTTGCTAAAGACTTGCGTGCAGACAGTTAAACTACCGTTACCGTTGTGCCTGATGCCTGCCGATAGACACAAATCCGAGCACTTATATAATATCCGAACTTGTCAAATGTTTATGAGATATTTGCTCATTTATTTGTAAAAGTACACTTACAACATACATAAAGCATTGAAAAAATGAATTTAAAAAACAATAATGGTATATCTAATATGCACGTCAACTACAAGTGTACTTGCACTAAGTGCAATAGCACTTCCACATTCAATTCAAATAAAAAGTAACAAAAGTATCATCAGTAATTTTTAAAAATAGCAAAATTAAATAATAAATTAATGTCATTATTATAATTAAAATAATAAAAAAACAATCGGCGATATCATAATTGAAATTATTAAAAGTAAAAATCAAATAATTTACTTTTATTTTACAAATTGATATCACGTAACGGTTAGCTATGTATTGCAATGTTAGATATACATTGCAATACATAGCTAACATAGCTAAATAATTACTTACAATGCGTGCTTTTTTTATCCGCTTCTCTAAATACTTATATATTTATATTGCAAGCAAGCAAATATAATAAGCAAGTTAAGAAATATTAATTATTCCATACACTATGCGCCGGTAGCCTGTCATTTGCTTGAGCCGAAACACATTAATAGAAACAAATGTTATTTGCCGGTAGAATGGTTGATATGTTGGTGATACCTACTAAGATTAAAATTAAAAATTTAAAAAGCCGAGATGGCCCAGTGGTACGAACGCGTGAATCTTAATGATGATCGTGGGTTCAAACCCGGGCAAGCACCACTGAATTTTCATGTGCTTAATTAGTGATTATAATTCATCTCGTGCTCTACGGTGAAAAAAACATCGTGAGGAAACCTGCATGTGTCTAATTTCACTGAAATTCTGCCACATGTGTATTCCACCAACCCGCATCAGATTGATTGGACATCAATTGGAGCATCGTGATGGAATAAGCTCCAAATCTACTCCTCAAAAAAAGGAGAGGAGGCCTTTAGCCCAGCAGTGGTACATTCACAGGCTGTTACGGTACCTACTAAGATAAGGCACAAAACCCTACCTCTAATTAAAACCTACTTCTGTATCAAATATATTATAATCCGTCCAGTCGTTCTAGCATGATTCGAAGATATTGAACAAACGCGCTTCTCTTTAAAAAACGTAAGGCAGAAAATAGCAAAAAAGCACAAGTTTTTTTATACATAATGACTTTGCTAAAATAGCCATCGTAAGCCTGCGCTGTACGTGTAGCCTGTAGCTTGAACAACATCGTTTTAAGTCTTGTGATATTTATATCTTACATTTATTATTATTAAATGCAATAAACTTTACAAAAATAAAACGTTGACTCTGAGAATAATAATAATAATATATGAAAGTCATGGACTAAGAAAGTCGGACAGCAAACCCGTCAAACATCCGCACACACGATGCGACCGTCCACACTTTATTATTTACATCAAAGGTATTGTATGAACATGTGCATATACGCGAAGTAATAATGCAATTTTAGAAAGTGAATGTCACCACACGAGCTTGCACTGACGATTAAATGTTAAAAATAAACAGGCATAAGAGTTCGCAAAGTAATGGAAACGATATTTAAAAAAAATACATTCCGTAAATATCCGCTGGACCTCGAGACTTTCTGCTAAGGATTTTGAGTATTTGTTGATTTTCAGACAATTGTTACATATCTATGAAATTACTTCATGGAAAATAACAACTACTGGATTTCTTTTATGGTGTTACAAGATGAAATCTATATTCCAAACCGGTGGTAGCATTTCATTTCATATACTATTAAATGACTAAAAAGTTCTTGTAAAGCTTAATTGTACAAACTATGTTATGATTTTAATATAATTAATTAAACTTTACCCGGATAATATCCATAAAACGCATTTTTAGAAAAGGGATTCATAAAAAAATTATTTTAATAAAAATTATTTTAATAAGCAAGCTTTATTATGTGTAAAAATTTTCGTTTCTATGCTGTTGTCTTGTGGACCATTCAGCAGTTCCTTCGTCTGGAACCAATCCTGGGTATAGAATCAGGTCATGTTTACCATAAAAAACATATGAACTAAATCAACATGTACATTTTCAACTCCGTAGTATAAACGGAAGTGTTTCAAATTCTTACAAGATTTAACCTAAGCAAACTAGATTTTTTAAACTGTTTATATCCGTGGGATACAGACGAAAGTATTTCTGTTCATTGAAATCTTTACCCTGCCAGCAATAAAAACGAAAACATGACTTGAATCGGGTCAAGTTCGTTGATCGACGAGCGACTGTTGACTCCTCAGGTGTTTGATAAAAATCCGAAATGTTTATAATGTGACAATTGCAATAATTTATTTTTACATCGCCGATAATAAAAAGCATATTATATATATATAAATGAAACTGATACAATCGCAGTTCTTATATAATTATATTACGAAGACAAAGAAACGTGAAGTGCTTACGAATATTAATTTACCAGGTTTGAAGCTTTCTCCGTTATGCAACGCCCAGCTTTCTTTACAAAACTTTTGTAAGTAATCTTCAGGTTTACGTGTCGCTGTTGTTTATTTAAATAATGTGACAGGACACAAAGCCTGTTGCTGTCCTGTTTTAACGTTACGCGTTAGAAAGAGATAGTTGTAACAGTATTTACAGGAACAAAGGACGTAATTAATGACATCTTACAGTTGAAAGAAGATTAACAATGAACTGTTAAATAGGATGGCAGAAACTTAAAGGCAGCGAAACAAGTTTCATTTAAACGTCTGAAGTCATGATTTACTCTACGAGAACTACCAATTATAATTAAACCGGTTGGGCAGAAACCTGTGGCAAGGATGACCCTTAACTACCTTAAGTTGACTGAAGATCAGTAGCTCTTCAAACAACAAAAACTAGCGGTATACCTATATAGAAAATTCTCTTATACGTATTTTGTCCACATTAACAACCTCGATAAAACATGCATATTATATGCATTTTATTTACATAATGTATTATAAAATCAGTCGTGTGTTTAATTTTTCGTTTGCTGTCGCGACCTATTAAAACAGGTCAACCGCAATCACCTTACTCAACGCCAGTAGCCTAACCGTTCTGTGGTTAAACTGTCATGAGGAATTTAAAGGAATATATTTATCAAGTTTTATTCAAGCTACTATGGATATTTGTGAATTACTAAAACCAAAACGATTATTTTTTTTATTCTTGACTCTCTGTCTGTTTATTTGTCCGGGGTAATCTTCATAACGGCTAAAAATTCCAAATGCGAATAACCGAATTATTGTTACCGATTTTTTTAGGCGGCTGCTGTTACCTAATAACTTAAATATTTTATTTGTATAATACGAATAAGCATTTAGGTATGCTAAAATGCCAGATTTTCGTCACCAGTTATATTCCACGCTGGCGAAATCTCTGGTCTTGCTAGTGGATAAATAAAGCACAACTCTTAAATATAATATGATGAAAGATCAGATATACATTAATTTATAAAACGGCTATCAATATTGAAATTCTAAATCCTTATTCTACATACAAGTATTACGTATAATATTACAAGTATTACGTATATTAAGATTGGTGATTTGATAAATCTACCACCGATTCCGAAAGAAACACCAACTTGAGAAGAATCGGCTCGTTTTTTCAAATTACGTTTACAATAATTTTATTTATTATATCTGGACGGGTTTCATTCTTATTATGAATTATCTTTATCAAATAGGTTTTCGAAGTCTGAAATAATGGAATCTTGTTTTCAATCCGTTTCGTTTAAGCCCATTGGCTTAAGCTGTCAGCGTGGATAACATGAACATTGGACAATTACAGACGTTTTAGACATGCTATAAACGAACAATATCTGCCAACATAAATTAACAAATCTAGTGTAATCAAACTGTACTAGGTTTACTAAGTAGTCAAACTTTGTCGCAAGCTCGTCTAGTACCACCCACTCATTGACGATGTAAGGACAGGTTAATATTTCTTACAGTGTCTGCCTGTATACATTTAATTGGAACCATAGCTATCTGAGATGGAATGTGGAGCAAAATAATAGTTACGAAAACCTAAATATTTTAATCGAGATTAAACTAGTGCATGCAAGCGACACGATAGTAAGGAGTATTTATTATGTAATAAAACTATACGAAGTTTAACTGCAGGAAATATAGGTTGCAAGGACGGCGATTAAGAACTTTATATGGTGATAGTTCATTCGTTTAAGTAACAATTTCACCTAAATTGTTGTAACGTAATATATTTGTTCATATTGTTATTATTTCCTACATATTTGACTTACCGTCTCGTTGGTCTAATGGCTAGGTATAAGGCCGCAAATCCCGAGATCCTCGGTTCAAGCTCTAGGGCGGCCGATAAAATGTTTTTGCGATTTTCCGTTGAAAAAAATCTCAACTTACACTTACTTACTTTATAGAATCTCTCATCTTTTACACTTACCTGTAACAAAAAGATTTACATATTAAAATTAAATATATCCTTCCACGCTTTTATTTGTCCAGAAAAAAACTAATAAAAAAAATACGGAATTTGAAAATCGAGATATTTTTTCCTATTAACGAATTTTTATGTAACTTCACCTTTTACAATCTGTTGGTCAAATATTGCAATGTTATTTTTTTTAGGAGATGGCGTGAATGAAATCTTGTCATTAAAGGTCTTTTCAATATCTCTTTTATTATAAGAAATTCAATGTATACAATTATAATACAATATCTTAAATATTGTTTACATATTCAGATAACGAAACATCGCAAAATATAGTTTTGTATCGCCAGTATCCCACGATTACCATTTTAAGAATATATTTCGCATAGAACACGATAATGCCGTAAATCCTAGATTATGGTAGGTTTTACAAAATCCAGGTCATGGTCTTACTGTAAGCAAAAGATTTATGCTTCCAGTACAAGCATAGGTAAATCTTTAAACATTATTTTTACCTTAATATTTTACTAACCAAATTCTCGCTTATTATAATTTATAACAACGCGATTCATGAAGAAATGGTAGTAAACTCGTTAAAAATATCGTTTTGGCTGATTACCAAATGTACGTGCCTTATGTAACTGTCCAAATTAAAATTAAAATTTATATAAAGGTTTTATTGAAGAAAATTAAATAAGAAAAAAGTTAAAGTAAAATAAGCTAATGAAAGATACCGATTTGATTATTCTTAAAAAAAACATAATTAAATAAAAATCAATTTAAAGGTTGAAATTTAGAAGACGTTTTATCTAAAAATGTACTAAGATCAAAGACAAAAAAATATTGTATTTAAGACAAAAGCCAAGATGGCCTAGTGGTTAGAACGCGTGAATCTTAACCGATGATTGTGAGTTTAAGCCCGGGCAAGCACCATTGAATTTTCATGTGCTTCATTTGTGTTTATAATTCATCTCGTGCTTGACGGTGAAACATGCATGTGTCTAATTTCATTGAAATTCTGCTACATGTGCATTCTACCAACCCGCATTGGAGCAGCGTGGTGGAATAAGCTCGAAAACCTTCTCTTCAAAAGGGAGAGGAGGCCTTAGCCCAGCAGTGGGATATTGATAGGTTGTTACTGTTACTGTACTAAGATCTACTAAGAGATTTTTTTTTAATTCACAGAAACAGCAGTGCTATTCTGTAAGAGCTCCCTACGTATCACAGTCGTGTAATATTGAAAACCGACTTACGGTATACTACTGTGATTTGGGTTTCTTTATTATTATTATTTTACTAGCTGTCCCTCCCGACTTACGTACGAATAAATACAACGTGACCCATTTTTTTTTGTTGTAAAATTAAGTTTCAAATGATGAAAAAAATATTTTGTACATGATTTGCGTAAAATCCTTTCTTCGCGAGCAGCTTCGTTGCGAAAGGGAAAATGTGCTAGATATCAAGACAATATGACCTTTAATTTCGAAGATCTGAGGTAGCTTATCATGTTCTGACAATTCACTATCGTGTTCTGTGAGTTTCGACTTAGTTCTTACAGCATAGATTTACTGAGAACTTTAAAATTCATATGACGAATGATTTTAATAATCTGTACATGAATTATCACGATGAAATGATTGTGTTTTTCCTGCGCATAATACAATCGCATCCGCTCCCTATGAGTCAATGGAATTATTAATAAAAAACATCTTCTATGTGAAATAATTACGGATCAAATTTAAAATTTAAAATATCATCCAAATAAAAATGGCGTTAAACATATATTTATTTACATGGATATTACCTATACATATTTCTAACGCCGTTTATAAATACTAATCCATACTAATATTATTAAAGCAAGAGTAACTCAGTCTGTCTGATACGCTTTCACGGCTCATCCACTGAATCGATTTTGATGAAATTCGCTATGGAGCAAAATTTAACCCCGAGGAAGGTCAAATGTAACTTACTTTATATATCTATCATCTGACCTGACCTGAACAACTGGACGAAAACTAGTCTTTACTGGTGGTAGGGCTTTGTGCAAGCTCGTCTGAGTAGGTACCAACCACTCATCAGATATTCAACCGCAAATAGCAATACTTGGTATTGTTGTGTTCCGGTTTGAAGGGTGTGTGAGCCAGTGTAATTACAGGCACAAGGGACATAAAATCTTAGGTCCCAAGGTTGGTGGCGCATTGGCGATGTAAGCGATGGTTAACATTTACCATCAGGTGGCCCATAGGCTCGTCCGCCTTCCTTTTCTATAAAAAAAAGTCTACAATAAATCAATCAATCATTAATCTCTTCATACTGAACGTTCCCTGTAATATTTTGTAATATTCAATTAAATATTCCTTCTTTCAGTCATATATAAAGCAATAAATATTCTTATATACAGATTGAGATAAATAAACGTTTATATAGTGGGTCTGCGATACCCTTCTCCCCGAGTTTAATCTCAATACACCCGAGGTAAGCTCTAAGAGATCGTTATTAGAGATAAGAACGTCTTTGCATGCAATTTAATTTTATCTTCATTTTATGTTTCTGTAAATATTTGTAACTTTAATAATAAAGGCCACCCATCCCACCAGAGTTCAAGTTTTTACCAATCTACTGGATGGTTTTTTTTTAATCTGTTCAAACTAGCTTCAGGGAACACTAAAAACCTATAAAATATTCATGTAAGTCGGTTTTAACAAAGGGCAGAGCTTTGATCAACGCCACAGGGGTTCCGAGCATAATTTTCACAAGTATTGTATACAGCTGGCTTTTAATATACTACTATATCAGCTATCAAAAAAGTTGTAAACTTTGTAATAAAAAATAAAACGGATGCCAGAATACCAAATAAAAGTTTAACGTGAACAAATTCACGAGTGCCAGGTCGTTCTCAAACCGCAATTACGTATGAAAAATACGTAGGTATTTCCGAGAAATACGTATCTCTTGTGCATATAATCTCTTTTCAACACAACGCCGGGTATATTACAGGGATTGGACGAAAATGCAATCACGTGACATGTGGACTCTGGTTAATGCTGTAAATAATAGGAGTAATTGAAAACGGCTGAAAATCTTCAATTTTAATTATACCAATTTTAATCCATTCCCTCCCTTTGTAGAGTAAAATGCAAATGACTTCACGTAATTATAGAACAGTTTATATTCTCTTTGTATCCATGGAGTGCGTCAGCGTAATTACAGGCGCAAGGGACATAGCATTTATGTCGTTTGGCGCCATGGTCGGCAGGGCTCTTTAAGGAATACAAACCATATTTCACACGACAATGTAAGTCGTGGTTTATATTCATTTTAGAGCCAATGTATATGGGCAAAGGTGACCAATCTCCACCAGGTGGGCAGTCACCATTTTACTGTAAAAATTTGAATTTAAAAATATGATATTAGCCATCAAAAACAAATTTTACCTATGCAGTCTGCATTGTCGCAAAATGCAAGATCTGTCTCATTTGGTTTGTTATACTGAAGTCAAATAAGAGCTTTGAGAATCTAGTTGTTCCTGATTGAGTTAAGCGACGAATTTCCCGATACATCGTATGAATAGCTCAATAGAAAGCGGCAGTAGAATCAAACATTTACTCGGGATAAATATCCGTTCGGAAGTGCAAAGCAAAGCAAACGTGTCTAGTCTTGATGGATGAACGATTGAATATGAATACGCATTCAGTAACCTTTGGCGTCAGAAAAATCAGATTAGTCTCTTAAAAAAAAAAACAAGGCAATCGGTAAGAAATCAATTATATTTATGATTTAAGGAATTCGTTTAGCTTAGATTAACTGTTTCTTATGCTCCACTACAGCGTAACCGCCCGTCGCGTAATGTACTCGTTTGCATGTAACACTTTTGACGGTCCAGCGCTGGCTTTAACATTTTTTGGGACATATTATGTCTTAGTGAACTGAAGGATTAAGTTTCTTGAATAAAAAGCTCCCATTTTGGCTTTGCGCAACAGCGAGATGTTTGCGGGCTTGATTACTTGCTAGAACTAATAACATCGCTGCAACTGGCTACGGAATTGGTTCGTAGATGCAAAAAATCTTCCACACATCTGCGACACATGCTCTATTATACATACATTTGTATATTTATAGTTCCAATGACGTCATTCCTTGTAACACTCGACGTATTTATACCAAGCCACTACTGATACAATATATATTAAAATCAGTACAAGTGGTTTCGCTGTCGGTATATTTTTTCTTTAATTTATTGGCACACTATTTATTCTTTAAACTTGTGTATGCTTTATAAAACGTCAAAAAAAAACGAATGGAAAACAAAATAAATAAACAGCCGAGCATTCAATAGAATATATTTGATAGATACATAAAAAATACATTTATGCTCTAAATCTACTCTCAATGTTAAACATTTTAACATGTTATTTATTAATGACCGAATTTCGACCACGCCAGTCAATCTCTGGGGCTAGCTGTCTGCGCAAACAACGTATGTTATATACACTCACTATTCCCTCATTTACATAGTGATGTATTCCAAGGGAACGGCAATGATAAGCCCAGTGGGAGATCAGCCGCAATACAAACGTCTCTACGTACACTTAAAGGTCCGGAATTGTAAAACTGCTAACTTCGTAACTCCGAGCTGCTATTGAAAATAACCAACTAACCAATTAACTTTTATGGGCACAGCCCGGGATTTGAACTGAACTCCTGTGAATCTGTAAACTTATTAAAAGTCTACATCCCTTTTCTAACTTTAAAGCAATGTATAAAAATTAATTAAAATATAAAGCAAGTATATTTATAAACGTACAAACAACAAAACTCATTACCTCTTCAACTACAACGTAATCGATTAAAAACTAACAACGCTCCTCGTTTCTGCGCTTACACTAGAACCGAGACCGCAGTCACTATTTACTTTGTTCCCAAATTAACTCCAACAAAGAAAGAAGTGAATTAAAGACAATTTATGAGTTTATTAGATCAGCTCGGTCATTGCCAAGGAAATAGTATCTTCCGTCGCCTGTCAGATATTTATCACAAAAACACGGTTTGCAAATAAAAGTTTGGCAAAATTTCGCCATTTGTTTCCACTGAATAGTGATACAATAATTCCGCTTTATCTTTGGACGATGGCGTAATATTCTTATGTAAATTTTACATTGTTTTAAATGGAGTTACAGTTTTAACCGGAGTCAATTAATATTTAAGAGTTAATTCACATTGCGGGTGTAAAAAATGTTACAAAATCGTGACAACGTTTGAACAATTTGTCGAATTTCTTTAATCTGTCTGTTTCTTAATCGTAGAATGTTCTTTATATATAAACTTATTTAAAATTATATTGTTGCTATACCTCCCGACTCTACTTGGTTAAACAGACTTTAGGTATTTCGAATTTGGGAAACGTGGGAACATGATTAGAAGTGACACATTAAACTGACTATTATCTGGTGTTAACTAATCGTAAGCATATTACACCAAATAAAAAATAACAACCAAATAATGAGGAAAAACTCACTGATACAGTAGGATTACAATGTTTACTTTCTAAAACCACGCTCATCTAATCAAACTTCAATAAATTATTAGGAAAAGACTATAATACTGTCGCAGGATATATTATAGTGCACAAGTGTGTGCGCAAATGCAGATGCACTCTTATTCCCTTGCTCACATAATTCAATGATACGGCAATCCGACACGACCGTAAAGAATTAAGGCGCAGGACCAACGGCTTTACTTGCTTTACTAGTCAAGGGAATATACACACTTCCAACTTCCAGACTCCGTGCTGCTACTTGGAATCTTCGACAGAAAAACCCAATAACTTTTATCGGCCCGACCTGGGGTTTGAACTCAGGACTTCGGGGTCTGTGGCCCTATATCAAGCTACTAGACCAACGAGACGGACGAATAAATAATACGAGAAGATCTTATATAAGACCAAAGAGTTAAGAGGGTAATTATGATTTGTTGAAACAGAAAAAAAAAACGAAATACCAAAAGATTACACCAAAGTGGTAACTTTCGTAAATAAGTCAAAACCCGATTTCACTTATCCCACAGTTCTAATTAACGAAATATTCTATTATAGGAATAAGCAACTTAGATACAGTCTAAAAATATCGACGACACATAGCCCCGACGCACGCTTGGCAACTGACCTTCGCAACTTTTTATATACCGGCAACCGCTGTAGATCGATTAAACGGAAAACTCGTCGGTTACTGTTGTCGTTAATCAACGTAGTCATTACTATGTCTGGAGTGTTTGTTAATTGAGGACATAACTCGTTATAAGATACTGGACCTGTGAATCTGAGAATTCTGTCTTAATTCGATAATTTACAGAGCCGATGTTAAACCTAATTAAAATATACTTTATTCGAGTTGACACTTACAAGAACTTTTGAATCTTCATTTTGCAATATTAAATTTATTTATTTTACAGTTAGCACTGGTTGTCAATATATATTCTACCGAGATGACTGACAGGAAAACTAGTAGTCACTCATTTTTGCAGAATAAACTACATAAAATTTTAGATTAAGTGCGCTAAATTGTATATATTGTATATTCTTGGTAGGGTGCAAACCCATCTGGGTAGGTACTACCCACTCAGCAGATATTATACCGCTAAACAGTACAACACTACTTCATACTGTTTGTGTTCTTGTTTGAAGAGTGAGTAAACCAGTGTAACTACAGGCCTAAGGGACAAAATATCTTAGTTCTCTAGGTTGGTGGCGTATTGACGATGTAAGGAATGGTTAATATTTCTTACAGCACCAGTCTGTGGGCGGTGGTGACAATTGCCATCAGGTGGATCATTTGCATTTCCACCATTGGTTATTAAAAAAAATCAAAAGTGTATGAATAATTTTAGCTCAATCGGTTGAGTGGAATAAACATACGATGTTTAAAGCTTGTTGAAAAAATTACCAAAAAAAAAATTACTCTCAATTAAGTAAACAAATCTATTTATGATACAATTATCGTGACGTAACATGACATAGTCTTATTGTAGGGAGCCATCTACGAGCGTAGTTATCGAAAGGTTATCGAGAAGACCAAAATTTACAATTACGCTTAGGATTGTCAATCGTTAGACCATTACATAATTACGCGCAAAATTGCAGACGCTTGAACACTTTATTGCCTTATCATACATACAACTATAGGGCCAAAAATCAAAAGTTAAAGTTTGAAGTGAAATTTTACCTATTATAATAAATTTAAGAAATATAAATTTCAAAACTTTCCTACAAGTGATTATCTAAATAGTTGTCTAGTTGGCTTGTATCTCCTACAATCAGCGACAATTTAACGTGAAGTAAATCATTATTTTCTCTCACAATGACAAATTTATCCACTCCATCATCTCATATTGTGGGGGGTGAACGGACGCGGGCTGCTAATGTATTTATATAAACAAAGAATCATGAATAATTATTTTAATATTTTGAGTTATGTCCAAGAGATTTATCTAGATAACTTTAGAAGCTTTGAGACAAAACACTGACGTTTATATTCTTATCCTTTCTTTGTGCTGTAGTCGCAAAAAATCTTTTTATTATTTTATCATAAGTAGTATCATAGCAGTAGTAGTAATCATTTACATTTTGTATAACAAAATGTTTAAGCATTTTTAAAGCATACGTGCAAGTCATTCGAATATTTGGCATTATTATTATTTATTGCAATATATAAATAATATATATTTAATAGCGCATTGGCGATTTAAGCGATGGGCAACATTTCTTACAATGCTAATGTCTAAGGGCGTTGGTGTCCACTTACCATCAGGTGGCCCATATGCTCGTCCTTCCTATTCTATAAAAAAAAGCCTACAATTGGTATATATTTTGTTAATTTTTATATAAGCAATAAGACAATATTTTTCTCAATATATAGCGATGGCTTCCAAAATAATAAAATAAAAAAGATGTACAAACTAATACTGATACGTAATACAACTATAAAATATAAACAAAATCATTAACGTATATGAATATTATAGACTAATAAATAAAAAGCGTAAGACTACTTTTATAGATAATAGAAAAGAAAATCATTTACCGTCGTCCGCAGATGTTTTAGATTACTGGTTCCGTCGAGTGGAAAAGTAATTTAAAATCAATATAGTTATACATAAAATTCAAAGTTGCTTGTATTACTCGTGTAAGATACAAACGAAATGTATTATTTTAAATATTTGTTCTAACAAATCAAAAACAATCGAAGACAATGAAGTGAATTAGATAAATACTTTACGAAAAATATGTATGCCTTGATGTGAGTTTTGAAGTTGTATTGTGGAACTATTGAATAGACATTGGAAGAATATTACCAGCTTTTAAATTTGTAGATTTCCGGTACGTCGTTATTTTAGTAGAAAATTTATACAGAATGTTGTTCAATTCCGAAGGCATATTTTTCAATACTACGTTTTTTCATAACAAATAGCTTCTATAAACAAGCTTTTATTATGCATCGCTATTTTATAATCTTCATTTAGTGCTCATACTGTTTAACGAGCTTGCAAAGTTCTACGTTTTAATTAATTTAATGTAGAAGCATGGGCGCTTAATGAGCACCAACTCCCCGTCAGGTTAATAAGAGAAGGTAAGGTATGAAAACTTTTAATATTTGTTAGTATCCTAACCGACTACAACGAAATCGTTTACAATGCATTAATTAGTTTAAATAAGACCACACCATTACTTCAATTTCGAAAACGCTTTTAAAGTCAAATTAATTTGAGCTTTAATCTTAATGGTCATTGGTGGGTGGCAGCCGATGACGCTATAGGCGACCATTTTGCGTTCAGATTGCAATGCAAATTGAAGGACGAATGAGCCAGTATAATTGCATGTACAACGCAGGAGATGTAACATCATGGACACCATAATAGACGGCGCATTAAATAAGCGATTGAAAATATTACAAAATATATCATGTAGAGCCAACTGTTCATATAAGTTATTACCACTTGTATTCTACCTCGAAAAAATATCTAGTTTGAAAATAAACCTATCAACTAAAACGTAGCATCAATTCAATTTTCATATACGTATATATATTTTTTATTTACAAGATGATGTAACTCTTTCAACTTAATCGTTAAATAAGATGAAAAGGAGACACTGATCTACGTCAGTTGAAAACGAAATTACCTAAAATTTGTCACTTACACAAACAAATCTCGAGTTAACAGCTGAAATACGACTTGAACTGTTTAAGAGTAGTAAATCAAGAACGACATCAGTCTAGTTAGATATATATTATATCTAAACGGCTGTAATAAAGTTCGTTATGTCTTAGTCTAATGGGTGGCTCGAAACAAGCACTCGACGCATATCTCACGCCGCCCACCATCCGGAGTTCAATTCCTGGTGCGAGTTCAGAGACCGGCGAATATATTCACGATACACAGCTGGCCGGGATCCAATGACCGGTGCTAATAAACTTGCATTGTTTTATTAGTTCAACTTTAAAAGACATGTTCTATGGACATGTTTTTTTTTTCGTATTTGATTTGACAATCGGACGACAAAATGAAAACGAATTCATAAACATGCAAACTTCGAGCGATCTTTTTTTATGGATTGAGAAAGGAGATTTTGTTTTTGTTGTTATATCTCTCTATGTCTCTAGTTACAACTACCACGCTTAATATATGTGACATTACGTTCAAGTACTATATTTATTTCTATATCAGAAAAATATTTTTTTAACTAATTAAATAAAATAATTATTTTTTTCTTTGCCATAAAAAGTAATTATAAAAATGATCATAAGATTTTGTTCAACCTTGAGCCAAACTTTCCCTCATCAAATTATGTCACTTCCCACTTCCCCGTTGAGATCGACAGTTGCCAATAGCCGGAGGGGTAAGGGGAATTGCGCGCGCGCACTATTTAAAACCGTAGGCAGGTCAGTGGGGCGAACCGCTGGCGTTTAGGCCAGCTGCTACACCGGCTATTTCAGTCAAGATTCAGTTACAGTTAATTCGGTACAAGAATAATTGGTTATACTTAGGTTTAATCTTTAGTACATACACGTAGTAAAGGGTATCTTATATATTAAAATTGATGTTGGTATACTCGTTTAAGATTAATAGAGTCCGATACTGTTTGACCGATTACCATGAAAATTGGCACAAATATTGTGGCAATGTTCCTTTCACAGAGGAGGTTTATACAATCCAGTGCGTTGCATCTCGCCAATAGATGGCGCTGTTGAATATCAACTTCTATACTGTTCAACCAATTGCCATGACAATTGATGTATATACATACATACGCAGACATAGGCAGGACAATGTCTGTTGGATTTTATATACGTATAATAATATTATCAACAAGTTTTTTTTTATTTATTATTAACAGGAAATATTTTAGCGAATAAATATACATTAAAAATAAGTAACATATTTTACGTCTACTAAAAGCTTTACGATTGGTTTATAAATGTAGGTAGGTAAAAATAAATGAAATGCTGATAAAATTTTAATTACTTTCGTTAAATGTTAATCAACACTGACAACGGTGATAGGTGATCGACTATTTCATTAGTCTTTGAGAAACCGACACCTTCCCTCGAGCCGAAATTAATTTAATAATAGAGTTAAGTTACTGTCAACTATTATTTCTGGTTATTAAAATAAACTTAATTTATTATAAATTTATGTTTTAGTAATTTTCGAAACAGAGACAATTAGATGAGAAATCGAACTTTAAATGGCTATTAATCGATCGTGTAAGTAAAGTATCAAAAAATTTATGACGAGCTGTAGAAATTTAAACATAATGGATTGGTATTGAGCTTCATAGACATATACTTTATTGTACACCACAAAGATTAAAAAAATACATAACACATGGATACAACCTAATTAGCATACAATTTTGGCGCCCTTATCGCTGCATATGATAGCGATCTCTTCCAGGCATCCAACCGGGCATGCTTAATTAGGGGAAGTTTTTAAATATTTATCATATTAATTGACAAAGTTAATTGCTGAAAATAATTATATTTAAGAACATAATATAACAGAACAATATTCGTATCGAATATCTCATCTCAATCACAAATTCAGTATAGATGCTAATAAAAAAACGCATTGCTACTGAAAATCTTATACGCATCTGCACAATTGCCAGGACAAAAAACCGAAGTGGTGTTCTTCAACAATAATTAGCTGGGCTTGACATAGTTTAGAGAGAGAAGACCTTGTCGTAATGTCGCAATGGGTTATTTTATCCCAATGCCACTGAAAAAGTTTTTTCAATGTTCGCTGCACTCTGCAATGAAAACGCGCCAAGAAAAAAGAAGTCTGAAATTCTATACGCAGACACATACTCACTCGAAATAATAACAGACACATAACATTGTGAGACTAAATGCTCCTTTTCATTTATCAGGTGTGACATTGACTTGACTTTGATGCAAAGTGACCTCTGGACATCTACGGCACTGGACATCTTGCCAGCCTTTAAGGAACCAGTCTCTCTAGTCTCTGTCCCTAAAGGCTGATACGAGGCAGAAAATGTCTTAACAATCAAGCGCGATTATGGATTTCTAGATTTTAGTTGAATGAAAATGATTAAATATGTTACTCGCGTGTTCCGCGAATGTAAAAGCGTTGAAATTAATCGCGAAGTGATATGCTATCGGTATTTATTACCATTAATATATATAGAACTAAAAGAAAGGAAATTATATTTATTATTTTATACGAATCGCTCCAAAATACTAAAACATGGTTTTGTCAACGTAATGTATGTATGGGACTAAATCTTCCCAGATATGTTAACAATAATTACATGTTGATTTTACAAAAATGTAACAACAATTTTATCGTTAAGAACTTAAATCAAATCAACCAAATTTATTATATAATTATATCTAAATAACTGATATTGTCAATTGAAAGAAATATATTAAAATAATTTGAAAGGTCAATGACGCGGACTGGTTTGGCAAGTTTTAAGACAAATCAAGATTATTAAAGGAAATCTTAATATCTTCAAAATCATTGAAAATTCTACAAATGTGAATTCTTATTAAAATAATAATTTTAAAGGACTTATTTTAATGTCAAAGATGAAAGTAGTTAGTACATATATATGTACAATGTAAATATATACTTTATGGATCTAAAGAATTTAATATACGACAAAATGTCTGTCTATTTGGAATAAAGCATTTTTTTATTTTTTTTTGTATTTGCCGGGAGGGCAAACGACTCTACTCCACCTAATGGTAAGTGGTAGTAGAGTCCAAACGCGACGACGGATAGTACAGTGGGGAAGAATGTTTTGCACTACCCGCCCCGCCTTGCCGGCCCGCAAGATGCCTCTTCACGCCTCGTATAGCATAAATTATAGTCCGTAAACTTTATGATATATGTTTATAATAAAAAATACCAATATGTCCAACTCAAAACTAGCCAGATTTAGTTACTATTTATATGTTTCATCTTCACTTATTTCTTACTTACTATATACTAAAATATATAAACCAAACTATTTGAAAAACTACACTGTTACACGAGTAATGTTTCTTTGTCTGATAAATTAAAACCAAAAATTTCGTATAATTAGTCTTTTAAAATGAAATTATGTTAATAAGCTCAATAATTTCGTGTGTCTAAAATTTAAATATCTTATTTAGTATAATATTGTCTCTACGTAATAAATATGTCCGTAAAAAATAGAATAAGGAAGACCCACCACTGTAAGAAGGATCGTATATAATATTTCATATTTTTTTTTTTTAAATAAAGCGGCAATACTTGTAGAACCCTATGACCGTTACTCATACAATAAAATATATCACACCCATATACTTGGATTTAATATTAAAATTGTCATCACTTCTTTATCGGATTAAACTTTTTCTTTTAACCGAAAAACAAGTTGTAGGATACGAATACTTTGAATACATTAAACAACCAAAAACCATTTACTACGAAACCACATACAACTAAAAACATATATAATGTTTCAACGGCAATCCGTCACGGCTTCGTGCGAGAAAAAAGGGGATTCACCCTGTGACAGTCTTTTCAATAATAAGATATAAACAGATATTATGATATAATCCTGATTTACGTGACATAATAAGTAACGAGACGAGAAGCGTTCTATGACCGTTCCTTTATTCATTTTTTACCTAATCATCCCCACCCCAAACACGCGGTCCGAAGCCGCGGGCGAACACTAGTATTGAATAAAGTAATTTAAATTTCAATGATAAATAAACACCGTCGTGGAATTCAGGACCTACTGTTCAGTACCACATTTATTCGTAATGTAGAAATAAAACAATGGACTACGTTAAGACAATTTCTGATTCACTTTGAAGAGTCATTGAGGATAATAAAATGCATTACGTTGTTCTTTATTCTTTGCTTTTACTGCTAAGTTTCTTTAGTCGGATCTTCTGGGATATTCTTTCCGAACCGTTTGTGGATTATTGTCAAAGTCAATGTCAAAATATACTTCATTCAAGTAGGCTATCATAATCAAGTATGAAGCTTCTATATTTAGAAAAGTAGCAATATTATATCTTCGATATCTTGATCGCAGATAATAAAACAGTTACTACATACGTATATATTTTAAGGTTTTGTACCGAAGTTTTGTTCGACGAATATTATCAGCAAATATAAAATATGTGCATAAATTTTTCAGGTGCAGCAGTTGTTAGGTATCACTTGAGATACGACGAGTACGCTTCGTTCAACATTCCAGCAGCGCCGAGTTTCTGACAGGTCCAACGAGGACGCTTTTATATCCTCCATTTTACTATAAAACGTACAAAAATAGAAGACAATAAAATATTTCAACGTAAAACTATATTATTTAATAAAAAACAATATCCATTTAGTTAGAATATTAAAAAGACGATTTAAGTATAGAGATGATAACAATTGTAATATGCAGTACAAATATAAATGTTAATTGGAAATGTTGTGATACCATTTCAATTAACTTTTTTTATGTAATCATTTAATTACAAAAGATAATGTCGACTACGCCATGACAAACAAAACAACCCGCAGAGTTTCCCTCGCCACTTCTTCTCAGGTCAGGGTATTTCTTTTCCGAACCGGTGGTAGTTTTTTTTTTGGAAATCAATAAATAAGTATAATATTTCTATGCTGAATAAAGAAATTTGATTTGATTTACAATATCGGTAATGGTGCTTTGAGGGGGTTCACCCACTCGTTAAATTCTACCGTCAAATAGCAACATTATTTACTTATTTTGTAAGGCTGAGTTAGCCAGTGTAATTACAGACACAAAGGAACATAAAATTCCCATACTTGTCGGCGCATTGATGGTGCTAGACATGATGATATTTATTACCATCAAGTACCTCTTTTGCCCATCCTGCTTCTTAAAAGGCAACTAAACTCTTTAACGAACGATATTCGAACTGCCAGTCTACATCTATTTTGGAACAAAATCAACCATTTTCGTAATGATCATGAAAAAAGATTGAAATCACTACACGGAATTTCATACTTTTTTCATCGTAATAGACGGATTAGTATATTTAGATAATAGAGTGACTATGATCAGGATTTAAGGTTGACGATGCTGAAAACAATCATGTCACCGCATCGCCCGCTGGGAGCACTACTGGGGTGCCCCGAGTAGACCTCTCAACAAATAGAGATACCGTCAGAGCGAGAGAAATTTTTGCGTTTGTAGTAATGAACTGACAGCAGATAAATGATACTTCTAACACTACTTAGGCGACAATTCGAGACACATTTGCACACACACTTGCGCAAAGTGGTTTATTTCGGTTTGAGTCACTATGTGTATCACACTACTACAAACGCAAAAACGTTTCCAAGCTAATTTATCTATACGACACAGGCGTTTTATAATAACCGTTATAATTCTACCCGTGAGTCGTTTTATAAACGTTAAAGGTCACAACGAATGAAAGTTCTCTTAGGAGAGACTAAGAAATGCACATTTAATATGCGAACTGAATCGAAAACGTCAAACACACTCAAGGTTAAGTAATTGAAATAAATAAAGCGCTGACATCATACAACTACCGGTCTAGCTGATTTTCAACAGGAATATCAAAAGCGATGGATATTTTAATTAACACATATATTATACTATAATTATACATTATATATTATGAGTGACTTATTAAAATATGGGTTCACGATGACATCGGACCTGCGTTTGTTGCTCGTAATCAAAGGAAATTGAAAACGACATCTGGACAACATTCAATGTTCCACAGCGATATTATAAATAATAATTATTGATAAAGGACTTATTTTAATGTCAAAGATTAAAGTAATTATAAATGATCTTTACCGGTTCATAAAAAAAATACACGTACACACATATATACATATGTGCAATGAAAATATATGCTTTAGTGATAGTGAGTGATGCATTTTTTTATTTTTTTTTATATTTGCCGGGAGGGCAAACGACTCTACTCCACCTAATTATAAATAATACTTATTGTTCTACTTTAGCGAAATTATTATCTAAATTATAATTATTTATTTATTTTGGAAAAAGCAGTATTAAATATTTATACATTGATTAAAATAAGAAATATTAATAACACAACGGATAATACTTTTTAAATTACATTAATACAAATATTAAAAGAATGAAGATGAAGAAGTTGCAAAACTAGTAGAAAAATTATATAAAAACTTACAAACAAAATAAATAGAGAGAGACAGAGAGCGAGGAAAAGAAATTAATTTAAAACATAATCACTATTATGTACAAAACTACATAAACATGAAAATCAAGAACGTTGTTGTTATTTCTTTTAAATATTCATAACATTAAATTATAATTTAATACAGTTGGACATAATAGTCGTTATTGGTATTAAACATCTCAAAACTCTAATATATATATATATATATATCTATAATTATTTTTTACTACTATTAACTTCTACTACATGGGCGGCGGAGTTTCACTCGCCTTTTTTGTAAAAATTTTTCAGAAAAAAAAACAGCTTTTTTGCGGAACGCGTAAAATTTCACCTTCTTTGAATATATCAACAAACAAACAGATAAATAAAAGCTTTTAATAAGACCGTGTGTTAGGAATGAAATGTACTAAACAAAGAGTGAATTATAAGCCGAGATAATTGAAACAACCTTTGAGAGTGATCCCTTAAACAAACCCATTAAGGAGTTTACTTTCTCTTACAATTAAATTCTTATCCACTACAACTAATTAATAAGATTTCTTTGAAAGCTTACAGAAAACGTTTAATGGATATATTATTGAATAAATGTCTAGTTTCAGTAGACATAATTTTAATTTTACTGTAATGGCCAAATTATAATCAAATACGAGATTTGTATAAGTTTGTGTAATAAATACAAAATATATTTTTTTACCTTAAAATGCCCTGACTGATTGTACGAACGAATGAATGAATGAATTTATAGCCAGTATCACTCTGAAAGGTATAAGGATTAAAAAGAAACTCCTATAATATATCTCAATCTGTTGAGGCGTTTAAAAGTTATGGTGGAATAAAGAACTCACATGCATGAACCCTGAAAACATTACACTCCTTTTTTGGGTAATCGTGCAAAGTAAAAAAATATATAATACGTCTTAAGGCATTATATAATAAACAAACAAAAAAAGTCTTACCAGTCTAGTTGAAAATTGCGTTAGTAAGTTTTTATTGGACTCCATGTAAACCGAACACCAACAAAGACAACCAATATTGGACATAGTATAAAACAAGAACTTCTCATTCAAATACGGATGAAACCGCGAAACACAGCTTGTTGAATTTCAGCATCATATTAGAAACATCTTATTAATCTTAAAATCTTGACAACTTCTCCGTTACCACACAAAAACTACACGTTTTGCTAATGCTGCTTAAGCACAGTATTATCTTTGTACTATCGTCTGAATCTCTTTTAAATGCAGGGCAGCGTAATTACATGATGTTTGAAGGGAGGATGAGCCTACAGTTGATTATTGTGGACAATGATTGCGGTCGAGTTCCGAGACCTCTCGTTAAGCGTCGAGTCGACATTATACTTTCTGTAATTGCACTGCGTATTCAAATGACCTGGATACAGTTGGACTTGAACTTATTAATATTTAAAATTGATAGGCATTGACATTGTAATAAATATAATAATCATCCCTTACGCCATCCCTTATGCCAATGTGCCACCGACCTTGGGAACTAAGATTTCATATCCCTTGTGCCTGTAGTTACACTGGCACACTCACCCTCCAAACCGGAACACAACAAGCTTAAGTATTTATTGCTTGGCGGTAAAATATGCACTTTTACATTTAAAATAATAATAAAAAATATACTATAAAAAACATATGCGTTTTTTATGCCGCACAAGTGACGCAGAATATACGTCATCGCCAACATACGATTCAATAAAATAAATGAGATATATAAATATACGGGCCGATTGGCGTGGTTGGTAGATACCTGCCTGTCACGCCGAAGTTTGTGGGTTCGATTCCCACCTAGGACAGACATTTGTGTGCATGAACATGTCTGTTTGTCCTGAGTCTGGGTGTAATTATCTATATAAGTATGTATTTACAAAAGAAAAGTAATATATGAAGTATATCAGTGGTCTGTTTTCCATATCACTGTGACAACACATGACACAGTGTGAATAATGTCCCAGGATAATATTATTATTATTATAAACTTGCGCAGACAGATAATATTTAAAAAAAATGTGTTTGTATCGTCCTATACCGTCTCGTTGGTGTATTGGTTACCAGGCTTATTCCATAGTTTGGATACAAACTCTTGGCCGATCAACAAACATATTCTATATACATATATTCAAAACGGAACTGCATAGTTTTACTATTCTTTTATTCTGTTTGCAGTTCAGAGTTAGAGAGTTAGCAATGCTGTAACTTTGCTAACTTCCAGGCCATCCCGTGCCTCGGGATCGGAAAGCCCTTTAAACTAATTTAACCGAGCCCTCTCCGTTTATATCAGATTTCCGCCCCATTGGATTATGGGAGTGAATGGATAGAGAGTGCATGTAACTTGCACTATTACATCTCCTGCACGGTTAGATCTTATTGCCAAAATTCTGTCAGGATGACGTATTATCTTCATAGCGTCCCGGCACTTTTACTTATGCAATTTTATATGTGAAACATCAAAAAGAACATCGTTACATTTCTACAAATAGTATAAAACAGTCGCTGTATTCCTCTGTCTGTATCTCCGATTTTGCAACGGTTTTCACTATAAGAAAGAGCAATAAACGAGAAAGTGTAAATATAATCATATATTATATATAATCATATAATATATGTTATGCATATATATATATGTTATGCATATATATATATGATATGCCCTAAGCACTATTTTGAGGGCGATGTTTATATCTTATTGCTTATAAAATGCTCGGTATAAAATCCTTATATCACCAGTACGAAGTCGGGCAACTAAGAACAATGATTGTTGATTGGTGCAATATTGTAACTGAAATGTTTTATTGATAAAAACATACAAAAATAAACACAAGAACAATTAACTGAACAACACCGCGCGTTACTATGTGAAGCTTTGCAAAGCGTTCGATGTTATCCCAAAAACATTTAACAATGGACGCAGAATTGTAATGCAATTAATATGCATTAAGATCACTTAATCATTTGTTTTATTTCGTGAAAATTAAAGGGTGTTATGCCTTTCTTGCGTTCTTCCAATTAAACTTAGAGAATCTCCGAGAAGATCCATGGCAATTATAGCACTGACTTCAACAAATTACATCCACAATATTCGCAACTGCAGTCCTAATCACGTACTTATTTTAGGAAGTCACATAAGCTATTACGTATGAACGCAGCAACTTTGAACGTGTAAATTATTAGTAAACAGCACATCTAGGTAAAGTTTTGAAATACGAACGGATCAGTTATGAATAGCGCTCCCACGCTCCAGTTTCCCGGTGACCTAAAATCCTAGCCAGGCTAGCGTCTACAGTACACTGTACCAACAGTTAGCCACTGGTGCAAACATTTTAAACTAAAAGCTCAATTACATGTGACGTAAATATTGGATAGCACTTCTGTACCTTTTAAGCCTTGTAAATTATTATCGGTTTTGAGTAAACAAACTCGACATACGGCTACATTAATGTATTTCTATTGATACACGTTTAAATCTTACAAATAAATTGCTCAAATTATTTAAAAGGTTGTTTAGCCGCTTAACCTTATTCATACACGAACTGGGTCACTGTATTTAAACTGAAAGCTGAAATAAGGCAAAGCTTTGAAAAAAAATTATTCAATAATAAGTGAACGGCGCCGGCTTATTAGATATTAAGTAGACCCGGAGATTTTCCGACTCGTTTCATATACATCTTTTTTGCTTTTTGATAATGTTATACATAAATATTTATGCAAGCGTCGGAATTAATTAGTTTTGAATTACCATAACTGATTTAAAAAAACAAAGGCGTCTGTCAAAACAAGCCCGAAGATTAATATGAGATTTATTTACATTATTGAAGTTATAATATCGAATTGAACTATAATTTTTCTTATTTATCTTATAATCTACTTATACATATTATGTAGCTAGTTACTGTACAAAAAATCGAAATAAAAAGTCAATGTATTAGAATCCCACACAGTATTATATACATTAGACACTAATTTATTTTAAGTCAAAAATGAAATATCCTTTTTTTTATAGAATAGGAAAGCGGACGAGCATATGGGCCAGCTGAAAGTAAGTGGTCACCAAACGCTTAGACATTGGCACTGTAAGAAATGTTAACCATCGCTTACATCGCCAATGCGCCACCAACCTTGGGACCTAAGATTGTATGTCCCTTGTGCCTGTAATTACACTGGCTCACTCACCCTTCAAACCGGAACACAACAATACCCATGACTGCTGTTTTGCGGTAAAATATCTGATGAGTGGGTGGTACCTACTCAGACGAGCTTGCACAAAGCCCTACCACCAGTAAATTTATTCAAGTAAGCTCACACCGGCGCATTTGAATCGCCATGTCACAGTATTGAATTAAATATATGGCAACTATAACAATAATGGATATGTTCTTAGATTTCCATACTATATAACTACAAACCAAAGTTAATCACGCCACAGAAGATTCGGTCTTCTGTGGCGTGATTTAAAAATGCAAATGATTTCTAGACGCTCGATATTGAATTATTAATATTTACTTCACATAAAACTTATATATTATTCTTTCACAATCATATGTATAGAAATAATACGAGAAATAATCTAAAAATTCTGCTCAACCCAAAATGTAATTAAATACTTTAACGAGGTCATTATTTAAAAGTATATTTTTATTTTTTAAATAATTATTTTAAATTATATTTTTGATTATTTTAAATTTTGTTTTTGACATTCATTCGTGTCTGAGAAATAAAACGTTTAACATCGAGCTCATTATTTATTTCTTAAATACTACAAAAAATTATTTATATTGTTACTCTTATTCCTATAGAGTACTACCCAAAAAAATACCCCAGAAAAACATTGATCATCATCTGCTCGATGATAAAGATTTAAAAAAAAGTAATAATCAACTGTCGCGCCATCTGGATCTGTGTAGACGGATAAATATCGGATTATTAAATGGAGAAATGCAGAAAGCTAAAATATATATTTGTGTTGTTTATATTATAATAAATAAAACATTCATAGTTTACGATCGTGCTGCCAATTTTATACAAATCTGTCGTTGGGTTTCCATATTTCATTTGGTTTAATCTTTTTATTGCCATACTGAGTGAGGTCGAATTTCGACGACTTTAGTAAAAATAAAATTATAGTGTAAAAAAAAGCAATTTTTTCTCGGACTTTCGGGAACATTCCATGAAAGATCTTATCTATATAATTAAACGAAAGCAGCTCAACTGTGTACAGATTACCTTGGATTTCGAACGTAACAGATTCAGTCCTGATCTCTAAGCCTATTATCGTCTTCTCACTTGACATTAAATTCGAAATACAAAATAATACAATTAATGAAACCAACGAAATAACAATAAAAGTATGATATATTAATGTGATTTACATGTTCGAAATACAATAAAGCTGTTATATAAACAATATATTGACAAAAGGTTTTGAAATCTATGATGCAATAAAGTTCCAAAACGACCTTCTAGTCCTCGTCGTAGCTCCAAACTCCTTCGATCGAAAGCCTTACTAGGTCGCTTATTGTTCAGCTGCACAAAGAATTCACAAAGAATGAAGAAAATTGTGTACTTGGAAGTCGAGACTACGTTCACTAAACTACTTGCCGGCTATTCCGTAAGAAACTCAAAATTCGTCGTACAACTCGATCGTGTTGTGCGATAAAGACATCTGCGACACTGACTACATTAACATTTAAAGGATACGAGACAAAATGGCGTATCACCGGTAAGTCGGTTTTCAACATGATACAATTGGGTCAAACAACGAGTGTAAATTTAGATTTTCGGAACACCGTGAATGGGTAACATGTCGTTTAAATTGACGATTTAGAGTAAAGTAAAAAGTAACAGCATGTCAATGTCCCACTGCTGGGCCGGGCTTTGAGGAGAAGCTTACTCCACTAAGCTGCTCTAATTCGCGGTTTTACCCAACACATGCTGATTAATTCAAGATTTTTCTTCACCGAGCACGAGATGAATTATAAACGCAATCTTCGATTAAAATTCACTGGACCATCTCCACCCAATTTAAAGTATTCATGAATATTGTGGAATTTTATATGACAATAATGATTTTGTCAATTCATTTTTCACCTAAAATTACTCGGTACTGAAACTATTTCGTGTTTTAATTTACCAAATAAAATCATATATTGTTTATAGGCAATATAATATCTCGGTTTATTGCAAAACATAATCTATATAATTAATTGATTTAATTAATTTTATTAATTGTCACAGTACATATCAGTTCCAAGTTTCCGCGTACTTTTCGTGGAAGAACTATTAGCTGAAAATATAACGCGAACCATAAAATGTCATTAAAAAAAGTATGCAAATATTAGTAATAATGAAATGTATTAAGTAATTATAGTTTTCTAAGAATAATAAACAAAAGATATAAATGTATATACATGTATAGTCGCTAACTTTTTTATTATATAAAAGGAAGTTTTGATAAATGTATTTAAAAAATGTTCAAAAGGGTTTTACATTTAATTAAACTTATAATAAGTACACTGTAGGATCGAATTATCGTTTCCAAGATTTTCGTTAAAATTTAAGAAAAAGTAAAAAGATTCAAATGGACCAAAATGTACAAGACGTCGCCCTATTTAATTTTTCAGGATCAATGCTTAATTTAATTTATATATAGATCTTTATTAAAAAATTGTTCATATTAATGCCGATTTTGAAATACACTCTTTTGCTAATGCAGTTTAAATAAAACCGTTCAATCAAATAAAATCAACGTTTTAAATTAGATAATTGGTTTGTCTAGAGGTCATTCAATTAAAACTTTACAAAATTACATTTCGAATCCCTCGATGGTGTAGTATTTTAATAACGCCGGACATCCACATTCACACACCACGAAATTAAATTTAACTTGTATTAAAATTTACTAGGCTTGTTACATAACTAATTAATAATAAAACTTTATTATGTATAAATAGCATAATTTTTCAAGAACATATTTTCGAACAAAGAAATTATGTAGTTGCTATTCGTCTTTTTTTTAGATTTATTTCTTATTATGATGAATGAAATATTATTAAAGGTATCGTGTCTAGGGTTAGGGTTCATTGACTCAAACACTTTAACACTACACACGCACACACACAGACCTTGTGCAGTGCCGGCATTTTCATACTTCGTTTTGAGTTTAGCAGCAGTAGCACGTGCATCTGATCTCACAGAATCAATAGCCGAAGTGCGGGATGAAAACGAGAGGGTAGTTGAAAATGTCGAGGAGAAGGACGACCCCAACCCGAGGCCGAGAGTGGTGCGGTAGCGTCTGCGATACATTTTGAACACGTTTTATCTGGCCGACGTTTCGCGAACGACTGAACTTTCCCTGCGTATGCGCAGCGCAAACCCGGAAAAGCGGACGTGGTTTATTACGGGAGAGCTAGACGAATTGACGCACAAACAGACGATAAAAAACGTTTAAGGTTTATTTTGATATTGAAGGGAAAACGAATTTTTTGATGTCCATACTGTATACACATATCAATGACAAAAAAGCGAGCTTCAGTAGCTTTTTTTAAAATCATTGCCAGTGGCTTTAAATATTCGTACAAGTTTACGTGCAGTTGTACGAGAACAATAACCTATTCGCCTTCCCATTCATTTCCTTAGATCGCTGACAATTAATCAGCTATATTGACATTTTGGGAAGGTCGTAAATTGCGCACCGGACATCGGTAGGACAGTGATAGAATTACTACCCTCATAGGTATGAGAGTATGTGTGCGTGTCTTAATTAGAAGAATCTATTGTACATAAAATTCTCTAAATTAAAAAAAAAAAAGTTAAAAAAAAACTCTAATTATGTTTAAAAATTCAAACTAGAAAAAGAAAAGTGAACAAAGAAATGATGCAGACATATACGTGTTTTAAAACTCTTGAATCTATCGCATTTATTGATTATGTATTTTCATTCATCAGATCATTAGTATACAAAATAGTATACGGTTTTATTTAAATTATTATTATTTCAATTTAAAAGTACGGCTCAGTGGATAAGTATACTTAAAGCATAATCGAAGATCGCGAGTTCAAATTTATCTATTGTGCGGCGGTAAATGAGAGATTGTGAGGAAACCTGCATGTGTAAGATGAAATTCTGCGACATGTAAACATCCGCCAACCCGCACTAAACATCGAAGCATACGACTAATAAACCAGCATAGAGGCTTAAAGAGAATAGAAGGCTTTTGCCCATCATTTAGTCGTTTAAGGTGTAAGTCAAGCTGTTTTTTATTTATTTCATAGGGGGTAAACTGCGAACGGGCTCAGCTGATGATAATGACAATAACCGCCCATCGACACATCTGCAACAACGGTTACTTCAAGGTGCGGCCTTTTAAGAATGTATCAGCTCTTTTCTTGAAAGTTCCCAAGTCATAACATTTTGGAAAGCCGGCGAAAGCTGGTTCTTCAGTGAGTGTTGTGCGATGCAACAAATACCTTAAAAATCGTGCTTTCCCGATTTCAAGGCTCTCTTGTTAGTCTAATTTTTCTTCCAATTTAATAGACAAGCGAAAGTGAGGTCTCCGCTTATTTCGTAATTTTCACCGTATTCGGTAATATATACGTAGAAATGAATGCCAAAACGATTAAATCAATAGTGTCAGCATTGGCAGAATGCCGACTAGGACACGATGTCTCTCGTCAATATAACTCGTACTCTAGAGGTCTGATGAAAACATCTCTTTAAATTTCTTTCTTCTTTAATCCCTGTTTATTGTAAAAGCTAAGTATCTTTCAATTCAATTGAATAACAGTTTCATTTCATTAGACAATTATTTTTTCAAACATTAAGCTTTAATCGTAATATTTTTTAATAATGAAATCCGTGATCGTTTTTAACACTTTAAAATGCTGCTGCTACAAAAAATTGCTATCTTTCCTAATTTATTTTTTTTAAATTCATTTTTGGAACGCAGACGTAAAAATAAGCGTCGCCATCGCCCCCAGCCTCTCTAAGATGTATATACAACTCCCTATATTGTCAATGTGCTGCCAACCATGAGATCTAAGATTTTTTATATCCCTTGTACTTGTAAACACAATGGCTCATTCGCTAAGCAAGACAGAACACAAGTATACAGAGTATTTATGCTTGTGGTAAAATAATAAATGACTTTGGTAACCCACACAACTACCGGCTCTACTAACTACCAATCGTGATATAAATTTTCTATAGCTTTCCCTTAGCAAATATAATAAGTAAATAGTTGCTATTATTCCAGTATTCAAGTGATGTAATCTACATTTGAAAACATGTAATACTGTAATGTGTTTGAAAATAATTTATAAACCTATTAGTTTGTATGCTTCGGTATTTAAACACTCAATTGATTTTACTATAACAAAGACTACACATGCGTCTTAACTCATATCTTACGATGTTTGCTATTAATAGTACAAATTATATTCTATGGTTTCATAGAGCTGCTCATGATCATGCTAAATGCTCACATAACATGATTTATGAAAAAAAAACTAACATCCCACACTTCCCACAGCTGGACAAAAGGCTCTTACTATTAAATAATATTTAGAACTTATTGCATCACAAGTAAATACCGAATTACTTGCCTGTTCTACTTGAATAACATATATTTTGATTTGATTTGGCACTTCTCCAGTGACATTTGGCATTACTATAGTGTCATTAAAAAAATAAAGTCTATACATATATATATAATTATATACATAATATAATAAACTATTGGCATTTTCACTTTAACCGACCCATTATCATAAAATTCAACTCAAAATGGTTCAAACAAGGCTCAGACTTACATCATTCATTAATGCATAATTAATATAAAATGGAATAAAATATTTTTCTTTCAATAAACTATAAATTCACTGTGATGAAACCTGCAGTAGTATGGTTTAAAATGGTAATGAAATTAAACAAATAATTTTATTTTTTAAATTTTCAGCACATTCTGTTTTTAATTTTATATAGCACACAGGCAAACAGGCCACAAGATGGAGATAACAATCTTATCACCATACACGGACATTGGCAGTTTACGAAATATTAATTACACTGGCTCACTTAGCCTCAACAAACAAGAAAACACCAACACAAATTATACACCTTACCTAAAACTTCATCAGTTATTGTACCAGACTTGCAACAAATATTTTAAAATAACCTAAAGAGTATGTACCTATTTTAATGTATATTAAATATATGAGACATATTAATAAAACAGTAAAGTAAATTTCCAGCTCCAATTACTATTATCAGTTACTAGAACAGATAAAATCATTACAGATTGTAATGTAAATTAATCTTTTGTTTCACATGTTTTTATTTACCTCTTACCTAAATATGGTTGCTTATCTCAGAAATTACAATGTTATCTTGACAAATACAAGTGTTCTAGCATCATCTATAAAGTTGGAATAAAAATTAAAAAAGTTTTTTTTTCCTATATCTTCAGGTGCAGGTAATGTTTATATAATGCAAAAGCAGACAAACATAAGGAATCAAATAAGAGTAGAACTGTGACTACATCATGAGATAACTGAATAGAAAATCATCAAACATTTTAATCTTATTTTGACTTTATGTATGCAGTTTTATCTAGTCATTCACAATGTCAATCATGAAATCTTATATAAATATTTACACTTCATGCAGAGTTCAGTAGCATATAAACTTCTTTAAGATTTAGGAAATATTTCCTCTAATAACAAAGTATGCTAATGATGTATCTACTTACCGTTTAAGGACCAAATATGTGAAGGCAACGAATGTGCTGCATACACCCTGCCAAGAGCCAGCGACGTTCCAGCCACCGGTACAGTCTCCTCGTTTGAGCTCGAATCAGTGTCTGGGCTAGCGGCCGCGGATGCTTCATAACTTTGCGAATTAGCAGGAATGGCAATAGCTTCGTGGGAAGCATGTAAATCGGGCACTGAAGATAGCGATCTCGCGCGCTGCCTGTCGTTCGACACTTGTATACCTGGTATCGCCCTCAGCAGGCTAAACCCCGCACCCCCGGACACTACATCCGAGCTCGAGCTCGTAGAAAATGTCCTAGCTCGCGGACTCTGTCCCCCGTTCGCTGTGCTAGCCTTAGCTCCCATCGCCGCGATGTTACGCAAATCCCACCTGTCACAACCGATCTCCAAGATCACGAACACAAGCTAACTGCGACACCCGCGGCGCCGGAAGACATCGTACAAAACACGGCCCGATTTAGAGAAAAACAAACGCTGAACGACAAACAGAAAAACGTCGCTAGCACCTACTTGTAAACAGCGTTGCATGTGCCGTCCTGCAAAATTTTGACAGTTCCCATATGTGCTAATCGATTTTAGGCAGATATCGATATTATATTTTTAGATTAATTTAATTTGTTACTTTGTATATAAAAATCTGTATTTAAAACAATTAATATTGAATTGTTTTTTTAGTTCAGGTAAGTTAATCATTAAGTATTGATAAATTACAACACTATTTTGTCTGTAAAATGTACACTACTTAGAACTTTAGAATATAAGAACTTCCAAATAAGTAAGTTAATATTATATTACTGGATTGTGATTGTGATAATATGTATAAATAAAAAATAACGAATATAAATAACAAATCGATTTTAATACCATGGCAATCGATACTATCTAATGCGCAATTAAATTAGCTCAATTAAACTCTTTAAGACCTTAGATATAATATTGCTTAAATAAAATTGTAGAAACGGCATTCCACAAAAATACTAAGAGGAGAAACTCAGGTAATAAATATGTAGTCATATAAAACTGAAACATATAATATTTGCTTCGGCTCTTTACTTAAACGATACAAAGTAATTACAAGTCGGTAATTATAGAATTGAAATGTTATTATAATCCCGTAAATTATTTAAAATAATTTGTTACTTTCGATTAAATTAAATGCGAATTTTACTTTGCTTTTTGTACGTGCTTTTTAATATATTAAAATGCTTAACTTCTATATATATCTACTGACATTTCCAGTGACATTTCCAGTATCACACAGTGAAGTCTGACACTGACATTTCCACTACGTTTACGAATGGTTTCTAATTGCTATTGACTTTCTTGTAAAAATATAACAATTGTTTAAAACATTTTTGAATGCAGACAAATATTCTTAGCAAAACCTTATCTTTAAATTATTATTTTGAATAGTTAATAAGTTTAAAGGCATAATTTAAGCGTTAAATCAGAATGAATTCTGCGACCGTAAGTATTTTAGAAATATTTTATTTTGTTATTTAGAAACCCCTCTAATTTGTAAAACCATGGCAGATATCATAATTAAACGAATAATTATCATTTATCATTAAAAACATTATAATGACTAGCTGTTTTAATTTGCTCGTTACTTAAGTCCATGAATGCATTTTTTTATTTTCACCTGCTTTGCACGGCTTGAGCTGACGTAGAACTGTTGATACGCTATTACAGCCAGGTGTGCCGCAGGTGCCGCTACTTGACGATGACACCATAGCTTTCGGTGAAGAGGACAATGTGAACAAACAATTTGTGTGAGTATTTCTTAACATCATCCTTCCATCCATCCATATTAATGTTTGTTTAATCTGTAATAATGTAAAACTTGTGTAATCTCTAAAACTTGTATTCTTGTAATTTGAAAAATATCACGTTTAAAAGTTTGGCCAGAAGGACATCTTCGTTGTATATAAACAATGATGAAATATTTGCAATATTATAATGAAGATGACTTGGCCATTTTCTTGTCTGATTCTTCTCAAGGGAGACTAGCCAATTGTTCTATATATATTGCTGTGTATAATTGACAGCTAATAACTTTATCAGCTTTCCGAAGTACGGGAGTGTAAAGATAACTTTAAACTCTGGGTTACTGCTAAAAAGTTCTTGACCGATAAACTTAATAACTTTTCATTAGCTCATTCAGAGGATTTGATCTTTGACTTTGATTTTGGTGGCAGCCTACTAAACCAATGAGTAAATGGGGAAGTATGTTGGTTATCTTATATTTTTATTCACTGGGCAACTAGTGAATGATTTTGGTATAGCTCTCTTATCCCAAAGAACTACAATATTTTGTGTAAAAAATCGATCAAAGTTACTTATAGTTTTACTAGTGCAAAAAGATCTAAACCAGCAAGAGTATCTATAGTGGGAATTTAACTTTGTGTTTTTGTGTATCAATGTCTCATACCTTCTATAGTTTCATAAGTATTTTTTTCTTGCAGGCATCCATACATTGTGTTTTTCCACTTGATCTTCAGAAGTGCAGCCATTGTAGTATATATATTATGTGGCTGGTTTTCCGACTCCTTCATTGCAAGCTTTGTGTTGGTTATACTACTTTTATCTGCCGACTTTTGGACTGTTAAGAACATAAGTGGTAAGGAGGTGTATGTCAGTTTAATATAAGTTAAATTTTAATCAATGAAATAACCGCTTATTACCCCTTTAATAGTATTAGATTTGGTTAAATATTCTGTGAATATACTCTTACCGTTACTTAATACAATGGAAGTTATGTATCCAATTATTAATAATTGTAAAAGTCGCAAATAAATGTAATATGATGCTATTTTGTCTGATTATTAAAAATTTATAATTGTTATTTGTATTGTGTCCTATCTTACTGTAGATAATAAAGTATATTATTATATGTATTATTGTAATACATATAATAGATAGTGTATTATATATTTTAATTTCAGGAAGATTGCTTGTAGGATTGAGATGGTGGAATTATGTGGATGATGATGGGAAATCACATTGGGTATTTGAATCTAAGCAGGTAATATACAGTATTCTATTTTCAACTGTTGGTATAGTTACTGGTTTAAAGGTTCAGTCGAGATGGTTTATTTGGTTTTTGGTTTATTTTCAGAACCGTGTGAATCGCAATGAGAGCCGTTTATTCTGGATGGGATTGATACTATGTCCACTCATCTGGTCAGGCTTCTTCATCATATGCCTCTTTGGACTTAAATTTAAGTGGATGGTATGTTATAATTATGTGTTTATGCCTGCTTATGAGTTATGATTGTGTGAACATTGATGGTTTTGATCTGGTAATGTTTCAGTTCCAATTTGATAAAACAAATTAAATCCAGTTGTAATTCATTTACGGATGGACAGAAAAGAATACATTTATGTTATTTAAGATAGTAGTTTTGCCAAGCCCCAATTATTGTTAACAATATTTTTAATCTGTATAAAAGGCTTTTTGGAATTGAAATGAATATTAATAGCCATTTAATTTAATAATTTAAATTGAATAGCTTATATATTTTTGACACACAATTGATGATTAAGTTAATACAAGTAACAGTCTGTAGACGTTGCATTGCTGAGCTAGGACCTCCTCTTCTTTTAAGGAGGCGATGAGATGATGAGGAAAAGATAATATACAATTTGTTTAGTCTCCATGTATTTCTGTAGAGATAATCGGCACCAATGTGGAGTTATAATGTAAAATGGTGGTATTAAAATGTATTGAATTCTTTCCAGCTATTAGTTTTAATAGCGTTAACCTTAACCGGGGCCAACTTGTACGGATACGTGAAATGCAAGTTCGGCGCGAAAGAAAACCTTCAATCCGCGACCACAGACTTCTTCAAAAAACAGTTGCTTGAAAACGCGTCGTCGTTCATGTTCGCGCAGCCCGCGCCGCCCACGACGGGCAACACCGGCGTCGTATAGATTAAATATATTTTAATGTAAATTTATAAATAAATTATTATGTAAAAGAAATTGTATTTATTTGATATGTTTTTTAAATTAACAATAAAAATAATTAATGTTTGATTTTTAATTATGTCTTTGTGTTTATTCAAGAGAATATTAATAGGTATTTTTCGTTAATTATACTGTAGTGTGATCATAGTAAGGTATAACACTTACTAGTTACGGCTCGGCTTCTCGAGGGAAAAAATGAAATGAAATGATAATAATTTTTCATCACAAAGGAAAAATACAGGTAATTTAATTAATCAGTAGTATTAAACCGTTAACAATTTTCACATTCCTTTTTGAGAGAATGGTATCCATAGTAGTAATTACTGTTTCACAGATTACCAGGCTCCTACTCGTACGGACCAGTACAGAGGTAATAATTACTATTGACTAATAAAAGTCGATTATTGTACGAATTATACAACATATCAAAACGTGAGAAGAAAAATATAATTGAAATATTAAATAAAATGGTAAACAATATACAAATATTTTAAATAATTAATAAATAATATTACAATCAGTAACAGGAGAAGTTGTCACACATAACATCGAGCTTTCGACTTCCCAAAGATAACACATCCTTCCTGGGGCAGACAATTCGATTGTATAATAAAATTCCGCAGACCATTTTAAATTTAACAATAACTAAATTTAAAACTCTTTTTTTAATAAAGCTTATAAGTACTGTATTATGTACAGTATATATATAAATGATAAAAGAGCTAGGAGTTAGTATTCGTTGATGTTCCTACAAGACATATAGATATAATTGTATATATATGATTATTAGAATAGAATATGATTATTACTTTTATTTTTCTGATTGTTAAAAAGAGTAATTAATGAGTTTCTTGGCGGTTCTTTTCGATAGAATCTACAATACGAACTAAATAAATAATATAAAATTGTAAATTGACAATTTAAAAGTGCTTTTGGTAGCCGACTAGATAAACTTTACTTTGATTTTGATATATTCGTTCGTTTACTCTGCTAATATACATCACGCGATTCTTTTTTGTCTTACACGATTTTATTGAATTATTGCAAACCGTGAACGAGAGCAGCCTTATCTATTATCAACCCAAAAATAAAAATCGCTATTCATTCGTTTTTGATACTTTTGATGACGAAATATAAAAAGCGTTTTTATATTTGCAGAAAACTCTTAAAATTAATATCTTATCTGTTTTGATGCCAGTTAATACTCAATTCAAATAAATGGAAATTAAGTTACGTATTATTTTTTTCATACATTTAAAACATAAATATATTTAGTTACGGACTTTATGTGTGGACATTTTTAAGAGGTACGATTTTTAAGAGGATTCATTAATATATTCTATATTAATTTGATGTATATTATGTATACTTTATTAAATAATAATTAAGTATAAATCACATCACATCGTTAAAAGATTATATTGATGACCAAAAAGCGTAGAGATAACATACATTTTAATTACCCTGCATTCATTAACAGTCCTATCAACGGTTATTATTGAATTGGTGGAAATAATATAATCATTAATTACAGTGCATTAGTTCTTCTTGGTAGAATCTATTTTCCAAAACATAAGCTACTGAGCTTAAAGTATAATTAGCTTAAAGTGGATTTCTTGGATAATGTTTACTTTAAATATTCAAGTAACTAATTAAATAAGTACTTAACAATAGTTTTTTATGTTATAAGATGAACCCCTTTAAATAAAGAAAGCGTATTCATTGGTCGTGTAGGATTGCCGCCTCATTGGATTATAGGATAAGAGAATAGAGAGTGCACCTATGTTTGGTTACACGCTTAGGCACCATAATAAATCAATACCTACATCTTGCGCTCTTAGTTTTGCTTAGTATGGCCATCGTGAACGACATTGGATAGCATCATTATATGAGTAAATCGGTGCGCGGTATAATCAATAAATATCAACTATATCCTAATTTATCCACTACACTATACATAGTTTCGTCTTTACCGATATCACATGGAGTAGCTACTAACAAGATTCCAGCTGGGTTCCCCGAAAATGCTGACACATCGTTCTTTTAGCTTTCCAACGAGCTACCTACGTGTCTTCAGATGGCCTTGCGTACACACGATCACAGAGACACTATGCTATAAGCCTATTGTGTTACAGATGACGCACTAAGTACAATGTTGTATCTACAATATGCCGACATATAAATTATATAATGCAGTATCTACGTCAATTACCATAATAACTGGACCTCACACAATGCACACGCATTCATCACAGATAATAAAATCTTTTCATTACCTCTAAACCATCATAATGTCATCAACATACCTTCGCATCATTAGAATTTTGTACATAATGATGTATCTAATGAGCCGAAATATCTCTAGTGGTTGAGTAAAACACGTTGAACTGATCATAGGTCAAGAGGTCAAATTCGCGTATGTATTTACCAGTTTGTTTTATGCGCGTAATGTCACTTCGTTAGCGTATATAGCCAGGTGTAAGGCTAAGGAATAACACCGTAAAGAAACCGGCATGTGTTGGATGTTTTTCTATGCATTCACCAATTCGCTGTGGAGCGGTATAGAGGAACAGCCGTGAGGCATTTACAGACTGGTATTGTACTTTTTTATGAGGTAACGGGAGTGGAAGTTAATGCAATTACCTATAAAACAAACTGTTACTGTGTTACAACAGGCACACGGGACATAACATCTTCGTTTCCAAGGTTGATGGCGCATTGGCGATGTAAGGAATGGTTAATACTTCTTACATCTCCAATGTCTATAGTCGGTGGTGATCATTTAATCAGGTTACTCATTTGCCCGTCCGCCTACCTATAACATAAAAAAAACAATAAATATTAAGTGCTAATTTTCGTCCGCTGTTTCGCCTGCGTGTTAGGGGGGCGCGGTTGTAGGCGATAGGTAGTAGCCCATGTCCTTCTGTAAGGCTTAAGCTCAATTCATACCAAATTTTATCAAAATCGGTTCAGTGGTTTATTATTGGAAGCGTAACATGTAGACAGACAGACAGAGTTACTTTCTCATTTATAGTATTAGTATAGATGTATAAATATATCTTTAAATTGATTGAACGAACCTCAAGTTAAAGCTTAACAAAATATGTCATTGTTAAAATTAATCTTCTACACTTTATTGTTATTTTTACATCTGTTTGTAGGTTTTTTTACCAGAAATAATTAAGTACTTAAAACCTATTTTGTTGGATGTAATTCGTATTAATTAATCACACTAAAAATAATTAAGCATCACACTAAAAAGAACAATCAATTATAATTGTAAACTACTTAAATGTATCTATTATCATTTTAACGCTTTCGAATTGACTTAACGTTTGCTAGGTTCAACATAAGATTTGTCTCTAACGATTATGGAAAAGATTTAAAAAAAAAAAACCAACAAGATGTACCAATTTTGCCCGATGTACAGTCAGCTCCAGTGGCGCAATTGGTTAGCGCACGGTACTTATAAGTCAGTGTTCGTGTGAGATATGCCGGGGTTGTGAGTTCGAGCCTCACCTGGAGCATAATTTTTACATTAAACTAGATAAACATTTTTTTGATATGTTCCCTTTTAATTTTAATTACAATTTGAAATATTTGGTCTTTAGTTACAAATATCAACTTAGATATTGTTAAATTATTATATTTATTGGTCTAACGTTACTGTAAATCACAATAATACTCATATTTTATAGTGGAATGTTCCGTTTGTTCTAATCTGATTGATGTGAAACTTTAACATTTTTAGGTTATAGTTTTAGGACAAAGGTTATACTTGGATATTATAACAAAAACCAATGAGTTTCGTTCGTCGAATAGTAGTTCTACTTTTTCTATTAACGAGTAGGTATGTGTAATATTTCTACATCGAATAAAGGAACATGAATAAATAATGAATGAATACGTTTGTATTATGTTCTATATATAAATTTTAATTTATACTAATTGTGTTAAAATAGTCTAACGATAAGATAATAATATATTAGTCCGGGCGTCACGTTTGATCCGAACGGATACAAAAAAAAAATTATGTTAGGTGTGTGGTGTCCAAAATCTCCAGTAGCAATCTTGCGCAAGGCGCAATGACAATATTGTGATTTAAAAAAATGTTAACTATATTTCAATTTATTTGTATGTATGTATGTTACGCTTTCAAAACTCAATCATTAAACGGATTTCAATGAAATTAACCCCAAGAAGGGACATTTTTTTAATTCAAGGGATAAATTTGGGAATGGAGGTTTATGTGCCCGATCTTCAATTTTTAAGTTGCAAATGTACATATGGCTTTGCAGGATTTTAGTGTTTGAATACTGGGTTCTTAGAAATTCCTTAATAAAAACATGCGGTAACTCCTTAACTGAACGTGGCAAGTTACGAATAGTAGTACGTGGCTGCTACTAAGACTAGCATAGTAATTTGTTATAAATACTATTATAGTCACAACTTTCTGTAATATATACACTGTAATATAAACACGAAATAAGTATAAACAATTATTCATAGACATATTTTTAATATATAATTACTAACAATATATTTTATTCTCATTTAATCATAAAAATAAAATAAAATTTGTCAATGGCGTCTATAGCCAGCACTGATTGTCACAATAAATACGCTCATTAATCATCAATATTTATTCAGTTATACAGGTCAGAAGGCTGATAGTAGAGTCGAGGTGTATCCATACATTAGCACGTAGTTGATTTTAGAGTATATAACTATAATTAAAATAGGTTTAAGCAATGTTTACGATTGTACAATGTATTTTAATTTCTTAAGTAATTCAGTGCACACTGAATTTTATTCATTTATTTGTTTACATCGGAGTTAGGACAACCAACAGAAGAAATACTAAATACATTAAAAAATATTTCTCAAATGTTCTACCAACAACAGGTCACATCGTTAATTATAAAATGGCCGGGGCCATGCCCCCCCAGAACCTCCCACGCTACGCCACTGCATTTGGAAAACAGAAATTTTTAAAACATAAATGCAAAACTAACTAAGATTACCGAAATCGACACTATTATTTCCTGCTGACGGAGTTTACGCTTGTCGGGAGTTTATGCGCAAATACAAGTTTCGTATGAACTTACACTTGTGCACTCTATTGCCTCACTCCCATAGCCTAATACGGCTTTCGGCTATCCGACACACGACTCACAGAACATATTATTGTTCTATGGTGAAAATGGGCGCAGAACAAATGGGTTTTATCGTTTACGTACTTTGCGAATCATGATATGAAAATTTCTTTGAAAGAAGTAACTTTAAATTAATGTTGTTTATTAGACCAGGGATTAAAACTAAGGATATCAGGATCTGCTGCCGTAAGTAGTTAGCTAGAGTAACGAACGCGTCTAAACATTAAAAATAATTTATTAATAGTATAAAGCTTTATATAAAGTTGTGGAAATTGAATAGAAAATATTTATAACAAAATGTTTATTAGTTTTGAAACTAAAAAAATATGCTCCAGGTGAGGCTCGAACTCACAACCCCGGCATATCTCACACGAACACTGACTTATAAGTACCGTGCGCTAACCAATTGCGCCACTGGAGCTGTGGCAGCTTGGTCAAAAATACAATACGTATAGTACCATCAGAATATTCGTCTTAGATAGATGACGTAGTTTTTGTGATGTTAAATGTCAAATCTCTTGTTGAAAATGTAAACTCAGGCTACTTTTTTATATTTTCTATTACATTAAAATACAAAGTGCAGTGAATGTTACACCGATATAAGTGATTCGAATTTGAAAAAATATCATAAAATAAATTTTATTAAGTCGGGAATTAAGTGTTTACAATTAATAAACTGATATTGCGTAAAGATAAACACAAAATGGAATGTAAACGTCATTTATGTGCTGTAAAATTTATGTTGTGATTTGATTCGACAAAATAAAACTAGGTTTTTACGATTTAGGTGTAGAACGATAAGTGTGTGACGTTAATCTCCTGTTTTAAGTATCTGATGTTTTCACAAAATGAATTGGTTCGATACTTCGGGGCTAACGAGCTTAGCCAAGTCAGCACTGAAAGAAGCCCAGAAAACTATTGATAAAGCGTTAGATATACAGGATGATAGTAACGAGGAGCAGGAAGATGAAGCAGCCGGTCCATCAACGTCTAAATCGTCACCTAGTACGAGTAACACACCTCAACATGATAACTCCGATTTCTTTTCCTCTTGGGGCCTCACAGTCAGTGCCGAAAGCGGAGAGACCGAAGCCGTAAAAGAGCAGCCTGTTGTAACTGAAAGCCCCTCGAAATCAAGTCCTCAAAGTCTGTGGGGATCTTTTGCTGGCTCATTCTTTGAGCAGCCAAAAACAGATACAAATACTATTGTCCGACCTCCAAAAGCAAAGTCTATGAATGTTATTTCTGGAAATTATGATAGTCAAGATGATTTATTTTCAAAAAGCCAGCTTGTCATGTCTGATGGTGCTGAGTGCCTTAACTTGACCAAGGAGGAACCAAGGAACTTTGACGATAGACGTAATTCCTCCATGTCAAATATGCTATCGTTTATGTCTAGTAGAAATAGTTCCGATTCAGTGGAAGTATTGTCACAAAGCTTAAAGTCTACACCTGACTCTGAGGCTGCATCGTGCCAGTCCGAATCCCGAAGTAGCAGTATTGGCTTAAAACATAATTCTGAGTCTGTGGAAATATTGCCCGATAGCCTTGTAAGCCCTAGTTCTATTGAGTGTCTAGGTTTTGATAGCTATGCTAGTGATAAAAACAGCACCACTTCTTCTAATTTGTCACCTGGTGATATGTCTGATAAGAAATCAACACCTATTGGAGAAAGAACAGAAAGGGCTGAAACTGCAGACAGTGTTAGCTTAGTTGCTGATGATGATGAAGATACCATCTCCTATAATTCTATATCTGAATGCACTGCTCCCACTGTACTTGACACGGAAGACAAACCTATTAGTCCATTTTCGAAACCTAATCGAATGGATCCAAGACGAGGCAATGAGAAGGATGTAACACTTTTAGAACAACAGTTTCTCTCTCACAAAATGCAAATCAGTGAAAACTCCTCTAATGACGGTTCATGGTCTGACAGAACATTGAATGCTGACAATGACAGTGTTATTCTTGAAAATCCTGCTGAAGAACAAAAGAAGGATATTGAACCGGAGGATATATTTATTGAGAAGCTGAGTGACTCTTCTTCGTTTTACAATGTCAATGTATCAAGTGATTTATTAAGATCTGAGAGCTCGGCTTTTGTTAATGTTGAGAAAAAGCAGTGTAGCACACCTGAAAGCAATGAATCATCCCAAAAGGAAGCAAGTATGAAGGAAAGAATATCACCAGTCAGTTCTGATAGTAAAAGTGATTTAGTTAAGATTGGTTCAGAAAGAACATCTGGACACACCTCAGGTGATGAATTGGAGACTGCCACATCATCAGATATAGAAATCATTCCAAGTCCCAATGGAGACAGTAGTAATGGCTGTAGAAATAGCCCTGGGAAGTATGGATTTAAGCAGAAATTAGATGGTGCGATTTCTCCTCACTTGGTAGATTTAGTATTAGGTAAAAGTTTAGCTACTAAAATTCGTGGTCACACAAGGGAGTTGTCTGAAGTTTCAGTGCAAAGTAACACCAGTGATGAAAGCCAATGTTCGGAAAACGATCGCCTAATGCGAAGACTGTGCGAGATGGCTGAGATATTAGATGCGAGAGAGAATAGACTGATGGAAGTGAGTAGGAGTAATGCAGAACTTGCAGAGAGCAATGCGAGCTTGAAGAGTCAAGTGGAGTCTTTAATGGTTAAGCATGAAGGGGGAGATATAAACACCATAACAGAAGATTACACGCAGAGGATGTCAGCACTTGAGAAGAAATTTCAACAAGCAATTAGAGAAAAGGTATTTTTTTATAATTAAAGATATGTAATTATGTATATAAATATCAATTTATACATATTTTAATACACAGCACAAAGTCAAATGACTTTCTTAAATTACACTTTGACTTAAGTTAACATGAAAATAGATTCTTTATTATATTTTTTTTCTTTTAAGAGCAACTACCGAGCTTCTATTCCTATTCTCGTCTCAAACTACTGGTAGTGCTTGATAATACAAAAAGACTTTTAATAATTATTTGATTTGGTTGATTACTATGAAGTGTAATAATAACACTCTAAGACTATAATACAGGATAAGAATAGGTATATATTATATAATTTTTAATAATAAAGTATTATTTATTTATCTGACTTCACCAGGATCAATTGCGAAAACAACTGGATAGTGTTAAGACAGACATGACACGAAAGAATTCATCAGAATTAGAGAACTCATTGAAGGAGAAAGACGAGATAATAGCGCAGCTCCATGAGGAGGGGGAAAAGCTGGCACGCCATGAGCTACAGCATTCCAATATCATCAAGAAGCTGAGGGCAAAAGAGAAGGACAATGAGCAGGTCATCAAGGGACTCCGGTGAGGGACAATATATTTATGTTAAAGTAAATAATTATATGTATTAATATGTTTGGTTGTACCGGTGACTTTGCTCATCTTTCAACTTTCGTTATATGGTATTAATAAAAAGCAACCACTGCCCTTTCCCAGGTTAAAACTTTCACCATACCATCTATCAAAACCAATTCAGCTCCTGCTCTGAAAACTTAAGATTCAGATTAATTCATTTAGAGTATTTAATAGCATTTTTTCAAATTTGGATTTTCATATTGTTGCAGTTTACACAGGTTCAAACCATTATTGTGCTATAATTTCATTTTTTTACTATTTTATTTTTTACCAAGATCTTATTCGTTTATAAATTGTACTTTTAGATGATTTGAAATTTGATATATATAAAATGCCTTATATCTATTTAAATTTGGCAAGCAGCACTGGCGTTTGAGTAATATTAATATATTGGTCTCTATTTTGTTATATATAATATATTTATTATAAAATAAAATATAAAATATATAAAAGCTTTTATATATTTTAATAATGATTGTTATTATGCTCATAATTTTTATTTAATTATTGATGTTTTCTAGTGTTTTTTTAAGGTATATTTATACAATAAATATATTTTTTATTATTGTCTTCATGTGTCATCTATATACTAAATAAGTCATGAGATTATATTCAGGGATAAGATAGCTGAGCAGACGGCTGAACTGGACCGCATGAAGCGTTCCATGGCCGCCAAGGAGGAGCTGGAGGTGAACCAGATTGAGGCGGTGTACAGGCTGACCACCGCCAACAAGAAGATGGAGACTGAACTCGCTGAGGTGAACTATACACTATATATATAACACAAGCCTCACTCGCACTCACTTGCCAGTTATACTACCAATACACTCTGAGAGTGAGCCGGTGTAATTACATTTACAAAGAACATAACACCTAAGACTAGATAACATATAATAAGACATATATTTATATGTAGTCTACATCCTCTCAGTACTCTACATGGGGCAGTACACATATTTATGGGTGATGGGTACCGGTTAAAAGCAGGTAGGCCTTCTGCCTTTCTAAAATAATAGAAAAAAAATCAACAATAAATTGACATTATAAAAATAGTTTTATTGTATGGTATTAAATTATAAATTTCTTTATAGTTCTATTACAGATAACATTATTCGTGTTATTTGCGAAATCTTATCGATGTTTGTGCTCAATTTATTATTTTTAGTCGCTCAGTGAATAAATACATGAATTTTAATTAAACCTAGGCAAGCAACATTAACGATCTTTCTTATAAACGTTGTTTCGCGAGTGTATTAGTTACACATTGCTGTGTCTTTTTCTTTCGAATATCAAATCTGTAATGATAGAAAGAGAGAAAATGCTTAACTGAACAGCAGCTAAGCAGCGTTTATAAGTAACGCTGTCATCTCATTCTCTCATGCCCGAATTGGCATACGAAAGAAAAGGACAATGCAATGTTTAACTAAACAATATTTATTAGTAGAGCCGTTTGCGTGGTTAATTATTTGGGTTTTTAATTAATTATTTATATGTACTTGCATTATGTAATAACTACATTAATTTGAATTAAATTCGTAATAACGCTATTTTTATTAATATTTAAATTTAATATCCGTTCCGTCCGTGTCAATGAAATTATTTCTTAAAGATACTGCATCATCATTGCTAACTATATCAATTCCGTTTTATTTTTATCTTATCTTTTATCTATTGAAATTAAATAATAGATTTACTGAGAACTTTATAGGAGTATACTATTAATAGTATTTTTATTGTGGTTTAAGAATTTATTTTCTCATAAAGAACATACAATGTTCACTTAAATGAGATATTTTTTTACATAATAATTTAACCGACAATTTAGTACAGTAGTAACGACTTATACAATTCAAGAGTAATTATTCTAAGTATTTTTACAATAAGATAATAATTTTTTCTTAAAGATCGTAAAGGATTTTTCATTGATAATTTCATTAGGTAAGCTATTGTATAGTTTTGCTCCCTCAAACTGTAGAGATTTAATTCCATATTTCGTCCTGGTCTTGGGTAATTCAAGTTTGTGTTTATTTCTAGTGTAATGTTTGTAGGTTTTAGTTCTAAACGTTATTTGTGTGTGTATTGTTTTTGTTAGTATTTTTCTAATTAATATACATGTTTTAAATTTGTATAACTGGTTAATTGATAATACATTAGTACGTTTATACAATTCTTTGGTTGACATGTGGTAATCTAGATGGAATAATGACTTTAGTAATTTATTTTGCGAGATCTGTAGATCCTTTATATTAGTTTTATATGCACTACCCCAAATCTCAACAAGATATTCTAATAATGACTTTACAAGTGAATTATATATTATAATACGGATTTTGTGTGGTATACATCGCGACGATCTACGTATTGCCCCAGTGAGTGAATTTATTTTTCCTTGCAAGTAGTCTAAGTGTGCATGCCATGTTAGCTTAGAGTCTAGGATTAAGCCAAGATACTTTTCTTCATTTGATTGTTTAATAGTCTGATTATTTATCATTATTGGGTTAAATTTTGGAATTTTCTTATTTTTTGCATGAAAAAGCATGAAGGAAGTCTTTTCAATATTTATAGTTAGTAAATTATATTGAAACGTATAATGTAAATTATATTTTATTAGAATCTAAATTATTCTAAAATATCTAAATTATTTTGAAATATACGTATGTTAGTTGAATGAACATAATATCAGTAAAAGGTATATTTTAATACATAAACGCACGTACTCAAGCACGAAACCACATATGTACGTATGAGTCTGTATTTAATATACATATATAGAAAATTCATTTATATCAAATTGGATATTAGTGTTGCAAGCAAATAATTCATGAAATCTAAACATAATGTAAATATATTTAGCATCCAGAAGTAAAACTTATTTTATAAAAACCTCGAATTGATCTTTTTAAAAAAGAACACCAAATCATACAAATTGATGTGAATAACTCACTCAATTACTCTTAAACATCCAAAAAACACAATTGAACACATTTAACATATCATTAGTCTCGTCAATAATGACTTAATTACTTTACCTTTCTTCCCACTAACAAAATGGCGGTTTGAAATTAGCGCGCGTCTTTTTTTTTAAACAACGCTGTTGTAGTGATCAAGGAATCTCCTAACGATAACGGATAAAACCGATGTCTGAAATAATTGCCATAGATTGTATTTGCCTGTAATCTTTAATCAATCATTGCGATTTTCAGCATCGCGTAGATTTTTGTTCTAATTTTAACAGCAGGGTATTATATGATGCAGCAATTATAGGTGGCGAACAAAATTTCTATATGAGTTGCTCGTGTGACATATTATTAATAGTGATAAGGAACATTAAGGCAGCGTCTGCCAGACTGCTACCATGGTAGCGCTGTGTTGAGAATTAAAAGCGCTTTGATATTGAAAAAAAAAAATGTACTAAGTATATAAATTATTCGCTGATATTTGCCTCTGACGCTGAAGTTTAGGTGCCTTCCTTTCTTTGGCTCTTCGAAAGTCGTGTCAAATCTAATGGACGAAACTAGACCCAAGAACAAATGACTTAGTTCGAGTTAGGTGGAGGTTATTTTTTTACTACTTCCTGTGAAGATGCAGAGCCAGATTTTTCTTGTTTCCAAGATAATTTCGGCCATCTGCCTCAGATGTAGCCACGAGCAAATAATTTAGTACTCTTTTTTATAAATTTGAATATCCATATCGCATTAAAAACGCAGCGACGGAGGACTTCAATTAACTGGACTAAATCGATTCGTATTGATCTGAACCTTAATCAATATCGACATAAAACAATTACTCCAGCCATAAGGAGTCGGCATAGGTACTATCTATATTGGAGAGGAACGCGTTCATTTTCTAATAAACTTGCAACGGCCCCCGTGCTCGCTATAAAGTGTCAGTAAAGTATCTGCGGTACAGAGCCGCAGCGCGCTGGACGACGCGACGCAGAAGCTGGAGGGCACGCGCACGTCACGTGACGCACTTAAGCGCGAGCTGGCCGATCTGCGCCGCGACTGCTCCGAGCTGCGCCGAACGCGCGACGCGCACGCCGCGCTGGCCGCCGCCGCCGAGCGCGCCGCGCGTGACGCCGACCTTCTGCGCGCCGAGCTGCGCCAGCTGCGCGCCGAGCGCGCTAAAGGTGGGCGCCCGCCTCTCACATTATAAACAGTGTCGGGTTTGCTTATCGATAATGAGAACTGTGACCGACAGATGCTTATTAAAACGTGTATCGTTTACTTCCCGATTAATATTTTTTCATATTTTTTTTTCTTATTAGATATACTACTATTAGATACTTGTATTATTTTATGTAATTTCCATTTTATACAATTATCACAACTTAATATGTGTGATTTTAATGTTAAAATATTTTAATGTTTATTTCTATGAACATATTTATATTATTCGAGCGTATGCAAATCGTAACACGTAAACTTTGATTATAATAAATTAGTTTTCGAAGGTCGACCGCAGTCGCTACAGCATCGGTGATGTCGTTCGATTGTATAATCAAATTTATTATTATTATGAATAACTGAACTCGGTCCCTCGAACTGGATACGTAACGCGCTCTGTCTGTGCAGAGGAGCAGCGCTGGGTGTCGCGCGAGGAGGCGCTGCGGCGCGAGGCGGCCGAGGCGCGCGAGGCGAGTGAGGCGCTCGCGGACGCCGAGGCGCCGGCCGCGCTGCTGCAGCAGCTGGCGGCGCTGCAGCGCGCGGCGCTCGAGCGGGAGCGCGCGCACGCCGTGGCCGCCGCCGCGCTCGCCAGCCAGCTAGGTGCGTCCCGCGTCCGACTGCGTGCCACCGTCCGCCGTCGGTACTACCGCTCCCGTGCTGTCCGCAGAGGAGGCGCAGCGGCAGGCGTCGGCGGCGCAGGAGAGCGAGCGCGCGGGGCGGGCCGAGTGCGCGGCGCTGGCGGAGCGCCTGCTGGAGGCGCAGCGCGAGCTGCAGCGGAGCGAGCAGGCGCTGCAGCAGCTGCAGCACGGCGCCACCGCGGAGCGCGCCGAGCTCGCCGCGCTGCGGGCCCGCCTGCTCGGGTCAGTGTCTCTTGTTCTGCTATGTCGAGGTGGAGCTCTTAGAGGGCTTAACTCCTCGTGTTATCATTTACATTTCGAGACTTTAGATCTTTTAAATTTCTTCCGTCTGTTTTTTTAATTAAAACAAAATCGTTAATGTAAGCGGAATCGACAACGACCTTAGACTCGCTACCGTCAACCTCACCTGTCCGTGGTGCATCCTGCTGATTAACGAACGAGGCTCTGGCGACCGATATCGTGGCGGTATAACCACACAAATGCTGAAATCCGAAAATGCAAATCCTGTTAGCGGGCAGCAGCGCTATCAGCGAAAGATTTCCAGCTACTGCGGTCGCCAACCCGCCTGCCAAGCGTGGTGACAAAGGCAATAAACCCCCCTGAATGAGCGACAACACAAATGCACGGCCCCCAATTCACTCCCAATATCCTGGTACCTGGAATACCAGGAATACCTGGGGGGAATACCAGGAATACCTGGCCACGGTACCGGCCATGGTAACGGTGTGACGGGGTTTGCTATGAATCCCCGGGCTACGGCAGGGTATCACAAACGGCAACTGTTTCTGGCCACTTACAATAGACGCTCTCTGCGGCTGGACGAACATCTTACAGAATTGGAAGTAGAGTTAAGTCGTATTAACCGGCATATAGTGGGTCTATCGGAAATCCGAAGACAGGGCGAGGACACGATGACACTAGATGCTGGTCACTGAATCTACTTCCGAGAAGGACACCAACCATCTCAAGGTGGAGTCGGCCTTTTGATCCACAAGACACTCAGAAGCAATGTTGTAGAGGTTGGCAGTGTGTCGGCGAGGGTGGCATACCTTGCCACGGTAGCATGCGAAAGCGATCCCGTGGCGCTCCTCGTTAAGACGGAAAGGGTACGGGGAGGTTTTAGTGGGTAGGACGGCGGCCTTCTGCCCCGTGAGTCCCACATAACCGTCTCGGTCGTGGACCGGGCGGTAGGCGAAAATGCCTTTCATCCTCCACAAAAAAAAGCCGCAACTACAGCCGTTTGTGCAAAGCCGCAACTATGACCGTCCAAGTACAAGATCAAGTCTTCAAGACGCTCGATTGGAACGGACGCGGCATTAATATAAATGGCCAACACATTACACATCTGCGATTTGCCGACGATATTGTCATCATGGCGGAAACTCTGCAAGATTTGGAGAAGATGCTAAACAGCCTGAGCGATTCTTCAAGATAGGTGGTGGGTCTGGGGATGAACTTAGAAAAAAATAAAAATATGATCAATCATCATATATCCCCGAGACCGGTTGTCGTAAATGGCTCTCCACTCGAAGTTGTGCAGGAATACATCTACCTAGGGTTTGACCTATACAATTTGGCCAGCACAACTTTGAGAAGGAGGCCAAAAGTTGCGTCATGTCTTTGAATCGTCGATCCCACAGTCACTTAAGACCAGGGTATATAACCAGTGCATCCTGCCTGTAATGACTTACGGCGCCGAAACGTGGACACTCACCGTAGGACTGGTCCACAAGTTTAAAAGTCGCTCAGCGAGCTATGGAACGTGCGATGCTTTGCGTTTCTCTGGCAGATAGAATCCGAAATGAGGACATTCGCCAAAGAACTAAAGTCACCGACATCGCGCGTAGAATTAGCACGCTGAAGTGGAAGTGGGCTGGTCATGTCTCCAGACGCATCGATGGCCGATAGAGCCGACACGTGTTGGAGTGGAGACCACGCTTAGGCAAACGTAGTGTAGGACGCCCTGCGGCAAGGTGGACCGACGATTTGAAAAATGTGGCAGGTACGGGATGGATGCGGGCTGCCCAAAATCGGGATGATTTGCGTTCTATGGGGGAGGCTTTCGTCCAGGGTTTTATCAGCGTATACACACATGGCTTGGTATGTGTGGTTACATTTTTTTATCTATAAATGTGTGTCCAGGCGATCGATATTCAAACAATAGCAATGAAACTTTTCAGAAAGGAGAGCGAGTTGGAATGTCTTCGCGAGGAGAGCGAGAGGGAGCTATCCGGGCTGCGTGCGAGAGTGAGCGAGCTGGAGGCGCAGCTGGCGGACGAGCGCGCCGCACTCGACACTGAGAAGAAAAGAAATGCCATACTACAGGTTGCCTGCATCGAGCTGCCTTGTTCAGCAACTATTGGCATAAAGATTTATGGGATGCGCCGTCTCCTTAGCTAATATAACATACAACTAAACCGAATTTCAAATGATTTACTATTAAGCGTGACTATTATAAATAACTTTTGACGACAAACAACAAACGAGATTCAAATTTCGAATCACTTCCGGTTCATCAATCAGCCACCACCACCAGTAGGTGTTACACAGAATATTCCAACAATGACAAATATTAATATTTGCTTATTTACAATTTCATACATCAAATGTTCAGACCTTACATTTATTTTGGCGATTTAGAAGATCGTTTATTTAAGCGATATTTATAATTTTATATAGGAAAGAAATTTATAATTTTTGCATTATTTAAAACACTTTTTCACGCGTCACGCGTCTGTGATTCATAATGAATTATATTCCAATTTCCAGTTGTATTTCGTTTCGTGTGATGATACGTAATGTGTTCAACCGGTCGTGTCCGTTGCAGGAGCAGGTGTCGTCGCGCGGGGACGTCTCCCCCGCGCACTCCGTCGCCTCCGACACCTTCTCCACCTCCTTCTGGCAGACGGTACGCTTGTCATATCGTTCTATATAGAAAAACAATCTCTTATTGCTATATATCATTTTATGTTTAAACTGGCTCTGCCTTACATATACCTTTATAAAAAAATAAATTCAAATTTTATTCAGTTTGTCTCAAATTTTGGAACCTACAAATTTATTTAATCTCGGATTTCAAGGCTAAAGTACAAGCGACCGGACGTGTTCGCAGGAGGAGGGCCACGCGCTGACGGGCGGCGCGGGGGCTGCGGGCGCGGGGGGCGCGGGCGCGGGGGGCGCGGGCGCGGCGAGCGTGCTGGGCGTGGAGGACGCGCTGGCGGCGCTGACGCGGCGCGAGGGCGAGCGGCGCACGGCGGGCGCGGCGCTGGCGGCGCTGCGGGCCGAGCGCGCGGCGCTGACGGCGCGCCTGGCGCTGCTGCAGGAGCGCCTCGCCGACTACCAGGTGCGCCGCGAGCGGCCCGCGCGGCCCGCCGGCCCGGCTCGCCTACTCACCTCGTGCCTCGCTTGCAGAACGTCCAGGAGCAGTACGACGCGCTGCTGCAGATGTACGGCGAGAAGGAGGAGCAGCTGGAGGAGCTGCGCCTCGACCTGCACGACGTCACGCAGCTCTACAAGGAGCAGCTGGACGAGCTCGTGCGGCTCAAGCGACTCGCGCGATAGCACGCAGCCGCGACGACGCGATCGACGTCGACGCCCGACCTGACCACCGCCTCGACGACACCGACTGACGCACTCTCGATCCAGTCTCTGCCACGTTGTGAAACCCGACTTTTGAAGTCGTTTTCAAAAGTTGGTGCGGTCGATCGCCATCCAAATTATTCCAAAACGCAATCTCACGTTGCATCCCTGAGTCGATGGGATTACACGTGCTGTGCATCTCGATTTTATCTTTAAATTATTATGACAAATAAAAATATTTTGGCTGCAGCAAACACCTCCCGCAATATTAGAGGTTAAATGAATGTGTAACTAGTGCAATAATAATTCATATCTAAACGGCGATATTAACGTCGTAGTCTTTTTAAGTAAATATATATGGTCCTTTTACAAATAAAATACTTTCCTATTAAAAAAAAACCGATAATAAAAAAGCATTAATATAATTCATTTTGGAGCTTTAAGCAATGTTTGACTAGATTTTAGAGCGAATAACCAAGTCATTGACCAAATGTTATTTGATAACTACTGTCATAACAATAATTACAAATAAACGTCAAATTAAAGGATCTAAATAGAAAAAAGAAACAATCTTATCAGATATAGCCCCAAAAAATTATAGTAAAAACTGTTTCGTCAAATACATTTCACTTCTCGAAGTATTAGAATGACATAAAACAACATGGTGCATCCCATCTGTTTAATTGTTGGATGTCCGCAATAAATACATGCAAATAGAAAAAAGTAATGGTAAACCGTAGCCATTCATTTATTAGGAATTTATAAATATATCAGAAATTCATAACTTAATATATAATTTAAAAAAATATATAAAAATAATTAATGTACCATTTCATACAATATAATGTGCTTTACATATATTTCTTATATACTACCTGAAGGAAACTCTCGCTAGCATTTTAATGCGGCAAAACACTTTAATTGTAAATAGCATAAATTGTGATATAAAAACTTATTGACTCCAATATTCAGGATCGATGTTCATAGAAATAAGAGCCATTGCGATTAATTATCTATTGGCATTGTTTTTCTTTATTGTCATGTGTATGTGTTTTAAAAAATAATCACATAATTATTGCGGTATTGCCATATAAAAATTAAATATTAGCCTAAAATATTTATAAAATAAATATCAATTATTATATCTGTCGTTTTATTTATTTCAATTACCATAACTTCACAATTATTATATAGCCGCTTTGTTAGGTTTATTTCGCTGTCGATTAAAAAATGGTTATTTCTAGAGAGAGAGATCTATATCGTGCTGAATTTTTTCACTAGTTGAGGTCTTATGACAAATAATGACGAAAAAGAATAACTACTACTACTTATTTATTATCGGGCTTAGAGCCGACATGAATAAGATATTGTCTTTATTTATTGATATATTTTGTATCTATAAGCAAATATTGAGGAGTTAAATATCGATTTTAAATTAATGCGTTCGAACTATTACAACAAAAGTCAACGATACTTCGAGCGTTTTATATAAATTAAACGCGGAAAAAAGGTTTGCAGTTACTTTATTAGCTTTTAATATTTTATTAACAAAATGTATCACAAATCACAATTATTTATAATAATTATACAAAAATGTAATAGTTTTTATTATTTATGAATATATTTTGCATCCATTTAAGTGAAGTAGGTATATATCACTTGGGTAGGCAGACAAACAATATGTTTTCAACTTCGATTATTTAGGTGACACAAACAATAATGTAACATAGTATGGAATAACAGTATTCATTTGTCTGTATATATACAGACCAGACCGGTCTCGGTTGGTATCACCCACTCATCAGATAATCTGCCGCTAAACAGCAATAATTAGTATTGTTGCGTTGCGATTTGAAGGGTGAGAGAGCCAGTATAACTACAGGCACAAGGGATATCAAATGGCAAATATCTATGGGCAGTGGTGACCACTTACCATCAGGTGTCCCATTTGCTCGTCGGTCTGACTATAATATAAAAATAATTAATAATATTATTTTTAAGTTTATAGTTTCAATGTGAATGCTGCATTTTTGATATTTTTTTATTTAATCCAAATTAACCAAGATTGTAAATAAAACAATAATATGACATACACCATTTATTAGTATATTAATTATGAAGCAATACAAACATACGAACGGTGAATATATTTTTCGATGGCAAAAAAGCAATTTTCGAACATAACGTACAAACATTATTTTATTTTGACATATCTTTGATATCTATATATCATCACGTGATGAAAATTCTATGAAATGTTTGAATAAATCTGAACATTATTTTTAAAGAATAACATATAAGTAATAATTAATCAGTTTGTGTATAATGTAAAACTATTCTAAAAAATGGTACATTTAAAGTAATACGTTTATGATTAAAATATTTGTTTTAGAAGTCTAATTTTCTAGACAATACGTTTCATATATTTTTGAAGAAGTAAATATACTCACCGCCACAATCACACAATATTCTACTAAATAGGTACTGATTACATGTTACATTGTGGACAAATAACATTCACACCACGACCACTCCCGGACAATGCATATATATTTATAATATTATAAACGAGCTTGTTTCTGAACTCCATTGAGTCGACGATGACATTATCAAATATTACATTTCACATGTTGATTCATGTCTTTATTGAATCATTTTAGGATTTCCTACATGAATACATGAAAAGTTGTTGTACTAACTTTGAACATTTATTATTTTTAGACTAAGCAATTATTTCTATTGTTATATTTAATATAGCATATAAGCTGTGTTACAGATTGACCTTCATTCTTCATTGCAAGGGCATGTTGGTGACGAAGACAGCCACAAAATGTTACTGATATGGATTACTTTTAAAATTGTGAAGATTGTATGGATGACTCTAATTATGACTTTCTATATCGATCTTTCTCGTTTCTACTTCTATTGGAGCCTTACGTAATAGGACTGGATTTAATAAAATTTTGTATTTCGTACATTTAAAGTTATTAAATATATGATGTAGACATTTAATGATTTTCACGAATAATTTTAAACATTTAATGAGCACACCGAATTATTTCTTGTAATATACGATTGCGAGATATTTTTCTTAAGTATTTTTAGCTGCGAAACCAATTATTATTATTAATGATATTTCAATGAACGTTCTCGAGAAACAAGCTCGCACCAGATTACGGTTTTAAAGATACATTTAAATACATAGTAATGAAGTGTTAAGAGTACGTTTTTATGTTAACAAGTGACATGTTAACGAATGAATAATCCCATTAAACTATAAATGAGTGAACATTATACGACGATTTTTTTTAATGAGGTCGAACAGTTGAGTTTTTATGCTTTATGACGAAATGATGTCGTTTTCGTTCAAACAGGTCAAAGCATTTTTTTTACTTTTTTCTTTTTTTTTATGAGCACATTCTTTGTCTGTGGTCTAAGTATCCGTAAGTAGATATTCGATCCTACAGTTCGTAAGCCGTACTAGGAAGGAAACAATAAAGTCTAATCTAAACGTTTCGGTCCGCCGCGATCTCATAACCGGATCGCTTCAGAATTTAAGGAGCTCGATTCTCAACGTATTGTATACAATGACGTAATACATATTATCTGGGAAATGAACCGAAACACCGACGCTTGACGTACTGGTAAATTTATGGGAGAAAAATCGAGCCTCGCCATGAAATAAGAATAAAATTCGATTCTCGGTTCCGAAATCGTATCGAAGTCGGATGTGAAACTCGGCAATCTATCTCCGACGGAGTCCGGATGACGGCTGTCTGCCGTCCGGTCCGGGCCGGTCGCCCGGCGGGAGCGCGGGCCGCACGGCGCGGGCGTCCGGCGCCGGGCTGCGGTGCGGGGGAGGGGCCGGCGCGGCCGAGGCGCCTTCACACCCACGCCATCCAGCCCTCGTACATCAGGCACAGGTTGTCCGCGCTGGTCGCCTCCGCCACGATGTAGTCCACCTGCGGCGCGGCGGGGTCGCGCTCCGGCCGGCGCCGCGCGGGCCCGTCGCGCGCCTCCAGCTTCAGGCGCACGCGCTTCCACACGCCGGCGCCCGTCGCGCTGCGCTGCTCGCCCGCTGCGGGAGGGCGGGCGGCGGTTAGTGCTGCGCGAGCGCCGCGGGGGGCGGGCCGCCGATACGTACCGTGCCTCGCGGGGGTCCGTGCGCCCAGTGCCGGCTGGCGTGTCAGTCTCCGAGCGCTCTCTGAGCCGCCCGGCAATCTGGAAGAACATTTCAGTAATGAATTAATTCATATGACGTTATTTTATTTTCAATCGATTTAAGAGGACGATTTCTAGACTTGTACGCTCGTTACCGTGCTTACATACGTTTCGTATTAATTTTTTTTTTTATTAAATAGGAAGCTAACGTTATCTATTAAGAAAGACATTGTCTTATTGTATGTATAAAAATATTAAAAATTTTTTTTAATCAATTACAGGGTAACTTAATATTCAAAAATATTAAAAAATTTCTAACTGACGAAAAATAAAAAAAACATCATGATTTTATAATCCGAGTATTATCGATATGGGGGAGAGTATATAGGGGTACAAACTCAAGCAGCATCTGCAGCAGAGCCGGCAGCGCGTCGCGCAGCAGCTCCGCGTGCGCGAGCACGGCCCGCACGCGCGCCTCGCCGTCGGGCTCCGCCGCCGCCGCGCTCAGCGAGTCCGACGCGCTGCGCCACGCCGACGAGAACTCCTGCGCCGGACTCTCGCCCTGGAAACACGAGCCGACGGGTACGGAGTGATCGTTCTGCAAATTACTGCCGTTGGGGCAAGCCTAGAATACGTGGATTTCATCGAAAATGACGGGTTCGAATCTGAGCGAGCTCCGCTGAGATTTTACGCGTTTAATTGGTGTCTATAACCGAGCACGTGCTCGGCAGCTCGGGGAGGCCACTCACGTCCTGCAGCCGCAGCAGCGCCCGCAGCGGGCCCGCCAGCTCCATGTGCAGCGCGTCGCGCGCGGCGTCGGCGGAGCGCAGCGCGGCGGCGGCGGCGCGCACGCAGCCCGCCGCGCGCGCCACGCGGGCCTGCGCCGCCGCGCGCGCCGCGCCCAGCGCGCCCGCCGCCTCGCGCACCAGCGCCGACACGTTGCCCACCTGCGGCACCGCCCGGTTACAATGGCCTCGCGTAAAAGTGCTTTACACCGATTATGGTTTTAAATATATGAGAACTTTTTTTATTTTTTATATTAGTGGGATTAGATCACGGTACCCATTGCGCATCGATGTTCCCCTCGGGATGTAACATCTCCATGAGCGACTCCTCCACCGGCGAAACTTCCAGCGAGTACTTCTGCGCGAGCGTGCAAGCCTGAAATGAAAGACCGATCATTAGCCTCGGACCAGCCGCGAGACAGAACCTGAGAGACCGATGTCCTTTTGTCGCGTGAGAGGCCGCGGCCGGTGCGGCCAGGGCGTACCTTCTCCCAGTGCGCGAGCGCCGTGCGCGCCGTGCGCGCGTTGCGGGCGGCGCGGGCGGCGCGGGCGGCGCGCGCGGCGGGCGCGGCGGACAGCGCGAGCGCGGCGCGCGCGTGCGGCGCCAGCGCGCCCCCCGCCGCCGCCAGGCGCCGCGCGCGCGCGCTGCGGGCCGCCCAGCCCGCCTCCAGCGCGCGCACCACGCCGCGCAGCGCGGGGTTGGCGCCGGCGCCCCACTTCAGCCTGGACGGGGGAGCGGACACTTGAGCGTTACTGATTATTTTGGACCGCATTGACACGATGTCGTCGGGTCCCCGTCCCGTATGCGTACCGTTGGTGCGCCGCGGTGACGAGCGCCTGCGAGCGCTCCAGCGCCGCGTTGAGCCTCTCGAGCGCCGCGGACAGCTCGCGAGCGCGACGGGACAGGGGCCCGCTCGGGTCCTGGGAGCTGTTCAGCACTTGTACCTGAAAACGTTTATTTTAATCATGTATTATTGTTTTTTTTTTATGAGTTAAGTTAAATAATTACGATAATGTTCTCCTGACCAATTTCAGGAGGGACTAGACAACTGCGCAGGACATATTGAAGCAAAGGTGCACTGTATAAGTAGTCGATAACGATAGATGGCGTTAATAAAATCTATCAGTTTCCTGAATCGCGCTATCTATATTCGCTACTGAATATATATAAAGTGAGTGATTTTGTTAAAATAATCAGGTAAATTATCGTGTGAAAAGCGGAAAGCTCTTCCTTAGTTTCATTTACTTTGATGCCCCGATATTAGTTCGATATATACATACACTCTCTATTCAATCACACTTATATTCCAATGAGAATCTGACTCATTCGAAAAAATTTTAGATGCGGGGACATCGGTTTTACGGGAGTACATTTCCGACTTCCAGACTCAACACTGCCACTGAGAATTTTTTGACAGAAAATCCTAATATTTTTTTATCGGCCCTGTCTAACCCAGTAACAAGTAAGCGGTTACATTTTTTTTATATTATGAGTAAAATTTAATATTCAAGTCAAGAAGGTACCGTCAACTTAAGGTACGCTCAACAGATGGCGCCGATACACTTCTAATCGCGATACGATTCCCCCCCATCAGCATAACAAAAAGTAAAGTTCAGCACGCGTACCTCGGCGTGCAGGTGCGCGTGCGCGGCGGCGCGCAGACGCGCGGCGCGGGCGGCGGCGCGCGCGCGCTCGGCGGTGCGCGCGGCCAGCGCGGCGCGCAGCAGGCGGGCGCGCGCGGCCTGCAGCGCGCCGCCCAGCGCGCCCGCGCGCTCGCGCCCGCGCCCGCCCGCGCGCGCGCGCGCCTTCTCGCACAGCGACTCCAGCGTCACGCTCCACGACGCGCCTGCGGGTTAGGGCCAGCGTTACTACTCGGGGCGATGGGGGCGCCTCTAGGCTCGCCACTGAGTGTATATTGCAGTGAGCGAATGAATTGTAGTCGGGCGACCAGAGGGGAGCTCCACCTCGGTTTCGTCTCCCGTTTGTCCCCCGAGTTCGGTTCGGCGTGAACATACTCCGGCCGCCCCGGTGAGGTCGTCGAATCGTTTGAGACTATTTCAATTTATTTCTTTTTTTATTTTAATTAATATTTATGTTCCGGTTTGAAGGGTGAGTGAGCCAGTGTAGCTACAAGCACAAACGGCATCTTAGTTCCCGAATTTTGGTAGCATTGGCGATGTAGAAAGTGGTTAATATTTCTTACATGGATTTATGTCTATGGTCGATGGTGACCATTTAACATTAGGTGACCCACGCGCCCCTTAGAAGGCGGACCTTACTATATTATAAAATAACTGATTCCAGTGATCCATTTCTCTACGGTCGTAGAGCTCATTTCTGCAGCTTTCTCAGTTGATCATTCAAATTTTCATTTTCTTCTAAAATTTTATAAATAATGGATTAATTAAGTCATGTTAAATATATAATGTAACCTAGATTCGGTCCTATGTGCTAGTATGACGCAAATCTAATAACCTATTTCCTTCTGTTCAACCTCGGCGTGTAGGTCCAGCCTGGCCCGCCGCAGCAACAGGCACAGCACCGAGGCCAGAGCCTTCGAGTGCACACCGAGGAAGCACCGGGAGACGTACTCGGCTGTAAATCTGGAACCAAAATAAATTATTTGTTGTTGACTTTCTGATATTTTTAATAATTCTATTTTTTTATCTCTCTATACGTTATCTGTGGTTACATACTGTCATTAGGCCCTAGATAAAAAAAAACAACTATTAATTAAAATATCATCGAAAAACGAATTCGTCTTTTCTAGTAAATATTAAGTTAGTTTTAAGTAGAATATCTAGTGAGTATTAAGCCTTTATATATAGTATTTATTGTGAAACTTTTGCCAATAGAACGGTATAAATTAAGAAGTTAATTATAATAATATGAATGATCACGCGAACCGTGACCGAAGTTTGCAGACACTGAAATTAGTGTTAGAAAAACAATCAGGTTGGTTTATTATTTAATGAAAACTTTTCGAATTCATAAACAGCGTAATTAGGAATGAATGTAAATATAGGTGGAAAATTTAATTAGCATATCATCCTAAAAATAATATTGACATTAGGTTGTAAGAAAGTTTTCAAGGTAAACATTTTTTTATTCTGCATTGATTAATATTAATGATCCTTCTGAACGGAGCTGGCAACGACGCCCTACACGACGGGCGGCCCTAGATTATCCAACTGCTCACGAGATCTTATAATGCATAAGCGTGCACGCAAACTTATAAAGAGATGGGACGGCGATCTGAAACGACTGGAGAAGTTTTAAGATCATCAGAAAATCCGTAGGGAATTTTACATGCATTTATTGATAAAACATTCCAATCACTTTTTTGGCCCGACCCATTAAGAAAACCAAAACCAATTGATAAGCCAAAAACTTTGGTGCCGAAGCTATTAAATAAATATGAATTATATATTTATGACAGTTCAGCAGCGTAATGGAATAAGTAAGTATAAATTCTCTTTGAGAGCAAAGGGTACATTTAAAAGCTGGTCTTGCCATGGTGTCAATAAAGTATTTAAGTGATTTTTTTGTCAGTTATACTCGATGGAATTTAAGTTACGAACCGGTTCGATCCTGTTTTAATGAATCTCATAGTGACCTTCAAAGGTTTGTGCAAGAGTGATTCAGCAAATTGAATGTTGGTTAAAGTTTTGTATTCTGGGCGAATTAATTCCAGTGCCGATGCAACAAAAAAAAGCTGAAGTGGTCAATATCACATCTATGAAAAAATTCATTTGCGCTTGACAATAAGTAAATATCAAGTGAAAAAATTTAGATATTACCTTTTAACGGGCTTGCAAAGCGCGTTCTCGTCCTGCAGGCCGAGCGGAGCGGGCGCGGCGGCGGGCGCGGGGGCGGCGGGGGCGGCGGGGGGCGCGCCGCCGCGGAAGGCGCAGGCGAGCTGCGCGCACAGGGCGAACACCTCGGCCACGGTCTGTATGCGTCGCACTATGAAGATATCCTCGAGGATGGAACGAAGCGTGGGACTCTGCATCGCCGCCTGGAACATGTTTTCAAAGTTATTCTTAACTGACTCGTTATTGGTCTCGTGTTTATTATATTTTGTGCAATAACTTTAATTTTCTATTCGGTTATGATTTAAATGTTGAACAAATATAAACCATAAAGTACTTAATTGATTTTTTGGAAAACCTGGTGATATCCGACTCACCGACATGTGCATAGCGTCGTTGATGTGGTCGATCTTCCGCCAGGCGGGCGGCACGGGCGCGGCGAAGGTGTCGGCCAGCTCGCGCGCGCGCAGCTCCACGGCCGCGAACAGGCCGTTGAAGCCCATGAGCAGCATGCGGCCGGCCGACTGGTTCTCGCTCTCCACTGACGACGACAGCAGCTTCTCGTAGCGGGACCGCAACTCCGCGGCTACGATTTGGGCTCCGGTCGCTGGGGACTTCAATCAAACGATATCAATCAGTCAATCATATATCGATCAGTTTAAGATTTAATAAGAAAAATTGTGGATGCTCATCCGGACACATCGCACTTTCTTACCTCCATATCCATGACTATATATCTGAAATGCATTTCCAGCTGCGTTAGTAGTTCATTGAGAGGTATTGGAGTGGTCATGATCACTTTGTTTAGTTCGTTAATCATCAGCAGCGTGGAAGGTTCTTCAGAGTGAACTTTCTTCAGAGCCTCTGGTAAAATAATTGTACTGAAATTGTAATTCAGTTGTACTAAATCAGCTAACAGTAGATTTGCGTTTCTCACGCATTCTACAGCCACTGGTAAAGCGGCATCCTCAGTTGAAGCTGACTGCAGGGGCAGCAATGAAAGGAGCTCGACCGCTTGCATAGAGAGTGAGCTCATGTCGTCAAGGAACCACTCTCCTTCTCGTGATGTCAAGTCCACTAGACAGTCTCCTGCGCTTTGAGCTCCATTCTCCAACATTAGATATCGCCTGTTCAGGTTACAGAGAAGGCCGACCACGACTACCTCCAAAGACGCCGTAGCACCTTCCTCTGTTCGCACCCAGTTACTGATATTGGTTTTAGCTTCCTTGTAGGCTTCTTGCGCTAGAACTACTGCATCGGAACCACCTTCCGCTTTAAGTCTTTCAAGGCATTTGTTGAGGACCGCCGTCGCTTCGGTATTGATTTGTTGTAGTCGATAATTGTATGCAATTATTTGTTGCGTGTCACCAGTAGCATTTTCAGCGTTTACTAAAGCAACTACTTGATTGGAAACTTCCCTGCATACTTCTGGTGATTTACTTTCTAATGCGGCAGCCAGATATTTGCGGAACATCATTATACGATGGTACTCGGTCTGGCTCTGGGGATAGTACTGCGAAACAGCGACGTATTGTGTTAAAAGTTCCAAGCATGATTTGACGAGTTGATTCGTCTGTTGAATGCTTTGGTTCAACTCAAGTTCCGCTTGCTCGCATTGAGAGATCATTGAACTTTGGCCAGCATTCGTTAAAAACTCTTTTATATGTTCAAATATAGGTTCTTCTACTTCTTCTTCTTCATTTGGACTTGAGAATTCTCGGACCCAAGCCATCAATTGAGGCCCGTTTAAAACCTCATTCGTTTTTGCAAAGCTATCTATTTGAGTGTCAAAATCATTTAGAATTTTTACAAGTGCTTTCATTGAGTCCTCAACAGCGTTCTTGGCTTGTTTGTACGAAGTATACTTTTGTGATATTGCGTAAAGCGGGTGGTTACTAAGATTATTTCCGAAGGCTTCGATCTCTTTGATGAGCGCCATCTGTTGTTGACACATTTGAAGCTTTGCCTCGACGGCTTTAAGTTCTTCGTTTTCTTCTAACCATTTCTCAGCACTCTCTTTGACTTCAGGAAGTATCGCCAAAAGTTGATCGCTGAAATGAAGTAAAGGTAAAATACATTAGAATACAGCCGAGATGGCCCAGTGGTAAGAACGCGTGAATCTTAACCGATGATCGTGGGTTCAAACCCGGGCAAGCACCACTGAATTTTCATGTGCTTAATTTGTGATTATAATTCATCTCGTGCTTTACGGTGAAGGAAAACATCGTGAGGAAACCTGCATGTGTCTAATTTCACTGAAATTCTGCCACATGTGTATTCCACCAACCCGCATTGGAGCAGCGTGGTGGAATAAGCTCCAAACCTTCTCCTCAAAAAGAGGAGAGGAGGCCTTTAGCCCAGCAGTGGGATATTCACAGGCTGTTACGGTACGGTACATTAGAATTTGTCGCGGTTTCGGCGAATATTTAAAGTCGAATTTTATCCAAGTCATTACTAATTCAGATTATTTGGGAAACGTTTTAGTCAGAGTTCCGTTTATATAATTATATTATTTACAAGTTATCTTATATTCACATATACTCATGTAATGCATTAACTTATATACAAAAATAACTAAATATATATATACAATATTGTATGTAACTAGACAGACTAACCTAAAGGTCGCGGGTTCCAACATCAAACTAGCAATAACAACTGCGGGCTTAATCGTTGTAGTATAGAAGATATTATAATATGAAAACCTGTATTTTTATTAATTCACAGCGTAAATGAAATACTTTTCTTTAATTCAACGTAATATTTATTAGACCAGCAATTGTGAACTAAAACCTACTTTTTAAAAAATTAAATTGCGAATGTTTTGTATTATAATATCTAATAAAAAACATAACAATTTAAAAAAAGAAGGAAATATTTAAGCCTCCATAAAGCCCCGATCTTGTAATGGGAAAATATACAAATTCAGTATAGTAATAACGTGTGCTATAAATATTTTCGTTGAGAGCCTGTCACTGTGTTATCACCGCGTGCGTATTCTCAGTCGAGTGGAAACTGACTCGTAAAGATACGTCGCTTGTATTTATTGCTTCCCTAAATACTTGAAAGTGAGGGGGTTAGGGAGCCATGTTTTGTTCGTAAGCCATTATTTCTGCTATAACCTAACTGTCAGTGAAGCGACAACTTACACACACTTTACTTGCGATAGCAAATATAAAACTTACCGAGGCGTATATTTTTATTTTTAGCTTTTATCAATATTAAATAAATCGAAAATAAGTTAACAAAATGTGGCTGAATATACTTCTTACGAATTTAGAACTAATACTAATTTTAACATCTCTATTATATTTTAGAAAGACAGGTCTTAATCAATAGACACGAATTATGTAAGAAGTATAATCCACTCCTAGCATAGCATGGCATTTCAGATATAACATCCCTTAAAACCTGAAATTAAACTATATTACTAAGCCTTCGAATAAAAAAAAAATACGACGTTTTTATGTTTGGCAGAAGAACCCAGATGGGCCTTTACAAAGCCCAACCAGTAGTAACATCAGGCACACAATAACGGCACGCATATATTCTTCCATACCATCAAAACAAAGCAACTCTGACGTGAATGTCGCAGGTTCGATTCCGACCTCTTGGGCTATACAAGTAATGTAACAGACCATAACGATCCCACAGATAGGCTAAGATCTCCTCATAGAAATAAAATTTGGAGCTTATTTAAGCACATGAGAACTCAGTGGTGCTTGTACGTTTTATTCATGTGTTATAAGGCTTGGATTAATGTCGTCCACGATTCTAGCACAAGTTTTATATATAATAAGTATTAGTTGGAGTTTTAATATACAACCTTAAAAAATGGTATTTTAAGTCGTTTTTAAGTTTGAATATTTTTTTTTCTATTATATCATCCACAAAGAAGCATCGTCAGCAACGAGTACAATACTTCAAGGCGACATCATCGAGATGTTGGCATTATTTTATTTAGATATGCAATAAATTGTAATAAAGTGACATAATTGCCGCAATTAATAATAATGCTGCTTAAATTAAACGACTTATATAAGTAAGTAAAACCATATCCTCTCGCCCCTATGTTAGATAATTAGTTAACAATTGAAGTATTTACCTAAGCTGTGATCATTACATGTTTACACAAAGTATAAGCGAACATTGCCACTCATTACCATAAATCAGTTCCCCATGTTTCATAGGGACATTACTTTTTTTAGGACTTACGTGACTTCCTTGGCTGTATGCTTTAGCTCGCGCACTCGGACGGCGAGCATGGCCTTGGCGGCGCGCACGTGCCTTGCTCCGCGTCTCCTGCGTCCACCGCCCCATTCCACGAGGGGATCGTACACGAACGCCTCCAGGAGGGTCAGCAGTGTTTCACGACCGCGACGCATCGTACGGAGCACGTGTTCACATGCGAGCCGGAATATTCCCTGTAGGAAAACACGATTATTATTAATATATTATATATTACAACATTTATTTATCAATACTATTATATAAAGCTTAACAATTTGTTTTCTTCGTTAAATAGCACTTATATACTTAATAAATCATAAACGCATATTAAGGTACAACGGTACTTGTCCGGATTCAATCCCATAATAATCTTCGATTATTTTATAATAACTGATTACTTTTATTAAAGTAAAACACTAAGTTCCTTCAATTAACTAAGTACTTATTAACTAAGTACTTGGTAACAAAAACAAATACATAAACAGATAAACTAACGTTGCGTAGAATTGATGGTAGTTATGATATCGTGTCAATGCAATATCAAAGTTTTTTAATTATCTTTAATCCTATGGTTGAATCAGGTCGTATATAATATAGCGATGTGAATATAACACAACAAGGAAGTGTTTCATGAGTTAAGTTAATTGAGCATATAACGGTGATATAAATAAATAAGTAACGTTAGATAAGTTTTGTATCGATTTATAGACCGGAATGTATAAATTTGAATGTAGGCCAGTGTCGGCTTTAATATCGTGAAACTGATGTGAACGCCTCATCCCAGTGCACTAAGGAAGGCTAATGTAACTGGTCCGCTTTACCGTTTCAATTATGGAGCCTCCATTAGCGATATAGATAACAGACGGTCGCAGTAAATTACACAAAATTGAAATTTGCTGATAATTTATTATAATTTCGTTTAAAATAGTTAAGATATCGATCGATTTATGAAGGGTTATTATATTGAACGAATCGTTATTGGTCATCAGTAACCGACCGTTTTTGAATTTCGAGTAAGGTTTTATTATGACGCGTTTGACGCCTCGCAGATAATTCTAACGTCCATAAGAAAAACGAATCCTTCTTTAATATAATAGCCGGGTATAGATTGGAGTTACTAGAGAAACGAAATATTTCACACAGACAGATTTGTTTTATGATAAAAGAGTTTTTATATGACTAGCCACCGGCCAATATTGACACTTTGAGAAAAATTATCTACTAATTTCGCTCGTCTGTGACGCGGGGAGGTGTTAGGTACTCTACATCTTTTATATACCCTTGACAACGTAATGAAAATATCATGATTGAGAAGTAAGACTTCACGTCTCAACTTCTCAAGCGTTTATTACTCTTACGCTACAAATAAACTTTAGCATTAATAACATTAGTAAGAATTCCTTGCTCTTTCAATGCGCTGCCAACCGCCAATGGATACTAAGTTGTTATGGCTGTAATCACAATACAAATCATTGCCGTTTAACGGTAGAATAACTGATGAGTGCGCGGTACCTTCTCATTCAGGTATACACACTGCTCTGTCACCAGTAGACCTTAAGCTGAACCACCATCAATTTTTTACGTAGCACATTACTAACAAGAATGAAACATTTTATTATTTCTATTGCAAATAAAACTAAAATGTTAATAACGGCCTGACACAGGACGGAATGGTTCGGGTCCGGTCTCACGAGACGCGCCCGGACAAGAAATAAAATCTAAATATCATAGAATCAAGTCCTCTGACGTCAATACACTATAATATACATATAACTGTTTTAAATTACATTGTAAATTATTGCTTAGAATGTAAACATTAAAAGTATTAATGACAAATATTACATTAATAAATTGTAAAAACCTTTATTTCATGTGTATCTTTTGTGTTTCATGTTGTGAAAACTCGAGAAAACAAATATAATACGCCATTTTGAAAAACATTAGCTTTTAGAGTCATTAGTACGGCTTCACCTATAAATGTTATTTAGAAGGTGCTTGGTTAAATAATGCTGTCCTCCTCTTTCGAATGTCAAACCAATGATGAAAGAAGGAAATTAACCATTGCTGAAATAAACGCCCGCTAAACAACGTTTACACGTATGGCCGTAAGTACGCAAATTGTTAAGTAAATTACATGGCGTGTAACATAGCAAGGGGTAAAGTTATTTGGTTGGTTAACATCAGCGCGCACTCTAGAAAGGAAATATCTTTGGCATTCGAGATTTCACGGGAATCTAGGCTCGATGCATGCAACAGACCTGGGCACGGCAAGAGCGATGGAATTCAGCCAGCCATTCAGTACATGCCTTGTGACATTCACTTTAATTGAGGGTTCGCGTGTGATGATGTTAAGAATGTCCACATTTTTATTACCTAACTAGTTTAATTCAGTGGGCTCGTTCGTAGCTTTCAGTTTTCTGAGGAAATCGTATGTAATAAATAAATATATGTATAGATTGGGCTTGACTACTAGTTTCTGTTTAATATTTTATGATATATATTTATTTAGGTCTTTTAAACATTCATATATTTATTGGACGTAGAAACAATTTTCAACAAATATCATTTACAACACAAAAATAATAAAGTAACGTGTGCTCATTAATTACGATTTACGAAAAACTTTCAAGTGTAGATACAATTTTAAGAAAGTTTAAACGAAACATATCAGGTACTTTGCTCGAGTCACTCTCGTATAGCTTAGTTTAGCTTAAGTTTTTGCTTTGATTAGCAGCCAATATTAGAACTACAATAAGCCCTTGTTAGTCGTCAACTTGGTCTAGGGGCTAGTTTATACGGCTGCATATCCCGAGTTCTCGGATTTATAATTCCGACCGATTATAGAAATAGTTGTTGGGTTTTGCTGTTATGAGTCTCTCAGTGGCGTGTCTCGGCAAGCAAGTACGCCGTCTGCGTCTCCGGTCGTGTCCGATTGCCATCCCATCGCATTGTGAGCGTGAAGAAATAGAGAGTGCATCAACGTCTCCTGCGTAGTTAGCCCTTTGAACGAAATCGTTTATAAGGCCTCACACGATCATCTATCATTATTCAAAGATATCACATTCGAGATAATAAACGATACGATCATACATATACGTTCAGTAGACCGTGACCGAATTCCGCATGATGTATTAGCTTCGTAATTGGTAACACGGATACCTAACCTTCGTTATTAGATTATATTTCATACAATAATAGTACAAATGACTAGTATTGCCTTTTTTTTTAATTTTTAGAAAGACTTGATATGATGAGGGCAGACGAGAGGAGAATTACAAATATACATTTTGCGTGCTACGAAACAAGATTACGATTGTTGTATATATAAAAACAAAATATAGATACTTAAATAAGTACTATTTGTTTTTACATTTTAGTGTTTGTAAGCTTTATAATAATAATATACGTCAGTAAATACGGCAAGTCACCTTGAATTTTGTGAAATCAAGAAGGGTCGTGCTGGAACTTCTGTATTAAAATAATTAGTAAACCTCGTAGGAGCGCAACAATTAGAACAAAATGCGTGTATGTGTTTTAATTAAGTTTTATTACTGGAACGGGTAAGCCATTGATACAGGCACAATCATCTTGGTCTGTTGCCAAGTTCTTGACAAAGCCAGTACGTTATAATAAGAACACAGAATAAAAACGACCATTTGAATTAAAAGAGAAAAAAATAATTAGAAATTAATTCATATTAAAAATTACAAAAAATCTGACGCATTCAGAATTAGTTGAATGAAGCGTCAAGCCTTAGGTGCGGTAACTGAAACTACAGCTTTAAATTCTGATAAACTTTGACCTTCTGGTTTTTACGGAGCAATTTTGTTTAAAACGTATATGGAAAATGGCATGACAGACTACCATTGAGAATGGCACAAGTGGAACGGAAGTCAATTTTTTACAAGCGACGTCGCAAGCGTAATCCGAACAAGCTTGCGACGTTAAGGCTACCTGAGCCAGCATTTATTTTAATCCGACGGGTCAAGGGTACTAACGAGATTAAGATAATTTCTAAACCTCGTTAGTACCCTTGACGACTATAGCTACTAATGACCGGGATGTGAGTCTATAACATCATATTGTATCCGTTATCACGTTTCGCTGAGTTTGCGACAAAAGTCACAAATTATTATTATTGACAACTCAAGTAAATTAAATCAAAATTGTCACGAACACCTCTTGACAGTAAAAAAAAAGCGGAAACCTTACTTTGAACAATACACAGGTGTATTCAATGAAATAGCTCGAAAGTATATTCTGAACATTTTTAATTCGCATACAACAAGTTCCTTTGTGACATTGAGTATTTAATTAAGTCAATTTAATATGAGTGAGTCCTTCTTATAAACCTTTGATACTCATATTAATTTTAGTTATATTTACCTTGTCTTTTTATTCATGATAAAAATATATAAAATTAACATTTGCTTTCGAATGTAAATAAGAAAAATATATTTATTATATTAACGAAGTTCTTTTTGTTGATTTTATTTCATATTTAATTCGCATTTTATAATTTACATAAAAAGTTCACGAAGTTTCACGTTTATTTTACAATGTAAATGTTTCATTATCGATCTCAATACACGTTATAAGTTTAGAAAGTATTGAGCTTTGGAAACATATACAAAAACACGCAGAATTGCACGTAATATCGCATGTAACCTATCCACATACTCGTCCGAAGCGAACAGAGCATTACATCAAGAGATAATTGGATATAGAGTGCTCTTAGAGTCCATCAAGTCCTAAGACATGCAGTTCAGTAATCTGCCCATACTTAGAAGTACTTACTAATGAGTGAGCTAATGATCTGTGCGTATGTGTGAAATACTTTATAAATAAATAAACTCTGGGGTAAGTTTTCTGATGAAGAGAACTTAACGTACATATAGTAATTGGATTTTACTTGTATAGCAATCTGGCAAAAATTTCTTAGAATTCTATGTAACGTTCAGGTTTCGTATGTTTTTCTTCATGTCCGAACCAAAAATTATATTATTGTGATTCGCTACGCCAGCATTTATGGAAAAAGCGTAATTGGAAGAATAACCTAAAATCTTGTTTTTTTTTCATTTTTAGTATATAAAAAAAACCACATATTTAGAAGGGTTTTTACAGTGTAAAAAATATTTATTTTGTATAAATACGTTTTTATTCATTAATAACAAGTACGCCACCCGATGGTAGGTGTTACCGTCCGTCCGTAGACATTGGCTTTACGAAAAATAAATGATTTCTAACAACTGTCAATGCATTGCTAGACGTATATATCTATACACGTACAAAAACTAGTAGTCCACGACCATGCCTGCTTACATGCTATAAGTGCGATGAAACTGTAACTGTCCTTCTATAGATATTGTCAAAAAACAAACATACCTCGGATTAGTCATCGATGACAAGGAGCCATTACTGGAGCCATCACATTGAAAGGATTGGCGATAAACTAAGGCAATTTCTTGCGAATATAGCAATCCTTAAAAATCTAATCCCTTTCAAAGTAAAGATTATGCTTTATTACGCGCTGGCTGACTCTTATATACAGTATGGTCTTAGTAGTTATGGTCGTGCCTGCAAGACGTATCTTGATACTATTTATAAATTACAAGTTAAAATTCTTAAAACATTAGTATCACCTAACATAAAAAACCAGTTTTATGACAATGAAAACGGTCTCTTTAAACACTGTAAAGTTTTACCAGTACATTCACATGTAAATTTTTTATTATTAAAAGAACAAATTTTCAATAAATCTTTAAGAAATGTTATCGAACTTCCTGTAGGCACTCGTGCCATTTCTGCGAATCGGAATCACACTCAGCGTGCAAACAATATGTATGGCGAGCGGACTACCGAGTATATTGTTCCCAGACTAATTAACAAACTACCTTCAGATCTATGTTATAATATTTAAAAAAAAAAAAACATTAGGCATAAACTGAAGCAATATTTTTTAGATTTACTTTAAGTGTGTATGTACGTATTTAGATCTGTAGTATAGCGATTGTATTTAAATGTATAAATTTGTAGTGTAGACTATTGATGGCACACGTATAAACCTTATTGGTTTTTTAGCTGCTATCATTATATTAAATATTGTACAGTTATTTTAAATGGATAAATAAATAAATAAAAAATCTAATGTGATCTATTCTATTTGTGGATTATAAATGCTAAGATTTAAAAAAAAAACAGAAAATACTTAATAAAATATATTTTTCCAATAGAACAAAATAAACAATTATTTAAATAAACGAAGACTTAAAATATTTTAAATACATACAATTAAGTAACAAATTCCTTTATACATTTTCGCTATCTTTTCAAAAACTTCCTTTTCACAAGGGAAGAAGTATTCTTTTTCAACTCCTTAAAGACCTTCTTTATACGCCACTTTCGTTTCTCGGCAAAGGAATCTTGAATCACTGGGTCTACCACTTCTATGGAAGAGTCGTTGAAATTATCCTCACTATCACTCGTGGCGTTGCAATCAGAAATAGACTCTGTGCTCATAGAATTTAAACTTATCGAATCTAAGTTGTTTGTAGAGGCCATTTTTGATATTGAAATATTAGAAAAGGAATCATGGCGGTCCATATAGCTATCGACTTTTCCGCGAGATCTTTTCACTGCCTTTAAAAACTCCTCGGAAGAAAACGTCGTGGTGGGTATATCTATCACATCTGGGAGGCATCGCGTTGAGTCTTGGTTGGTGTCCAGATCGACAGGAGTTCCCCACTTGCGGTCCAGGGCACGAAATGCGAAAGACAGATGTAAATGAAGATCCATGGCTTGTGATAGTTTCCGTATCGAAGTCAAACTTAGTAATGATAACTTTGTTCAAAATGTACGGTATCAATACGCCGATCCCCTCCACTTTTCTAGTAATTAAGGAATTGTGCAATTAGTTATTCGGAATAAGTACCTAATTAGTGAAATGATAATGGTAAATATGCTCTTAAGTTAAAGGGTTACCATTAAAGGGTTGGATTATTGTAATCGGTAATTATCAAATTACCTTTAATATTTTAGAGATACTAATTAATCACTTAATGATTTCTCGAATATATTTAGTACAACTTATTATTAGCAGCAATACTATATGTATTACTAGCATACACTATATTACCAATGATTGTGTGCGCTTTTGATACGATATGACATATTGAGCATAACATACTTTTTTTAAAGGTATTTATTAGGCAACGAGGCAATGTAGTATTTGTTTAAAGTAAATATAATAAATTCGACGCGATATTGAACTTTATAACTATTTAAGAATTAGTACGAATCGGTTAACTCTTGCAACTGAGATCTTAACCAAATACACGTAACCAATTGCACTGATATTTTGCACAGACTGATGACAGAGTGCTGGCGACGATAAAATCTAAAATACCAAATTTTATTCGTTTCCTTATAACGTATATTAATTATAAATATTTTGTCAATTGTATTTGAGAATGTCACATATTCTGTCTCTTTTAGGCACCTCGGTACCTATCTTTTGTTTTGTAGAAATATACCTAACGACCAACACACATTTATATTGCTCATACTGTACTTTAGTAGCGTAAAATGTATCGGCATATGCTAGGTTATTTTAAAAATTGTAAAGTTTAAACTATTCATGATCTACGTTACATTTATTTTTACTTAATATTCCTTGCAAGCTCTCGTGAACTTCGTCGGTAAAGTTAAAAGAAGAAATTGTAAAATTCCACGTGTACGAAGCGAACGAGCTGACGTAATGGGGGCGCGTCGTGGATTCCTCGCCCGGAGATGTCTGCGCATTGAGGGAGCTTGTTTACTGGATATAATGTTGAGAATATATTGGAGTTTCTTGAATTAACGTACGAAGAACAAAACGGATACTTTACTTTACTTTATAAAACATTTATATATGATTATAGCCGTATCACAATTCTAACGGTACCCCATAAATCCAGATTTGTTCAGGCGTTTAACGGTTACGTTCGAATAAAGAAACTCACGTATATATAAACCTTGACAACATTACACTCCTTTGGACAGTTATATGAAAAAGGGAAACTCACACAGAGAATTTCTTAACAGAAAAACGCAATAATATTTTAATGGTACGACTGCGAATTTGAGACACGAATCGCAACTTGCTTGTCCAACGGAGGCAATATAAATCTAATAACAATACTACATAATGTGAAAAACAATATGCCATACAGAATAATAGTATTTAAGTGGCCTTGAGAACGAGACAGATTCGATATTTAAAAAAATGTTCCATGAGCCTCGAAATCGACAAAATTTATCACGTTTCCAATTATTGTTAGTACATATATATGTAAAAAATGTTTGTGAGATGGCTCAGTGGTTAGAAAACGATAATCTTAACCGAAAATTGCGTGTTCAAATTTATTGTGAGCTTAATTTGTTGTTTTACTTCTTACCCGGCGGTGAAGGAAAACGACGCCACCTACATGTGTCGGATGAAATCTGCTACATGTGTACCCACTAATCTGCTTTCGAACAGCATAGTGGAATCTTTCAGGGCTCAAACCTTCTCTTCAAAGGAACAGGAGCCCTTTGTCCAGCAGTCCGAAAAAAGTCTAGTCTAGTACATATTTATGGAAAAAAAAAAACTTATTCGGTAGGTGAACATTTTCGTCGCCAAAACATACTCCGTGGTTATTGTATGCGTCACACAATACGTTGCGTATATATGCAAGAATATATTTATGTTTACCTTTACGTAGCTGTTCGTATAAAATTGTAACGGAAACGTGTCTGCGCGCATACATTATATCGTGAAATGTTTCATTATCGATCTCAATACACGTTATAAGTTTAGAAAGTATTGAGCTTAGGAAACATATACAAAAACACGCAGAATTGCACGTAATATCGCATGTAACCTATCCACATACTCGTCCGAAGCGAACAGAGCATTACATCAAGAGATAATTGGATATAGAGTGCTCTTAGAGTCCATCAAGTCCTAAGACATGCAGTTCAGTAATCTGCCCATACTTAGAAGTACTTACTAATGAGTGAGCTAATGATCTGTGCGTATGTGTCAAATACTTTATAAATATACAAACGCTGGGGAAAGTTTTGTGATGAAGAGAACTTAACGTATATATAGTAATTGGATTTTTACTTGTATAGCAATCTGGCAAAAATGTCTCAGGATTCTATGTAACGTTCAGGTTTCGTATGTTTTTCTTCATGTCCAAACCAAAAATTAAATTATTGAGATTCGCTACGCCAGCATTTATGGAAAAAGCGTAATTGGAAGAATAACCTAACTTATTGTATGTTTTTTTTTCATTTTTAGTATCTAAAAAAAACACATATTTGGAAGGGTTTTTACAATGTACAAATTATTTATTTTGTATAAATATGTTTTTATTCATTAATAGCAAGTACGCCACCCGATGGTAGGTGTTACCGTCCGTCCGTAGACATTGGCTTTACGAAAAATAAATGATTTCTAACAACTGTCAATGCATTGCTAAACCTATATATCTATACACGTACAAAAACTAGTAGCCCACGACCATGCCTGCTTACATGCTATAAGTGCGATGAAACTGTAACTGTCCTTCTATAGATATTGTCAAAAAACAAACATACCCCGGATTAGTCATCGATGACAAGTTTAACTGGAGCCATCACATTGAAAGGATTGGCGATAAACTAAGGTAATTTCTTGCGAATATCGCAATCCTTAAAAATCGAATCCCTTTCAAAGTCAAGATTATGCTTTATTACGCACTGGCTGACTCTTATATACAGTATGGTCTTAGCAGTTATGGTCTTACGTACAAGACGTATCTTGATACTATTTATAAATTACAAGTTAAAATTCTTAAAACATTAGTATCACCTAACATAAAAAACCAGTTTTATGACAATGAAAACGGTCTCTTTAAACACTGTAAAGTTTTACCAGTACATTCACGTGTAAATTTTTTATTATTAAAAGAACAATTTATATCTCAATAAATCTTTCAGAAATGTTATCTAACATACTGTAGGCACTCGTGCCATTTCTGCGAATCGGATTCACACTCAGCGTGCAAACAATATGTATGGCAAGCGGACTACCGAGTATATTGTTCCCAGACTAATTAACAAACTACCTTCAGATCTATGTTATAATATTTCAAAAAAAACATTAGGCATAAACTGAAGCAATATTTTTTAGATTTACTTAAAGTGTGTATGTACGTATTTAGATCTGTAGTATAGCGATAGTATTTAAATGTATAAATTTGTAGTGTAGACTATTGATGGCACACGTATAAACCTTAGTGGTTTTTTAGCTGCTATCATTATATTAAATATTGTACAGTTATTTTAAATGGATAAATAAATTTAAAAAAAAATATAATGTGATCTATTCTACTTGTGGAATATAAATGCTAACATTTCAAGAAAAAACAGAAAATACTTAATAAAATATATTTTTCCAAAATAACAAAATAAACAATTATTTAAATAAACGAAGACTTAAAATATTTTAAATAAATACAATTAATTAACAAATTCCTTTATACATTTTCGCTATCTCTTCAAAAACTTCCTTTTCACAAGGGAAGAAGTATTCTTTTTCAACTCCTTAAAAACCTTCTTTATACGCCACTTTCGTTTCTCGGTTAAGGAATCTTGAATTACTGGGTCTACCACTTCTATGGAAGAGTCGTTGAAATTATCCTCACTGTCACTCGTGGCGTTGCAATCAGAAATAGACTCTGTGCTCATAGAATTTAAACTTATCGAATCTAAGTTGTTTGTAGAGGCCATTTTTGATATTGAAATATTAGAAAAGGAATCATGGCGGTCCATATAGTTATCGACTTTTCCGCGAGATCTTTTCACTGCCTTTAAAAACTCCTCGGAAGAAAACGTCGTGGTGGGAATATCTATTACAGCTGGGAGGCATTGCGTTGACTCTTGGTTGGTGTCCAGATCGACAGGAGTTCCCCACTTGCGGTCCAGGGCACGAAATGCGAAAGACAGATGTAAATGAAGATCCATGGCTTGTGATAGTTTTCGTATCGAAGTCAAACTCAGTAATGATAACTTTGTTCAAAACGTATGGTATAAATACGCCGATCCCCTCCACCTTTCTAGTAATTAAGAAATTGTGCAATTAGTTATTCGGAATATGTACCTAATTAGTGAAATGATAATGGTAAGTATGCTCTTAAGTTAAAGGGTTACCATTAAAGGGTTGGATTATTGTAATCGGTAATTATCAAATTACCTTTAACGTTTTAGAGATACTAATTAATTCACTTAATGATTTCTTGAATATATTTAGTACAACTTATTATTAGCAGCAATACTATATGTATTACTAGCATACACTATATTTTACCAATGATTGTGAGCGCTTTTGATACGATATGACACACTTCCTTTTAAAAGTATTTATTAGGCAACGAGGCAATGTAGTATTTGTTTAAAGTAAATATAATAAATTCGACGCGATATTGAACTTTATAACTATTTAAGAGTTAGTACGAATCGGTTAACTCTTGCAACTGAGATCTTAACCAAATACACGTAACCAATTGCACTGATATTTTGCACAGACTGATGGCAGAGTGCTGGCGACGATAAAATCTAAAATACCAAATTTTATTCGTTTCCTTATAACGTATATTAATTATATATATTTTGTCAATTGTATTTAAGAATGTCACATATTCTGTCTCTTTTAGGTACCTCGGTACCTATCTTTTGTTTTGTCGAAATATACCTAACGACCAACAGACATTTATATTGCTCATACTGTACTTTAATAACGTAAAATATATCGGTATATGCTACATGTTTCCGAAGAACTCTTCTACCATAAGCTTTGGAGAAGCATAGTAAAATCTTTCAAGGCTCAAACTTTCTCCTCAAAAGAATAGGAGCTCTTTGTCCAGGAATCCGAAAAAAGTCGTCTAGTATATATGTATGTATAGGTAACATTTTCGTCGCCTAATTATGCATACTAATATACTCCGCGGTTATTGTATGCGTCACACAATACATTGCGTATATTTACAAGAATATATTTATGTTTGCCTTTACGTAGCTATTCGTATAAAATTGTAACGGAAACGTGTCTGTGCATACATTATATCGTGAGCGTAATAATTGTTTTCACAATGATTCATTAATAATGAATAGATTTAAATATGTAACTGTCTATTATACATATACATTATATATGTAACTGTCTATTATACTACTGCTAGTACTTAGTGGGCCGCACTAACTTCAAGTAACGATATAGTAATCAATTAAGAGATGATTTCAAAAGATCTTACAAATATTACTCCAATAGATTTGCTTACGAGATAAATAAAGCTTTCCAATTCGAGCGCCGCTCCAACCGCGGCTTCTCTATCTTGTATACCTAGCTAGACCACATGGAAGCTGGGATTTTCGTATATCAGACTCAGACGGATGTCGGTGAAGCATTCGTTAAAATATGCAATTTCTTTTCGTTGTATCTTAATAGTCAATTATTACTGGTATTTATTTAAAGAGATAATAAAACGTCATGCTGCGGACCGTGACATCTTACAATATACCTTTTGACAGTCATCGATTCTACTTTTATAAGAAGTGGACAGTGACATTAGGTACAACCTACACACGTACCTTTAAAGTCAATATATTGACGTAATATAGAAGCATTACACTTGTCAAAAATTAGCCATAATAAACCCTAAAACAATTCATGTTTACTAATAATTTAAAAATTGTAAATAAAACCTCGAAAAGAACGAAAGATCTTTTTTAATGCCACACACTAAACAAAGATGACAATTTTACAGCTGAGTCGACACAGCACTTCTTTTCATAGTTGGTTTACCTCGAAGAGAAAGAAGTTTAATTTTAAAATTGTTTAAATAAAAGTGATAATTATAACTTAACATTTCATATAATATATAAACTCAAACGTGCTACATATGTTGGTTTATAAGTTGTTATACCTACTATATATTTCATTTACTTCGATTATCTTTGTAAAACTAATTTGTAAAATTTGTCGATGTGTTATGGTTTAAGTACCTGGGTAACTGAACTTCGTTTTAATTTTATCTCCATTTTGGAAAGAACCCTCTAGCGTATAGAAACGGTAAGAAATTTGCGTGGTTGCTTTTTTTAATATTAATCAGATTTACGACGTGGTTAGAATCCACAATTATTAATTCTGATTGATTATTTAAACGACTTTGAATTTCCATATCTTATGATACAAAATAACATCAATGAAAAACCAAAATGACAACCAAAATGAAATATAGGTCTAGCGTACAAATTAGATCCAATATTGTATGCTAACGGTTTTAAAGGTAAGTTATTTCAACTTCGACGTTTACTTGTTAACATCAATGCTCTCAATTTCGTGTACTTTGCTAACTTGAACTCGTTAAAGGAATAATATCAATTGTTGTCGACTTTTTAACAAAACTGTACACTTGTATTGATTATAAACAGTAGCTGAACGTGCGAAATACTTCAGAGCGTAAGGGTACTGAACGAATACATGATTAATTTTACATGTTTTTTTTTTTATATAAAGAAGACAATCACATTTGAATATGGTCAATGTTTTTCTTTATCCGTCTGCTTTTAAATATTTTTAACAGCCATTTTGTTTGTGAAGCATTTCTATTAAATATAACATTTATAAATGCGTTATATATTAATAATTCATAAATAAACATGAACGTTTGTTTTTAATGATTTTTTGGAATTCAAGTGACACACTAATTACTTTTATTTAAAACAAATTAACAGATGAGAAATACAAGAATATAAACTAATTAATCTAATAAATCTATTAATTAGTTTAATTTAGAACATTAAATGGGTTACAAAAACAAAACTCGTTATATAATTATAATGTAAACTTATAAATTATATTTATATTATTATAAAATAATAGCGCAGAGCAGGTAAATCTAGCAGAGATGAGGTATTCCATCAAATAAATCAATAACAATATATGAAAGTTAAATATAAGCATTTCTGACGCGAAGTTTACTTACACCAACATAAAATTGTCACGTTCACCAAACAGCACGCGCTCTTTATTAGAGTATTTTTTGTTATAAAAAGAAAACAAATTTCCCTTTTAAAAAAGCTAAGGCAATGTAACAATTCAAATGTTTATCTTAAGCTTGTTATCTCACAGGAGTTTGCCAATTAACTTTGCGATATAAAAGAACTGTTGTGAATCTTTGTTTTGGTTTGTTTTAACGTCAATGTGGCGTGAACGCAAGCAAGCCTCATTGTTTGAAAGCTAGCTAAATGAGTTTCTTAAAAACGAACACATCATACAGCAAACGATTAAAAAATACTTATCTGATTTATTTGCTCAATCTTAAAAAAATATATAATAAATATAATTGTTAATAATCGAAATTTGTATATATAATAATATCAGTTTTTATCAGGTGACATCCTGTCACTACTTTGGATATATTTGTTTCAAATATTTTTAACATTGACGTAAAATAATTATACTTATCACATGTCACATGAACATAGTTGCCCTTTAATCTTTCGTTCTATCTCTAGTAGCGATTAAATGGATTTCTTAAGAGTTTAAGAGTAAATGAAACCAAAATAAATTTCACATAGCTGTAACTTTTTATCTTGAAAAATAATTACGGTTGCAAATACATTTATTATTATTTTCTTTAATCTCACAACTTGTACCGCTATCGTCTAGTTAAAATCTCCGACAAGCAAGACGAACGTAAAAGTTGAAAGCTCAAAAACTTGTCTCGACCGCGAAGTTTTAATGAACTGTCGCGTCAAGTAACGGCTGCCTTTATACATCTAAGATTAAAATCACTTAACTATTTATAAACTACATTCTTTGCTTTTAACGCTTACTGGAACAAAATAATTCCATTTCGACGAAAATATGAAAATTTTCATCTCGTTAAAAACAATAATTACTTGCTTTAAAGCAATAGATATTTAGGGCTGTTTGAAATTCTGTCCGAAGATTGCATTTATTATTCAAGATTTGTTTCCGACGTCTAATTCTTGTTAAAGTAGGAATAGGTTGATATAAAAAAAATTGAAGTTTCTAAAAACCAAGGTTTTACTTATAACCTATACTTAAACGAATAATGTTACTATATACTAGTTTGTCTTGTCACCAGGAAACGTATATTTTTTACGCATTAATGCGAAAAAGGTGTGCATCCTTAGTTCACAGGGTGTGGGCCAGCTACAACAAAATTCTAATCGTGATTGCTAACAGGCTAGACTGTATATTTATAAACTGCTGTTGTAAAATTTCAGCTGGACCAGTAAATTATGTATGGAGTAGATAGTAACTTTTTTTTTAAATTTGTTATATGAGTCTTGTTACCTAAATAAATACATTATTATTATTATTAAATAATAATAACGTTTATATATGTAGAACTAGTTAAACAATCTGTCGAAGGTTTGACTTAATTATAATAACATGTGAATTTAAATAAAAGCTTGTAAAAACCAAATCCTATCAAATATATTGTTAAGACACCAACCTTAATTACATATTAATTATATACTTAAAGAACAAGCATTATATAAGAGTATTATTGCATTATATTATCAATAAAATATTTTCTTATAACATCGTAACAAATAGCTGCCATGCATAACAATACTACGACGTAGAGCCTCTACGAGATCCGTAGCCGTGCTACGATCACATTAAATACGTACTACGTCTTTGATATTTCAGTATATAAAATTGCATTGCATCGAGTCATGAATGCTACATTATTCACAAAAGACGTCTACAAATTTTAGTATCGGAGTATTTTAAAATATAACGAAACTATTCCGAGACATGATTTAAATTATTTAATACAAATGAAATTGTATTTTTATGATGGAAACGAAAGAATTGAATAACGTAATAACTTTCATGACATTTCATTATAATGATATGTATTTTGTAAATAGGATTTGTTGAAATTTCATACAATGGCCCGTAATCTATTGATATTAATAAATGAGGTAAGTTATTTATTACATAAAACTTATACCAGAAGTTTTAATTTAAGACTATTGATGTGAAAAGCTTGAATTTCATGTTCTATTATTGCAAACTTGTGATGTAAGCAGATGTTTAAAAATAGCATCATTATAAAAAGCCCAATATTGTTCGAAAATTTCAAATTAACGTATTTCTTCTCGAGTATGGATTACGTTATAAGCTTTGATACGAAACGCCACGTAAGACTTGAAATATATGCCTTCTGAGAATATTTTATTAAATTACGACTCTTTTTCTACATACATTCCCTTGAAATACAATCCGGTGATTCAGTTTGATTACGACGATGACGTTATTGAAAATTATTTTCATACATATATATTCTCACGTCGTCTCATTTTGAAGTTTTAGTATTCATAATTATAAAAGTTTGTTAATCAACGTCTATTTGTGAGTAGATTTCGATTTGAGTCACATTTTGTGAGATTTTTTTTTATTAATACGAAAAAAATAATTCAATACGATAATCATATAATACACTTCAAAGATTTCAATTATGAAGTATAAAGGTTCTTTGAGTACGAAGTACAAAAGCGATCTGATAACTCCGAAAATTATGAGATTATATTTAAAATGTAATTTGATATGTCTAATACACGTTTATATAGATAGATATAAGATAGATATAACATCTTCTATAGTCAGATAAAAACAAAACGACCATTAAAGTAATATATATATCTCTTATCTGTCTGTATCTATCCGATACATTGTGCAAGCTCGTCTGGGTAGGTACCACCCACTCATCAGACATTCTGCCACAAAACAGCAGTACTTGGTATTGTTGTGTTCCGGTTTGAAGGGTGAGTGAGCCAGTGTAATTACAGGCACAAGGGACATAAGATCGTAGTTCCCAAGGTTGGTGGCGCATTGGCGATTTAAGTGATGGGCAACATTTCTTACAATGCCAATGTCTAAGGGCGTTGGTGACCACTTACCATCAGGTGGCCCATATGCTCGTCCACCTTCCTATTCTATAAAAAAAAAGGCAATTAGGGTCCAACGTCGCTGGGTTTATAAAATACTGCAGTGAAATTTATAAAAATAAATCATCAGTAAATTATATATTAGCTTATAAAAACATAAATCTTTAAAACAGACATTTGTTAAAGTGCCACGACAAATAGTAATGTTCAAATCCATAATGTTTTCTAGTGTTTGTATGACCGAAGGACTGCGCAGGACATATTATATTGCACAAGTCACTAGTATTGTGCAAACACTCTATGTGAGTGGCGCACTCTGTATGGAACGGCTATTCGATATGAAAGAAGATAAATCACTCGCAGGACCAACGGTATTGTTTCATGTAATATTTTTTTATTAAAACATTATTTAATACAAAATTAAAAGGATATATAACAAACATTAGACTTTTTTTAAGACACAACCACCCCGCAGTGTAGCAGAGTGGGAAAGTTATCTCAAACAGATAACTCTATTCGTTTTTAAATATAAGATGTCACTTAGAATAAGCATAATATTGTTACTCCGACCATAATTAGCGAATGAAAAACAAAACAGCAGACGTTTAAATGAGGTAGATGTATAAAAATTCCAGTGAATCCTTTTTATCTTAATGAAACGGCAGGCGACTCGATTTCGCGAAGGCGTGGAAGAGAAAAGGGAAATTAGAAAATGGTATTTTTGCGTCTCTCTGTAAACAGAGGCCAGATTGAGTGACATAATTGAGATTTCGCCGAAGACATTCGGACGTGACACAGACTATTGCTTTCGGTTTAATCAAAGATTTTCTTTTTATTAAAAATAATAATGTGAAGTTCGAATACTCAATCAAATCAATAGAAGCTAAACAGTTTGAGAGCTGAAGCTTTTCTACGACCTTGTCGCGTTTGATATATATATATATATATGTTTCTGTTGCCTAGACTAATATTTGTTTGTTTTGTCTCTGCGTTTGAGTTTTATAAATAACAAGTTTCCACCCGTGGCTTTGGCCATGTATGAGGGGAGAGAGGACCCAGCGTGTATGCAAAATTTCATATAAAGTTGAGAAGTAAAAGTGTAACAAAAAAACTTACTGTCGCATAATATTATTTATGATTTAGTACAGAGTTATTTCATTCGGAACGTTAAAAATACTTAATTTATTTTTTTATAATAGACAAAATACTGATTCAAAATAACAAGATTTGTTTAAAAAATAATAGTGCATAGCAATATTTGCTTTTTAACAGAGTTAAAGTTATCCAGCTCGTAGACCGATTTTAATTTTTTTTTGAGGAGAAGGTTTGGAGCTTATACCATCACGCTGCTACAATGCAGGTTGGTGGAATACACATGTAGCAGAATTTTATTGAAATTAGGCAGACGCAGGTTTCCTCGGGATGTTTTCTTTCACCGTCAAGCAAGAGATAAATTATAAACACAAATTAAGCACATGAAAATTCATTTGTGCTTGCCCGGATTTGAACCCACGATCATCGGTTAAGATTCACGCGTTCTAACCGCTAGGCCAACCTGGCTCTTACAGTCTGTAAGAATCGAAGGTATTAATTAGGTGCCCTAATTAAACTGGAGAGCAAAATCCACATCTAAGTGCGGAAAAGTACGGTACTCTCCTGTTTCTTTTAAATGGCGCCGTCTCATTTAACCACCGCGTTTAGAAGGTCTAACTATGACTAATTAAGTTTATTACGTACTCTTTTTTCCACGAACAATTGGAAAGGAACCATATATATAGACCTTATATAGGTTTGTAGTGAATAAAAGTATTTGAATTCATTCGATAGAAGAATAACCCAGCATTGTTTTACTAACCACATCCTAAACAGTATTTATACGTATAGCGGTTACAGTTTATACGAAGAAAAATTAATCTAATTAAAAACCAGTTACAACAATTGAAGTATGAAAAAAATAAATTGTTTTTACTTTGTAAGATCCATATAGATAGATAATAATAATTAGTTGACATATTCGCTTGTATTCGTCAGTATGTATCACAAATAAAAAGGCCATTTAATAAACATGTTACAAAAAAATAAATAACTTAAAGTAATATATTAAAAGAATGAAAATAATAATTCTGTAGTTCTTGGTTTACCGTTATACTTCAGTGTTTAGAAGTAAGTTAAAAGGGTTCCAATATGTGAAACACGATACGTCGAAGTACTTCAATATGAACCCCTTCACCGGTATATGATTGACTTGAATGTGACAACACTTGAAAGGCTGTATCGAGAGTATTGCTGTTTCATAATACAAGCGGAGCACTATTCTGGTTTCGGACGTAACAATATTAAACAGAATTAAAAATTGAAAAGAAGATCGGACGCGAAGGGCAAGATGAATGATATGGATTTACTTTCGATATAATATTGCATAGGAGAATAACTGGACAAAGTAAAAGATATTTTCAAATGTGACTCGACATATCTTACAGCCGACATATAACCTCCGCCGTCATTTTACGCACAGTCTATATGTAAGGTATATTCAACGCGTGCGGTTCACGGGAAACACGTGAAAAGACGTGAAAAGTTTATTACATGTATGCAAAATATAAATAATTTATTTTATAATAACTGTTTTTACTAACGAATACTTTACTTAAATGCGATCAAAGCGTTTTATACCCTAATAGATTAATAACTAAAAATTAAATACCTACTGATAATTATGATAAGTACAGCTACTTCTGATAGCAGCGTATGAATACGCTGCAGCGAACATTTATTTTACCTTTTAAGATACTGTATTTCGCGCCATCAGTTTCCCTGGATCTGTTATGCTTTTACCAACGGTTGACACGGAAGTGCCTCTATCGACGATTTCCTCTGAGACTTCGTTAACATATTGACAAGATCTTTTAAAATACAGGAAGTATATAAAAGTGGTAAATAAACAATACACAATTCAATCAGTGAATCACTACAATTTATAATACAACGAAAATTTTATTAAATATCATAAATAAGTTTAAAAAATAATATAATGAATTAATGTAATTTAATGAATTAAGGCACGAGAGAAATCTTAGACCTCGAAGATGGCGGTGCATTGAGTGTGGTTACATTTATCATATGTCTTTCAAAAAAATATAAAACAAACTTTATATATATTTATGCTCCATAAAACTACACACATGCAATCAGTCGCAGGCTGTATAACGTTGAACACAAAATTGGTCTGTAAACGGATACTGTTATTGAGGTTCGAGCCCATGTAGTTCACCCGACGACTGGCAGTCATTACTTCAGTTCGTTAAGCGAGTTTATTGCATAAATTGAGGGAGTGAGATGCAGTTAACGAATCGTAAACAAAATTCATTCTACTTCAGCGATATTTTCTTCAAATCCAATAATGGTACCAAATTTATTTATATTACAAATGATCTTTTAGGAATATAACGATAATATTTTAAAAAATATTTTCGTTTTAAAGTTACTATAAATTTTCAAAACTGTTTCTCAGCTTCAAACTCACCTAATGCATTGGTCATTTCGAACTCTGTAGGGTGCATTAACTTCCCGAAGTTTTAGAAGCCACAGAGAACATGACTAAAAGGACTGCTACGTAGAAATATTTCCGGTATAAAATATATAAAAAAGTATATAGATAGCCTGTCAATACTCTCATAAAGTTTTGAAGAGAGTTAGAACTTATTATTACACGACACTGCTCCACTGTGTTGGATGTAATTGTGGTAGACTTTCATTCGAGATGAAGCAAACACAAGATAAATTGAAAACACTTGAAAATTCAGAGGTGCTTGCCCGGGTTTAAATTCAAAATCGTCAGTTAGGATTTGTATGTTTTAACTTCTGGGCTACTTTGGCTGTAAGGAAGTTATGTATAAATATCATAGAATTAACTTCATTTGAAATAAATAGTTAACTGCTCGAATAGAGGATTCTAGAAAATTTATTTTCATGTCAGCTAACGCTCGTTTTTCACTGATGGTAGACGACACGATTTTAGAAAAGATACAAGTGGGAAGTGATTAAGTTTTATTCACAAAACAAATGCAAGATAACGGAGTAAGGACGCCGGTAGTTACGTGAACGACACATGCTCTGAAGTGGCGCCCGAAGTGGGATGCTGTGACCTTTTCCTAAGACCTTGTGCTATATATTTGAAGATGTGTTTACGTGTACGTGCGGAAAACATCATTAGAATTTGTAATTGTTACGTTGTTTTTAAAAGCATTGTCTCATAATATATCATAAGAGGATTATGTATACTGCTATGTCATTACATAACTGGAACATCGTGTGAGATATGTGAACGTTAAAGTACAAATTTATGTTAACCTCCTTCGTAATAAATGTTTTATGTTTAATGTATTAAGAATATTAAACGGTACATGGATGGTAAACTATTAACCCGAAGAATTTCAATAAAAAACGTATCCATAATCTTAATCACGATTTCAAATTCAGTAAACTAGTCCTGAAATTTTTAGTTATAAATTATTAACAATTCAAAACTGAAGACGATAAGAAAAGGCTTGCAATTGTTGCAACAAAAATTCTCATTTTTTAACGTCAATACACAGTAGAGCTTGCCAACAGCCTTTTTCAGTTCATATAAAAAAATACTTTCATTTGCTATGCGAATGGGGACGAAACAACAGATATTGTCACGTGGAGTGAGATCCGAACGCGTCCGCCTGTTAACCACGATAGCGCGACATTTACATACGGACAGCTGTTTATTTACCGTTGTGTGAAAACACGACGTAATTAACAGGACAACACGTTATGGTATTGTTTATCTTACATATAACGACTTTAAAATAAACCTAACTAAATGAATACTATATGTATATACATATATACATATTATATATATATGTCGAGTGCTAACTAACATCTAGCTCGGGAATCGTGGGATTTGATCTGAACGGAAAAACTCAATCACTAGAATTTTCCGCGCTTTTATTAATGTAGACTTCGGAAATGAACAGTTGTTTTACTATCCCATGGGAGGCCTTGCATTTTCCCAATACTTTCATTTGATAAATGCAAGGCTTACATATACATATATTGTTTTTAATTATGTAAATGGATAATTTCTTTAAGTCCGTCATGGTTTTTATTCAATAGAGAAACAATCACTAGAGTGAATTAATTTTAAATAAAGATATATAATGAAAATCATTTTAAAATATTTATGAAGTTATGAAAATGATGCAGAACTCGTTACCAGCGACGGTTGTTTGAATAATGCATTTGCAGTTATCTTTCGATTGAGAATCACACGTGGAAATAATACATTTCCCCTATGTCGATATCGTCGGTTAGCGGCGCGCGGCTGGTGATTGGTTGCATGTACATGTTGCAGCTTATATATTCGCTTGCATTTTTTTATTTTATAGTCGAAACACCGAGGAGCGAATACAAAACTATTTTGGACTAAACTGCTTGGAAAATCGAGGCAAGTTAGTGTGTACGTTGGTCTTCTATAGGTCTTCTGAGAGTGCGATGGATATAAGTGGAAACTTTGTTGGCTTAAGTGAAATTTATTTTGTTACTAAATTTTATGTATTATATTATGCTGTATGTTTCCCAAAAAAAAAAAAAATTAAAAAAAAATTACCAGTTTAATCTCCGAAGACTTGTATGACCGTATTCGTTTATTTATGTTATATCGTTCCGTTTCGTTACTTGCGAATTTTAATACATTATCTACTTCTATTCATATATATTCATACCTAGTATTTATTTATTTATTTATTTATTTATTTATTTGGGAAACAAACAATTATGATTACACTTAATAGTAAAAAAAACAAATATAAGAAAAACATAAATCAATCAAGTTTCCACTAAAAATTAATACAAATAAATGACATATTATATTAAGAATAAAAACAAAAACAGAAAGCATAAGATGCAAGTGAAACTTCTATAATTTAAATATATGACGTAAACTAAATTTAAATTTACTAATTTTTGAGTTAAATATATCTAATTCTGTACAATGTTTGTTATAACTTTTACATGCACGTAACAAGAACATATTCTTTGAATAGTCACAGTTACAAAGGGGTACAAAAAATAAAGTTTGGTTTCTCGAGTTAAGGCGAGGACATTTAAAAAGTATATTATTAAAGAGGCTCTTAGAATCAACAATGTTATGAACAATTTTGTATAAAAATATTTGGTCTCTTATACTTCTACGCATATTTAATGGAATGATACCCGAGATATTATTATTGTCAGTATTATCAGAAAAGCCACTTCTAAATCGCAAATGTTTCAAAAATTTTGACTGAATTTTTTCTATTTTGTTTACATACGTTTTATAATAAGGGTTCCAAACTGTAGAGCAATATTCCAAGATAGATCTAACATAAGCATTGAAAAGTAGAATTAAGGTAAAGCTATTTTTAAATTCCTTAGTCAATCTAAGAATAAATCCCAGCATTTGATACGCTTTAGCTATTACATAATTCATATGATAGGTAAAAGTTAGCTTCTGGTCTAAGTAAACACCCAAATCTTTAATCTCGGAAACTCTAATCAGACAGGTATTCTGCAATTTATAATCAAATAATATTGGCCTCAGTTTCCTAGTAAATGTTAGAATGTTACATTTTTAAATTTAAGCGTAAGAGGTTTTTATCACAGTAATTATCTAAGCTATTGAGATCATTTTGAAGTTTTAAACAATCTTGGGGCGACTTAATTATTTTGAAAATTTTCATGTCATCCGCATAAAGTAATATGTTACAATTATGAATAGATCGACTAATGTCGTTAATAAAAATATTAAATAATAATGGCCCGAGATGAGAACCCTGAGGAACACCAGAGGTAACGGGCACAAACGATGAACAAAAACCTTTAATAGAAACAGCTTGGCTACGATCCCTCAAATAAGATTCGAGCCAACGAAGCAAGTCACCGTGAATACCAACGGCAGCAAGTTTTTTTACCAACAGAGAATGAGAGATCTTATCAAAGGCTTTTGAATTAATGTACACAACATCCACCTGACCACCGCTATCCATCACTGCTGCGAGTTGATGAGTAAACTCACAAAGATTCGTTTCAGTAGATCTACCATTGACGAATCCGTGTTGCTGGTCGATGATCAGCGGCCTTAGAACGAAATATAACTGATCATATATAATTTTTTCAAATAATTTAGCTATAGTATTTAGTTTAGATATAGGTCGATAATTTTGAATGTAATGCTTATCTCCGGTCTTATAAATGGGTACAACAAATGATTGTTTCCATGCTTTGGGTATTATACCTGTATTATTCTTAAGAACATATATTTATTTTTCGTCTTTGTATTGGCTGCCATGGATGCCGCATCGTGGAGTAACATTAAATTAAGCAACCTTCGATACCAGTCAGACCGAAATGTATTCAATTCGATTATGTTACGTTCTTCACATTGAATTTATTCGCTCGTGTCACTGAAGCGAGGCTCTATTATGTACAGGACATACCCTGTTCATTATTATCATGTCGTTGTAAAATTCTAAATGTAGCTGAGTGGACGATGACACGGATCGAAGCAAAACGTGTTTGAATGAAAAGCAAACAACGAACTTGGTTTAATACGAAATAGTTATTTGATAACTGCAAGGGAAATAGCTTTATTTGCATAATTTAACAATTGAAAACGGCGAAGTGGATATTGAAACAGAATTTTCGAGACTACATTATTACCGAACAACATATTATGTAATCGGATTTATTTTTAATACATAATATATTTAGATATTATAATGTAATATGTTAAAAGTGAAACAGATTAAGTTTAATTGGTGTAGGCCTTTGTGCAAGCCGGTCTGGGTAAGTCTTCTCACATATTCTATTGCCAAAAAGCAATACTTAGTATTGTTGTGTTCTAAGCTGAGTAAGCCAGTGTACATGTGACATAACATCTTAGTTCCGTATGTTGGGTGCACATTGGCAATGCAAGGAATGGTTAATATTTACATTACATTAAATTAATGTATCGAAACACATTTGCAACGCATCAAACGACACTTCATTTATCAAAGTCAGCTCGCTATCTGTCGGACAGACTCGCAATCGTAACACCATTAACATCGAAACATTCCAAAATCGCCTGTTTACATGAAATTTAAATAAATAGTTTACGATACAATTACGTTGCTACTATTTCAATTTATTGGCATAATTAAAATGTAATTCAGATTGCGAACTTATTTAATATCAGAACAATACTATATATGCGACAGTAACTCTGTTATCTTATTGTTACTATCTCGAAAAAGCTGAGCCGATTGTAATGAAGTTTTACATAGATCTGTCGTAACAACTACATAGATTATAACATATACATATAAAGAACGGGAAAATATGAGATCTGAGGAAAATTTTTTTGACATGAGCAGAGTCGCTGGTAACAGCTGGTTAAATATAATTAATTTACTTATCTTGATTCGCAGTAATCAAATAAACGCTTTGATATGTTTGCAATGGATCCTTAACATACATTATTAGTGAGAATATTGATTGCTTCAAGTCTTGCCGAAGGCACCTACCCGCGACTAAAGTGGATTTGTTTTTTCTAAAGTGAATTGTTTGTTATTCAAAAGAGATAAATAAGCAACTCTATAAGCATTGAAATAATAACAAACGGAGTGCACACAAAAATACATGTTCCGTTGAGAGTAAATTTTGATAAAATAATGTTCGTTTCGAATAAAACAACACTCTATACAAACGTATAGACAACATAAAGTAAAAATTTATATACAAATACTATTTAAAATTCAATAATTTATTTAATCTATATAGTCTTATCAGCATCAAGCGTATGTATGTCCAAATTTAAGTTCAATCGATTGAGTGGAACTGGTTGTAAATTACGTAACTATAATAATAGATCACAAAAAAATTAAGTTAAAAAAGCTTCTATAGAATAAAATAACAGTCTATAAAGGACCCACTGCTGGGCAAAATACTACTCTCCTATAAGGAAAGGGGCTACGAGCTCATTCCACCACGCTGCTCTATCGCGTGTTGGTAAGCACATATATGTTTATCATCAGACAAAGGCACAACTAAACTATTATTATTATATTATATACATGAAAACTCACATGATCTATAAGATCAATTGTTTCATTACGATTAATGTTATATTTAATATAAATTATAGTTATATTTATTGTACGAAGTGAAATTAATTTAAATAAACCGCATACGATTTATGTACGTACATATATCGAATAGAATATTTCATATGTAAATTGTCTAAGACATTGACGAAGAAGCAGATTAAACCGCGCTGCACATAATAATATTCGACTCGGTTGCAACGTTTGCGACCCCGCAATTATTTGCCAAGACTTCCATTTGTTTTTGTCTACACAAGAGAGCACTAAGGGCGTTCACAAACTCACGACTGTGAATAATTATACAACCGCACTATTTAGTAATTTAAAAAAAAATCGCCTAATCTTTATCTACATTGATTGATTCGCTACGTAGCTATCTATACATATAATAAAAAATGTAACTGATCACTGTCTGTACATTGGAGATATTTAAGTACAACTATTACCGGGGTCTTTATCTTAAAATTTAGTGTTATTGTTATATTTCAATCGGTTCATAAATAGTAAAGTTATGTCAATTTAAAGAATCCCGTCGAACATTTATTCGATAAAAATGCTATAAAATAACTGTTCAGTTAAATTGGCTGAAATTCGTTTGCAGTCACAATCTTTGTCTTAAAAATTAAGATCAAAATAAAAAATTAAATAACTATGTTTGATCACAATCATACTCGATGGTAAATACTGATGTGCAAGTGCAGGTTGAAACTTCTCGAAGTTGGTGGTAGGTCTTTATGCAAGTCCATCTGGGTAGTTACCACCAAGTCAACAGATATTCTTCCGCAAACAGCAATACTTAGTATTGTTGTATTGAAGGGTGAGTGAGACAGTGTATACGATCACATAATCTATCACGAATAGATCTGTAATTCTCTAGATTATTCAACAATAACTTAGTAAGACAGTCTTTAGTATGTAGTATTCCTATATCGCTACCAAGACCGCTCGTCTCCATTAGTCGTAGTAAAACCAACACTGACTATCAGTCAGTGCCTCAGTCTGCGCCTGCAACAGACGAAGTTGTTAGAATGTATTTACTTTTAAGCCCAGGCCAAGCGCCAGTTCATTACCGTTTATGATATTAATGTGTCTTATTAAAATATTCATATACCAAGTGCACATAAGTACATCTGATTTTAGTGAAATTGCTCTAATTCATAAAAGTTTCACTCATACATGAAGTAAAAACTTTGCACTTTAATCTGGTCGCCTCAAAAAGTTTCACTTGATTAAAAAACTCTTAAAAATAACAACGAATCATCATTAATATATAAACCTTCGAATTACATAGTAATATTTTTGCAAAAAATATGTTAATTCAATTTTGAGTGGCCCGAGTTCTGAATAATTTTAAGTGTGCCTAGTGGGAGATTTTTTATTTGTTCGATAGTGTATATATATATAAATATATATATATATATAATGTAAAAAAAAAACTCTAAATGAGCGAACTGCTGCAGCTGTATAGCATTTGAATATATTAATTGGTATGCAAATTAGAAGAAGTCGCAATTCTACGCTACGTACTCAGTATTCTAACAAGCAATATTTTTAGTTGTGATCATGTTAAATTTCGAAAATATACATAAGAAACCATAAAGAATAAAAAATATTTATTACTGTTATTAATGTAATCGTCCATGGCGCAATGGTGTACGGGCCGCCTAGCGATGTAAGAATCGCAGGTTCGATTCTGCCCCCTTTGGGCTATTGTCGTACACACTTCTTATATAAGGTTTACGCTTAATGGGAACTTAATATTAGTAATTTCTTAAAAACGTAAATTGTTTTCTTTTTATTATAAAAATCAAAAATACTTCGACCTTTAACTGCGTCTTAAAATGGAAATAGGCGTTTATGTTAAGATAGTGGGAAGAAAAAAGAAACTTTTTTGTAAAACAAAAATAAACTTATATATACAAATACAATTCCGTGGAAGTTATTTTTAGATAAAGAAAACATTACGTTAAACTTCTTGACCTGGATGTGACGTCACATCCTAAAGCTGACCTTGACCTGCAAATGGTAAATGGTGGATGGCTTGTTAGCGGATTAGGGCTTGCCATCCTGACGACGATAGCACGTGACGACATATTCTGAGAACGATAATTCTCCCTTGAGTAATTTATGTTCATTGACAACTCATGTTTGAGACGTTGCAAAAATTTCCCGAGTTCGAATCCTAATTAGGGCCAATAATCATGTTTGTCACCTTTCATTCTCTGATCGTGTACATTAGATTGGAATTCATTAGGTGTTGTATGTACGTTCTGGCTTTCTCTTTGGCAACGAACACCAGTTAGATTAGAGTAGAGTAGAGATTATAACGTGTTTGGTTATTTAAGAAATATACATACATATATATGTATTATATGAAGTCTAACGACACTGAGATATAAATATTAAATTATTTTCGAAAAGCAAACATTTCAAATTAGATTCGATAATACGTTAGTAAAAATATCTCGGTTTTAAATCTCAGCAAGGAATATTCTAGAATAAAACTTGTTACAAGCAACTTGTTTAGTATTCCCCTAACTGCGCGCCTAATGAATATATTCATTATCTTGATTGCCTCTCACTCACTGAATATACAGACAAATGAATAAATAAAAATATTATCACTCGTATATTTTCATTATGCATCGAATGTTTCGAGATTTAAATATTTGAGCGAACTGTTAATTCGATTGGTCGACGATTTAGACATATGACAACATACCATTGGGATCTGTTATATGGGCGGAGCCTAATGAAAATGGCCGACTTCATGAAGACACAGTTTTTTAAAAGAACGGTAGTAATTATAACTACACAGCTTTTAAAATCCGATAGGTATTAAGAAATAAAGCAAAAAATGTTAAAGTGGTTAGTTTGGTATTGATTCTGTCCGGATTTTTATTAGTCACAATCGGACGCAGCGTCTCCAGAGCTGGCGCGGATATAGCTTTGCCCTAACTTCTTTTTATGTCCGGCTACAATGTTGTCTTAGGGTTTAAAGTATGTTCGAATTTCAAGTAATGTTTTTAAAAACCTCGCCACCCTAACTCTGTTCTCAATAGGTTTCAATTACGGAAATTAATTATGTTAAATTTTGATTAAATCAACGGTTACGATAATTTTCCGCTAACACCATTTCACCAAACGTATCACAAAATTTAGTTTCATAATTACAATACTATAACAAAGATAATTACAAACACATCAACGCTGGCCTTTGTTAATATTATAAATTATTTTCTGGCACACAACATAATTTATTTACGACACGACCAATGAATCGCGACAACGGAATTTATTATTATGAATATACAATGGATACATGTTTCAATCAATATATCAACGGAAGTATTTTAAACATATATCATGCAATATTTATGACAAGAGCACAATATCCATTCGAAATACAATTTCAACGATATTTTGACTAACAAATAGTACTTTTTACTGATGGTATATTCTACCGCAAAACAGCAGTACTTGAGTACGTGAGTGAGCCAGTGTAATTACAGGCACAAGGGACATAACATCTTAGTTCCCAAGGTTAATGGCGCATTGGCGATGTAAGCGATGGTTAACATTTCTTACAATGCCAATGTCTATGGGCGTTGGTGACCACTTACTATCAGGTGGCCCATATGCTCGGCCACCAACCTATAGTATAAAAAAAGAAAAAAAACTTGATGTTAATTAATGGACATGATACGGTTAAACATTTTTTTTAAGTTTCATATTAGTATATTAGTACGATCGTTTAGCTGGAAGAGATTTTAAACCGAGTTGGAAGATTTTAGATTAAATAGCAGCTTTAGAAAAAAATTACCTTTCAGATAATGAATATAATTTGTAGGTACTAATTCTAATTTATTTTTGAAAGTACTATGACAGGTTTTGTTAACAATCTCAGCTTTGAGAGTCGACACAAATTGCATTTCCCAAGGAACGAAACCGCTAAAATTATGCTAGACTCCGTCCGACGTCAATTTGAATAATGTCGACCAATTCCTGTCTATGGTTCGGAATGGAATTAATTTAAACACGCGTACTTAAGCGCTACCCTTGTTGTTAAATATTGTGATAAGGGTGCGGACTTCGTGTTAAGTATTACCGATTACTTGCAACAGATTTAATATTCCTGTTTATTCTTATATCATTTACATAAAAGATACATTTACTTTTAAATAAGAGTAAATGTTTAAAATTAACTTGATGGTTTTTTATATCATTTATATCGATAATTATTTGGTCTTTCGATTAAACTATTGACATTTTAAAACGATGACTTAGTAAACGTGTAACGCTTACAGAAATAAAACTATAAAAATCTATGTTTGTTAAAAGTACTCATATCTAATTTTGTATGTCTGTATCTTGATATACATCAAACATATTATACAGAGGGTCGTTTAACATTCAAAATAAGTTATCAAGTGACACAAAATAGTTCATATTCGAAGAACCCATCTCATTTGTCAAAATTGTTAACATACTTACGTATGTATACGTAGTAATGATCCGCTACCCTCGAGAGATTTGTAGTCGGATAATATAATTAATATCGTAGCGTACATTAATTAATAAGTAACTTTAATTAATTTCTCAAAAGCGAAAAAGACGTGTTACAAAAGTTTATTACATTTTATTATCCTATGTAAATATGTTATTTAACTTTATACTCTCTCGTGAAACGTAACTACCCACGTCTAGACGTCTCGGTTACGTTTAAAATATTTAGCTTTCAATTTTCTTTGGTTCTTTTTCTTGGTATCAGGGAATTAGAATTTTAAACAGTAATTAAAAATCAACGTTGCGAACAATGCCGTTATTAAACTAAAGTGGAGATATTAAAAACTGATTTTGGATATTTACCTATACTAGCTAGTAGTAAGGTTCAAACCCTGTCGAAATTTTCGGCGGCAACTTGAAAAGTTGGATGTGTGTACACTTATAATTGGTCCTGCGCCTGAACACTCTGTTATTGTCCCATCGGATTACGATAATGAGGGTATATATAGTGCATAATATGTCCTGCGCATTTGGCTAGGGCCCTTGAGGCCCTTGAGCATGACTACCGCGATAACTATGATCAAAATCAGTGATTGAAAAGAAAATTTCCGTAGAATTTATTTTAATTTTATAACATAAGTTATATGACATATGACAATGTTAGACAGTGTGATAAACAAGACATACATTTGTATAATGATATGTTGTAAGAGTCAAAGGCATTTTCGCAATAAAAACGAATCGTGCAATTAAAGTTTATGATGTGTCGTCAAGATGGGAGACGCAATAACAAAGTGCTTTGTATATAAATTGCCAACAGTAAAATTTCAATCCCAACACAACAATTGTTATAAACACATACACGCAATATAGCAAAAAATCGATAATTACGTAATCGGTTTTTTTAATTAAATCAAGTAGAGTTTACTTGGTGATTGAGCTTTACGCAAGTCCTTCTGGGTAATAACAACTACACCATCAGATAGATACTTATTATTGATGTGTTCCGGGTTTATGGGTGAGCCAATGTCTATGTGCGTTGGTGACCACGTACCATCAGGTAGCCAGTTTGTGCCTATAAATATAATAAGAGATATCGTATATATAAAGAAACAAACTTGATTCTTATCACTGGATTTATATATCCTTTGTATATCCTTCGCGACAATTACTATTTCTTTTATATCTGTAAGTCTGATCGAATAATATCTATATTGGATAGATATGTATGTTGTGTTACCAATACATAATATGTCGCAGCAAGTGTCACAGCAACGAATGGTTCGGCAAGGTTCCCTCATTAGCGAAGCTCTTGACCCGTTTCGGAGGTCGAGAACGAGCCTTGCAACAAAACTTATATGTAACGAGAACTTTTGCAAATATTACATTTATTTATTATGTCCACAAAATGCACATCATATGAGGTCGTAATTTAATTATTTAACAAATGTTAGTGTACGTTGTTATTTATAATGAAAAACTAACCGGAATTTTCCGGTTTCATCACTTGCTCTATTCCCATTTATTAAGCGTAGTGAGTTTTCTCTTCTAGGTTTCTCTATAATTTTCTAGATGTCTTCTTGTATATTTATTATTAACTCGATCTTTTGAATTATTCACTGTACCTGTATTATTATATGACTGCGATAATTTTACAAAGACTTTAATGGCACACTTACAGATTAAACTTAATCGAACCTAAGTTCATATTAATTCTTAAATATTTTTAACTAGCTTGGCGTTTAAAAGTAATTGATACAGTATTAGTACTGACTATTGTACTATAATACTTTGACTGCCTCGTTAGTCTAGCCTCTATATATATATACATATTGTACGCCTTTATTCGTATAGACAAACATTTGATCTAGTATTAATTAACGCCGCACATGTAGCTCTTGATTTCGCATAAGCTAAAACAGTAATTACCGCATGCATCTGTAGTATCACGAATCTTCAGATTTGATTGTGTACTATATAAATGGATAATCGAAACTCATTTTCATTTGAAGATGGATGATATTTAAATGAAATTTACCGAAAATACACCATAATAGAGGTAAACAATTATTAATTACTTTTACTAAATAAATATTTTCAATTTCAGAATATTGTAATTTCCAGTTTGTAATAGATACTCGATTGAAGTTACATATTTCTACACCTATTCAATGTTTTAAATCAAATCTTTATTTAATATTATATAACGGTTCTTGATTGTCAAAAAAACTCCCACCGATTTGGAAAGAACGCCTAGAAGATTTTCACTCGGCTCTAATAATAGTTAGTGATAAAATTATTATTCTTTGTCAAAATATGCATGATACCTTTATAACCTAAAAAGTAAAAGGTTATCTGAATACAAAATGATAACCAAATCGTTACAACCGTTTACAAGATACAATAAATTGTATATATAATAATTGTTTATTTCATTTTACAAGACAAGATAATCGGGCGATACGTACACGCATTAAGCTCTAGCTTAAGTTACATTATTCTGCTTCTATTCCTATGAAGTACATTTTCACAGCCACGTCTGAATAATGTCTGTACGGCCAGTTTCTGATATTAAAGTTTTTGGTATTTAACGAAGAAAAATTCCGTCAATTTTAACATCTGTATATCATGGGAACATTAATAAGTTCACAATACGATAAATTTTGCAGCAGCTTACTTCATCACAAACAGAATATGTAAGTATACGATAGAAGACAAAATATGTAAATTATTTCAAAATATATATAATTCATTTAGAACCAATTTATTTGGCTACGAAATAATATTACAAAATACCTTCATGTTAGGTATTCGGTAAGGTCGTATCGCTACCAAGGGAATAACTCTTATTAGGGGTAAGTTAAATGTCCTTCTCACTGCTAAGTGGATTAAACTGAATTCAACCGTCGGCTTTATACGGTAACGTATTTTGTGTCAGCTGTACTAAGTTATTTATAAAACGATATCCCTGCCAAGTTGCTATCAATAATGTAGGCAGACGTGGGCGTTGCCGAATCTCGGCGTGAAGTCGACGGTTCGAATATATTTATGTTAATTATTTATATGAGCTAAAGGAAGGCATCGAATTCACAAATAAACGTTTTGTTTTACATACGAATCGCGTCCCTATAAAAACACTTTTTGTAAATTACAAACTCCACCGACCATTATTTTAAGAGATTGATCATTACAACTTACTTTGAACTATATGAATAATTAATTTTTATCAGTTGAATCGTCTTATATCGAATAAGATTCAATATTGGGTTTGGTTGGAAAGCCTCTACATTCATTTAGAATGGATTATATATGTAATATTGGACCGTATATTATAAGCTAACTATATAGTTTCGATATCGAAACAATGTCTACTAAATAAACTGGGTAATTTAAAACAGTGATCACTTTTAATACAAAATAAATAGCTATGGATACATAACAAGATCAAATTATTTATTTGGCAGTAAATGTATTTTGTCAATATACACTAGTGCTTTAGATTATTTTTATTTCGTTAAGTTTTATCATTAAGTTATTTTCCAATATTTAAGAAAACATACTAGATATATACTTATTGAAGACTACTATTAGCTGAAGGTATGCGTTGCTTACGAGATGGCCCAGTGGTTAGAACGCGTGAATCTAAACCGATGATCGTGGGTTCAAACCCGGGCAAGCACCACTGCTTCTGTTGCAATCTTGTGCTTGACGGTGAAGGAAAACATCGTGAGGAAACCTGCATGTGTCTAATTTCATTGAAATTACCGCATGTGTATTCTACCACCCGGCATTGGAGGAGCGGTGGAATAAGCTCCAAACCTTCTCCTCAAAAGGGAGAGGAGGCCTTAGCCCAGGAGTGGAACCTTAACAGGCTGTTTCTGTGCGTTGCTTGCACTACGTGTAATATTTTGTGCATAATATTATTCGTATTCATAATTATAAAAACAAATTCCTTGGCGACAACAAAATTATAACGACTTTGCAATTATAATATATGCGATTCCTTACTAACCATTTCATCTATAACAATTGTAAAATATATAACAACTTACCAACTAATACGTTACGCGAGATTCGATCGTAGGCTCCGTAGATTCATCTTCGTAGCCGTTGCAACGGTGTCTAATTTTTTTTTAACAGTGTTTACAACAATTTCACATATTTTTAATCTAAAATATTTTTGATAAATTAATGTGAGTACTATTTGGCTACTTTACTTGTTTGGCTGTATGATACTCAATCCCAAAAAATAATAAGCCCATTGTGATAGAACTTCACTTCTAGATTGACAATATATATAGCGATATTTGAAGAAAAAGCTAAAAAAGTACCTAATAAAACAACATGGATTATCAACCCCGTATACAATAGAACTGATAAAATAATCTTAAAACTTAACCGAGCATGTAACGCACGACAAATTGTCCGAATATAAAGTAACTAATAACATTTATAATTACAGTGTTTACTATCAACCTAAATCTCCGAATTACCATAACATAAATTCGGAATCAGTGACGTGGGAGAACAGTTTACATATTAACTATCTCGAGGGAGCTGACGAACACGTGTAAGTCTTAATTTATTTCCAAACAAGTTCTACCTCCGACTCTGTTTGCGTATGAGTTCAAACAAAGCCATTTTGTTGGTGTGAAACTTCTTTGTGTGCGATGCGAGTAAAATTTCAAGGTCGTATTTGAGTACAACGTGACGTTGTATATGAAACGTTTTAAAACGAAAGTTTTTTGTAATAAAAAAAGAACGGTAAAATAGGTTTAATTTCTGTCACGTGTACTGTTATATGCAGTTTATTGTATTTTTTCAGTCTCCCTTCGGAACAATTTTCCCTGGATAACATCCATCAGTCGTTGTCATTTGATCCATTCATAGAATGACAGACAATTTATTTCCGTTATATATGAGTTAGATGAACGTACTGTTCAACGAGTGAACGAAATGATGAACGAAAATACAAATATTGCATTTCGTTGTGACAGTCGACATTACTGAATAATATAAAATAAATCTGGTGTGGTCATTGCAATAGACTGCTTCGTTTGATGCGGTTTCGAATACCGCCAATAGCAAATATATTAGTGCGGAGCTTTAAATTTACTGTTAGTACTGAACCTCTAAGAAATCTAAATATAATCTAGAATACAAACAGAGGGGTCGGTTAAGTTTGAACCTCATTTTTTATTTATAGTCGTGAATATTTGCATAAAATTAATAGCGGTCAAAATTAATGATCACGTTGTGAGTGGCTGTATGGACGTATGATATAGGCACGAAATATTTCTCTAGTGCGCAAAGAGAAAAAAAAAATTATTTTAATAATCTTCTAATAGATTTGTTTTAATATAGTAACATAAGTAAAGTATATCATAATTTAGTGGCGTGTCCGAAGAGATACTTATTCTCAGTAATAGAAGAATACAGAAAGGTGATTATAACGATGATTATTATCACTCGGTGTGTGTTGTCTGTTACGAAATAATGTTTGTATCTGTAATTACATTTTAATTAATATTTGAGTAATTAACATTGTAACATTGATCGATGGTGAACATACACTTCACAATTCTATTCTCGTGTAATACATTGTCACACGACCTCCTAAGGACTAAATTTGGACGTTGAAAACAGGTATTGTAGTCAAGTCTGTCATCTGGATTTCGATCACGGCGATCAATTTCAAGAACTAGAAACCTAAGGAGACATATAGTGCATAAGTGTGCTCAAACACAGGTACTCTATTCCGTCGCTCTTATAATCCGATGGAAAGGACATCCGACACGCTTCGCGAGAGACTCTCGGATTTCCACGTACATATTAGTTTAAAGACGGAATCGGATATAGGAACCAGTCTGGTAGAAATGATTTACCAATACGCTATAATATATTTTGTACGTGTTTTGTAATCTTCGAAAAAGAAATAATAATCGGTCAATTAATTAAGAAATTTATTATCGGTAACGAACAAACAGAACGCTTACTTATTTATGTTCGTACAAGTATTGGAAAGGCACAAGACGATGCGTCATAATAAAATGTCCTTGGGGAGACATTATACAGGATTCAAGTAAACATTTCCCCTAATGAAATATTGAACAGTAAATAACTAAGTACTCGTCAATCGAATTCTATGGACAGAATAATAATCTTTATTTTCAAAACAATAAGAACGTTAATCGTGTGAAGTGACAACAATGTAACTAAACCATTTTTTTCTTATTGCGCGATCGTCCAATTTTCTTTATATTAAACTTTCACTCGCGAAATCCCTATTCAACTTGCTTAAACGAGATTGAACGCAAAGAACTGGCCAGACATGGTCTAAAATGTTTCTTTCATCGTTAATAATAATATATTAATATGTAAAGTTTAAAATTTCATCTGCTTCTGGATCAGGTGTACGAGCGATTATAGCACGTTCAGTTATAATATTTTAAAATGTTTAAATGTTAGGACCTTCAGTCTGTAATCTGTTTAGTATCTCGCTACCATCGAACACAAGTTTAATATGGTTTTATCGAAGTTGAGGTGTTTCAACTAAACTGTCGGAATATTTGATATCAATTCCGGTGTTTTGTTATTGAAATTTAAATAAATACAATAATTTGCGAATAAATACGCGTGGAATAAACTAGTTCTCGTAAAAAGCCTTCGTATGTATGTAATGGGGTCTACTACTACAGACCTGAAGACCAAGACGCTAATTATCGATTTTATATTTTAATAGTGTTTCGTGTCTACTCAGTGCGTGTGCTGTGGCATCACACAGCACTTCCGTTTTACTAACTGTATTTTTTATTTAGACAACTCTGTATTATTATCTAATAATATTTTTTTAAATCGAATATTATACAAAATAAAATTTTATAAGTCACATGATAATGAGTATGCCATATAGTAATGAAACTCCACGTTGCATTTCAGCGGAAACTGAATAATTCAATTAAGAAGTAGTCTGTTTGTTTGACGAAGGACAAACAGCTCCACTCCAGCTCGGCGTATCACCGTTTCCACATCACTGCTTGCATTTGCCGCTATTGTAATGCTCGAGGCGATGGCTATACACTTATACTATTATAGGATAGACTTGGCTTGCAATGCATTTAGCGTGTAATTGCAGAAAATGCAAGATGGTGGATATAGAATAAAATGCTTATCATCCATTTTATATTTACGATACCGACTGTGATCATTTCTTGTTATCGTTGTGAAAATGTTAACGAAATCACTTACTAATATTGTGTTGATTCGGTCGAAACCTCAAGTGACTGTAACATTTTTAGAGTTATTTTAGCACTTTAGTAATTTTAAATCTGGTTCCGACCAACACCGGAAGACTTCGTAGAGTCTACAAACAACATCAAGACTATCCTTTCACCATCTTTTTTTTTATTGAAAAGGAAGGTGGACGAGCATATGGGCCACCTGATGGTAAGTGGTCACCAACGCCCTTAGACATTGGCATTGTAAGAAATGTTGCCCATCGCTTAAATCGCCAATGCACCACCAACCTTGGGAACTACGATCTTATGGCCCTTGTGCCTGTAATTACACTGGCTCACTCACCCTTCAAACCGGAACACAAGAATACCAAGTACTGCTGTTTGAATGAATGTCTGATGAGTGGGTGGTACCTACCCAGATCTACTAAACTTTTGATTTTTTTCTATCTCTTGGCAACTTACTTACTTATTGGTGCTGAGAACTAGATTCTTCAAGTCTTCGTGTTAAGATATAATGAACGATCGTACTTAGGATTAATTAACATAGAAAACAAATTCGTATAAGCAGCCGGCGGTAATCACCAAACTTTTATCCGGGATTTATTCCGGACGTCGAAGCTTTTCATCTAAAACCATTCATCTCTAGCGGATTGTTAAAAAAGATAATTGATTCCAATTCAGAATCAGTTTGGAACTTTCCGCGAAGTTTAGCCTTTAATACAAAATTAAAATTACTCTCGCTTCAAATTATCGGCTATCTTACCTTAATTTAAATTATTGCAAATAAAATCTTTACGTACCTGAAACAAAAACAAACAAAAATAATTAATTTTAAAGCATGTAACAATGATATTATATATGTAAAAATATTGATATGCAGGATATATTATATAAATAATGCATAAATGTAAGCACACGTGCACTTGCTCTCGTTATACAATGAGACGACAATCCGACACACTGGAGAAAGTTCAGGCGCAGAGAAAAATGTTTTTTTATTTGTTCAATCTGGAGATTGAAGTCAGGAGTTGGGGATCAGCGGCTTTATATAAGTTATATTAGAACTATGACGATGTTAAAAGGAAATTTTTCCTCCACAGCGATAGCTAGTATTAGTATATAGTATAGTATACTAGTATTAGTATATAATCCAAAACATCAAATAGTCATAAAATTTAATTTAATAAAATAGTAATAATTAATAAAAACATAGTATATTATATGAAATAGTAAACCAAGCATTAATTCAAGCAATCAAAACGTACATATAACGATACTAATAATGACGGAGTGTGGTGAAGAATGGGAGGGGACGAAGGGCCATTAAAAAGTCTTTGGCTCGCGAATAATTTCCATAAATAAAGAGTGACTTCAAGTTCATTGCAACCATCTGGCTTCTAAATGTGTTTTTAACAAGACGCCGGGGCAACTTTGAACACAAAGACCGAACTTTGATGCGAACTAGTATTGTAGTGACTTCGTTTCATTAATATGAAATGCAACTTGGAAATTCTACAGTGTACGTATATTCCGAGAACGGTTAGGAAATTAAATACACCGTGTTGTTACGTCGATTCTTGACATAATATAAGCTGAAAAACTGAAATATGAAATATTTCATATTTCAGTTTTTCAGCTTTGTCGTAATACTGTCAAAACTTGTCTTTTTTCTTATTACGATATACGAGGTCAGGTATGAAAAGTCTCTTAGTGGTAGCCCATAAAAGTCCCACTGCTGGACATAAAATACTCATTCAGATTCGAAGCTACCTAAAATTTAAAATAAACTCCACTGGAATATGATACAAAATTTTAGTTTAAAACATATTTAGTCATTAAAAGAGTTAATAAGTCCAAGTAAATTTATATCACAAGTACATACATTTTCTAAACCCGATAAGGAACCGGCAGCAGACTGGCATTTAATTGGTTTCAAGGCTCTAGTGAGCGAGTAAAAATCGTTTTCTAGGTCACTGTAAGATGTTCTCGCGCCAGTTGTTCAATACTTTAAAGGAATATGCAATCTACGAGAGCATTGTTGAAAATTCTTTTCCTATAAAAAATATCGCTTATATTGAATTTTTTAACGAGACAAATTGAACAATCGAACTAAAGAAGATAACGTGCAAATTATTTTAAAATTATATACTACACTACAATTTTATTTATTTATGATACATGACACAAGTTCTTCAAGGTTAATAGTGTTATTTAATTGCCCTATAGCTTTATTTATCCCTTTTATTTATATGTATATAAATAAAAACGTAAATGTAGGGAAAGTAATGAAACATATTTCAACAACACTTTAGGAGAGGAGAGGCAATAAAAGTTTGGCGCCCAAATTGGGGCAATGTTACAAACTTTTTATCCACATACATATCGTAAATGTATCGTATGTATACCGCGATAAAGTATTAATTTACAATACTTTAAGTATTAATCAGAGGCATATTAAAAATTAAAAAAGCCCTTATCGCTTTATAATTTTTGGATAACATTTAAGTAATGATTCATTTATTTATTTAAAAGCAAGCACAAATATAAATCTATGTAAATTATATTCATATAATAATACTAATTTACGGTTTGAATAACTTCTTATAATTGAATTCGTTTTAATAACTTTTGTAACGTTATAAAAGAACTTAAGCCTCATTAAGATCATTAGTCCAAAACGCTACCACAAGCTAGAAGTGTGGGTTTTAGGTGCATACCGCCTGGCTAGAGCCTCGGCAATTACTATTTTAAGCTAATTGGGTTAGCATATTAATCAATTATATCAATTTTAATATTAGAATGAAAACCTTTACTAATTATTCGAATTACATTTTAATTTACTTTAATAAGTGATAGTAAGTCGAGATGACCTAGTGATTAGAAAGCGAGCATCTTAACCGATGATCGTGGGTTCTAACCCGGGCAACCACTGAATTTTCATGTGCTCAATTTGCGTTTTTAATTCACCTCGTGCTCGACGGCGAAGCAGCGTGGTGGAATAAGCTCCAAACCTTCCCCCCAAAGAAAAGAAGAAGAGGCCTTAGCCCAGCAGTGGGACATTAAAAGGCTGTTACTGTACTGTTAGTTTAATAAGTAAACCGAGATATAATTCACATATTTAAAACATGTATTCTATTAATTTTTTTACAAATTAATTTTAAAACTTAAAATGCTATATTGGTAAGATGTAAAGAGAAGTACGTAATTACGTAATTTAGAACATTTTAAGCAAACGATAAATCTTTATCAGTTGTAATTATTTATTTTTAGTAGCGGATCCGAGCTTAGATAATAAAAACATTCTGAATAAATTGCATACTATAATACTGTCATGACAAGACGATAGAAATAAATGTGGCTCATGAAAGCTGATACATTAACCCGAATAAAAATTTAATAGCGATACTGATACTGCAATTTAGATTTCGATGGTCGCCGTGAATCGTCACAAATATTACTGTTTTTTCTTCTTATTTCTATTCCGTAACTCCTATTTTCCACCCAAGTACATACTTACACACATGTCAACAAGAACAAGGTACGAGTAATGGACATACTTATTACAATTTTTAATAACTTCTAATTAAAAACATTTCAATTATTTAATTTAAAAATAAAAAATATATCTTTCATGGACGTAAAAAGTATAGTGATAAAGATTTTTTTTTAAATCTGTAGCACATGTGTATATATTTTGTAATCATATCCGTTGTGTTGTTTGTGTATTGAAGAATTGGTTTTACTTTTTATTGAGCGCTAATTTGACCGACAATTTCCTCTGATTTTTCATCAATTCTGATATATACTGAATCATTATTATTTATTTTCTTTGTTCTGTATTGTCTCAATTACTTTTATAAAAGTCCAAAGCTATTGATAAAACGTTATTTATTTTATAAATTTCAGCCAGTCGAGCACTTGATTTATATAACGTAAAAATGTCTATTATTTATTTAGTAACTTTAACCTTTCCTACATCGAAGATTAGAAAAAGAGCCTGGTCCGCTCAGACACGTTTATCTACCAAAGATATTGTGTTCAAATCCGGGCAAGATTCACTGAATTGTTTCATGGGCAAATTCGTTAAAAGTCATCTCGTGCGCGTGTTGAAGATATACATTGTGAACAAGGCTTGCATATTTCAAAAGTAATTGTGAAGCTTCTATAACGGTCAATCAATACAGCAGCAATTTGAAATATGTAACTTGACGGTAGGGTTTTGTGCAAGCCTTGCTTGGATAGCTTCTAATTTAATGAATACGTTATTCGCCTTTGGGTGAAATAAATGTTGAGTACTGAGCTGATTGAAAAAACAGATAACTCACAATAACAGATACTCTATTTGGTTAGGTAATATTTCCTTATTTGTTGTTAGTGTGATACAACATTCAAAAGTATATTAAATCTTACGTTACATAACATACGTTACATAATATACCGATTAATTAAACATGTCCCATACATAAGATCTTATTTAGTAAATCCACCCATTCAACGTAATATGGGTAAACATAAAATTTACGACTGAATTCGCTCGAATACGAGTTGAAACATGTTATAAAGATTATTTATCTTCGTGAGACGCGCCCTCCCCAGCGTACGGGTGACCACAGCCATACACAGTACCAAACGTTATCAATTCACGACCGGATATATAGCAATGTGGCACTTACGTTAACAACATTAGAACTATAGTCGTGTGTTCTAATAAGTGTCACTAACAAATAACCCGCTGCATCCTGCAATTTCAGTCCATTAAGTAAGACTATCTGTCGTGTTTAAAGTTTTATTAGCAGTGAGTTGTGCTCAAATGAAAAATATTTTTACTTTATCGGAAGAAAAAAATCGTTTGTAGATAATTCTGCTATACGTTTCTGTACCGGCCACTTTCCGTTTCCGCAAAATCAATACATTCCTCAGTGACGGTTTTCGATTCATAATAACAAAATATTACAAAATCTCTCAGGTGCGTTCTGTTTTGACAATTAATAAGACGTACTACTCAATAAACAAATCTACACATACGTTTATCATAAACATTTAACTGTAGCAATTTAACAAACATATATAACTTAATAACAATTAAATGTTTATATTCTTACTTCAATATATTCTTATTATCGAGAAATCGTAGGTTAGCAAAAGTGAATATACGAAAATATAGAAAACTGTAACGCAGGCAGGGAATAAAAAAATGATCAAAATGTTAACCTATTTCGCATTTACATAATACATATTATACATCCATAGCACGAACACTAATATTTTATAGAAATATATAGTGATTGCGTGCCCGTAAACTTTTGAAAATCTTAAGATTTTTAAAGAGTAATCATGGGTGGTAGTAACTAACGCGCGAAGAGTTTAAATAGTACTCAACTATAGCTGAGGTACTTCGTAATGTTACTCCGCGGACGATACAAATAACTAGATAATTAATTTATTAAATCATAATGATCTCACGCCATGCTGTCTTTCCGCACGTAGTCAGCCAGGGCCCCTGGGGGAAACCGGGTTATGTGAGATTCTTACCCACTGCGACGGCCGTATTCGGCACGGATCGTACTGTGCGTCTTCGTGGCTCAGCGGAACTCTCCTCAGGGGGCCCGTAGCTAGCCCGCCACAACCCAGCTAATTCTTTTGAACTTTCAATACTAGTAAGATTTTACAAATGAACTTTTAAAACGCCTTCTAGAAAAATCCATTTAGTCTTAACCCATTACGATGTGAAACAGTTCGTAACAATATATGTGAAAGTTAAATTCGATATTGTATTACAAAATAAACGCGCGACCAGAACGCACGGCGCCTTTTAATTGTGTAATAAATTTTACATAATTGCTAAACGAAAATTGTTTACATAATTAATATACAAAGTTTTATAGAGAGAGAAAATGAAGGAGAACCTTCAGACATGTGTTAACTATTTAACACAAATCTCATTCATCTTGAAAGAATTCATAAAAAAGCGAATTACTGAGGTATAATAAAAAACTATGAAGTATTCGTCAATTTTCATTTTGGATATAAAATGAATGTATTTAATTAAATATGGAAATTAATTAACAGAAAACATTAACTAATGACTTAAATTATTATTGGTATTACTTAATAAAGTATATTTAAATTACGACCGTAATCTATTGAACATTAGCACAATACCTTCTAATTTGATCGCACTTCGAAAGTCATGGATGTTACATACACGTGATATATGACCGCAGCCTTATCAATATCGTGGCCCATTAAAATAACGCGGATACTCGAAGAAGACGGAAGTGTTAAGGGGACGTTATTTAGATAACCATTATAACAAGCACCCGACCTGCACTAATGAGGGAAATACTGTAGCGATATTTTAACGAGAACAACTAGAGTATTGTGTTTCAATGACGGTTTCATCGGCTTCTCACATTTTGTTCACACACAGTTCACAGTTTGTGTAACAGTTCGAGTACTGATCATTAGAGACTTATTTGTTATTGCAGAGTAAAATTTTAAAGTAAAATTTCGCAGTACTATATATGTAACTTTTGCAATTTGTCACGTGTACTGATTTGCTTGCATTTTTATGTATGTATTTTTCTTCGACCTTTTTATGTTAAAAATGTTTCTTAAAGCCGAGATGGCCCAGTGGCAACAACGCGTGAATCTTAACCGATGATCGTTCAAACCCGGGCAAGCACCACTGAATTTTCATGTGCTTAATTTGGGATAATAATTCGTGCTTTACGGTGAAGGAAAACATCGTAAGGAAACCTACATGTGTCTAATTTCACTTAAATTCTGCCACATGTGTATTCCACCAACCCGCACTGGAGCAGCGTGGTGGAATAAGCTCCAAACCTTCTCCTCAAAAAGGGAGAGGAGGCCTTTAGCCCAGCAGTGGGACATTCACTGGCTGTTTCGGTTTCTTTAATATATTATTGGAGTATTTTTATTATTCAAATATCATTGGCAATCAATAAATTAATCTATCACTCGTAACCAAAACGAAAATTGAATCACACAATTAATTTAAGTATATATTGTGTTAAAAAAGCTATAGTTAATGATATAAAGCTATGATTCTAATATATGTGAGGCGAGCGTGGAAGTATAACAAGGATAGAAATATGTTTGGAGTATATCTACACTATTGAGTAATTAATACTTAACTTAATAACTTCTACCAAATGTTAACTAACATATTCTTTATAATTGTTAATAAAAACTCAATTTAAATATTAATTGCTTGTGATGGAAATATTCACGTACAATTTACAATTTTTATGATGACGTTTACTTCGTTTTTTTCGACGTTTTCTTTTTAATTTTTACATGTTTTATTTTTATCAATAGTTTCTCTTTTTTTGGTTACGTTACGTGAGGTATGCAATTTTTATATTTGAAGATCGTACTCTAGAATAAGATACAAAATTTTATTGAGCGTTGGCTTCCTATATAATAAAATAAAAAATAAAAAGCTAAAGGAGTAACTACAAATAAAAGTAAGTTTTGTGAACATTCTATAACGTTATAAACAAAGATACGTGACCGATACGCACTATGAACTCACGTAAGACATAAATATTCTCGAATTAAAGGAACTCTCCCGGAGGAACGATTAAGGAAAAAGGTAAAGATAATAAATATTAATGAAACCCTTGGAAAATTTATTATTTGCATTAATATTAAGCACATCTCACACATCAATCTCGGCGAAAGGGATTTGTGCGAGCCCGTCCAAACCGAACAGGATACAAACTTTGCATTGCTGTACTCCCGCGGTGTGACAGGTGAGTGAGCCAGTTTAAATGTCGCCAAAAGTTACATAACGTATCACCACTGGTTGGTAATTAGAAATCAAGACTTTAGATTTTTTTATAGAATACGAAAGCGGACGAGCATATGGGCTACCTTATGGTAAGTGATCAACAACGCGCACATTGGCATTGAAAGAAATGTCAACCATCGCTTACATAGCTAATGCACCACTAACCTTGGGAACTAAGATTTTATGTCCCTTGTGCCTGTAATTACACGGGCTCACTCACCCCTCGGTAACACAACACAACCGGAACACAACAATATCAAGTACTGCCATTTTGTGGTAGAATATCTGATGAGTGGGTGGTACCTACCCAGACGAGCTTGCACAAAAGGCCCTACCACCAGATGATGAGTATTTACCCATACTAATAAATATATAAAACTGAAGAGTGAGAGATGCGATTTGAAAAATTATTTTCGCGTTTCGTCTATTTCTTGAGAAAAGTAAAATTTATTGGTAAAGGACCAAATGATATATAGCATAAAGCTACGATCCACGCGAGCAAGCACGAAAAGCAGTCACGTTTAACTCGGGAAGAACCGCGCGAAGCACCGAGCTTAAACGTATATTTATCAGAAATAAAATCAGAGGTCACGTAATAAAATTTTAGAATATTCGGCTGACAGTTTACTCCATTAACTCCATGTACAACTGTTTATACCACTTATACTGCGTATTTCACACGTATATAACAACTTAAAACACAGTATCCAGACAATATTTGAGAAACATGAAATACATTTTAAGAATGCAAGGCAAAAACAATCGAGAAGGGTCTGTCGTAACAGATTTCATTTATCCCATTCGATCGATTAAAAAGGGTCGGAAACCCGCTCCGTTTAATTATAAACGATATGAAAAAGGATACAATAATTTAAAGCTGTATTAACGGGCTTCTTATATTGGGAAATATCAGAAAATTGTGATTTCGTTTTTAATCTATTTATTTAATGAAAACAACAGCATTATACAAAATATGTCAACATTAAAAATACAATATACGGACAATAGAGCCAATAACTGTTTTCCATTGAATTAGGCCAACCTAATAATAGTTAAAAGAAGTAATAACACACAGTTTTAGAAAATAAAATATAAATGTAGCAAAGCAATGAGTTAAAAAATATATAAACAATGTAAAAAAATAAAAATAAAATACAATTAGGCGACACAGACTATGTTGTGGATGTGTGTGGTAGTGCAGTTACAATGTTATTTGTATGTGCATGAGTAATTGTATGTGTGTGTGTCTGTGTCTGTTTACGTGTGTTTGTGTATAAATTTTGTGTGAATGTGATTGGTTAAAAATTGCATTTTGAGCCCTAAGAATATCTTTTTGAAATGATTTAATCGACCGATAAAATATATCGATGTGTGAGTATTTTTAATCATACAGTGAGAAAACGCGAGATATCAATAAAAAACTTTGTACCCAATAACTTTTCTGCAAATCATTTGTACGGTTTAAAATAATAATATAGTGTTCTAGTATGTAACCTATTAAAGGGCACTTTTGAATCGTTATTTAACTCAGTCAAATTACGGATGTTAGAATCTACAGAGACGAATAAGCTATAAACTCAGTAATAACACCTTTTCATACACAATTAAACGTATATATCAATCGAGAGCTGACACACAAAAGACTAAAGACCCCACACAAACTTTTCCGACATCACAAAATATTTTTCATCAGTTTGTAATTACGAGGCTGGCTGGTCTATCAGCCGGGGTGTAATATTATGTGGACACAGCGGCTCCATTTGCATTTTAATTGCGGCGTCACACCGATGACTGCACTCGGATAAAAAAAACTTCGGAACGACGCCTGTTTGTTTTGTCCGTCGCATGAATATTTTCAACCGTAGTGTTGCCGCTTCTACGGTACTAGCGGAAACTTTGAAAATAATATCATAATTAACAATAATTTTGTGTTTGGTAAATTAAAAATATTGTTTTTGCTTATTCTCTATACAATTATTAAAACGCAAAGGCACACTGAATCTAAATGCAGAAACACGTTATACAATACTGATTGAGTTTTCACGTATTTCACTTGAGCATCGTTTAAATCTACACCAAGTCACCGGGTCACTGCATTCCAATTTAGAGACGTTTCCATAAACCTTCACTTTGCGTTCTCGGCATAGATTTCACGGGAGATTCGACTTTGTGCGATGGCCGTTCGAAGTTCATCAAGATTCCGAGTCGCAAAGTTCCCTTGGCTGGGTACTAACTAGATTCTACAGCTTTGAATGGAAAGCCATTTTGTTTGAGAGATAACGGCATTTTACAATCGTTTATCAACAATCGAGATAGCGAGGAGAATTTATCAAGGATTCAATAATTACATTAATAAAACATATTATGATTTACTAACCGATAAAAACATTTAAAAAAAAATTTACTTTTAAATTTTAAATTCACATTTTAATATTTGTTTGTCAAAAAATTCAAGTTTACCTTTTATGTCACAGAGGGGAAAGTCATTCGCCTGAAGGCACCATCTGGGTTAATTTCCCTGAAGTCTTGTCTAAATTATGACGACGAAAGGGCCCATTGTTGAAATTAACTACCATGAAACACTCGTCTATGCCACTTATAACGATGAATGAAATGAAACTTTGAGAGAAGTAAAGGTAGTAAAGGTAAGTAAAGGACATACCTAAAGATAAGATGTTTAATTTTTCATAAATTAGATATTTCAGCAAAATTACATGAATAAAAAAATTATACGAAATTAATTTTCTTTGACCTTTGTAAAGGCTCGCTAACAAAATTAAAAACTGTCTAATGAAACAAATTATGATTAAACGATATTGTCAAAAAATATTGAAGCTCTCGATATTTAAACATATCCACAAGAGAATCTATGAACAAAATTGTTCACATAGAGGTTCTATACAGAAATAAAATTAAATATATACATATACGCGATAAATGATCAATTCTGTCTCTAATACAATAAAAATTACTTAAACTATAGATGTATTTATGTACATACATTAACATACAAGTAGACTGTTTAAGGTGCCGATGAGCATCGAGAGCAGTAGACTGAAAGTTTTGGATATTCAAACTCGTGTCATTAAGAGAAGTTCTACATTCCTAACAGGGTCGGACCAACAAGTGATATAATGTCAAATCGATATTAGTAGACGCAAGACCTCAGAGCTGGCAACACGCCAGCGTACTCTAGGACCTGCCTTGATGAGCAGACTTTGACGCCTCAAATATTGACAGCCCATGGCATTGAACTGCTTAGTGATGTCAAAAAATTGACAATAAATTCTTATATCATACATGCATTGAAATAACATTTTCTTTTCTGTAGATCTTACTCAAACCAACAAGCGTTGAGCGTAGTGATAAAAGCTAAAAGTTTCTGATCATAAATCAAAAATACGAGAAATGTTAGGTAATCTCGGAGAATTATCACCCATAGCAATCGTGAGACTCGTAACAATCTGTTGAAATATTGTTTAACAGAGACAATTTTGTCTCGTTTCACATGAAATTCATCCTTTCGACAATTTGATAAAAGTTTACGTAAAAGTTAAATATAAGTAATACTTTATCTTTATGTACTTGTAACACTTTATAATATTTGATAGCTCTATTCGTTTGGTAACCTTAGGGTCTTGGTCGAGTTGTAAGTTACGAGGTATTTTATATCATAAATAAACTTGGCCGACCTAAAGTAACATGAATTAGATTATCAATAGATATATTTCAAACAAAAAAGCCTTAGAAATATACATAAATTTCAAGTGTATAATGATTTATATTATGATGAGTTTGTAAGGTTATATCTATATTGTAAGGTTCATTCTCAGCAATTAATACACATCCACTATCATCACGAGTTATTATACAAGATCAATAGCACTAATTTGCACTTTAACGATGGCCATGTATACACATTGGTTAGGTCGCACCTACACTTTACACGCGATTTTCAATATCAGCTAGAGACAACAACCTAATAACCGGTTGTTACCAATTACCGATAGATGTGAAATTTTAAAGTAATTGTAAAGATATATAAAAAAAGGAAAGAAACGAAATTTCTGATCAACTATCTCATAATTTTAAGTTTTTTTTTCACAAATAACCAAACAATATTTATGATGTATGATTGTATAACTTTGTGAACTAATAAGAAGACGTAGTAACTAAGACGGTAAACGCAAATATAACCGTAATTTATATCAATAGATACAATAAAAACATGACCGATACCGGTCAGCGGTCACCTAACAAACGGAGGCCTGTCAGTGGGCTTGATGTATAGCGAAAAAGGCTCGCCACGAGGCAGACACGATTAATTTGAATATTGATTTAACCACCAGCGACACAGGCTATCTAATCGATGTGGAAATTGAACAATATCCCGTTTTTGTTTTATAGCGTGAATTTACACGATGAAATGATGTTTGGAACGATATTGACGATAGAATAAATTTAACATTATATAACAACAAGCCCAAATTCAAAAATTTATTTTTAAATTTAAAATTGAAATTTAATTTAACAAACAAAATATCGTTTATTTCCAAACGATTTATCCTGAAATCCGATGCCCAACGCGAAAGCTTTTTTCGACTGCAATCAACGGACCGCTTCCCACGCGCCAGATTAGGAAAGTAAAACCTTCGGAAAACCATAATTCGATGCTGATTTTCTGAATTAGGTCGCTTCTCTCTTACTGAAAATGATTACAGTCCAGATAAATATATCAAATAGCCGCGTAATATTGATATACGCTGTCCCGATATTAAATCTGTCGTAACATCGCAAAGCTTTCAGTCGCAGTTTAAAGAGAATTTTAAAATAGGTATTCACTACATCACTGCAGCTTTCGAGAGTAACTGAATTTTGAAAATGTTTATGTATTAGTTATAAACATAAAACAGAAAATATTCCGACTGAAAATATTATTATATTTATTTAAAAAAAAATAGACTTTGCAAGGTCAGTAAAGTATTAAGCTACCGCCGGTTCGGTGTAGATCCTGCTGAGAAGAATCGAAAGTACTGGATCATTTATTTATACTGATTTTAATTGTCCGATTAATTTAAATTACCTACAAATGTTTTATTTCAATATAAAAGCGGTACGCCTACTTGTGATATATAACCTATACGAAGGCAAAATCCATTAGCCTACAAAGTTATCCTTGGGATTTAGGGAATATCATCAACCACCACATATAATCTGTTATTCCACTGATCTACACACAATATAGTTTTACACTCGATATAATATTAATTCGTTTAATAATATTGTTACACAATATATATACATATACCATTGTGACAAAGTTTTCAAAGTATGCACTTCTAATGTTACACATAGATTGTTATTTTGGAGACGTTGTTACTTACCTACGTGCTTAACTATATTAAGAACGAAAAATATAGTTGATTAGCAATAATAAAAGCACAACTTTTTTTTTTTTGCTAAATATAAATAAATAACAAATTTTTCACTTTAAAATAAAACTTTTTTGGTTTAAAAATAAACAAGTTTATGCCTATAACTCTATTAGGCTCTATTTTCATGTAAGCATAAAATTTTCCGTCATTCCTGAAAGTTTAGACGCTGTATTCACGTGTCTGTTGGTATTCTGCCAGGTCAAGGCTACGAATGCTACTGCTATGTATCCTTCTCAAAATATTAGAATTCTAAATGCGGTATAACTTACGACATTAAATATCGGCACCTTCTAAAGATTAATTTATACGTTATTATAATTTATCAGCTTTAGACTAAAACAACACTAATATGTATGATTTTTTTTTAACATTCTGATTGTATACTGTTTTTATAATTAATATATAAATGAAAAGTACAACTGTGAGATGTTAAAGTCTGTAATTTAATTTATATTTTACACTAATACATGTACACCAAAAACTAATATCAATAACAGGGATCCGTGCGGTGTGCCAGTGTATTACACCCACAAGGGATTCAATGACATACATCCAATAAGGTTAATACACAGTCCACGTATGTATCTACTAATCTCTACTCGAGCAGCGTGGTGGCCAGAAGTGATACAACGGAAGTATTAAAAAAAAGCACAACCTTACATAACATTGGATATATGTTATAACATAGTTACTACGAGTAAGTTTAGACAGTGTACATATTCCGTAGCCAGCACATTGCTAGCAGATGTTCCAAGCGTTTTACAGTTTCCAAAATGGGTTTGTTGTGCCGGTTAACCGAGATTACTGGTCTGAAAGTGTTTGTTATCTACGGCTATCGTTATTAACAGCTAAACATGTTTGCTAAAATAAACTTTTGAAATTACTACTAGTGAATATTTAACATTCAATTGATTACTAAAATATTTATTTAGTTATTAGAAATAGCTTTAGTAGTAATTCCAAAAGTTATATTTACAATTTACGATACGGGTAATATCTATAATCTTTACAAATATTGGTATAATTGTTTTACGCTACATTAGAAAACTAAATGATATAAAAAATATTTCTATTCAACTTATTAAATTTACAACAAAAGACAATACGACAAGCAAGCTTATATTTATCTAAAAGAACAACTAAATCCATTATTCTTTCAAAAGATAAGGAAGGATTTTAATGCGATGCCGGGACGGTCACTAATTACTGAATTACTTTCCTAATGCCCTCCCAACTCTCATTGCGGGAATACTTTTAAAACAAATTAGACGTAAAATTAAAGCAGCAAACGTTGGCACTACAGTGAAATCTATTTGTGTAAATACAGAACGATGAAGTCACGTAATAAGCACACACTAAGACTACGTGAGCTGAATGCGTAATAGTACTTTAGAGTTTCACACAAATTATACTGACATTTCAAATTACACCCCCGACACGATCTGCTTTTCTTTTAGGTATTAGCTTTTATAGGATATATTAATTATGAATTTTATTGTCTTGTTCTCTGGACTCATTTTTTTCTTACGCGTCTAGTTTACAATTGCTTGATGTTTTTCTGTCAAAAAAAAAATTACTTTTTTTGTTATTAATCGCCATCATATATCGTCAAATAGACGTTATATAATTGAATTGGTAATCTAAACTTAGAACTGTATTTCAATAAAGACAAGTAAATGGTCCCGTCTGACGGTAAACGGTCGTAACTGTCGCTAATGCCGTCGATGCAAACGATGGAAACTATAAACTAAAAGTAATAGTAATAATAACAGATCCCCTATTTGAATAATAATTTTTATTAAGTACCTATTATTTTGAGACAGTGCATATTTTTATAATATATTAAATCTGTAATTACTTTTGGTAAAAGATAAAGTAATTAAAATTTTAGAATAAACTATTAGTTAGTAAGATATTGGGTACAGGTCAATATATTTTTTAAACTTTATAAACGGAAGGCAGGCGAGCAAATGGGCTGCTTGGTAATAATGGCAAGCGTTACCATCACCCATAGCCATTATAAGAAATGTAAACTATTCCTTACACTGCCTGTTCCTAGTGTATTTAATTACACTAGCCCACTCAAATGCAAATAGATATACAGCAAAACTAAATATTAAAATTTGCGTTAGAATGACAAGTAGATGATAACTTGCTCTACCACCGATAAGCAATAATTATATAATGCGAATCGTACACAATCGGTAATTTTGAATCCATTTAACGAATCCAATACATTCAACAACAGTTGGTTAAAAGTGTAAAGTCAGTTAGTGCATATTTAATGGGAGTATCGATCACTTTTATCGTGTTTTGCGTTAAACGTATCGCGTTATCTGGTGTAATCAGCCCACCGCGGAGTTAATAAAATTCGCCACCTTTTTGTAAACACAACATTCATTAATTGATACCGTTAAGTTATTTAAGAATATGTTAAAATAACAGGTAAATTCTTGAACAATGTGGAAATATGAAATTACAGTACATACATCAATGAAATTACATGAATAGGAAAACAAAATGATCATAGACATCGACAATGTTATCACCTAAATTTGCATTATCATGTAAACGACACAAGTGTGTCATTAGATGAGTTGTTTACCGCTTCTTTTTATTTATAATTAACGCTAAAGTTGCAAAAACAAATGACGATCAAAATATTTAAGTTACTGTTTAATATTGCACTGCTAGTCCTTTTCTTCCGAGGAGAAGTTGGAAGTCTGTTCCACGACGCTGCTACAATGCTGAATCGTGGATTGGCAGTATATGTGATATATGCAGATTATACACGAGATGAATAATTATAAACAAAAATTGATCACATTAAAATTTTATCGTATTTGCGCGTTTTTAACTCTCCTTCGGTTAAGATTCACTTTTTATAATCACTGAGTCAACTCGGCTCTCATTATTCGTAACTGACTTAAAAAATAATACTTCTGCTTCATATCTTATTTGAATCAATGTAAGATTGAATATTTAATTCAGCTTCGATAGGTTACCGCTCAACGGAAACTTCCACGTTCGATCCAGACTTCTGGCTATTGTAGAACCCCTAATAAAAGTTTTACGCTTAACATGATGGGGATAATATAAGTAATTCTTTAAAAATAGATATTGCTGATATTCTCAATAATCAATATATGTATTATATATATAAAGAATCTTTTCTAAGTTAAACTTTTTTGGTCACGATGATAGAAAAGTTGGTAGGTCAAATTTGATTGTAACTTTTCCGTCGTGAAGTTACGCTTCTGTGACATATATACTATATATAGAGTTACACGCGTACTATGATCTTTTTATGTATTTATCATATTTTTACATATTGCTTTAAATTAAACATTTAAAAGACAAGCAACATAAAAATCTCAACAGATAGGATAGGTTAATAACTTGATCTTCATCGATTATAGTGTGTTACCAAAACGGCTAACACCGGTTATGCAAAGCAGTGCAAGGTTACAAGTTCATTTATTTCATTTTATTGAGTAATATTTTATATATCATTATAATCACGTGGCGAAATCGTGACGCCAAGCAATAAGCGTCTAGTCGAGCATTCCTCGATAAAATAACGTAAATGAAACCAGAGTAGTGTACACAATGCATAAAATAGTTACCGTTTCCGTAACTTCGGTCCAGCAGTAATAAACTTACTCAATAAAACATTCTGTTCCTAAAAAATCATGTACCTTCTACCTCCCGACCGAAAAATAAATAGTATGCTAATGACTTCTTTGAAATTAATTCGAGTGCCCTTTTAACATTAATAACTTAAAAATCCTGACTATATATGAAAACGTCTCCTAAATTATTTATTCTATCCTGAAATAACATTAACTTCAATAAAATACATTTTATTCATTTATGTTATTGTAGGTATCAGAACAAAAACTCGACGAGGACGCTAAAATATCAAACTGTTATAAAATTGTGCACTTGAATGCTTGGTGGTACTCACTCATCAAATTTTCTATCGTCAAACAGCAATACTCAGTATTCTTGTGTTCCAGTTGGAAGGTGAGTGAGCTAGTTCCAATTTTGGTGGCGCACTAGTGACTTACATCACTGTTAACATTTCTTACGGCGCCAATGTCTCTGGGCGATCTCTCGATGTCTCGAGGAAAAGGTTTGGAGATGATTGAATCACGTCGAAATACGGGATGAATGATGAAATGAACACCTGGCTTTATTTTCCATCACGTCGAGCATGTGATGAATGAACACTAAACACTTGAAAACTTAGTAGTACTTATTCGTTTATTCGTTTTTGAGCCACTAGGCCGTCTTGGCCTATACTTCTATAACATAGAATATAAAATATAATTAAAAAATACTTATCAGGAGTTTGAATCAGACATATTACGACATTTATCAAACGTAAGTCTAAAAATCGAGGAAAATTGACAAGATATTCATTAGTTATGATTTCATACAAATAACAAAAGATACGAATAATAATTATTTACAATTACGTTTTGTTTTCACTATAAAAATAAGCTTATATAAACCCAGTTATTATCTACCTATATATTTATAAAAGAACTTATCTTTCTAAAATAGATTCATTACATGATAAGTTTTATTTGTTTAAATAGATCGTTTCAAATTACCTACAGAGTATATTCGGTAGAGCTTTAATCCATATTTGGATATGACCCAAATAAGGCACGTCCCAGTTTTTTAATACCCAAAACTCATTTCGGTTTCAGCGAGTGGCCGTGTATCGCGGAATTTAATAAGCAGCACACATGTAACAGACCGACGGGCAGTGGTCAGGCAATCAACTACTTCAATACAATTAGATACACAAACACAATATTGTACTCTTGTTTGTGGACGAAATGAAAACACGTTATTGGTTATTATTATTTACCGATCTTTTTATTTGTTGCAAGCCATTATTCACTTACTATATAGTAAAAAATTTCTTTACGCATCGTAGGCGGAAAAAGACCCATTGCTCGGCAAAGGCCTCCCTATCCTATTGAGGAGAATATTTGTAGCTTTGTCTATTGCGCTGCGTCCATCCAACATAACCTGTATTGTCTTCGCGATAAATTTTTTACTGACAAGATGAATTTTACGAACAAATTGAACACGTGAAAACGCAGTGATGCTTGCCTGCGATTGAAACTGCTATATTCGTTTAACATTCACGCGTTCAACATTCAGGCTCATAGTAGCACCGTCGAATATATTAAACATAAGCCCTCCCTTACTTATAAGAGTTTGATCGGCTGGTCAACAACACGAGGCTTTGTCTTCTTTTGAATGTCAAATTAGCGATGATAGAAAGAGATAAATCAGCGTGTGATGATAGAAAGAGATAAATCATTCCTCCGCTCTACAACGTCTAATAGTCAGGAAGATTACGTATTAACAATGCGTTGTCTACCGTCGGACCTCCACCTTAGATTACACGGCTCACTAACGTCAGAACAGCTCAAAGCGTGGAGTTACGATAGAATATCTTATAAACAGATTACATACACTAGGTAAAATGGTACAAAGGTACAAAAATCAATAATTTATTCTTAATTAAAATCTTTAGACTAACAATTTTGTAGTGTAAAAAAATATTAAAGAATAAAATTTGATAGCCACACTCCACGGAACTGAAAAAACAATTTGAATTTCACAAAAAATATTGTGAGGCAAAAAGAGTACGCATCGTCTGTATATTTTAATCTAGTATATAAACAATACTGGTATGTGAGCAATAACAGATAAAAAAACAAGAATTTTTAAATTCCATACTTAGTAAAATGATCTACGATATTAACAATAAAACAGGAGATGACAAAATAATTAAATATGTAAGTGAATAAATATGGCTCGTTGTTCCACTGAATAGTCAATTTCGAACTTTTTTATATCGAAGCGGCCCGTTGTTCTACGATATACCGTTAAGATATTGATATATAAATTCTAACTCAAAGAGAATTTCTGCACCAAAAGAGCAAACGTATATTTCACGGCCGTTATTTACTTTACAAAGAAATCTCGAATAACTAAATAATTCTATCCCCAAAGTATACGTATCTTACGTATTGATTTTATTGAAAAAGGAAATGTAAGTCGCCGTGTTAGCGATATCATTGACTTCACATTCTTTTCTTCATGAAACTAGTTCTAATATTTCGTAAACCACTTGAACAAAACTTGTTAGTGCACAACAATTATAGTAATTGGTGCATTCTTTTTTTTATAGTATAGGTAGGCGGACGAGCATAAGTGCCATCTTATGGTAAGTGGTCACTAACGCCCTCTATGGGCGTCTCATTGGCATTGTTAGAAATGTTAACCATCTCTTACATCGCCAATGTGCCACCAACTTTGGGAACTAAGATGTTATGTTGTGCCTGTAATTACATTGGCTCATTCACCACACAAGTACTGCTGTTTTGTTTGATGTGTGGGTGGTACCTACACAGACGAGCTTGCACCAAGCCCTTCTACCAGGGAATATTACCGCCCTATTTCCAAGCTTTAATAAGTAACCAAATGTGATGGCAATTTGATCATCGGAAAACGCAGGAGCAAGCCGTCTTGTGTTTTCCGAGGCTCGTGAATGTGACAATGTCCACATGCCAACTTCGAGCAGTAGCAGCTCGGAGCTAGTCAGTGGGTTATGCCATGGACTTTGGGATTTACGGCCTTATACAGTTTAGAATTAGTGTTTCAAAAAATGTAAGCTTATATTTTAGCTAGTAATGTAAATAAATGGTCATTTCTAGTAAACGAGTTACACGCCATATATTTTGAAAATACAATTGAATAAAATAAAAAATCAAGGTCGAATTTGAATGTAGCGTGTCTAACAGAAAACCGTTCCAACCTGCAGTTGTAGAATGAAAAGAATAGTTGAATTTAAGTTTTATTTTTATAGTATAAAGTTCAGATTCTCTAACTACCATATATTTACATCGGAGATTTTCAAATCATGATTATTTAGCGAGAGAATATAAAAGTATGTTTAAATGTAAACAGACATAACTAGTTGCCGTCCGCGGCTTCGCTCGCTTTTAGATTAGAAGATATCCTTTTCTTTACCAATGACAACCTCTATATTTTCTGAATTTCATGACATCGGTCGATTAGAAACAAGCTCACTCTCGCATTTATAATATTCCTAAGCTTTTCCTACATAGAATCTAATTAAGTCGTTGATAATAAAAAGTAATATTTTATTAACAAGAAAATGACTTCTCACACGCGATAAATATAACGACTTTTGTACTTAAGATGTAAAGTGGAAAATTAATTCAAACGATAGAACTATTGAATATTATTTACTCGTAAATTACTTTATAATTAACGCGCAATATTTATTAGAACGTTAACAGCGACATTTTAGATACAATGGTTTATTGTTATGTTATTAATTCGCGAATTTAATTCGTACGTATAAAATATGGTTCTGTTCAAATAATAGAAGATAATTAATATCTTTTGTAAATTCAATGTTAATTAATTAACTGTTGTATTAGTAATAACTGCCTGCGATTGTCCCACTGTTAGGCTAAGGCCTTCTCTTCTTCTTTGAGAAGGTTTTGGAGATTATTCCACCACGCTGCTCCAATGCGTGTTGGTGGAATACGCGTGTGGCAGAATTTCAGTGAAATTACACACGTGCAGGTTTCCTCACGATGTTTTCCTTCACTGTCAAACACGAGATGAATTATAAACATAAGCCAGTATACATGCTATATTATATTTACATAATTCAAACAAAGCACGCTGGGCACAGCTTGTTAATAACATTTTATTCAACATTTAGAGCCCGGTTACAACCTAAGATATGTAAGCGTGATTGCTTGTTCAAATAAGTTTGCGTAGTTAAGCACGCGCCGGTGGACGGTGAAACGTTTGAATGCACAAAAGCAACGTGTGTGGTTGCATTTGTAATGATTCAGAGTGCATAGATTTCGAATGTCGTCGTTTTGTGCGAACACGAGAAATATTTCAAACTTCATTCTAATATTTAGTTTCATACACCAATCCATAGCGTAATATTTCATAATATTTTTAACCGTAAGTGTTCATATTATTATTATCAAATAATCCAGATCCACTAACATCACTTGACGACAATTGCTCGACGTGTTTCAAAAAGGTAGTAAAAAAGTAAAAATAAGGTTTCCAAAGCCACGGTCACGACGTAGACGTATTCGTCTAGAAATAACGCAAGTGAATTCAAACTATTTAATAATAGAAGTAAAATATTTCAATGAATAGAGATAACATTCATTGATGAATGAATATAAATGACGATATTTATATGTTATTTGTTAGAAATAGCAATGGCTGATACAGGGACTCGATATAACGTCATATCGGTTTATCTTATCATGCCCACGTATCTATTAACGCATCATTAATAGGTTATTTAGTTGCTTTTATACGCTCTACCGCGTTAAAAACATCGAGAGGTGAATGCCACGACGATATTGTTATATTGTTGTTCAAAACAATTCTTGTTTTTGTTCTTTACATATGCATTCACTCGTCGATCAGCATTGAGGTGACTATTATAATAGTTTAAATGGACACAAAAGTTGCATTTGTTTTTCGCTTGAAAAACGCTTAAATGCGTTTCATCACACGGAGTAGAGGGTATGTGGGCTTCACCGGAATACCACCTAAACCACTGTCTATTTATTTGCCTATGCTGGATCCTAGGGAATTTCAATACTGGGAACCCACCAAGCCCTGGCGACCCTCAAGGTTTCTAACATAGTACTATTAACGTACAAAGAGTTAATAAACTACGCGAGTCGTAACGGAAAATTGTTAACCAAAAATAAACAAAATCATTCCATTGGTTTAAATAACAATCAGGATAGTGGAGGATTAATACCGTTTCATTAACCGGCTCTCTCCGATACCAGCGGAATATTTAGAAATGTTTGAACGAATATGATTAGGTCGATAAAGTTAATGGAAAACAACTGTTTGTACATATTTTAGTATTTCTATCATTATACACGATTTGATATGGAAACTATATTCTGCACAAACCAACGGTAGGTGTATTTGATGTGTAGCTGATGGTATAACATTTTTGTATCTCGACTACAATTATCCCGCTTTAAAAGAAAGACCAGATTATCTTATTTAAATAGTATAAAACAATATCACATATCGCCTCTGCAAGTTTATCCACTAACTTTTATTTACGCATAAACTAAGAACGCGGTTTTCAATATACTAAAACAAAGTCCCGCCGCATCTGTCTGTTTGTCTATCTAAACGCAATATACTCAAAGACCGCATGAAAAGGTTCTGTGAAAATTAGCTGAAATATGAATATCTTGAAGATGTGTATTGATGTATAACTCTAGTGATTTACTGACGTGTGACGTAATATATATATAACCAATAGAGTTATATATATATTACGATATAAATGTTCTATGTACACCCTTATTCGTGCGAAGTCGGGACGGGTAGCTATTGTTAAATAATTTGCAAATGTTACATTACGTATACGACGATGTATCTTTATACAAACAGCTGGAGCACATTCTAAATTTCGTCTAAAGCAAAGCATCATTATAATAATAACGATCGACGATAACGCCAGATGTTAGGATCGTCACGTTAACCTTTCACAATAATCTCAATGATCCATTGGGTTCTATACATTGAGGATACTTTACAAACTCTATACAAATACAACTCTCAATACCCGTATTCAATGACCCAATTATTTCTTTATCAATAACACAATTTCATTTTTATTGAAAACTATCTTTACCTTCAACTTGTTCAGAGAGAGATACACATCCATGACGAGTTTTAATAAAAACGATAAAGAGGCTTTCGCGTATTGAGTTCAGACAAATAGGTTATCGCATATTTATTAATTCGTTAGTTTTATATTTAGCTACATACTTGACAAATATATTAAGGTCAACATGTCTGAAACGCTAATAAGAACATCCACAAGGCACTTTTTAAATCTTTTAATGATTTTAATAATCCCTTTAAAAAACTTTTATTTGGTGATAGGGCTTTGTGCAAGCCCTCCTGGATAGGTACCACCGACTCATCCCATATTCTACTGCCACACAGCAGTATCTAGTATGTGTTGTGTTATTCAGGTTTGAAGGGTGAGTGAGCTAGTGTAACTGCAGGCACAAGGGACATAACAACTTATTAACCAGGGTTGGTGGCGCATTGGCAATGTAAGGAATGGTTAATATTTCTTAGTGCTAATGCTTTTGCAACGGGCTATCCACCTATCATATCAGATGGCCCATTTGTCAGACAGACTACTTATTTTATAAAAAAAAAACTCACTAAATATTTATCGTCATATTCAAATGAATATTTTCATTGAGATCTTTAATTTTCAACCCGTCTGTTCGTTATCAAAGAGGATAAAATTTGAACAATTTCAATTTGACAACTTTTATTCAAAGCTTCGAAAATCCAACGAACGAGGATTGTGACGTAATACTCAAAGTACCCCGAGTGAAATGAAGTTTAATGAACAAGATTACCTTATTGCTAGAACGTAATATGTTATCAAAAAAAAATACTAAACCTTATTGACTAAAATGAAATATTATTGGTATGATTTCACCATATTTCGATTCAATTCAATTCCATACATTTAATTTACAGAATTACATAATGTGAAATAATTTATTTTCAAGAACTACAAAATAAAAAAATTAGAACTCGCGTTCTTTATTATTTAATTTTATATAATTTTAGTCTATTATGAATAATTGAATGAAATTTATAAAGAAATTGCAAAAGCAACCACTTATTTTTGAAATTCTATTTAAAATATGACGACGTTCCCCTATCCGATATACTATATGTCCAGTATGGGTTTGAATCCGGAACCTCTGAGCTCGAAGTCTTATGAGCGAGCTAGTAAACCAACGTAGTCGTTAAAAAACTTAATTTAAAAAATAAACTTTGAAAAACGAAACTCAACATCTTACATTTATCAAAATATTTTAACGTAAAAAGTTATTAAAAGAAAGTAATTTTCTAAAATTGCACAAATTCATATACTGCACAAATATATGTTAAGCACGAACTCTGTTCCGACTACACGGAACTTACGAACACGTTATCAACATTGTTACGAACCGCACAATGAATTTAAAGAAGCCAACAAGTTAACAACGATGAAGCAAATTATGCAAGTTAATTTCATCGAACGGTACTTCGGAAGGCAATATCATTAGCCTCAGCTACGTGGAGCCAGTATTCACGAGAAGATCGTTTAAAAATGTTACTACAAACTCTCGTCAATACTATTTATAGTAATATTATAAAGTTTAGAGATTTGCTTGTTTGTAATCGATAAACTTTAAATCTACTGGACTGACTTTATCGAGAAGTTATATGCGCTATTTTTTATTTCAGTAATAATAAGATTTAATCCTGAAATTATTTTATTTGTAAAGCAAGCCAGAAGAGTTAGGAGTCACAACAGCACATGTTAAATTCATGTAGTTTTAAAAAGTTTTAACGCAAACGTAACGGTTTTTAAAGTTTAAAAATAAAAGAATCGTCACGCAAGTACGAACAAATCGAAGACCGTCTTAGCTTATACAGAGACGGGTAACGCGATTTTTTGTTATATTTCAGACAATGCCATGTTATAGATGATTGAATCCTCCGAAATCGACCTTTTGTGTTTCAAGACAACACAAAAATATTTTAAAAAAAAATCAGTTTATATTTATTTTATCTTCATTCTTTATAAACACAAATACACCCCGGTCGAGATCTCTTTGTAAATAGAGGTAAATAAATAGAAAAGTTATTTAACATTAACAAACAATCATAGTAATTAAATGAATAAAACTTTAAAGCAAGTATTCATTTTAAAAAGAATTAAAAATAATTTTAATTAAACTATGTAAAACTTTATAGTAATATAAGACATATATTGTAACGGTTAGTTTAGCTTTACAAATGGAAAACTGCCAACTTCAACAAAAAGCGTCAACACGTTTCAGTAATAAAAAAAACTTTAATTAGATACATTTAATGACGAAATCGTTATTAGACTTAATTGTTGGAAAACATAAACATCGTGTGTCTAATTTGTTTTAAAACTTTTGTCGTATAGTGGAAATAGTTGCAAACACAGATGTGTAATAAATGCTAATCGTAGAAAAAAATCATTATTTATATAAATAACTAGCAATGCCTTTAGATACAAACGACTACCACCACAACTATTGTACGTTGGTGATGATCTATGCCAGAATTCGTCACGCAGGTGCCAACAACATCCGTATAAAATGAATGAAAAATGCGTGAACGAATAGAATACGTACGAAAACATATATTAATTTATTATATATAATGATGTTATATTATTCAGCTAAATTGATTTAACCTAATAACCAATATTATATAAGCGCAAATCGCAAATGTAGACCAAAACTTGTAACAATCTATTGAAACAATAGCAAAACTGGCGTTTCGTAGCAACCGTAGCAGCTCTACGAACTTCGTAGACGTCTACAGCGATCAAACTGAAATTTGTAGCTTAAGATAATTGTATGGATCGAGTTGCAAACTTCTTGATATGCAATGTCAGTATATAAAGCTAGAAATATTAAAAATGTTTTGGATTTGAATGCAATTGAAAGTCATACTGTTAAACTTGCCAAAACAAATTTGACAAATTGATTTATTTTGTTTAGCCATATTAAGCGAAAGAAAATATTACAATACAGAAATGGTATAAACATAACATCCACCTCCCGCATAAGATCAGCGTAGTGGAATAAGCTTCAAGCCTTCTTCTCAAAAAATAAATACTTACTAATAAAGGTATAATTAGGCATATTATGGGGTAATTGCGTTACCCAAGAATTTGCGTAAATATGACCTTTTATTTTCCAAAGTAAAATTAAAATAACGCTTATTATAATATTTCAACGAGGCTTATAATGGAATCTCACTTAGATATCAAAAAAATTTCAACCAAACGCTTATCAATATGTATTCCTTTTCGACCATGAATCTCATAACAAGAAATTAAATTAAATCTCTTGTGTATATCGTGGAATTCGAATGAAAGTAATAATTTTTATCTAATAGAGTCTAGAAACCAGGCCAGTACAAAGCCTGACAAAACAATATCAGAGCCGACTTTCATCTGTCGTGGACAGATGCAGCCTCCTTCAGCTATACATAATAATTCATAATATAATCAAGACTTGGTAACACTAGAGGGTAGTAAACAGACAACACGAGTAATACAGTACAACAGTACAAGTTATGTATATGATTTCAGTACATAGAACTGTTAGACTTCGACACTGTTATTATACAGCTACCATAAATTTACCTAATCCCAACTCCACGCTAAGCCATCACGCAAAACAAGACGAATTGTGACGAAATACATCATTGTCGGCACAACAATTATCCTGTGTACAAACGTAACCTAATTAAGTATATATGACTTTTTAATAAACTAAGAAATAGACCAGTTTTATCACTAACTATTTAGATTAGTAATTTGATTCATTAAAATATTGTTTCTACATCACGTTATGACTTAAATAATTTTGGTGTTCATAACTTTAAAACTAATACTTTTATTTAATTATGTTATATATAACAACAACGTTACTGAAAACAATCGTCACTTCATTTTATTTAAACGTTTTAGTTTTTAGATATCTCCGTAAAATAAGATGCTTTTGAAACGAGACCTCATAGCTCGAAAAATCGATGTTCTTATGGTAATACGATATTGTTTTAATTTGACCCTCGACCCCCGTAGCCACGTACCTACTTAGCATATAGCCACCCACTGCTCAATACTTCAATGTTGAATAAAAACCTTATGTTTCTCTCTCTCTCCCTTTTCTACCAAATAAAACCCAACCCTTCTCATGAAGATCATCAAATCAGTATTTATGTAGTTACATTAAAACTGCGATATCGTTCACTAAAGTTGTAATTATATTTTTGAAGGCATAAATCTTCCTCATCCCCGTACTTTGACAAGTAATCATAAAGAGATATAATTAAAGTCGCTGACAATGCAGGTTTTTTTTTGCGTGCAAATTTTCGCAAAAGAGCGAAGTATTACGAGGTGCAAATTTTATTCATTGCGTATTCTTTGACGGTCACTCAAAGGGATTTTTAACTTAACTAAAATTACATATACTGTGGTAAATTTAAAATCACTAGAAATTTTTTTTATCAACCAGTGGCCCGTTGATTAAAACACATGACACTTAACCGAAAATTTTGGATTCAAACCCGGTCAATCACCTTCAAATTTCATAATTCATCTGCAATATGTTTGTTCACCATCCCACCATCGTTGGAGCAGCGTTGTGCAATAAGCTCCAAGCCTTCTATTCAATCAAAGGTTGCCTTTGCGCAGTAGTGGGATGTTTACATATGTTACTTTTATTTACGTATATTTACACACTGAAAACAGAAATAAAATTAAAGATTTAAATATATGTAATTAAAATTATTTGATAAAGTTGCTTTATATACATATTTTAAATATATGAAATAATGGTCTTATTACATAATAGTCACTGACAACTTCCCGTCTTGCCTTGCCACGAATGGACCCCGCTACACGAAGCACTTTACATTTAATATTATAAGCTTTGTCGGAATTATTTTGTGCCACCGGAAGGACGATTGAATAGGTTTTAATGAACGAGTGATTTTAAATCATCATTTTACAAAATTAATTTATTTCATAACTACCACCAGTTTGGAATATAGATTCTACTAAGAAGAACCTAAAAGCAACTGTAAGCATTCCAACGTATATCCATATGAATAACACGAATAGATATATATTTTTTGTAAAATTAAAACTATAGAGATTTTCAAAGAATTTTTGTAAGAAAAAACCGAGAAACCACAAAAATCGGTCATGAAATGTCAGAAAGCGATATGCGACATTGACCATAATAACTATAGCATTTCAAGAACACACGCATCAAAATAGCATACCACCATATAAAGTCGTACGTCAATATGTCACGGGTGAGTAATGAACGAAGTTCTTACAGAATCGCACTGCAGCTTCAAAATCTTGAACATTAGGCACCTAAAGGGATATGACGGAAGACTTATTACTATAAACGTAACAGAAACATAATCGAGCGGTATCAATATCACTTAGTTGACAAACTTTTCTAAGGCGTATGCCGCGAAGCTGAGTCTTCCTACGATGATTAATGAGGATTCTACTGAAGTTTCGAAACTTAAGTGATTTCTAAAAATACTGTAACATAGGCACAACCTTAATATCACTTTTATTTGATCTTAGCTAAAAATTTTGCTGCCTTACAATAATGAAATCGTTAACTGTTTATTCTGTTTTTAGTAACGATATTTATCAAGGAACGGTTGACATGTTCTTGGAAACTCAAGATCCAACGCCAATCATGAAGGAGCCGTCGAGTCGAAACCACGTCGCCGATGACATAAATAATTTCAGTGTTATGGACTCTTACAGTTCATTTAGTAATAAATTTCTTTCATTATGTAATAAACACAACGCATTTTTATTGCTCTGTCGTACACCAATTATGGATCAATGATAGGGTATTGTTTTCTATCTTTAACTTTAAGAAGTACATAATAAAGTATCATTGGCAAATATACAATATTAAAAATACCTTTAACGTAGAACGTAAGAGCATCTTGTCTTGTCTACACAATATAAATGTCGACTATCTAAAAACCTTGCCCTTTCTAAAGGTTAACAACAGGTTAACGACAGATAATAATTAATTAACTTCTAATAAAATGTTAGCCAATTAGTTATTCGACTAGGTTGTAAGTTAAATTATTTATAAAACTATCCCACGACGAACTATTGAAGCATAACCAGACTATCGTTTTTTTTTTTTTTTTGGAATATGTATTTATATTTGTGTTTTGAAAATATCGCCTCCGGGTTGAACTAATCGACTCATTGTTTATGTATAGTTCTAACAAAATCAAAAATATAATATTTTTGGTTATAAATAGGAATAAAATAAAAAAATAAGGAATTATAATATTCTCTATATTATAATTCCTTCTTTAATTTTATATATAAGACTGATTAAAACGTAAAACAAAAATATAAAGTTTTGAAAATTCAGAAATCTTTTTCTCGCTTACAAATTTCACTCAGTCAAGTATATACGAAATACTTCATTATCGAGAAAATTTATGAATCTCATTTGACTAAGTTTGTTACGCCCTTCATAGGTACTTGAAGGAAAAGCGAACTAAGTAAATATCGAATGTTTTTGTAATGAATCGTCGAAGAAACTTTCGAATCATATACCAATTTCCACATATGATGAAAATGAGGTTGATTAATAATAAATAACACGGTTAAAATTCTTAAAACTTTCGCTAGCAATCAAATAACGAATTAATATTTAAAATATTAAAATAGATTGCGAAGGTATGGTATTGTACATTATGAAATGAAAAATTCGCAAAAAGATATATTTAGCGTTGTTAAAACCTTGAGAATAATAGTAAATTTATTATTATAGTTTTATTTAGCATACGCACGCATATTCGCCACCTCCACGATCGTACTTGCGATTTACAACAAGTGAAATGTGCTACAGCACAGGTGAGATCGCAGCATTAAAAGTTTTCGTGATACACGATATCTGTCAATATTGTTTGGTCAATTAGTGTTTTAGTGAAAAGCATCAAGTAATCATCGATCAATACAATAAAGTTTCGGTTTTTATCTAATGGCAATATTTGTGGCCTACGTTTAAAATACAATTATCGTAAAGGACAATGTTACTAATTTGTATGTAAAAATATTTTTTTGTTTGTGTGTTAAGTTGCACAATTATATAAATAATTTTATTTTTAAATCAAGATTGTTATCCGAGTCTAACTAAAAGTAAATACCCCATTGTTGGATTAAGTCCTCCTAACCTGTTGATGAGGTTGTTAGACCGGATGTGGCAGTTGACCGGATGTATCGTACTAACAAAAAACACTAAGACTTATCTGTACAGGTATCGTTCTCTATTTAAAACATTATATTTTATTTATAATATTATGAACAATATATGCTTATGAAACATCGTTCGAATCCGTTCAGTCGTTAGATGGTGATGTAAAGATACAAACATACAAGCAGAAATGTCGCATTTATAATTTAAAAAAAAAAAGAACTTTATCTAACAGCTGTAACACTTAGTAATAATAATATTAAGATAAATAAACTGATAAAAAAGAATACGTACATGTATACTATAATGAAATGAAATAGTCGTAGAAGCTCTACGCAGATAAAGTCGCATGTGAAAATGTATTTACTTTACTAACAAACAGATACATAAATAAAGTTTTACACGATTTATTTCATCCATTACTGTAAATATGAAAATTTATTCCATTTGTGAAATAAGATGATTACATCTAGTGCCGCTCTGAAGGCTTACAATTGAATATAAAACGTGACTTTGTGCCATTCAGGCATTTCATTGCTTTCACGATATAAATATTGAATAATCCCTCAATATAAGACTAAGTGCGATTACAAACGATCGATGACGCTAAATTGTTGACACCGTTCACAAGTGACTTACGTTTTTATACTTTTAACGGACGTATATTCTAATGTTCTACATAAAAATCACTTGTTAAATATATAAAATACTAGCTAATCCCCGCAACTCTGTCTGCGTCGAATGTTTTAATCTTTAAATCGGGTCATTGCAGCTTCATTCTATATTAAATTCCATTAAGATCAACAGTTTAGTCGTGATATCATACGTAACGTACAAACAGAGATACGGAGTTACTTTCGCATTCATATTATTAGCAAAGATGTAAATATTGCATCACGTTTGCATCTTTGGTTTTCAACGATTTTCGTAACGCTATTAAAATGAAAAATCCGCAACCCGCTCTATCTATGCTATATCTATATATTTTGCTGACAGTCATGTACATGCATACATTCGTACTGAGCGGTTTTATTAACATATAACAATAATTTTTCTTCGTCTATGGCTGCATTCGAGGCATTACAAGTAGTATTATTGTTGTGACATGGCGCGACCATTTCCAATGTCTTCTTCTTTATAATAATATACTTGTGTAAATACGTGGAAATTATTCTTGTTAGTAATTGTTGCCTTTATTGAAATGTTTTAATCACTTTAAAAAAAATCAGATTCATCACTCATAATAGTGAGGTTTTATAACTGTGGTTATTAAGTGACAAGTTGAAAGTACTTTTAAGTCGTTCTATTTATATTCACTCCGGAGTCCAGACAAACTCTAGAAATATCAAAGTAAAAAGCACAATTGTATTGTATTAAATAAAGTCTTTTATTAATAATTGAATGATTAAATTCATTGACTTGAACTTTACTAACGTAAAACAAAAATTCTATTTCTTTAGGGAGAAACGAAAAATACCTACCGTTGAGACCTTTGACCAAATCAAATAGCTATACTTAAGACCCTTCTCATAATGTTATCGTAAAGGTGCTTGCGGTGACGGAGAACTAGGGCTATTCAAGTAAACCCTTTCGTACCATAGGAAATAATAGAACCATCCATTTTTTCATATCTATAAATTGGATTAATAAAATACGTCTTTTTACAGTTAACGCCTCCTCTTACTTCTTCTAGACGACACGAATTTGATAATGTTTACAATATAATTTAGGTTCTATTCATATTAAAAATAGAGGTGACTTTTGCATTTTCTCTAATCAATTCATTAAAACAACATTTATTGTTAGTTAAAATTTTGCTACATTACTTGTTAACATTTTTATATAAACGAATTGAGCCTGATTATATTATTTTATTATTCATTTCTATCTGCTCTCATTATGTTTAAAATTTCACGGGATTAAACTTCTCATTTTATTAGGCTCAGGTAGCTAAAGCTTTCTCGCATAAAACAGAGAGGAATTCAGAGGTGAACCAAGTATTATATTCTAACCAGGCTACCTTATATACATATGTCAGAATATCTTCCGAGTTATACATGAATCAACACAATATTTTCCTTTAGCAAAAATTATGATACGTTGATATAAGTCATATCACATAAGAGACAATGGAACAATTTCTCAAATTTGAATTCACGTTCTTTGTATATATATCCTGTATACAAATCTTTATACTGTTTATATATAAATATTTAAACTGTTAAACTAGTGTTTCGGTTTTAATAAAATAAAAAATCCCGAATTACATAACAACAGCAAGCTTTGACAAACGAAATATTCTTTGAAAATAAATTCAAAACTGTACAACGACTCGGTCGTTGCATGTGACATGCGATGCTAATAAATATATAATACGATAATTATGTTAATTAAATGTTTATTACGCCAGCATCGATACAACCGATTTGTCGGTATTTTAATATTACATATACTTAATTTACAAAAATTACAAATGCAAGCCGTAATCAGTTATTTTTTTAATTATAATACAAATAATTTGTATTATCGTTAAATATTATTTTTGTATGGTCAAATTTATGAATAAGCAATGATATAAGCCAGCGATCTGATCTATTAGCAGCTATTAATCTTATTAGTAAAGAAGTATTTAAATAAAAATCGAACGATGAGCGAGGAAAAACCAGCAAAGTATTATTATGAATTTAAAAATGTAATGTAATGACAAAGGAACGGCCGACCTTGGGCAGCGGAACTATAGCGAACAAAGCGCTCTCCGCCATTCTGTTGACTGTATCCCATCTCGCTCACGTCGACATCGTGTCTACAGACATACTCTTATAAGGTTTATTAATAGATGGATATTCTGCTTAGCATATTTATTTATTCCCATTTCACCGCTTCTTTTTATGTGTCACAGTTATCAGACACAAAGTATACGGCGAAATGAGATATCAACAAGCCAGTATAATTACAGGCACAGGAGACAACATCTTTAATCGAATTCTTAATAAACCACATACCGCTGGTATCCACTTGCTCATCTGTTTTATGTAAAATAATCATAAAATATTATATACTTAAATCAATTGTCAAACAGTAAGCAGTGTATTGTGATCTGACATGTGAGCGGTGCGGCGCCGCACAGTTTTTAAAGTAGTCACACTACCCCTATATACAAAGTTTTGTAAGTTTTAAAGTAACATGCATGTAACGTAGATATGTCTTACAACTCGAACCATCAACCAACTATCTAATACTACTTATGCATCTAAATTATTTTATTAAAATATATATAAAAAACATTACGAGATCGATGCCGCAAATGCATAAAAATTAGTCATCATTAGTACACATATTATATATTTTGTACATTATAAAAAACTTACGTTGTAGCAAACCATATTTAATAAATATATGTTCTGGCTTAATATCGATAGCTAATAATTCATTTTAGTATATTCAGCGCCTTAATTAAAAAATATTTTGCATTGAAATAGGTTCCATATATTTGCGATTACTGCTCACCACTAGCTGGTTTTTATTTTGCTACAAAATGCAAATTCCAAACAAGTGAAAGCTTCACACAGTACTGACACCAGATGTTCAGTGTCACGACTCAAAAGCGCTTGCAAATGCCTACTGGTATACAGTTTTGTTTTTTTAATTAAACTTTGCAAAAACTGCCTCAACAATAGAATGCGAATATAATTTTACACAAGCTTTTACTGATTTAGTAAAAATAAATAACAAAAAAAAAAAAACAAAACATTAAATGCTAAGTAACTTCGAGACGAAAACAAAAGCTAAATTATGTTACTGAGAGGTAACTTAGGTAACTTATTTAATTAGCAAATGTATCAAAAGTTTTTCACAAAATGAGTTAGGAGCAAGTTTGGGGTACTGTACGATGCTTGTGACATCAAAGCTATTGCAAAAATTACATCGTTGTATCGTCATCGTAAATTAAATAGTTTGGTTATAAATTTAAATTATTTTACATTAATAAGAACGTCTATAAGCTTACGAGCGTCAATAACAATATACCTTTATTTTCGTAAATAATTTTAATCGCTTAGAAGACTTACACGTAAGATCGTCCAGGAAAAACTTTTATATAAAACTTTAAATATACAATACCTGCTATTATATTATGATCATGAAATTGCTTTTGTTATATTACGCACACAAATGAACAATAGCCTTATTCCATACATTAACAGATCGATGTAAGTTTTTGCGTAGAAATTTATAAGAAACAGATATTATATGCCGGAGAGTAGTGACGTAGACCAGTGACGTAAGCATACCTTTTATCCCGAAAAACTTCACGGGACTGATGCCGCGAGCAAAACCTACTTTCGACATAAGACATTTCCTTATTATTAACAAATCGTATAATTTATGAAATGTTTGTATGGCTTAGCGTTTTAAATTTCGTTAGTAAATAGAAGGACGAATAAGAATTAATTTTGAATCGTTGTCAATGAACAAAGGCAAAATGAGAATAATAATAGCCGTCCATTACAATCTCGGGTAAAAGGTGAGAAGCGAAATGATCGTAAAATGGTTGTAACAAACTTCCTGGCCGGGTAAATTGCATCGCGCATTATCCATTTTATGGTAAATTGAATAGCTAAAATTGTTTTATGATGAAAATTTACGTAAAGTTCCCGTCGATATTGAGGAAATAAATTTTTCGAGATATCAGATTCTTGAGGTTTTTCGAATTTAAACGTTAACATTATAAATTTAATAAGCCAAAATATCTTCGGAATATATACTTAAAATAGAAGCTAAGCTTTAGGATAGACGAACACCTATGTATCTAGCCGGCTTAAAATAACACGTAAATAGTCCTATGACTAGGTCATTTATTTTATTTCAAAAGTAATTATTATTAAATTATTATAATAATATGCTAGTTTTACAATAAACGAAAACCAATATTTGTCAATAAAATATACAATTAATTTACATGAAAGTTATAAATTATGCACACATCCGATCTCAATATGATACAGTTGAGAGAAAAAAACATTTCACTTTAACCGACTTTGACAGGTTAGGTTTCATTACATTTTAGTATTTTAACTTTCGTATTTTGAAACACTACAAGTGTCTCTAAATTAAGTGATAAACTAATTAAAGTGAAAATCTTTATTCCACATGGAAGCTTACAATTGCCTATTAATTGTTTAGAACACAAAAGAATATGAACACCTGAGAAAAACCAACGAAAGAAAACAGCGAGGTTATTGTTTCGCGGGTTTATTGTATTCGTAATTGATCTACAATTTTTGATTATACAAAAAGGCTTTACTAAGTTTACAGGTGAACATTTGTAACCGATTTTTGGAAGCCTACTTTAAAAGGAAAGCCAGTCAGATACAGAGGTTACATTAATCAATAAAGCTCGACTTACTACGTGTACGTTACATTTATTTATAAAAATTAAATAATAACAACACACACATTACACATTCCATGTAGAAAGAATTTTAAAATGTGCTGTAATATTTAATCTTTATCATTTTCACCGTAGTTAATTTAAAAAGTTATCATATTTTTTCGTATCAACAAAGCAAACACGAAGGAAGCTATATAACTAGTCATTACCGCGTATTTTATGGCGGCTTTCGAACACGCAATAAAGTTACCGGCCATCATAAAAATTGGTGTGTCATCATGGCGCCATGATATTTTAGATATGGGACTATAATTCATTCGAACATAAGCAATAAAAATAACCCTTCCTAAATTAAATTAATAAAAAATCCTCTACATAAAAAAGGATCGCGTAGCGATGTGAAAACCGCGAAATCGAACCTGACCTATTGGATTATTATTATCAACGCATAAAAGAAACCATAACGTTATTTGAAGGGATGGAAAAATGGAAGGGAAATGGAAGGGAATGTAATTTTAAAAATATTTCCTTAAAACACGCATTCTTTATATATTAAAAAATGCTGTGTTGTATTGTAATTGGATCTAAGACGGCTTATAATTTTCTAGACAATTTATATATTTAATTTAATTCGACATAAGTTCCAATTTAATGTTTACCAGAACTTAAACGAGCAAATATTTACGATAACGTTTCCTTATATGTAAGTAAAATGAATATAATTTAAATGTGATATCTACGAGTATATATTAAATCACAAAACGTTTCGTGTTCCGTCGACGTCATATGCCATTGACATTGGCACGAGTTGGCAAGACGCCAGCGCTAAACCACCATAGCGACCCCACCAACTGACATTATATATTTAAACCTAATATATCGCCGTAGGCAAACCAATATCTGCAATATATTGAAAAAAAAGGTCTGGATAAATTATATATGATGAATTTTAGAGATATATTTTTTTAATTAAAAAACAAAGTATAAGTAAACCATAGATTTCTTTTAATTTTTTTGCTATATAATTATATAATATGTATCAATTGTTTGCTATATAAGATAAGATGCTGCTATATAAGATACTAGTCAACACTCGTTATAAAAAATACTTCATTGTAAGTTAAATATAGTGCACTCGTGAAATTAAATAAAAATGAGACGGGTTGGGCCCATTGAGTGTTGAATGAATAAGGGGTTATCCTGCGGTACAATTAGGTTAAAACCGACTTCCTACATATGTTTACATGCTGACATTAATACACTCAAGTGGAGCTGATATAAATTGTGTAATAACATAAACCGTAATCGCGATCTTATAATAGCAAAACATTAAATAATACAATGTTATATACTAGCTGTGCTCCGCGTTTACCCGCGTTAATAAAAATCTTATTTATTAACCGAAACAAAAAAACGCGTTTAAATTACTTTTTAGTCATTTTAATCACCTAATATAAATATAATTGCGATAAACAAGTATATTATATAGTATATTACTTCTAAGGCTTATCGTATGTTTGGGTTCATCTTAAGATTGAGTAAAGAATTTACACATTGCTCCACCCTTATTCTTTTATTCAACGCATATGTTAGGTCCATACTTGAATATTGTTCCACAGTTTGGAATCCCAATTATAACATCTACGTAGATAAAATAGAAAGATTACAAAATAAGTTCTTAAAAAATTTGCGATTTAGAGCTGGTTTATCTGATAACAAAGATATCTCTAGAATAGTCCCATTAACTGTGCGTAGACAATTAAGAGACCAAATATATTTGTATAAAATAATTAATAACATGGTTGACTCTAAATATCTTCTAAGTAACAAATATGTTAACATTAAATTAACATTTAAATAATAATTTAAATGTCCTCGTCTTAGTGCTAGAAATAATTCTTTGTTCTTTGTACCCTCATGTAAAAATAAATTTACAAAGAATGTGTTTTTGTACCGTTCTTGCCTAAATTATAATAATAACCTCCAAAACTTAGATATTTTTTGCCCAAAAATTGGTGTTTATAAAAGAGCAGTTCGTGATATCTTAAAATGCTAATTGTTTTTAACTCTTTTACCTAAAGTGATAATGTATTTGCAGTTTTTATTTTTGTTTTACTTTCAATTTTAATTTAATTTAATTCTATTTGTTATTTTTTTTGTGTATTAGCTTTAAGTGGAAACTTGATTGATTTGTGATTTTTGTTATTTTTGTTTTATATTACAGTGTTTTTAAAATTGTTTGTTTCCCAAATAAATAAATAAAAAATAAAATAATAATAAATATATTGTAAGTTGTTATAACTTTTTACACGTTCCGATCATTAACCCGAATAGAGACAGACTAAAATAAAATTAATGGTGCTTTTGTTTTTGGTGCCTTACAAAAAGCCATATTCCCTGTCTATATACATATAAACAGTTACATTTAAATCATAGACAAACCAATTTAATTTATTTGCACTCATGAATGAAATGCAGAAGTGTTGGCATAGATATCAAACGGACGAACTATGACTGAATTTTAAACTAGGACTAGCCACCGCGTCCTCTCCCCAGTACCCTAATTACCATTCGCCCAACTCGGAATGATGATGAAATATTACTCCAAAGCGTCCACAAATTACAACCAGCCTCGATCGCGGCTAGATTGTACGAAATTGATAACGCGTAAATTTATTAAAATAGATATAAATAAATTAAGAAATCTTTCTTTTTTAAAATAAAGTTTTATCCAATTCATGAACTAATGGATTATAACGTGTATAATACGAGTTGGCAAAATTTCAGCACATCGTTGAGTATAAATTTCATTACCAAGTACTAAGAATGATAATAAAGAAAATGCAAGAACTATTCACATGTGCTCATACCTTATATTTTGTAGCAATCATTTTAGTATTGACGAAAACGAGTTACGAAATTCGAACACAGGAAAATTTTTAATAAATTTAATTATTTAATAGGAGATAATACAATTTATTTATTGACATATTTCAATAACTTTTAATTCGATTGTATTATTATTTTTTAAATTTGATATTGTTTTAATCCTTTTATAGACAAAACATGAAGTAATAAAACGAAGGCAATATATACAACACACATTCAATTGTGATACAAACACATGTCAAAGCTGAAAAAACCTGTAGCGTTTCTTGGGTATTGTCCAAACCTGACGCCGAACTACCAAATAACTCTTTAGCGTAAATCGTTTTTAACTTTTAACCTCAATAACTTTTCTCTATCTGAAGTTACTAACCTGATTTTTCCAGTTTATAAAAAATAATCCAGCTTACCTGCAACCAAAAAAAGATATATAAAAATCTATACAAATAATAACATATAATATTTGACAATGGTTTTATTGTACATGAAATTGAGAATATGAAGAAGAAAAAAACATTTACAAGCTTATAGGAGTCAAAGAAATTCGTCAAAAGAATAATTTATTGTATGAGGCAGAGCAGTTGTGACGCGATTGTTAAATATAACTGACAAGAAAGGACAAAGAGATAACAATGACACGACCAGTATGTAGTGAAAAAAGATCGCCTTTATATAATAAGTAGAACAGATTTATCTTACTGAAGTAGATATCATTTTATACAAATATATATTATCAAGTAAATGAATTGTTAATTACTTGATTTAATTCAACGTAAGTGCGAAATTTAAGTTCAAAGAAACCGACAAGAAACTCGACTGTTATGCGTTTTAATAAATAAATAAGGTAATTAAATTTATTATATACAATATCATTTGTGTATCCGCATGAAGATCAAAGAATACTAATTCTGCGCTTTTTTTACCATCTACATGTAATCTTGTAATATACTTTTACTTTCATTTTCACATAAAATTTTAATTATAAGAAATAATTTTACTGTCAAAATAATAAATATCGTAAACATTGCTTACATTATCGAATATTATGTAAATTATAACTGAAATTAAAAACCAGTTAGATTAAAGTTTATTGATTCTGAATAAATAGATTCTAAGGTAGTACTTCTAAATTAATCATTTTTAAGAGCTATAGTATATATGATAAGATAATTTGTAATTGAAAACGATTCCATGCTCGCTACGAATAAAACATATGTTACATACGTCGGGGATGAAACATAAAGTTGCGTAGAGAAAGTGTGTTCATGACATTGACATCGCTGGCGCGTAGCCAGGACGGCCATTTTGTGTAGCAGCCAACGAGGGCTGTCTGGTCTACGAGTTGTACCATATAGAATGAATGTAGGGTGCGTGTGATAAGGAGTTTGAATGTAGGTTGAAAAAAGATAAACATTTAAAATACAATTGCTAATTTACTTTTACTGCTTTTTTTATTCACTATTTTACAAGTAAAATTACTGCCGATTCAAAATGTAGATTTGAAACGAGAGAAAGATAGATCGAACTAGATAAGTAATTATAATATTTAAACAAATCAGGGTATTGATTGATGCGCTTTCTGAAAATAAAAAACCTAACTACTTAAAAACGAAAATGTATTGCAATTTTAAAGCTGATTGAGGTAAACAGTCATTACCTACATATGTACTACTCAACTGTCGTACATACGATACAACTAACGTAATACATATAATCAATATAAGTCGCAAAATATACTATATTCAAGTAGGGTCTTGCAAGATACTAATCTAATAGAGACTAAAAGAAACCAGCAAGAAACACAGAAGTTATAAGTTCCACCTATTATATAACTTAGGTATGTTAGGTATATAATGGAATTAAATTATTATATAATCAGTTATAAAACGATACAAATTATCGCATAGCGTTTAACTGTTCGTGGTTCATCCATCATCGTTTATATCTAATAATACTTTTGTAAATACACATAAATCTTAAAAGATATCTATTAAAAATAAACACTTCATTGCGATTCCGCCAATTTTATTACATACCTACGTTTGAAACAAAACATTTCAGACGTTTATGAAAACATATCGGATTAACGTCCTGAATGTTATGATAAATTTTCCCAAAATTCGTGAGGAAAAATAACAAATATGTTTATACAACAAGTGTATGTATGTATGTATTATAATAAGTCAGAACTACAGCCACGAGGGTTTACGAATTATACGTTGCTATATAACCTTAGCCGATATGGCCCAGTAGTAAGAACGCGTGAATCTTAACCGATGATCATGGGTTCAAACCCGGGCAAGCACCACTGAATTTTCATGTGCTTAATTTGCACCACTGAGTTTTCATGTGCTTAAATTACGGTGAAGGAAAACATCGTGAGGAAACCTGCATGTGTCTAATTTAACTGAAATTGTGCCACACGTGTATTCCACCAACCCGCACTGGAGCGTGGTGAAATAAGCTCCAAACCTTCTACTCAAAAAGGGAGAGGAGGCCCAGCAGTGGGACATTCACAGGCTGTTACGGTATATAAACATATCAGATTCTGATGATTTTATGTCTTGATTATTATTTGTTGCATGGCGTTCAATTCCTTAGTTACTAATCCAGATAAAAAATATATATATAAAAATAAATAATCCTCGTTCAAAAACGTATTGCAATAAAATCCAGAGTAAAAAATAAAAAGTTAAAACGTAACCGACAAGTCGTTAGTGAAAAATATTTTCCTCAATTATGAGAGGTACGAGTATATCAAAGGCACAAGGGAGGTGAAAATATATATGAATGTAACATAGACGAATGGCCGTGAGTGGCCATAAAATCTGTGAACCGACGTAATCCGTTTCGTATTTAAATAATGAATGAGCCAGATTAATGAAGCCAGACTAAACCAGAAATCGCTCACGGTGAGTGAGATATCTGTAGTTCCTCGCACCATAGTAGCGGTGGCGATTTACTGAAGGCAAATCGTAATTTAATTTAAAAACCCACTGTCTCACTTTATACATTACAGTTCTTTCTTATTAAAGATGACACACATTTTTTTCCCCGAGATTTTCTCATAAGTTTAACTTACAGAACAATATTAAAACATACTTTGACATTATATATTATAATATGCCTTGTAACTAAAGAGTCCAGAAGTACCTATGTTAGATATATATAATGAGATTTAAAAAATACTATTTACTCTATTATTAAACAAAATTATGTGTATATTTTAATGAAACTCAGTGGATATAGCCTGTGTCATGAATCTAGACGAATAAGAAGTACCTAGATTAATGTAAAAAGCCCTATATCATACCCTGCCTCCAAACGAAAGCTGTGTCGTAAAGAATATAAATTTGGTTACACTATACAGTATAAACGATGAAACATATCTGACAGACTCCATATTTTACAAATTCATAACAAATTTAGCAAAAGATTTTTTGTGTTAATCAAAAGATTACAGACATTAGCGTCAAGCAGTAGCAGGACTTGCTAAGAACTACACTTAAACTGGTCTGCTACCAACATTATTACATCTCTTAGAAAAATATATAAATAAAGTTGGTTTTTACAAAATTCATATATTATTGCGAGAAACATATTAGACGTCAAATTTGTTTGATAGATTGTTTTCTCCGGTATCAAGGAAGAACTTCTAATGTGGTCATATAGTTGTCAGAGCATGCAAAGGCTATATATATAATAGTGCATTTAAATGTTTAATTTTTTTATGAAATATCCTACTGACGTTCTATACGTAGTACGAAATAAAATTATCGGTTCAAGTGTTTTCGCAGAAACGCGTTACGAAAAAGCAACCGAAAATTAAAAGACAACATACAACATAAAACTTACGGACCGATTTCGACCACGGCAGCCATTCTCCGTGTAAACTACAAATCAACGTACATTCTCATAATCCGATACGATAACAAACAACAGGAACAGCGGCTTGACTTGCTGTGGAAGTGCCACGAGAGTAATAAAACTCTCAGAAGACTTCTACACTCCTTGTAGTTAGCAGTCGAGCTTGCAGGTCGGTTGCTAATAAGATTCTGGCAAAGAAAACCCCAATAACGTATATTGCGTCATAAACCCATGACTTTAGTGGTCTTATAGGCTAGCCAATAGGCAAACTAGGCAATTAAATGATGAACAAACATATCGTAAAACATATGAATATATGCGTGTTACATTAACACGTGTACAATATTAATAATCAAACTATCATAGCGGTAAAATAATTCTAGATAAGCATACACTGATAAGTCAGACCACGTGGATCAATTTTCTCATAACGATTTTCAACTACAAGAAAAACATGTTCAACTCATTATCGCTGAACTGCTAATTTTTTGACAATGCATTTTTTTTAAATTCCATTATTGAAATGCTATTGGACTGACTAATATTATTCGCTCGCAGTGTTTTTCTCTTCCATTAATATCTGTTGCCATCAGGTATCAACTAAAGGTAGTTAGGTACTCGATTCGACCATCATGTCTCTGTCAGTCCAATGAATCCATTCATCTAATTTTTGGTATTCCTCATGCATACATACTACACACTAATCGTATGAAACCTCAAAAAAAACAAACAATAATACACATTATTCAAGGCTTTGGACTTCATGGACATTACAACCCCAGTAGTGTGTTAGGAATGGGTGAAACAATAGCCGCGAGGATCTGCATCTAACCAACTTATCTGAGGAAAATTACAAAAACACGAGTATTACAATATATATATATATATATCCGTTCGACATTTAAATCGCTAGACTGCCAGTAAGCCGTTGATCCATTGAGCTATTGAATCGATATACAACGGTTATCTATGATGCTATGTTACTAACACATAATATATTCTGGTTTAGACTAATCGCCATTACATAATGATATTATTTATTATTATTATGTCACGTAATTACATCTCACAATTAACTTTGTTCGTTTGGAAACGTTAGAGCAAAATTTTACTGTGGCTGATGAGTTGCGTTGAAATTATTTAAATAACAATAGAAGTGAAATAAAAACACCCCGCGGGCTCACAAATTATATCCAAATAGAAATGAAACGAATGAATGAATAGAGCATAAAACGGTCTGTTTATTCAATTACTAACGCTCTGGAATCACTTGTATATTATTTTTACATATTCCGACAGCATCTAATAAACAATTTAGTTATTTACAGACTTGGTAATATAGACTATTATTTTATGTATTTCAATTTTTTACCGAGGTGGACCAGTGGCTAGGACGTAAATTTTTACATTACGGGTTCAAGCCCGAACAAGCACCAGTGACATTTCATGTGCTTAAATTGTGTATATAATTTATCTCGTGCTCGGCGGTGAAGAGAAACATCTTGAAGACACCTGCATGTTTCGGATGAAAATCTACCATTTGTGTATCCACAAACCCGCATAAGATAAGCGTGATGAGATTATTTGACGACTTCCACTTGGGAACTATTGTTTACCAACTTTACTTACTTTCCCCTGAGTTTTATTGCGTAATTAATTCTCTCACACACCTTTTCTACCTTATTTCTTTCTGAAGAACTTGATAACAAGGTTATTGAAACGTCTTCCATATTAATACATAACTTAATGTATTCGAACGACGCTTTACGACTGCAAGTCTAGCTTGAAATTGTGAACAAACTATTTCGAATTGCATCGATTGTTCAAACAAGCTTCAAATCAGTTTCTATGGATCTTCATTCTTCAAGACAATATTTTAGTGTTACGCTGAGACGTTGAGATGTTTACAAAATTAAACTACGACTTGTAGATTTACTTGGTAGTAGAGCTTTGTGTAAACCCGACTGGATAGGTACCACCACCACCACTCATTACATATTCTTCCGCCAAACAACTATACTTGCTATAATGTTTATGGGCGGTGATGGCCAATAACCATCTGGTGGCCTCCTTGCACGTCCGGCTTCCAATTTAATCATATAAAAAACGGTTGTTTAAAAAAAATCTATAAACAACGGCGCATTTTATTTACTAACACGTAACAACTATGAACGAATAGCATTGATTAAACCACTAAACCTGGCATGGCACTAAATATGGCAACGTTATTGTGGGCTGAAATTCCAGTACCAAAAGTCAAAACAAAGAATAAACGACTTTTTAAAATTTGAAATTAGAATTTAGAGCTTAATTTAAACTTACGTCCTTTCGCACTAGCAGTAACGTTATATAACCGAGAAACCGTATGAATAACCGTAACAATAATAATAATATACTGGGACATTATTCACAGACGCCCAACTGATACTAAACTAAGCAGAGCTTGTACTATGGAAACCAGACAACTGATATACTACATATACTACTTCTCTTTTGTAAATACATACTTATATAGATAATAATTACACCCAGACTTAGGAAAACAGACACGTTCATGCACACAAATGTCTCTCCTGGGTGGGAATCGAACCCACAATCTTCGGCGTGAAAGGCAATTATCTACCAACCACACAAACCGGTCCGTCAATATATAATACTAACAGGCTATATAACATTATAACATTGCATCGAGAAGGGGGTTCGGAAAGGGGGTTTGTGCCGATCTACAAGCGTATCCAGAACCCGTGAATAAGCGTACCGAACTTAATCCATAGCATTAGATACTTTAGTCGTACACAAACAATATGGGAGCATGTCTCACAACAATATATCATGGGCGCACGTGAACTGGCTTCATGTTATTAGACTCTAGAATGCAACCTTGAAAGGGCTTACCCTTATAAAAAATATTTCATCATGAAACGTTTGTGCTACTGTTGTTGGTCAAATATTTATTTTATAGCAAAATTACATAAAGACCATTTCTCAACATAACTATTTCTTGCATAAAGTCCATACTCTAAATTGTAAATTTTAATCATTATAATTTAACATATATTTATAGTGTTCGCATTTTGGTCAAAATTCTACCATATTATTGATTTTTTTTTTATATATATATTTGCCGGGAGGGCAAATGACTCTACTCCACCTGATGTAAAGTGGTAGTAGAGTCCAAACGCGACGACGGCCAGTACAGACGGAAAGAAGATTCTGCACCAGCCGCCCTCGCCTTGCCGGCCCGCAAGATGCCTCTTCACGCCTCGTTTGAAGGAACCCGAAAATTTAAGAAAAACATCATAAGAAAATATTTTTTATGTTAAGCATATTTTGTTCTACTCTCATTTTCTTACTTTTTATTGATAAGCTATTCGATAAAACAAAAGATCGTCTATAGCTACCAGATAGAAAAGAAAATCGTTTGACAAATAGCAAAGAAAAATTTATTAAACTGTCCCTAGATAGATACTTGGACTTGGAGTGATAGTGTAAAAATAGTGCATTCCTAAATCACATAACAAACCTTCTTATTACTTCCACTGGTGACAGAACTTCATTATTATTGGCCCAGAGAATCGGAATTGCGATTCAGCACAGATGCGCTTCTAGCATTCGTGCCACCACTCCACAGTCAGGTCATGATTTGTACATTAGATATTTTTAATTTCATAAATCATTTGCATATTAGACAAATAATTCTTGTAATTACGTGCTCAATGTAAATAATACTTATGTGCATTATAGAAATAGATGATAGTATTATATATAAATTGATCATATATTAATAATGAAATGTCAACGTCATGTAGAATGTCAGAGACAAGACGCAATGGACTAATTGGAAATCGCATCGTTCATATCTTGTAGTTATATGACTAAAAATTACACATGTATATTATAATCCTATTTATTTGTTTTCTTAAGGCGTTGTGTTATAAGAATATTTACTACATATCTCAATAAAAAGTATCGAAATAATTAATATCAAACGTATGACTTAGTGAATAAATCGACTCTTAAATCAATGCTAAATCATCTTTGTAGACACTTGTTCTTTATAAAGAAATATTTATTGTAAACATAAGCACATAGGCCGTAGAAAAAGAAAACAAAATGAATAAATTCAATTGCAAAATCGTATTTCATTACATATTGATAATCAAATATTTAACACTGGTTCATAAAAAAAAAAATCAGATCCAAGCTGAAAGAAATAGTAAAAGATGTTCCAAGCTGATTCCAGACTCCAGACAGATTTCCATGACACCCAAAACATATTTTTTACAATCTAAAAATTTCGATGAAATCCTAAGTGTATTTTTCACTGTCGTAAGATTGGACTGTTACTTCCACCTGATTCACTTAACCTTAAATTTTAAATTAAAGTATTTACCATCAAGATAAATTAAGAAATGTTTATATAACGGTAGGCGCACTTAGAACGTTAAAGCACTTGCCGTCGGTTTTTCTTTGCCTGAATCCGGTGTTGACCCAGAAAGCCTGCCTGAGCTGAGCACAGAAAATTTTGCTTCTTTAATCGTCTAGCGACTTAAGCGACTTCAGTTTTGTAAATATCATACAATTTCGCCCACAACTTCCGAAGTTTTAGATTTTTATTTACCGCTGTATGCAACAACAAATAAGATCCAACCAATACATATTGAATTGGAAGTTATATTAAAAATGCCAGAACCTTAATTTTTATTCAACAATTACTAATTATTATAAAAAAATATTGTTTAAAATCGGCAATTTTTCATTTTTTTTAATAAGTTAACAAATTGTTTTTATTTAATAAATTATTATTTGATTTGTTTTTTATTTTGTTTTTGTAAAATTACTTAATAACTTTAATATAATACTTCTCTACTTATTTACGGCTAAAAATTTTAATGTCACTATTTTCATTTTTGTATCACGAATACAATAATTAAAAAATCTAAATCGAGAAAACAGCCAAAAATAAACAAAACTTTCTCCTTCATTCGCTACGAAAAACTACGACCTTTGGCACTGTACGCTACTCTATGCTCATAAAGGCCTCAAATTCAAGTTGGGAAGCCGCCACCAGCACCCGCAGCATTAGTTGCGTGCCGACCGTCGAGCCGAACGTACATGCCAGCTGTTTTCGCGTAGTAAACATTTCGTTGTTAACCTTCGTAGTTGAAAAGTGAGAGAAGTTCAAGTGTATTTCAGTGTCACTGAATTTTCGTAAAAATTAAACGGGGTGTATCATCGAGCGTTATTGTGATGGTTAACGGTTGTTTTGGCGGGAAGTCCATTTGTTCCACTGTGTTAGCACAAATGCCACCGTTGGTGAGGTAAATATTGACGTTAGACGGGATTACGCGGAGGAATCCGCACGACTGATGTCCGTTTCACGAGTGTTTGCAAAGCAATCGAGTTCAGTGCTTAACTGCTTGCATTTTTATGTACGGCTTGCGAAAAATTATATTAAAATATTTTTTATTTAAAAATTTACTATTTAAAAAAAAATCTCATATAAAATATATTTAAAAGAATTTTTTAATTCGTTTAACTAAAGATATAACAGGTAATTTTAATATATATTCAAATGATTCAAAATTTTTAAGAATAATATTGCAACCCGCGTCAGCAAGTTGAAACGCGAAATGCATCCAATCTATTAATGTGCGCGTCTCGAGTGGCAAACTTTCGGGGTGGCTTACCTTCTATGAAATCCGAATTAAAATAGCCCTTAAAGCTCGCAATAAAAGTTCCAGACATCCTTACGTAAGCTTTCAGCAGGCTATACCCCGCCCCCACTTATGTAACCGCTCGATTTGGACTGAACTTTATCTTGGTACCTAATTTTAGTCCTATGAAATTTTGTCCAATAGAAGGTCATAATTAGTGGATATGATAATCCCCACGCTGATCACGACACAGTTGTACCGGCTGCCCTTGGCAATCCCCGTCCACTCTTTCGTTTTCACTTACACGGCTTATTGTTTTCACAAACACTGAACAAACAACGTCGGTGGTAGGTTATGAAACAGAACATGCAGGGTCGTAATCTGGGTCAGTATAACCTTGAAAAATGTATCCGCGAAAAATTATCATAACTAACGTATTCAATTTGACACGGAATCGATCTAATACACTACCGGCACACATTCTTATCACCGAGATATTTAGGGGGTTGGTAAATGCACTCACCACACACACACACTCACAACCAGCTAACTAACTTTGGCCAATTAATGTTTCTTGTTAACAAAATCGATTTTTTTAATATAATTTTTGAATTACAAGTATAAAATTGATCGAATTAACCCAAACTTTGAAAGAGTCCCCTAGTTTTAATGGCCATTTAAGAGACTAACGTCACAGTAAGGAGGTGATAAGATCGAGACACGACCCGAAGACCTTTGCAATTGTTAACTCAAGCTTAACCTTGCGATAAGGAATTTAATAAGCTTTTAAAACAATTTTAGATTATAAATTTTGATTTTCATTAGCTTCAAAAACTTAGTACGTCTGGATATGAAGTGAAATTTTGTTTATTACACAAAAATACCAATTCATATAGAATGAAAAATGTAGCACACTAAAGTACTCCTTCAAAGCAATTGGCAATAACTGGAGGCAATAGAGACTCAAATCAATCAGTACCGACTTCCGGCGGGCAAAAACATTCCCAGCGAGAAAAATACATTTAAGCTGCAGCTGCTATTTTGAATGAAACTCAAACAATTTGAGCAAGATTAAAGTTACATGATTATTAAGACCATATACAATTATTCTACATCATTTATACACATGTGATCAGAGAATATCGTCCGGAATTCATTGATTTTAAATTAAGAACTTTATTAATCTTATTAGATGGTTACTTTTTGACATCGAATATTTGATCACAAATTTTACTGGTTAAAAAATATAACACGGTCCGCTGATCCAACAACGTTCCAGCACTTACTTAAACTAACTAGATATATAACGAAACTTTTATCATACCATTTACTTTCTTATAAATTGGACTTGGTTTGCTTATAGTAACAGTCTCTTAAACATTATATATATATATTACGACGTGAGTATGAATTTCCCAAGAGTAACAAAATTTAATGAAAGTTAAGTCGTTTGAAAATTGAAAGTTACGTAGCTACCCTTTAGTTAACGCTAGCTTTAACAATTAATATTATGATACAATATAATTTGCTTTGTGTAACAATCTTTGTTAACTCTGCTCAGTGAATTTACGCGTTAACGTAGCTTTTTTGTGAAGGAGCATAAAATAATATTTCTATTGCAAACGACGGAACCGAAAGGTCAACAATGGAGGCAAGAGCTGTGCGGTCTAACGAAACTCATTTCACGCATAATGCGCACAAAACTCTTCATATAGCGGATTCATACGGTACATAAAGAAACTTTAGAAACGTTGGCTTTATAAATAAGGGATAATATGTTTCGTTTTCTATGGCAGAATGGTTGAAAGCGAACACGGATGCACAAACATTTAACCCCGTGTACAACAAACAAACGAACATCGCAACGACGGGAGAAGACAATAAAAATGCATCGAGAAAGTACCAATCTCACTTGTCTCGATAAGACGTGAAACGCCTCGAACAAAGAGAACAACATAAAACTTTCCTTCGCTACTTTAGATGCTGTGCTATCGGTGTGCTAGTGCATATATTGCACTTCGATCTATTTAATCGTGGACATGTTGACAAAACAAATATATATAACAAAAATATTTATATATAAAATATATTACCAACACAATTTGTGATCGTTACATTGTTCACTTGTAACACTTTCACACGATTGTAATTTTAATTCTCATATACATTATATGTTACTCGAAAGTTTTACGAAGTGTAGATAATTTATAGGTTTTACCGCGAAACTTTGTACAATCGGAAAACCAATTTCGCCAAATCTTGTTCCAAGTTACGAATAACTTCTATATTTGAAGAAATTGTGGTAATGGCTACATTTGTTGAAAACATTGGATTGCTATTGTACGAAATATTAAAAATTGAAACCGCTTTTATAAATACATATTTTTTTATAGATCTATATATATTTATAACCTTCTCCTCAAAAGGGAGAGGACGCCTTAGCCCAGCAGTGGGACATTAACATTTTATTACTGTACTGTATTATTATGAACGCCTACTATTTGGAGGTCAGACCGAAACTTAAAAAAAGGTAGTAAATATGTTAAAGCTAGAACGATTATTTGCTTTCAGCCGAGCACACAAAACGCGGCTCGTCCTTGGTCTCACAATAACGCCTCGTTACTGTAACAAGAAGGCAAAAGACGAGTGAGACACGTGTATACCTAACTATTATTATATTAAGAGCTAGAAAACTTAAAAATTAATTTCGTTTTAGATCCAACATTTCATCACAATCAAAGTGTATCATTACTCGAAAACGATAAAGACCTTCGAAGAAAATATCAAATAAACTCTTAACAAGACAAATAGGAAATGTGAGAAAAATATAAATCACGCATTGTGACAAATAAGACATTTGTTCTCAATTTATAACCGCATACAAGCTTCCAACTGTCAAGTATAAGTGGACACATTATCAATAAAATATCGAAAAAACATAGTACTTAGACGTTTCGGAAATTTACGAAGCCGATAAAAACTTCATTGAAGTCGTCTACACTTTACGAATTCAATTGCCAGTAACTAGCACGCCGCACGGATAAATGGCAGCGAAACCATTACGTGTAATTAACGCAAACGTGTGATTCATGCATTAAAAGATGCGGACAATCGATACGCGAGTTAACTTTACTTAGTAGGAAATGTTAGGTTATAAACATTTTTTTAAATAGTAAGTTTCATTTAATTTCATGGAAAGATTCATATCTAAGAAAAACTGTTATATCTCACCGTTTGTCCCTCGAAATATGTCGGTATAGATTAAGTTTTTTATGCTTTATACGTAGACTAATATAGTTAAAACAAAAACATTATAAATTGAAACCCTAATTGTTTTGGCTTTGAACATTGTCACAGCCGATAATAAACTATACATGTGAGTTGGACGAACGTCTGTTGAATAGCAGCTTAATAAATCAGTGACCTCCCCCTAACCTTCGAAACATTGATGTGAAATCCTTCGAGTCGCAACATGAATCTGTAATGCCACCGTCACCCCCAGCGACCATTCCAGCGTAAATCGACCAATCGCGCTGCGTCTAGCAACGAAACATGAATTTGTTATATCCACGGGTATTACATTTTTTTACACGCTCTATAGCTATATATTTGACTCAATAGTATATATAGGTATATAGATAGGTCGAGATAGTAAAAAAAAATATAAAATTGCGATCCTTAATTGAGATTACTTGATAGATTAATTAAATGTTTAAGCAGAATGGGTGCCGCTATATCTTTGAAGCTATCGTCATTAAAGCGTGAGATCATGGATGTAACGAATTCTATCAACAGTGACCAGATGTTAAGTAACAAATTTGACCAAGAGATTATTAATTGATCTCGGAATGTGTGTGTATTTTGTATAACTGTTAGCAACTTTGTACTAATCATTTGAAAAATTTTAAAATGAATAAACCACGTTACATACACGTAGTGAAAGAGCGTGGTTAGATGTTCTGGCCGAGCAGTGAAACATTTTACTTTAATTTAATATAACGCATTACGGTATGCATTTTTTAAACGTTTCGTGTTTATGAAATACCGACTACGGAATTAGACAGTGAATTTAATCAGCAAATCAAATACAAACAGTTACCAAGCGAAAATATTTTTTAATAATAAATATGCAGATATTTACACTGCTAGTAAACATAAGGTGATTTTTGACATTTTCAATTCACCCACGAGTTTCGAGTTAGTTTCTATAAAGGTGACACGATAATTATTAGTACGGTACAAGTTAGACTTGCGTAAACGCGTATTGTATATTCAGTGATTAGTACCACAAGTATTATGTATTTAACCTGGCGATGTCACTTTTTGAAGCAATATATATTATAAGTGGAAATTTCCAACGTAGCTTTAAATAACATTTTGATATCGATATAAAAAAATTAAAATATTGTTAAACTTTATCAAGATTTCAATATGAACATAAAAACGAAATACGTTTGTTTTTTTATCAAATGTTTATCTTAAACGGTTTTCTAACCTGTATAATATATTTTTTCGTCGATTGAATAACTTAAGTTTATTCTGAAAATGTCGCGTATGTTTACAATTTTAAAATCATTCGCTTTATGTATAGAAATAACATTTACTTGAACAATGATGTTTGTAACTGTGGATACGGTGATTTGATACCCAACAAGTCGCATTTTTTTTTTTCAATGTCATATGCGCTATCCGAAACGTCCTTCAAGCGAATCGATCCGTGACTATTACAGTAATAGACTATTTATAAAAGCTAGACAATATAAACCTATACAAAAGAATTACATTCGACTTCCAAATATACTGGAGACTAAATGATCAAATGACCAAAAGTCATCCTTTTCGAAAAGTACCAAAACATTTATATTTAGAAACGTTTATCTTCTTATGTTTTATTATTTAAAAAAAGAACATATCGTTTCACCGTGTATTATAAGATGTGATGTGAGTATACTATAAGATGGTCGTCACCTTCGCGTAATCAAATCGACAAAGTCCCTATATTTCAAAATAAATCTTTAATCTCATTCGTAATCGTGGCTGTCGCTATTTGTTACCAAAGTTTGCGTGGGTTACCATCGGAGCGCCGCAGACGTCAAATAACACCATAGTGATCGGGTGAAGCCGATGCATATTTATGAGTCATTGATCGTCCTAGCACTGCGCTCAGCTACATTGAACGAAAGGGCATTAAACAACCTATTTGAGCAATAAATCTAACGTGACCAGAATACTGGGACCTAATTTACCTTGTATTCGCTTTAATGGTTCAGCCTAGATCAAATAATGTTTAGGTACTATTTCTGAGCTAATATATTATCTAATACAATACATAGCCTGTAAATACTCGTACGTGTATTCAAATATTTGGTACTTGAATTGTTTCGAATCACGATTTAATTTATGATGTGAAACTACAAATCAGTCATTCTATAAATAATTTAACGCGTGTTTCTAATCCATCCAGCTTTTAGACAACTAGAATCTCGTTAGCCTTGACTACCGGAATAGCGTCATAATTTCTACATTGGGATAAATTAAATTTTCATAGCGGAGCGTATTGCAGTTGTCCATCGCTATCATAAATTATTTACGAATGCACCGACTAAAAGCCACGGGTGAAGTCTCGTTTATCAAACGCCTGTTTAAACATTCAATTTTAATTAATAGCCACATTTATTTGTTCGATAATTTAACTTGATAATTTTGAAACATATCTAAACAGGAGTTTAATTTTATTGTATCCAAGTTAGAATTGAAGAAAGAAATACGACAGATTTTTAATTGAATAACTTGTTATTACACTTCGAAAAATATAGAAATATTTTAGATAACAAAGAGAGAAAATAATAAACGGTTTGTGGTACACAACACTTCTGTTACATTATTTATGACCAGCCACAACTTCACATAATATTTCTATCGATAAAATGTAAATTATATCAAGGTCTAGAAAATACCCTTCGTTTCCGAACATACAAAAAGAAATATCGACGAATAGTCATTTTTCTGTTCATTTGATATTTTATCATCATTCTAATGTATATATATATATCTTGAAATGTAGGATAAAAGCCTAACAGAAATCTTGTTACCGCAAGCTACTAAAACATTTACGATACTCACTTATAAATCACGATGCGTGGACCTTGCTTGCGTCGACCTTGATCGAGAGTATAAATTCCACCCCGAAAACAATCAAAATATATACAGCTAACCTAATAACCTTCGGTGTATTTCTTTTCCAAGAAAGAAAAGTCGATATTTCTTCAGGGTTAACTAAATTTATCGTGTTAAATATTTTAGTACTTTCACGTAGGTCTTGAGAACACGCTTTGTTGCAGGTGCAGTAAACGTCAGAAGTGAGAAGAAATGTGTAACCATAAAATGTGTAATGTAAACATACATATCAGTGCGTACAAAACGCGAGTGGTGTTAAAAATCAAAACAATGTGCGTTTAAAGATTCGATCACGACGTCGAATCTATCAGAGTGGGGGTCGCTGGCGACCACGACCAGCGATGGTATGGACGTTGTACTGGGGAATGACAGTGACGAGTGGTGGAACGCGACGACGACCGACGGACCGGATCTGTACAACTTCTGGGCATGGAGCATCGTCGACGGAGCGTTGATGCTGCTCATAGTCAGCGGCAACACCCTTACCATACTGGCGGTCACCATGAGCCGCCGCTTATCGTCGCTCGTCTCCAACCAATTCGTGCTAAATCTGGCAATATCGGACCTAATGGTGGGTCTCACGCTACCCTACCATCTCGTATTCTATCTGGACGGCGAATTCGGAAAAATCAAATGGTCATGTTTGATGAGATTCATACTCATAATACTCGCGTGCCTCGCTTCCATTTACAACATCATAGCCATCGCTGTCGACAGGTAAGAATATGCACGCACACTACACACGGCTCAACGTTTTGAAGTATACACTGCGAATCGATAAAATTTATATCAATATCCACCGACTTTACTCGCTGCCATACTAAAACGCAATGGGTACTAAGAACAATTTATTAAATTTTATAACTAAAAATGAATTGAAAAATTTCTATTTAACGCCTTTTTATATCGTACAAATCTTAATATTTCAAAACTCTTGCAAACTTCTTATTATATTACTTAATAAGACATTATATTAGTGTTTTTGGAACTAGCTTAATAATTTTACGCGTTACAATTTTCAGGTATATAGCGATCGTACACCCGCTACACTACAGTCGATACATGACGAAGGTGATAACCCGACTTTTGATGAGCGCGACATGGTCCGTGGCGGTGTGCATAAGTTCCATACCGATGTTTTGGAACGATTGGCACGATGGAGTTGCTTGCGAAATGAATATGGTACGTTATTTATCCTAAACAATGTTGATGTGTCTTATCGTTAAGGAAAATTAATTCGACATCAACCTGTTATTAATAATTTTGTTCTTATCTTAAAAGAATCGTCCACATATGTGTGATTGTATATTTTTTAACCACTAAGTAATAAATTTTACTAATTTCTATAATTATGAATTCTTGCATATTTGTGCTTCACGGTGAAGGAAAACATCGTGGGGAAACCTGCATGTGTCTAATTTTACTGAAATTTTGCCACATGTGTATTCCACCAACCCGCATTGGAGCAGCGTGGTGGAATAAGGTCCAAACCTTCTCTTAAGGGAAAGGAGGCTTTAGCCCAGCAGTGGGATAAAATAAAATATTACTCCAATCATACTTTATATAAACTTAATCATTATGTGTAAACTTGGGATGAAACTGATTCGAATGCCTTTTATATTGCGGTTGCACGTTGTTTTCCGGAAACAATGTTGTCCTTTTAAGGTCGCACGTAATCCTCGGTGGCGAATGTGACCCGATATTTTCTAAGCTCTAAAAAACTAATGAAAATTCAACTATTTCGCCTGCATGACTGGGTGTATATTATGTATGTTTCATTATTGGATTTTGTCGTATTATATTTGTTTATTACTGTTCATATTTCAGGTGGTACCCAAGACATACACGACGAGCATACTGGCACCGATGTTCTCTCTCATTTGGATGGTGATGTTCATCTTGTACTGGAGGATATGGCGCGAGGCCACCTGCCACGCACGCCGTATGCGGGCCAACACGTGCTGTCCTACTGGAGCCAACGATTGGAAGAGTATACAGGTTCGTAGCAGATTTTTTTAATTACAAGCATTAAATATATTTATTAGATTGTTTTAGATAAATTAAAGAAATCACCGACTATATCCGCGGAATTACTTCATAAGTCTAACGGACGAAATTAATACCATCTCTATAATCGCATATTTAAATTGATCTCAGTTATGTACTAATCGGTAGATCGATCTTTACCCTAGCTTGATCAATGTCAGAGTTTTAAAGAGCATTGTATTAATTTCAGGTGGTACTACTCGTCCTCGGATCATTCTCTATATGTTGGATGCCATTCGTCGTAGTTGCGTGCGCACAAACGCTGCCCATCGTACCACTGCACAATCCCATCGTGTATCGACTAACATCGTCTCTTGCAATGTCCAACTCCGGTATTAACCCGCTAATATACGCTTGGAAGAACGCCGGTTTCCGAGCCGCTTTCGCGAAACTCCTCCGCTGCAAGAGACCAGACACATCGGAGTACCGTGGTTCCCCTGCGCCGGAACGAAAAAGGGGATCAGTAGCACTTCGCGAAGGTTCCATAACGCGGACAACACCCGGTGGACTATCGGCTATGGGAGGAAGACCGGCGAGGCTTCTATACGTTGAACGCGAAACAGATACAGCGAGGTGCAGGATCATAGAGAACGCCGGATACATGGACTCGGAGAGGGGAGACACGAACCCGTCTTACGCTCCAGATGGGCCCACGCCCGTCCACAGAGCTGCCACTCGACCGCCTGACGTAGTGTAGTGATTGAATGGACAATGAACGTTCAGTGGGAAACGTAAAACGCTTCTAGATTTTAAAGTTGTTAGTGACTGTAGGTACCCCACTCGCATTTAGGTACCTAACTGTTCAAGTCTACGCTCAAGTTTATGAAAGCTTTATTGTTAAATTTTTATTGAAAAATTCTAATAAGTTCTCCGCCGTATGGAAAATTTTAAAAGATATTATTCTCTGTCATCTAAATAGAGATATTTAAATAAAAATAAATTTAAGACATTCGATGTGAAATAAAAAAAAGTATAATATATATTTAACAAAATGTAGCCGAGAACTTTTATTTTGAACTATACGATATCATTTGTTGACAGAAATAAATAAGTAAGATAGTAATTATAAGATGAACCCCATGTAGTACTCGTACTATTCTAAAATATTTCTACGTAAAGATTATAATATATAAAAGTATCTTGAAAAATAAACAATAAATCAAGATATTTTACGTGAAACCTATTTATTTTTACATATATTGCATAGTTAACGTAAAAAGTACCTGAACTTTTATTGCTACTGTGTAAATATAATTGCAAATATTGTTATTAAAAATAAGCACTTCTGTCTACGTTGAACTAGTTAACGCAGAGTAGGCACCAAGAAATTCGGATTCGTAGATTCGTTACTCGAGGCTATTGTAATTAGTTTCTAGCCATTTCATAATTCCATTATATTTGTAAAAAAATTCAAGCACACACCAACGCTGTATTATATGGTTAGAAATTATAAAATACTTAGTAAAATTGTTTTTTTTTTTGGTTTTGGTATAATATTTTCACTTTCTAGCTAAAAACTTAAAAATCGTTTAAATATCGTTTTAATAACTTTTAAATAATCTAAACGTTATTCTCCTATAACATTCTACTGTCAAGAAATATTAAAATATTTAAGAAACATTAAGGTGAAGTGTCGCTCCAATAACAAGCGATATTAACTAAAATATGAATCTAATTATAATCGAAATAATTGTATATAAAATACATATTCATGATACATAAAACATATTTTATTAATTTATTGTTGACCAAAAAGTAAAAATATGGGAATCGCGCCATCTATCGAGTAACTTAAGAACAGCGATGCCAACAGAGTTCATGTCGTGAAACGTTTACTGCTTCAAAACAAAAACGTATTAAGGTAGATGTCGCTGTTTCACTTCATGATTTTTTTTTATTTATAGTAAGTGGACTGGCAAATAAACCACCTGATGATAAGTAGCTACTTAGACGGGCGTGCAACTTTGTACACCAAGTAAATCTACTCTAACAAGTTATCGTATGATGTTAAGCATGAATAATCTCAATTACACATGTAATATGGTAAGCACTTGCAAATGGACAATATTAATTAATGAATCAATTTCAAGAAACCGAGCAACATGTTTGTAATTTGAATGTATCATTTCAATCTTATCATTTTTAAGTAGTCTACGAGTTGTTTACACAAACAACACATGAATTTAAAGTTTTTCAACACGATTATAAAGTCAAAATATAATATAGAAGAAATAATCGTATCCGCAAACTTAGTGACTTCGCATCCCTTTACGAACGTGCTTATTTGATTTTTCTAATTGTATTATTGTAAACGCATTAATCTTTTATACAAAAATACGTGAAGTGAAATCTTTTTAAACACATTGCGCGTTCGAAGTTTTGGTAATTTGGCATGGTTAAAGCTTAAATGAAGACATGAAATAAGATAATATTATTTAAAATATTTGATACAAATACCTTATATTAAATTAAATAAGACATTCAATGTTTACGTTCATATTTCAAATATTAAAGACATAATAGAATATAATATCAAGGGCAAAAAGATTTGGCTTAATTCGCCTTTGAGTTTTCGTTCGTCAATTGTCATACCGACTACGTTTCGCTAAGCTAAGCCTCATCTTTTATATTTTTCAAATAACTCGAAAGTTAAGGCATCATAAAAGAAGAAATAAAAAGTGATACTTATATGAATATCACTTCTTAACTTTTATTAACAACGAAGAACGGTCGAATTTCGACAACTGGGCGACCACTAGTTTAAATAATTGCATCGCTACAGTATTATTTGAAAAAAAAAATATGTTATTCTTATTCAGAGAACTTATTCACTAGATAGTTGTTTGTTTTATTTATTTACTATATCTCAACAGACGTGCTGTAATTACCTTTACTGTTACTTTTTCATTTTGATTTACGTTAATTTAATATTGTATCTAAATTTTAGGGAAACAAATTAATAAAAATATAAACTTTAACATTATAAACACTAATACAATATAATATGAGAATACTAGGTATCCATCCTTCGTAATAGTCACAGAGATAATTAGAAATGGAATTTATATGACATCGTTACGTTAAATCACGTTTTGGTTACGTCATCATAAAATGATACCGCATTCCCCTTATCGTATTATACATACACAAAAAATACAAAACACTCACCTCAACTCCGGTCACACCAAGAGCCGTTACCAAATTGGGGGTCATTCTAAATGGCACCTTCTCTGGTACCCGTAGAGTCTTGCCCTTCTCGAAGCACACGTTATAGTCTATATGCACTACCTCACCAGACGTTAAGTCCACTAACACATTATCCAAATGTCTGTCGCCCAAACCGATAATATACCCTATCGTACTCATTACGGCGACCGAGTAACTATAACGACGAGTCATTTGCCACCACTGTTCCGGGCTCACACTGCTGCACCACAGTTCCCTCCACAACAGGTCACGAGGTGTCTCCGCTGAGAGCTCTTGTAAAACTTGTTTTAAAATTGACACTGGCCACTCCTTTCTGTTCTCGGTCGATATACCCGCCTCCTTCAGCAAGGGATTGAGCTTATTATAGAAAAGCTCTGACGGGCGAAGCACATTCACAGTTTTGTTCGTTTTTGCGGACAGAATTGCTGCCTCGCGATTTTGCCAACGCTTGTATAATGCAAACAAAGGTGTCACGTTGTCTACCCAACTTATCAACCCTGATCGAGGTCCAAGAGGAATGACCGAGTAATGGCGAGCTCTGTATGTTTGGTTGTCATTGTTTTCAGAGTCGCGGGCTAGCATAGTGTTCGTTATTGATAACAGTTGCATTATCCTTTCATCCAAATGTAAGTCTTCTAGGCCTTTGAAAAGATAGGTATACGATTTACCATCGGAACCATGAAATACTAATTTTTTAGGCCGGGTCTTGGTCGGTAGAATAGCGACATTGTTTTCTATTGATTTTATAGTAATTCTAACGGTTCTTTGATTCGTATGCAGACCGGGCATTGTTATTACAGTATTTTTTAATTCAGCTAATATGGGACTTATATCAGACATTTTTAAAATATAAGACGTTCTTTTATTTACTTTTTGCTGCAATTTGATTTGTAACTGCTTTAACGGTGCCCACGATTCTTGGGGTTTTTCGGGATTCGCTGGATTTTTCAATTTGTCAATAACATCCACAATAATGGCTTGAAATTTGTTTTGAAACGTAGTCTCGTGAGGAGTTTCTGGATCAGCCGACGTTATCTGATTTAGTTGTTCCAAGACAAAGACTACCGGTTCAAATATAATTCGGTGTTTCTCCTTTATTAGTTTTTCTTTTTCTTCTGGCATAAGATTTGCGTTATTTTTTACTTTTGCGATTTCGGTCTCTAATTGAGTAAGACGCTTGCTGAACTCAGTATGATGCTGCGCTAATGTTCCTAGACACAATTCATCCCATAACAAATTTATTCTCTGCAACTCTTTCACTAACAATTTTACTTGCAATATGGTCTTTGGGGCCTGCTTAGCTAACGTTTCCACCATGTCTAAAAAGCATGAATTTAACTCATTGTTGACTACTTTGTCGCTACTAGAATCTTCCAAATCTAAATTATCGTCGTCACTTTCAGCGTCGTCATTAGACAAAAACGACCGTGGTACATGCAAGTCAGTGAAACTATTTTGTTCATTTTCAACGGCTCCTACTACAGCAGGAAATGTGATCAAATGAGGCGTGTCTTCTGCTAATCGACATAAAAGATCAGAAACGCATTTTCTTACGTACGTTTCTGGATGATTAAGTCTTGAAAACAATTGGGGTATTATAACTTTCCATGGTTGGGTTGGTGTGTTCGCTAATCCTGATTCGAGCACAGTTTGTAGTTCCATGGCATGTTTTACTATAAGCCGTAATAATCTTAGTGTTGCGTTTACAACTGCATTTTCGCCACTATGATTTATGTAATCAGAAGCACATATCAATTGTAGAAATTTAAAATAGGCGTCAGCTGATAATTCAAAATACGAAAAGACTCTTTTCTGCGCTTGACGCCAGATATCAACCAGCAAAGCGAGATGTTCGGGAAATGCGTTATTTAGAGATGGTACTGTACGCAATTGATTTTCAATCATTTCAGATGTATTAATTTCGTTCCAATCTATGTCTTCTTCGTCACACGTTGCTTTTGTTTTCGATAATATTTCACAAACCGCTTCAAAATCTTGCGGCGAACATCCTATCATAACGCTTTCTATTTGAAGCTTATCGTTATCGGTGAGTTGCTCTCGAGTTTTAGAACTAAATTCCACCATTTTGCGGCCCCATCTGAAGCACCACGCAGCAAAACTTGCCCAAGCTTTAGCTAGACCAGGACATTGATTAACCCCAAATTGCAATAATTTTCCAACCGCAGAGTCAGTCAGTGGAATAACATTTTCTGAAATGTTATTATCTACCAAACCAATCTCTGGTAAAGCTGACACTAATTTTGTTAAAGGTGAATCATTTTCTAAAACATTCTCATTTTCATTTTGAACCCATTTTGAAAGTGTCAGCAACATCCTAGTTCCCTTTTCACGAAGCTCATAGTTTTGTTCACCCATTGCTAGCCTCTGTGAAAATCCAAGTGATATACTAGCGCAAAGATTTATAGCTTGCGCTTTTGAGTCTTCTTTTGCATAGGTCACTTTGCAAAGTTCTGTCAATGCCGTGGCGTTATTTAGTGTCCATATATCAAGGTCATATGTATTTGTTGATAAGAGAAGTACTTCGCTAACTTCCTCTAAGCTGTTTATATTTAAGCACAGCTGGAAAGCTGGATTATTTTTAAAATGCTTCAAGAGCTCCCTTTTTGCCATTAATAGGTTCGCGTTTTTCCTAGCGCTTTTAATCACGTCTAATCTGAGGCATTCGTTGTAAAAAACACTTTCTTCAGTCATATTAAGCTTTGTGAAATACTGATGCCACCATAAAATACGAGTTAGGTTTTTCATTTCCGTACCATATACATTTTCCTTTAAAGCAGAAGGTTTAAAAGGATTTGTTACTGCTTTTCCATTTTTAATGACATTCATAAGACCATTATTGGCTAATTGCATTACTGCAACGTCTTTTAGGAAATGAACAGCATTGGTTCTTACAAATTCTTCGGCACTTGTATTTAGTAATTCTTCACATTTATTGAGTAACGGCTCGTATTTATCATTAAATTCATCGTTGTAAATATTTAAAGCTGAAGATATTAATGTCGTTTCAATTTTGTCCATCAGACCTTGATATGAACACGAATTCTTAGATATTTCATTAGCTTCTATATCGAGTATGTTCCAGTTGCAAAGTCCGGGCATTTCATCATTATCGTCGAACATTTTTAAGTCCGTGAATGACTCCCAAGGAGATGTATGCTTACATAATTTAGTAATTTCTTTCCATTCTTCCATGTCTTCCCAACTTTGTATATTTTTATAACTTTCCAATATTTGATCATCTACAAATCGATTGACTTTGATTTCAGATTGAGGAATGCATGCCTCATTATCGTCATCATTCTTATTTGCACTGCATATTTTTTTATACAAATCAGCTGCCGCCTCAAAATGTGAATTAGCCTGTTCTGCTGCTCCGATAAGCCATGTAAACTGTAGTTCAAATGTTTGCTTAATCCAAACGTATAAACCGTGCAACACTTCTGGTTCTTTAATCTTAATAAGTGCGCGAGCTACACTCATTGTTATCGCTTCAATGTCAATATTAGTCGGAGATATAGCAGCATTTTGTAAAATCAGTGAAGCATGGTATATAGCAGCACCATAGTGACCACCGTAAATACTGACTGCAAGAGCCGCAGGACGAACTCTGTTCTGCCATTCTCGACAAGTTGACCAATTAGTGTGAAAAAACGTTTTTACCGGTTTCGCAACAGTGGGCAAAACAGTTGCAGTGCCTTCAGCGGCATTGTACGTGTATTTCTCTAGAAACATCATAAACTCTACGAGCCAGCGCACTCTTACTTGTTCTGCTACAACAACCTCTAACAGCTTCTTCTCTCCAGCTACATATTTTGTTTCGCTTGAACTTATTTCCCTCGCAACTGCCTTTAAAGTACCTTCGATTTTTGTAAATGTTTCTTGTGGCTTACCCAATACTGTCCTTAGTTTTTGAATAATACACGTTTGTGCTAATTCGGATAGCGACCAACTGACCAAAATAGATTTGAAATTTGTTGAACATTGTCGGAAAAACAGTAAGTTATTTTCATCCATGTCTTGACCTTGTAATGGCCAGGAAGACACAAAAATGTCTAACAAAAATTTTTTATCATCCAGGTTTGTTTGCATGAGACAATTTATTATCACTTTGAAGTGATGATTAGGCAATGTAGTAAACGACCCTCTCATTAAATATTCTTTGAAGGAATTCAGTTTTGTATCACAATTCAGAACCAAATTACTACCTTTTCGGCTTGAAAATATTTTAACTGTCTGCTTATCAAACTCTTGCTGTACTATATCCCAAGGTAGCTCAAATAGAACCCTTTTACATATATCTGCTAAGGCCTTGTTTTTGTTATCAATGTGTAATGTACACAGAACTGCTATTGTTTTAAGTAAAAGCATATTCCATACCATACTCTTATTCTTTAGTAACAAATAAAAATTCTTGATGACAAGTAATACGATATTTCCATCAAAACTATATGCCAATGCCAGCATGTTTGTTATCAATACAAGGAAAGTCTTTGATATGCCCACTATTGGCAAATACTTATCCAACTGACAAAATATGTCCGATATCCATGTTAAAATGAGTCTCAATGTCTCATTTGGCATTTGATCATCGAGAACTATACTCAAAGTGTTCAGAATAACAGCAAGGTGGCCTGATGTTGGACTTGAGTTAGATACTTCTCCTAATGAAAGATTAGATAATCCAAATAAATCTTTAGCTCTTTGTTGAGAATTTGTCACTAAATCACTCGAAGCAATGAAATGATTGTTTTTCTTGCAATGGGAGTAAAGTAAGTAAAGAATAGCATATTGTAATGCAGGTCTCTCTTTCATCAAAACTTCATCATGTGGGCACAATTTAATTGCTAGTAACTCTAAAATGCTCGGTTGTAAAGCCCACATTCCTATAATGGAATTGCTCGCATTAGCCAAGTCACATAAGCATTGAAGGAAAAATATTATATTTCTTTCTGCATCATCTTTAGTGTATTCTTCTGAATATTCAACTTCAAGTATCCGTATTTCAGGTAATAAAATGGTGTATGAATTCTGCATATCGCTTAAAACAAATTTATATGTTTCTTGTAATAGTGGAATATTTTTCAAATTAAGCAGATTAGTATATATAGACAAAACACCATTTAATATTTGGGAATTATTAGATAAGCGGAGAGGCCGCAACAAAGATCCAGGGCCAATTGTCTGAGCAATGAATTCTATTGGTAAATTTGAAGAAATTTCTTTTATAGTTACTGATATTAGTTCTATAATGCTAAGACATACATCTTCTTCTACTTTCAAAAAAGTAACAATTTGCATAGATATTAAAGTGAATAAAGCAGGCAGACATGGTGAAGTTTTATTTTGCAAGTATTTTAAAAGTAATGTAATACTTTCATTACCTGCGAGAATCAGGTCTGATTCTGCATCTTCTTTCAGTGTTTCATTCAGTACCTGAAGAATTTTTGACAAAGAATCAGTCAAAAAGGTCCATGAAACTGATTGCGAAACATTAGGACTTAACAAAGTACCCAAACTTTTAACAACTGTGTTAAATACATTTAAGAATGAAGCAATCTTTTGCATACAATCATCATATGAATTAACTTCACCATCTTTATCACTTTTATTTGAATCCAAGTCATTGCTGTATGCTACCATATCTTCCACAAATTGATTTAACAAGTTCACTGAAAATCCAACATCAGCTTGCCAGTGACGACTCAATTTAAATAAAGACTGCAGGGCAAATTCCTTGATTTTTTCAGGTTGAGCGTTATCAACATGCCACCCTACTAGTATATCAACAGTATCAACAAAATGATTTGCAAAATGTTCAGGATAAGAATTGGACATCACTATCATGGCATTTATGGCAGCCATAAACACATTGGCCGAGTCTGTAGCTTCAATGATGACTTGTAGTTTGTTCAAAGTTATTTCAGCAAAGTCGTTCAAGTTAGTATTCTGAAAATCTAATTGAAAAGTCTCAGTGAATGAGAGTATGAGCAAATGTTTAATAGAAGTGTTGTGCATTGCATAGGTAGATATGATCCAGTCCAGATGTTTTCGATAATCTGGTCCCATGACATAGCCGATTCTGCCAAGAACCACGGCAGCACTTTCCTTAGTTTCAGGGCTTGGAGCATCATACAGCACATCCAGCAATGATTCCACTAATATATCATACGATCTTCTGATATAACGCGCATTTTCTGGCATCATTACAGCGTCTTGTAACTTCGTACATATAGCAAGAGATTTTTCGATATCGACTTCAGCGCATAGACGACGCAAGAGCTTAGATATACGCGGGTCCTCAGGTAGATTTACTACCAAGTCGGATCTTTCGTAAAATTTATTATTGTTTCCCTGTGACCAGTTGTCATTATTAGTAACAGCTAACGGTTCGTGATATTTGTAGGAGTTTTCGTCGCGATCACCCCTTGGCGGGAAACCGCCACGGCCTCTGGTTCCACCTCTACTTCCGCCCCTGGAGTGTCGAAATTCGGTGACACGACCACGCGACCGGAACCGAGAGTCCCTGGGACCTCCGAACGATGAAGGTACATCGTAGGATCCAACATAACCTCTGACCTTATCATCCGTTGTGTTTTCATGACCGATTTCGTCCCGATCTGGAACGTCAATATTATCCGATAATTTAGAACTTTTCACTTTACTATTTGCAGTTGTGGATAGCATTACTAGTAATTGTTTTCAAATTTAAAATATAATCACACATTGCCGTAGAATTAAACGAAAGTACGATCAAAACTTTAGACACACAAATGCTTTTCGTCAAAATTCTTTCGCCAACAGAGACAAATAGCCAAGTTTAACAGATAATCAAGATATTAAACGTCAGTTGTTATATTTCTGAACATAACAGTGATGACATCATATTAATAAAATTAATGTAATTTTTATATTCATATTCATAGGTGTCACTAGTATATTATAAAATGTAAAAGTATGCTAAGAAGTAAGTAAACTAAGTACTGCAATAAATCGAATTTAAATGGTATCATATTTAAATACTATAAAAATACCAATGTTAAAAACTGCCAGTTTACTAGGCAAAGCTCAAGTCAACGTATTTTTTTTTCTTTTTTCTGTTGTGTATCTGCGTTAATTGAGCGCAAAATAAAACTTCTACCTATATATGTAACGGTAACATACTCTGTGGTATGGCTCAAGTGACAACTGACAAACCAAAAACTATTAGTTGTCAGTGTCAGAGTGTAGTTGTTGCTTTTGTACTTGTCGAGTGTCAACATAACCTATGATTTTTTACTTTGAAGCGTGTTTTCAACATTCATACCTCAAACTGATATTATAGTCTAAACTCGATGCTTTTCAATAAAACCGTCTCTAAAGTTCGCAAAATCATTTAATGTTTGTCAAAATTTATCAATTGACATGAAGCCTACTAATAAAACACCCGAGTTTAAAGGTACTTCATTAATTTATAACAAAACAATTAATACATTAAGTTTACAAACATATTTGTCTAAATAATACTTATTATTTTATTCCAGCGTTAGAATTGAAACTAAACGAGAATTCTAGTTCACCACATGTAATTTACTTCAAAGAACATTCAGTACGAGAACATACAAACGATAAACCATCCGGACGAACACTATTTATAGTAAATGTACCACCATACGCTGATGAAAAAGGTTTAATGAACGCATTTAGTGCAGCTGGAACAGTCCAATCCGTAATATTCTCAACAAAACCTAATTCAACATCAACAGACACAAATTTAAATAGATTTATAAAGAAACCTCAAAAACCATCGTTTAAAGTGTGTTATTTAGTGTTTAAAAAAGTTTCGGAACTAGATAAAGCCCTCAAATTAACTCAATTATGTCCCATGAATTCTAAAGGCCATGAAATAAAACTTGGTATGAAAAAGTGGATTGAGGAATACAATAATTCAATTGAAACACCTAAAGCAATGAAGGAAAGAATAGAAGCATTTATGAAAAATCATGATAAAAAATCTGAAGAAGAAGAAAAACAAGAAAAGGCATTAGAACAGGAAGACAGTGAAGGGTGGGTCACAGTTACTAAAAAAGGTAAAGTACAAAGCTTTGCTCGTACAGAAAAGGTAGAAAATAAAATAATGGCTAAAGAAGAGAAAAACAAGAAAAGAAAGGAATTAAAGAACTTTTATACTTTCCAAATAAGAGAGTCCAAGATGAAACACATTGTGGCTTTAAGGCAGAAATTTGAAGAAGATAAGAAAAAGATTGCACAAATAAAACAAAGTCGTAGGTTCAAACCTTTTTAAAATAAAACAGTTTATATTATATAAAAGAATATATTACCATTAAAATAGCAGTTTAAATAACACACTACATCTCAATAAAAGTACATTATAGAATTTTTGCTATTTTCAAATAACTAAGGTTTGAGATTGTCGTATATTTAATATTAACAATAACACTATATCTCTAATTAATATAATTAAAACTATTAGCAGAATATATTTTTAATTATTATGTACATTTTAAGCTTCTAGTAAAAATTTAAAACAAAAACTCCTAGTGAGTTATTTTTTAGATAAGATCATTTCCTTAGATAAAATCATTTTCTATCATATGTTACATTCATTCAAACACTTTAAAAATGCATCATTGCTTTTGACATAGTAAAAGCCTTATATGCATAATCACTGCGAAGACCAGAAGCAGGTCTAACACAAAACAGTTCTCAAATGTAATTATATAATTATTCTCAAATAACTACATTATATGCATACATATTCAGGTTTTATCACAAATTTAAATACAGTTTTTGCTTAGCCATTTCATTCGACTCGGTAACTCAAAGCATTCGTCATATGCTTTGCTGATGGCTTTTAATTATGATTCGTAGCAATCTGTTCTCTGGTAAGGTATCTAAAGCAGCAAGAAGATTGCTAATGTTACCATAGACGCAGCCATTAGCCAGTGCTACTTGCACTGCTTGTCCTATTCTATCTAAGCAATCCTGAAAATAAAGTTATAATTTGAATTTGTCCAAGTATTAAATAAAGTCACATTACTCATCACAAAACTGTATTACTTTTATATCAATGAATATTATGAATGAAATTAAATGAAATGTTTTTAAGGTCATCTATAATCACACTGACAAAACAGAAATAATTACACTACATCAATATTCTCACCTGTAATTTGGTTTCATTTTGCAATTTCACACCAAACTTGAGTAGCTGGTGAGCATAAGCCTGCACCAATGGGGTTAATGCTGCCAAATGCTGTGCATTTACTGCTGTAGGAGGCCCATGTGTGCGTCGTCCAGCTCGCAAGCTGTGTAATACTCCAAGGTGTAATTTAATGTATAATTCTGATTCTGAGAGAGCTTTGCTTGGTAGTGATTTAACTATTGATGGTTTTTCATCTTCTAATTTTATCTTTTTTATTGGTATCTCTTCCAAATCTGTATCTGCAAATTTCATAATTTTTACAATGAGTATTTTATTATTTATTATATAATAGTGTAGTGTACATACAGTACATTTGTGTTTATACTATTAATAGACAAAAGTTACATAATTACCATTATCTATATATAGTGGTGCTAGGGCACACCAATGTATAAGACCTGCAAGTGGTGTGACAGCTGCCATCGGTATAGCACCACTTGGCAAAGCAGCAGGATTCAGTTGAGCCGACATGCACAATGAAGGGTTCGAATATACCTGTAAGATAAAATTAACCCATAAGCATTCATAACGATGTTACTAAATTATTACTTGCAAAAACATGTACTATTATTAAAATAAACTATAAAACAATAAATTTTATAAAATACATAAATAAGAATACAAATTTTATAGTTACACAGTTATATATTTTATATTTAGACTTACCCAGGACGTAATAACTTCTAACAAATTCTTTGGTGGCATTTTTTTGGCTCTCTGCAAGTCATGCATATATAATTCGGTCACAGCTGTAATAAAGTTGGAAACAAACTGTGGTGCCGTTGTGGCTAATGATTTCAGAGCAATCTGATTAGATGTATTTAAGTAAAAATGATCTTTGATAACATTCTCAACTAATTGTAAGGATTGCTGAGACGAACACCCCATTTGCTGCAGCCATACACCCACTGCTAATAACACCTAGACAAATTAAAACAATTATTGTATCTGATTAGATTTTAGTATCAAATATATTTTGACTAATTCAAATGAAAACTCAAACTAAAAGAGTTTATTTTGATTCACATGTATTCAAGATATTAATCCAAAATAAACTTTATGCGTTATGGAGTACAAAGTAAATACTAACAGGTGTACTAGAAGCTGAAACGGCCATGCTAGCAAGAATGCTAAGAACTTTTAATTTTCTCTGATTTTCCATGCCTCCAAAAAGTGAGAGGAATATGGTATTCTTTGTGGTGTCGTTAGTGCATGCCGACAGATAATCACAGATGATATCAATAAGTTGTAACTCTTGAAGTGGGTTCAAACCACGTCGGTTTCCACGACGGTCAGCTTCACAAAACACAAATTCGGATATCACATCCATAGCTATGTCAAGTTGTTTGCTGGTTGGTGCAGCACGCCCAACCAGCAACTGCTCTGAAAATGGAAAATTATAAGTAATAGCCGTTTTTTAATAAGAAGTTGGAAGGTATACAAACGACTATTAATTTATAGGTTACCTATTTTAGGCAGAGCTTCCTTTGCACATGCTGGAAATTCTAATTTTCTTAAAGTATGTTTTAAATCAGACAACGACATTTTTTGTATTTATTTCAAACTAAATACGGCAAATAAAAACAATAACATTACACACGAAGTGACATTAAACGTAATAATCACATCACAGATTATATCAGTGCCTTTTCGGTAGACAGTATAATTCAGTGCTGCAACTAAAACGTTGTGGTTTTAAAATACCTTCTGTACAGTGTTGACTCGTTTTAAAAACAAATAGGTTGTATGAAACTTTCCCTCTCGAAACCGGGTTTCCATTTAATCGTCTATTTGCGGGTTCTGTAGAGTATGTTGTCTACATATAGGTATAGTACGTCATAATTGGAATCAACCTATTCCACAAATAAGGTGAATACCTTATTCAAGTTTAAAGAGACTTTTCACAATAATTAAAATTTTATTGAAACAAGTGGTTTATTAATCGATATCATCACTCGTTCTACCACCAAACAGCAATACTTAGTAAGACATGGGCAAAATATAATTAGATTAATGATTAACGATTACGGTTATAATGTTTATCATGATTATAGATTAACTTTGATTGATTCTGAAAGGGACGCGCGGCTATGCTCTGGGCACTTATTTGACTTTCGCATTTGCCCCAGTCTGCCATCAGGTGGCCCATTTGCTTTTTGTTAAATAGCAATTGCAAAACTAAACTCTACATAAGAGTTATTTTGTACTTAATTTATCTACACTAAAAATATTAAATATTTTTTACTAAATTAACATAAAGTAAAAAATATGTCCTCCCTATTTCTATTTCATTGTAGTTAGTGATTGTTTTCTCTTTGATCTTTGGAATATTTTCTTTGATGAGGAATTGAATTGACATGTGTAAATGACACAAAAGTTGAAAGCTTGAAATGTCATTTCAGTTGTGACTTGTGAGCATTTCTAGGAGTACCCAATCGCTATTATTATTGAAACAACATTAAGTTCAAATAATTATATATTCTTGTAATAAAAATATAAAATGGAGGTGATAGTTGCAAATGTGGATCATATAAAGTTTGATATAGATTACGCCTTAGAACAACAGTATGGAGCGTTGCCGCTTCCTTTTCCCGGGATGGATAGTAAGAAACATTGAAAACAATACTATTATATTTTTCAATTGTAATTAATATTGTGCTTTTATACTGTAATAAGCAACATTTCAGAATCAACAGCAGCTGTATGCGAATTCTTCGGTCAACCTGGTGGGTGTAACAATGGACCTCAGTGCCCATATAGACATGTCAGAGGTGATCGAACAGTTGTTTGTAAACATTGGCTCCGTGGCTTGTGCAAGAAAGGAGACCAGTGTGAATTCCTTCATGAATATGACATGACTAAAATGCCTGAATGTTATTTCTACGCAAGGTTTAATGCTTGCCACAATAAAGAGTGTCCCTTCCTGCACATAGACCCCGAAAGTAAAATTAAGGACTGTCCTTGGTGAGTATATACATTGGTATTATATTATATACCTACATTGTATTAGAGACATTATTATTGTGATAATAGTAAAAAATAAGATTAGTTTAATTGTGAGATATATTTGATTCATACTCATTCTTCTGACATAAATTTAACCCGATTTTCAGGTATGATCGTGGCTTTTGTCGACATGGACCCCACTGCCGACATAGACATGTTAGGAGAGTGTTGTGTATAAACTATTTAGCTGGGTTCTGCCCTGATGGACCGAGCTGCAAGTACATGCACCCTAGATTTGAACTTCCTGCTCCACCAGAACAAACTAAGGATCAAAAACGTTTGCCTATTTGTCATTACTGCTCAGAAGTTGGTCATAAGGCTTCATCATGCAACAAGATACCTCCGGATGTAAGAATTAAACCTTTTTTTATAAGTTTCACTATTTATGAAGTAATATATAAGTATAATATTATTTGCATTTAATAGTAGCTGTAAAAATAAAAGTCAATACATCTAATCTTAAATAAAATAGATTATAAATAAAAAATATTTTTAAAAAGTATTTAGTAAAATAAGTAAAATAAATGATCTACCTATAAATAATGCAGTATTTCCATTATTAATTAAATTACATGTTTAAATTTCAGCAAAGAGAAGTGGCACAAAAACAAGAGGAGGCAAGATACAGAGCACTAGGCTATGTAAAACCAGCTAATGATAATGATGAAATGCAACGACTACAAAGAATGATGCATAAACCCTTGGAAGAGGTTACCTGTTTCAAATGTGGTACTAAAGGACATTATGCAAATAAGTGTCCCAAAGGTCATCTTGCATTCTTGTCAAATCAAACAGGCCAGAACAACTCCAACAATATGTTTAAAAAACCCAACTAGTATAGGTATGTGAAGCCACGTTAAGTGACTTCAACTTACTCATGATGAACTGGTGTTGCTGAATAGTTAAGTTAAAGACATGTTTTAAGAACATCAGTGTTGTGTTTGGTATAATTTAGAAAGAGAAAACGAACAGCAGAGGTGTTAAAAAAAGAGTAATATGTATATATATCTGATTCTCCACTTAACAAAATGTCAACTGGTCTCATTGTAACATGGCTTTCCACGATTTTTATTTAAATATATTGATGAGGGTGCTTTACATTACAAACCTATGACAACAGTTATATATTTGATTGAACAGTGAGTGCTGCGACCATGCTTCAGTTGTTACTGATTTTTGTTTAGCTCGAAAAACTTCAGTAATAATATTTAAACAGTTTATTTTACACATATACAATATACAAATATTTAATTTCTGTAAATTCAATAGTTTCATGAACATGACACTAAGCACTATATCTAAGTAATTATTAATTTAGCGGTACTTGGTATTGTTGTGTTCCGGTTTAAAGGGTGAGTGAGCCAGTGTAATTACAGCCACAAGGGACATAACATCTTAGTTCCCAAAATATCTGTAAATAGAAATTTTCTTGTATTATTCCTTTTAAGTGTGAGATTACCTTTGTTAGAAAGTCTCAAATATATATTAATAAGATAAATATATAATACATTAAATAAATTTCAATAATAGTTTCTACAGGATGGCATTATAGTCTATAGTAAATTATTAGAGCAGAATCAAAATAAGCAATATATAGTAAGCTATTATGGATTAAAGTAAAGAAAATTGAAATATACTGCAAAAATCTCATACAATCTTTGTAAATACAGGGCTGAGTTCAGGGTAAAGCAAAATTACACAACTCGTAAAATTTCACTACCAGTATTTCACTATTTTACTGCCTCATTTTTCTAGTCACTAGACAGCAGCAGATCAGACGATCTGATTTCGAACCTGGATTCTGAATGAAGGCAGTGTTTACAAATAATACAACATGTGCGCAGTTGGCTATTCTCCCTGGAAGCGGCTTTTATGGCCGGAATCGGTCATATTTCTACCTCGTGTTTTTGCATCTAATTTCGAAAACAAGAACCTGATGCATAACATTAAATCTGGCCTTATGTAATACTACTAGAAATAAAACAAAAATACTACATTGCCTTTTTATAATAATAATAATTAGACTTACACTCAAAATTACATGTTATATATTATAGTGTAAAAAATGGGTTTATACTGTTATATTTAAAATAAACATAAAAGATATGCAGATGTACGTTAATATACTTTAGATATTATATAGTAATAATAAAATTAAACAAAATTTATAAATCCTATAAATTAACTAGAACACATCTATGAAGAGATTAAGAAAACTTATTTTTGTAAATTATATGACTGTTGTAATAATTAATACCACAATGCATCTTCTCATCTCATTTGACTTCAGAAACATTTGTGTAATAATTATTAGCAGATAAATGTTAATGTAACTGGTATAGCTGATGTCAATAGACAAAATTACGACTGCTCTCGTGCTATCTCACTCGCACGCTACTCGCATCTTTGTTGTTTCATTGATGGTTAGAAAAACAAAATCATAAATATAATTCAGTTCAAATTTTAATCAAGCTAAAATTAATCCAGTTCATAAGTAATATGAAATAATAAATGTTTACTTTGTTGCTTGTATGTGTTAGTAACATATGCACTTCCCCCAATTTCTTTATTTACGATGGTTGTAAGGTTAAGTCCAAAAAGCACGTGAGGTGTCCCAACTTTTTAATTACAATATTTCTACGTGGTTATTCACTAAACCCTCTCCTCACCTCTTGTAATATTTCGTGTTTTGAAGCCTTTTGCCCCTTTTTCGAACCTCACGTGATAAGTGGACAATCCTTAATGATAAAGTTTCTAGGGGTTCTAAAACTAACGTACGATAGATACAAGATAATTATTCCCTGGACTTGACAACTACCTGAGTTGTCTAACTCGGCTAGGCAGTGGCGGATTTACCAGCAGGCTGAGTAGGCTTAGCCTAGGGCGGCTTCTTGACGGTTTTCTGATGTTTTACAAATAAAAGTCGGCAATAAATTTTGCTGATGACTTGATTGTACATTTAACGGTGCAGGAAAATTCCACATTCTAGAGTAAACAGCCAGTTCGCCTCTACTACTAACGGTGAGTCCCGCATACACTCACGTGGCGGAAACGCGTAAACGCGTTTTTCCAGCAAGAAAATAAACGCCTCCAACCAGTAGTAGGACCCAGTGGTAAGAATCGCGTGAATCTTAACCGATGATCGTGGGTTCAAACCCGGGCAAGCACCACTGAATTTTCATGTGCTTAATTTGTGATTATAATTCATCTCGTGCTTTACGGTGAAGGAAAACATCGTGAGGAAACTGGCATGTGTCTAATTTCACTAACCCTTCACCAACATTGGGTTGGTGGAATACACATGTGGCAGCAGCGTGGTGGAATAAGTTCCAAACCTTCTCCTCAAAAAGGGAGAGGAGGCTTTTAGCCCAGCAGTGGAACATTCATATGCTGTTGCGGTTACGGTAGAGGCAAGGGTGGCAAAAACTTTACAGCCTATACCTTGAAAATTTGTAAATCCACCACTGCGGCTGGGACATACCTAGCATAAAAGATATGTATTTAGTGTTATTTGCGACTAGTTTACAATTATACGGCGGTCGCCGACGACGCCTTTTATTGAAAGATGTCCGAATAAAGTAATATGCAACGAGCAGTATCCAAATGGGCTTTTCTAAAATGAAAAAAAAAAAAACATTTATGGAAATGTTTATGTAAAAGTATTGATAACTTCTATAATTCACTAGGATTTTTTATTAATAATTACTATAGATAAAATTAATTTAGGCGGGTTTCTGAATAAAAGAGCATATTCCCAATTTTTTGTTATAATTATAACATCTTAATACTTTTGCTTAATATTTTTTAATCACCATTAATGATTATCAATATCTCAACACTTAAATTTTCATAATTTATCATCCATTTTGTTTTATTACTTAAATATAGTTAAACGATAAATTGTTTTTAACTGTCATAAGTTAGTTATGTATGTCACTCATAGGGTAGGGTAGTTAAGTGTAACAATTGTTGTGCTACCATTTATAAAGAAATGTTTAAATGTGTTATAAGTAATGCAATGAAGTATCAGATGCTCATTAAGACTAATTAATATGTTTTCCACATAGTTTTTGTATCGTAAATATTTATCTTTAGTCTTTCATAAATTTCATTTATCTTTTTAACGTTACTACATCATCTGAAATATTAGTGTGTCGCAATAATTACATAAATATAATCAGTATTTATTTACTATGTATTCGTAGCCCTTATTTCATAATTCTGTATTGTTCATTGTTTTAAGAAAGACAAATATTTAACTTAACGTATACAATAATACGTTCAAGATGCGAATACCTTACCTTTCAATACCTTACAATTAAATCATAGCACTTCCAGAAATGTAAATAGATACTAAACTTTATTAATATAAACTGATACAGTTATAAATTATTATAACGTTCACCGTAGTAACGTTCAATTCGTTGTATAGTATGGTCTTAATAAGCGACGCATGAAATGTTGTAATCAGGGTTTCAATTTGCTTTATATTCCTATTTATTATATGCTTATATATAATATAAATCTATATATCTTTAATAAATATATGTTCAAACTAGCAATATCCGAACTTCATCCCACAATAAGTTAAAAAATATATATAATGGCATTATAATGAGAAACGTCGGTCTAATCCCAAAAACATACGAGGATATGCAGATTTTAATAAATGTAATCATATTAATGATTATTAATCACGATACGCAATTTAATTTACGTTAAGTACAAAAATATCTTTTGTCATAATTCTTAAATACATTGTTTGAACAAAAATATCTATAATACTAATAAATTATTAACTTACAGGGTGTATTAACTGATCCGTATCCGTATTTTATCTATAAATCGTAACGTTGCTTCTGAAGTAAAATTAAGTTTGCGTTTTTGACGTAAAGTTTTAATTCATTAAAACTGAGTCAAATCGTCTTAAGTCTTAAATTCATTTTATATATAAAATTAAAATATAAGCCAACAGAGAATCATATGTATATAAAACTTATGAATATCAAAGTTTTATTGCACAATTTCGTTTTTATCAGCATAGCAATAGCATTGCTACTGTGTGATATTATCTCCAAAGTCCAATATCTAAAATGCAAAATTCATAGTCTAAAAACACTAAAAACTGTATAACTGCTGGCTACAATAAAAGTCATATTATCTTACATATGTATATTAGTATGGTATTTGTAACGGGGTCATTATAAAAAAGTATTTTTGATTTTTGTAAGAATTATTTAAAATATATTATTATATATCTAATGCCTCGTTGGTCTAGTGGCTTGATGTAAGGCCGCAGACTCGGAGGTCCTGGGTTCAATTCCCATGTCGGGTCAATAAAACGTTATTGGGTTTTTCTGTCAGAAAATTCTCAGTAGCAGCTGGGAGTCTAGAAGTTGGAAGTGTGTTCACTCCCGTGCCTGAAAGCACGTAAAGCCGTTGGTCCTGCGCCTTAACTCTTTCCGGTCGTGTCGGATTGCCGTCCCATCGGATTGTTAAGGAATAGAGTGCACCTGTGTTTGCGCACACACACTTGTGCACTATATCTCCTGCGTAGTTGGCTAATCTCTTTTGAGATTGGCCACCGTGGCCGTAATCGGTCTAGAGGACATTATTATTATTATATATCTAATATATATTATTTACAAAACAAATGCCATAACTCATTTAAAAACGAGAAGTAAAAATATTTTTTTTTTATAGAATAGGAAGGTGGACGAGCATATGGGCCACCTGATGGTAAGTGGTCACCAACGCCCTTAGACATTGGCATTGTAAGAAATGTTACCCATCCCTTAAATCGCCAATGCGCCACCAACCTTGGGAACTACGAACTTATGTCCCTTGTGCCTGTAATTACACTGGCTCACTCACCCTTCAAACCGGAACACAACAATACCAAGTACTGCTGTTTTGCGGCAGAATGTCTGATGAGTGGGTGGTACCTACCCAGACGAGCTTGCACAAAGCTCTACCACCAGTAAAATATTTAATAATATTAAATTTACAAAAAGGGTGTGCACTTTGACTTTTTAAATTTTAAATTGCTAGGGTCCAATTCTACGGTCCCATGCCAAAGACGCCGATAGGCGCCTTAGAATAAAAAATAGAGATGCCGTGAATTGGTCGATAATGAATAACAATAACAGTTTCTAACTGAAGTTTAAATATAAATCGATGTTGCGATAGCACCACAAGTATAATATTAGACATGGACTACGGTTTTGAAAAAGTGTAATCTGATAAGAGAGCACATAGGTTGCCCACATTTTAAAAAACTTCAATTTCTTAGCAGCCTGGATGCGAGAAGTGAAAAGACTTAAGTGTATTACATCAAGATACAGGTATCGAGAACAACGGTGCGAAACACAATGGTACAGGTAGCACAGACTAATAAATAAAAATACTATATACATTTATAATATTTACAACTTGAAACCTTTGAGTTGATATTACATATACTCCTATTTATCTTTTAAAATTAAACCAATTTCATCAAAAAAGAAAATGTTTTCATATATATAAGCCAACAAAGTTTATAATATTACTATAGACAAAGAATCACAAAAAAACGTATTTTAGTTTTTGCAAAAATGGCATACATGAATATACGGGTAAAATAAAAAAAAAATCCGCTAATAAGTTTATAGTAAAACGATAAATAGGATTCTTTATTAGCTTAATACTGAAACAATTCATTTAAACATTATGAATGAACCACATTTCGCATAATTATATAGCTTTTTTTCTTTTCTTAATTTGTTATAACGTTGTCTTACCTACTCAGTTGACACTTGACAGTTATCGGCTCCCGAGTCCCGCTGCTAAACACTTCATATTTCATAGGTTGCCTTTTTGGAGGTTACCATCGTAGCGTCTCATATTGTAATACCACTTACAGTCTTTTTGTTACTGTTAAATTTAAATAATTTAATTTTCCATAGTGCATTTAACATTCTTAATTATAAATTTTCAGTACAATCTTAAAAATCATTCAACTTCCTCAGTGACGCGAGAAATCGCTGAGAGGTTGATTTAGTTTGTCGAGTTTTGCTACACAGAATCAAAAATGGTAAGTTAATATTTTATTGATAATAGTATCAGAACATGAAAATTTAATAGATTTGATTCCAGTTATTTTTTTAATGTCGGCATTCATAACAATGCACACGTGATTGTAAAAGGTTATGTTGACATGTGACATCACATTGCAATATAAGATAGTGTACAAAATAAAACAAATGTAACACTAGTCATAACGTTGGAAAGAATAAGCTTAGCTTATTTTATTAAACAAATGTGTTAATTAAAACTAAATTCTATATTAACAATTAGCTGAATAACTTATAAAATGCGTGGATCTTAACCAATGATTGGGATTTCAAATCCCGGTAAACAATAGTGATTTTTTCGTGTTTATAATTAGTTTTAGGAAATCATTTTGAGCTAGATGAAACTTAGCCATGTGTGTGATGTGTTTGGAGAAGATCATAAAGCTTAACACAAATACGGGAACTCTGCTTGGCAGACCCTTATTAACAGATACTATGTTTTTTTTAATTGTTCATAAAGCAATGTTTTAATATTTACAGGCCGACAGTGAAGCAAGTGTAAACCCAAAAGCTTATCCTTTAGCTGATGCGGCTCTTACAGCAAAGATATTGAACCTCGTTCAACAAGCTGCTAATTATAAGCAACTTCGAAAAGGAGCTAATGAGGCGACTAAGACATTGAACAGAGGTCTATCCGAGTTCATCATTATGGCTGCAGATGCTGAACCATTGGAGATTGTGCTCCACATTCCAATTCTGTGTGAAGACAAGAATGTACCTTATGTGTTTGTAAGGTCTAAGCAAGCTTTAGGTCGGGCCTGTGGTGTCTCTAGGCCTATTGTTGCTTGCTCCATAACTATTAATGAGGGCTCGCAACTCAAACCACAAATTCAAACCATTCAACAAGAGATAGAAAGACTCTTAGTGTAAGTTCTAGTGTGTGAGGGAAATACTATTTTTGTAAATATAATTTCCAAATAAAACATGTTTTTTTTTTATTTAACATTATTCATAATAGAAAATCATACATAAAATATTATTTATTCATTTAAATTATAATACAATATCACTCAAATAATTTTTTAGCTCTTAAATTCCAATTGTCTTCCCATCTTGATTCCTGGAATTTCTTTAGGTTTTCTTTCATTTTATCGGCTGCTTTATTTTGTTTGACATTATTTGGAAAATCTTGAAACCATAAAACAATTTGTTTTGATAGTTCATCACTAGTTTTGAATGTATAACCATTTTCACCATTTTGAACTAGCTCATTAAGACTGAAATTAAAAATAAATTAACTGTAATAATTCAACACTAAGACAAAAAATAATTTACAAAATTCATGTATTTTCTTTACAAAGCAGATCTGAAGAAATGTTCAATCATTATAAGAATAGGCCTATGATTCAGATAAGTTTATGTTTTGTAGCACAATTACAAAAGTGCATACACATTATCAGGGGGGCTGTAACCCTGGACATACATGCTCTTCTCACATGCAGACAGATAATAGTATTTTATAATTGAAGGAAACATTAATTTGTTTCCCAATCCTTAACTGTATTCCATATAAAAACATCACTTCCAAATATATTTATAACTTCTTGTTGATAGTTAATCTAGGTCAAGTGTTGTCAGTTTAATTATATGAAAAGGGGATACATACCATTTAAAGTCATAAGCACAAACGGGCAGCCCAGCACCAAACATATCCACTACTTTCATGGGTAAATCTAAACCAGAGGAACTGGTGTGAAGGCATACTCCAAGATCCGCACTTGCTACCATGGTAGGGTAATCACAAGCTTCAAGCCAGGGCGTTATCACTGTCACATGCTGCCACTTCCGAGAAGATATTTGCTCTTTGTAATATTCTTTCATAGGACCCTTGCCAGTTATCACACAAATTAATCTTGGCAAATTTTTTACAAGATCATACGATGTCTCATAAACTAAAAAGAAGTCCTCATTATACTTAAGAAATAATAAACTTAAAGGATAAATGAGCCAGTGTAATTTAAGTACTTTTACATGCTATTTATCGGGCCAGTGACTATTGTGGAAAGTGTTTAATTACCATTAGTTGGGCAACTTTCTCATCATTTCCTCAAATTAAAAAAAAAACTTCACCTTGTAATGCTTCCATTAAGATACTGAAATCCTCATCTGCAGTCCAACTAGTGCTGCTAAATAATAGTCCAGGTCTATTGTTTCTTAGTTTAACTACACTTCCCTCTACCTCAGTGAATGCTGTGTACCTTGTATCACTTTGAGAAATATCAGAAGGTGCATCTTTTCTTGATATTAAAAATTCTTTATATTGAGACCCAATTTTAACAAACCAATCATGTTTTTCTTGTACAGTTATAGGTTTAAAAATGTTAGGTGGTCTATCATAAAGAACTGTTGCCCTAAAATATAATTTATTTTATACTTATTCATTTTACCAATATTATTATTTAGAAATGGAAAAATAATACTTACATAATATTGAAATTTTCTAATAAATCCTGTTTCATAGCATATGTTACACACAAATTACTATCTGATGACTGACCAAAGTACCTTTCTATATAAGTTGATACTTTTAGAATGGGATGGTTACAACTAAGTGAAAGAGCCATTATAGAAAATGCATAATTATGCCAGTCAATAACAAATTTTGTATGGGTTACTAAGCAATAAAATCTACATATAGGTAGTGTTGGCACAGCTGGTGGGTTCTGACATAGTAAATAACTACATTTACCAGTTATAAATAACGTTAATAGCAAACTAATCGCTTGCCACAATGCTTTTATGAAATACTGTACCAATTTTGGCGCCCATTCTATTTTTAAAGGATGAAGTTTAGTAACAGTAATTTGAGGATTCTCTTGGATATTTGAAAGAGGTTTTGTTTCTACGTAACCAATTATATTCACATCAAATCCGCAACCGGCGAGAGATAACGCATGATATTGCATCCGTGGACTTCTACCAATATCTCCTAAAACAACAACCTTCACTACCTTTCTAGTGTTTTGTTCTGACATAGTTATTTTAAGATATGCAATTAGTTGCAGAATACATAAGTTTTCAATATTTATTCCCTTTTTTTTTCATTTCAATTCATATTGTCCACAATACAATAGCCCACATTCAACATGCAAGTGCAACTGATGAACTGAATATTATTTTAGAATTATTTTAACTACTCCTTGACATTGACATTAGATTCCTTGACGTTGACGTTTAAAAATAATTTTATCAACTAAAATAAAATCAACTTATTTTATTTTCAATTAAACGCATTAATGTAGCTGTGTTCAAAACTGGAATTGCTATGTACTTGTTTTGTTTATTGATAAGTATTTCATTCGTTAGGATAAATTTATTATCTTTTATCCTTTATAATACCGTCATATATCTTTGATATTTTTTAATTGCAAATGCGAAATTGTGTCATTATTATCGATTTGTCAAATAATTGTTACATAAACAAACTGTTAACTGACGTATTTCGCAAGCTGAACTGTCTTCAATTATGTGCAAGGTTTAATTAAGTTGAAATCAAAGGAGGATTAGAGGGAAACATGTCTAAAGTACTAATAATAAGACATCTTCCAGAGGGATTGTCTTTTGAAGATAAGGAAAAGTTACTAAAACATTTTGGTGCTATAAAAATTTGGGAAAAAGTAAAGAAACGAAATTATATATTCGCATCATTCTCTACGGTTGAAAAAGCAAAATCATGTTTGCAACGATTGCACATGCTGGAAATTGCGCAACGACGCCTTGTAGTAGAATATTCTTTTGAGAAAGAACCAGTTACTGAAACTAAAAGAAAAGATGATACTAACTCAACCATCACAAATCAGATTAAAGAGTTCTTACGTATTATCAATGCTTGGAATCCATCACTGGACTTTTACCAACCACCACCAGTACATCTACGGTATTCATACCCTAAAGTAAGCCCACAAATAATCATTAATATTATATATGAACTATTTGTTCACAAATCTTTTTATACTCAAACTCTTCATCTCATGAACAAGATGTCACTTAAAACTCCTTTTAAAGAAAATGAAACTGCCACTAACTTTTTCAAAGAAAACTTTAGAGATTATTTTATAGAGGAAATGTCGATACTACCGCCTTCGGAACCAAGTGATCCTGAATCTGAAATTTCAAGTGATAATGAAGCACCAAAACAATTGTTACCATTAATGACAAAGAGGAAACATACCTTGCCAAAAACAAGGAAACGACCTGCAGCAGTTTTATCAACAGCTTTATTACCAAAACAGAAAACAATGAAGCTAAATCAGGAAGAAGTTTTTGATGTTGTTACTCCAATAACAGAAGCTAAAAAAATATCTCTAGTAGTATCCCAAGATGCTCTACAAAAACAATGTGAAGATGAGCCAAAGGTTGTTGGCGAGCTTGGTAAATTTCAAAAAGAAGACCAACCTTCTGATGTGCAGCAAATAGCAGAAGAGCCAGAGCAACCACCTATTACTAAGCAAGAACTATTGGCAAATAGAATATCTAACAGTGATATGAAAATTCTTCCTGTATTTAAAAACTATCACCCAGGAGAACCATCAATGAGGTTGTATATAAAGAATTTAGCTAAAACTGTAACAGAGCAAGACGTCAAAAGGATATATAAACGTTATGTACAGCATATACCTGAAGAAGAGCAATTAGGTTTTGATGTGAGAGTCATGCAAGAAGGCAGAATGAAAGGTCAAGCTTTTGTAACATTTCCATCAGTGAAAATAGCAGAAGATGCACTAAATGAAACTAATGGGTACTTATTGAAAGAAAAACCTATGGTTGTTCAATTTGCTAGAGCTGCTACTAAGAAAACAATAGAATAAGATATGTCAGTGAAGTGTTGTATGAATAAAAACTTATTCCTACAAAGCCAAAAATTAATATTATCTTGTATATTTAATTTTATGTGTAAGGATAATAAAAAACAAATTAAACAAAAAAAAAACTATATTTCAATTAGCTCAATAGCATATGACAATGATTCCTCATTATTTTCACTTTGTTTACCTGAAGCGATTTTATGTAACAACGGCAAAGCATTGTTTACTTGCATCAATTTATCAACAAGACTTGTTACAACTTTCTGTGTATGATTTAAAACACTTGTGGTTTTGTCATCTTTTGTTAGCAAATATTGTTGATAAAATGCATCCATTAGTAAGATGCACCAATCAAAGAGTTTGCTTTCATAGCTTGCATTAAAGTTTTTGTCAGAATCAACTAGTAAATATGATATATAAGACATAAGAAATAATGCATTATCTAGGGATAAATCATTTCTTAAATAAGGTATTAACATTGCATCACTTAATGTAATTTGAAGTAAATAGTCAAGAATTTTAAATTTATCTTTATGTATTTTTTTAATTTCACCGGATTCATTGTCACAATTACAAAATGTAACAAAGTCTTCATGATTAGTGATATCTACATTTACTGGATTAACCAATTTTATTGCATAATTCAGTAATAGCACTAAAATTGACTCTGGTATATCTTTGAATCCTTGTAAAGTTTTAAAAACTTTCTGATAATCCCCTTTTTCTAATAATGGTGGAATAACTTGTGCGCACATGCTTCTTTCAGTTAAACCAACTTTGAGTAAATCTTTGATTTCTTCTGTTTCATTAAATATGGGTTCTACAGGAGTATCCCATTCTGCTATTTCTGTGCATGTGTCTTCAACAATCTCATGAGATCCCAGTAGACTTGAAAGGTTTCTATTAGTTTCTAGTACATATGGTAGCATTCCAATATGGTTTGAAGCTTCGAGGATGATAATGCCATTGAAACAATATAATTTAGCATTTTCTGAGTACATTTTCATACGGTACCTACATGATCCCACTCCTAGGATGACATTATAGGCAACAATAATAGCTCCATCCTGGTCAGAGTTACTTCCAAATAGAATCAAGTGATCTTGTCCCATCCATGAGATAGATACACTGGAGGAGGTAGATATCCACGGCACTGTGCCAATAGTTTTCCAAGATTTTTTCAATAAATCATAAACTGTCACTTTAGCATCACTCCCTAAAAAAACAAAAGTATAAATATCTCTAAACAGTACCATACCATAACAGCCTGTGAATGTCCCACTGCTAGGCTAAAGGCCTCCTCTGCCTTTTTGAGGAGAAGGTTTGGAGCTTATTCCACCACGCTGCTCCAATGTGGGTTAGTGGAATACACATGTGGCAGAATTTCAGTGAAATTAGACACATGCAGGTTTCCTCACAATGTTTTCCTTCACCGTAAAGCACGAGATGAATTATAATCACAAATTAAGCACATGAAAAGTCAGCGTCACTTGCCCTGGTTTGAACCCACGATTATCGGTTAAGATTCACGCGTTCATACCACTGGGCCATCTCTGCTCTTATCTCTAAACAATAAATTATTTTATGATAACAAGTGGGATGAAAATGATACTTACATAGAAAATAAACACAGGGTTTGTCTTCTGTGCTAATAAGTTCTCCAACAACACATACATCCTCTGATCTAGATACCTTAATTTTATTTAATTTAGACTTATCCATATCACCCAGTTCTTCCCTAATAGTGCATGTTATGATGTCATAGCTGTTTTTAGTGTTCTTTATAACGTAGCAAATGTAATTAGTTGTTGCTATGCTATAACAGGCTATGTCTACAATTGTTTCAGATTCTTTAATAAGCTGTTTGTTTTCATAAGACTTTCTGTTGTCAAGTGCATATGGAAGAGATGCACAATTACCATTCTCAAATATAATTAATGACGATTGTTTACTTCTTGATATCAGCTTAAAAATGTTTACTGAAAACTGAAAGGAAATAGTTTGAATTAAGTGATTAGGAATTCTATGTATACACACAAAACTCTTTGTAGGGGCAATATATGACTAATAAGCAGATTGAAGATGTTGTATTTCTTGTGATTGTCATCATATTGGCTTCCACACACTTAGCTCCCTTCACAATGCACACAACTGTACAGTGTCCGGTTATAGAATCATTTATGAATAAACAGAACTGGTCCAGACAGGTATGCAGAAAGACTTGCCACTATGTTTAAATCATAACACCCAGTAATTTTCAATAATTACCTTGTATTTCTTTATTTTATCTAAGTTATCAGAATCGTCTTTCCACGTTTTAATCGTATTTCTGTTAAAAACTCCTACATAAGCTTCTTGTTCTGTATCGAATATAACTGCAGATGTTAAATGATCTTTTGAAGTCCAACCGCTAATTTGTTTTTGATCTGAAAGCTAATCAAATCACAATACAAATATAGCACATAATATTAAAAATATGATCAAATATGCTTTTAAAAAGTGTATTATTTACTCTGAATTTATTCACAACATTGCGGCCTAAGGTTACTATGACATTTTCGTCGTCCCGATCCTGAGATACACCTAAAAAACTATTTTGATCAATAAGTGGACATAAAACAAAATAATTGTGTAACTTTGCCATTATTTAATAATTATGAGTAACTATCATCGCGTGATAAACTATTCCATGCGTTTTTCGTTTTCAGCTAATTGTCAACTGACAGCATGAGCAGCCGTCAGCGTGTATTTAACATATTCTTGACAATTGACATTAATGTTTTTTTTTATATTTCTTATCGGCTACGATTACACACATGGAGAATAATCATTTTTAAAAGTGGCGGCATTATATTAAATTTTTAAAAATAGGTCAGAGAGCGAAGATGGCAGTAAGACGCGAATTATAGTCGATGATTGCTGTTTCAAGCCCAGACAAGAACCATTGAATTTTCATCGCGTGCTCAATTGTGAAGAAAAACATTGTTTAGCAACCTGCATGTATCAGACATAAATCTACCATATGTGTATCTATCCACGTTGCAGCAACGTTGTGGAATAAACTCCAGACCTCCTCAAAAGAAGATGAGGTTGTAGCCCAGCTCTGGGACGTATATACGCTCTTACCATATATATGCGCTTTTATATTAAACAGAAAAATATCAAATTTTTTTTTTCAGTAGTATACAATATTACCAATGAGACTGAAAAATATTTTGCCGTTATTAAATGAAGAGTTATGGAAACAACATTTTCAATTTTTATATATTCCAAGTGTGTATTAATAGTGCGTTTTTATATATAACAGTACCTATAATTAGTTTCTCTGTCTACGTCTAGTGACTAGTCTACGATATCGGCAGGGACGTATTTCCGTTTTGTTTTGTCAGTTTCTCAAGGTCAAGTTCAGTAGCAAATTAGCAATTGAAAACTTTATTTATTTGTGTCTCTTTCTGACATATGATGTAATGTACTAAGTAACTAACCTACATTGTAAGTTCGCTTTTATTATTATTCAACAGTCGACACCGAATAATCATTAATTTATCACAAAAAAGTTCATTTCATATATTAAATACGTTCATTTGATTTCATTCGGTGATATCAATCGGTTGTACAGAAATATGTCGACTGCCGGTAAAGTGATTAAGTGCAAGGCGGCCGTAGCTTGGGAGGCTGGAAAACCTTTATCAATTGAAGAAATCGAAGTAGATCCGCCTAAAGCTGGAGAAGTACGTATCAAAATTCTGGCAACCGGCGTCTGTCACACGGACGCTTACACATTATCCGGAAAGGATCCAGAAGGCGTGTTCCCTGTCATTTTGGGACACGAAGGTGGTGGCATTGTTGAAAGTATAGGAGAAGGTGTCACGACCGTGAAACCTGGAGACCATGTTTTACCCTTGTATGTTCCGCAATGCAAATCTTGCAAATTCTGTCTGAACCCAAAAACTAACCTATGTCAGAAAGTACGAGTCACTCAGGGTCAAGGAGTCATGCCCGATGGAACAAAACGGTTCCACTGCAAAGGAAAGGATTTGTTCCACTTTATGGGATGCTCTACATTCAGTGAATACACGGTGGTTCTAGAAATTTCGTTGTGTAAAGTCAACGATGTTGCGCCATTGGATAAGATATGCTTGCTAGGCTGCGGAGTAACAACCGGATACGGTGCCGCTTTAAACACAGCTAAAGTTGAACCCGGGTCAAGTTGCGCCATCTTTGGTCTGGGCGCTGTTGGACTTGCTGTTGCATTGGGATGTAAAGTAGCTGGTGCTAAACGAATAATCGGCGTAGACATCAACCCTGATAAATTTGAAGTAGCCAAGAAGTTTGGTGTTAATGAGTTTGTCAACCCGAAAGACTATGACAAACCCATTCAGCAGGTGCTGGTTGACATGACTGATGGTGGTTTGGACTACACATTTGAATGTATTGGCAATGTGAATACAATGCGTGCGGCATTGGAAGCTTGTCACAAGGGTTGGGGAGAGTCTGTGATTATTGGAGTGGCTGGAGCAGGAGAGGAAATCAGTACTCGCCCATTCCAACTAGTAACTGGGCGTGTTTGGAAGGGTACAGCGTTTGGTGGCTATAAGAGCAGGGATAATGTTCCTAAGTTGGTTGAAGACTACCTCAATAAAAAACTGCCATTAGATGAATTTGTCACTCACAAAGTACCTTTAAATGAGATCAATGAGGCCTTCCATTTGATGCACATCGGCAAGTCTATTCGTGCTGTTGTTGACTTCTAAACATGTAGCAAACACATTTTTGAAATCAATATTTTATTACAATATATGTTTATTTTCATAATGTTTTCTATTCTTATTACCAAAAATGGCATTTGTAACAATAATAAAACAAATTTAAAATATATGATTTTTATTTCATATACTTTCTGTTCACATGAAGGTAAATTGATTATACTGTTCCATTTCAATTATAATTATACATATATACTAATAAGAATAATTGAAAAGGATATAAGAAACAATAATATTTATAAATATTTTAAGTTACAATTTGAGTACATGATTATACATGTGTGTCATACATAAAACCTATTTTGACTATCAAAATTTGTACATAACAGCTTTTCCTTATATAATATATTTGTATATGTAATTGATCAAGCATATTGTGTTTTATATTAAATGGTTTGCATATATAAGCATTCAATTTATAAACATTTAGTATTCTTATGAGGGTTACGAAAAATAATAGGTACATATATAGGTATAATACATTAAATAATCTTTAATCATTTATATACAAAAAATGTTTACAAATTATATTTTAAATTAACACAAATTTCTTATAAAAAATATTATCTTATATCACAATATCAAATTTTACTATCAGTCACTCATGTATTCCTGAATTAAATGATGTACAATTTAGAACGTTATAAACATGATTTTTTTATCGAAACTGAAAGTTACACCTTGAACTTCGAGGTTAAGACTCTGACGTCAATTGTTTGTAATAATCAACGTACGCAGCACATTGCTCGCCTGTAAGAGAACACAATATTATCTATACTAATTTAATAAAGATGGAGAGCTTGTTTGTTTGCTTTTTTAACTCTCGTATTCTGGAACTACTAGTCAGAAAAGTTATTTTTTAATTTGCTAGCACAATTCTTGGAGCTTCAGGAAGCTTTATATGATATTTAGTATATCAAGCTACGGCCCTTTAACGCCCGAAGCACCAGTGCTCTTCGGTAAGAACGACGTCATTACTGACCCGTGCAATGTTGACAACCGACTTATTGTGATACTATTTTGATGCGTCTAATATTAAGGTATAAGAACCGAGATGGCCAGTGGTAAGAACGCGTGAATCTTGGGTTCAAACTCGGGCAAGCACCACTGAATTTTCATGTGCTTAATTTGTGATTATAATTCATCTCGTGCTTTACGGTGAAGGAAAACATTGTGAGGAAACATGCATGTGTCTAATTTCACTGAAATTCTGCCAGATGTGTATTCCACCAACCCGCATTGGAGCACCGTGGTGGTATAAGCTCCAAAACCTTGTCCTCAAAAACGGAGAGGAGGCCTTTAGCCCAGCAGTGGGACATTTACAGGCTGTTACGGGTTCGGTATTAAGGTCAATATCGCATATCACTTTCTGACATTTTACGACCGTTTTCTGCGACAAGTTTCGAGTTTGTTTACAAAATATCTCTACGGAAGGTTAAACTTGAATGAAACCGCGCGGAGCAACTAGTAAATAAAAACACAATACATCGATTTCTTTTTTTGTATGTAATACTGTATGTTTTTGTATATGATAACCTTTGCAATATGTTTGATAATTGAGAGCTACATAAGGTATTGAAAACTTATATAATATGACCGTAAGCAATGTTTAATAGGCATGATTTGATTTGATTTTGAAATAACATTCTATAATGTAGGTATACGTCTACTATTACTGAAAATAATTTTATTTCAGTAATAAACTAACTGCTTACGCAAATAATTGCACTTTCATTTACCTATTTTGAATTTCGCTCGAAAACACCCGCAGGTGTCATGGCGCCTGACGTGACGTCACACCTTAGAAAACGACAGTAAACGTTGTATTGTGTCTATACCCAACGAAGAAAGGCAGAAAGTATTGCGTATTTCCTAAGGTTAAAAATGAATTCCAAAGTTTAATAACGTGCAATACGATGCAAAATTAATTTTGAAACGCGTAAACACAACAACTGTTCAAGAGAGACAGTTATAAATAAAGAGGCGTGACGTCATTCGCTCTGATTAGCAATTCAAATAAAATGGCCGATTGCAGAATTTTACACTTTTATTTTATTAAAAATCTTATTAATCCCAATGTGTATATTAAAATGGGATCATTTTTTAGAATCCTTTTAAAATAGTTTCTTCTCTAAAATCATTTATTTTTTAATTCTTTAATACTGTCATCATGCCTATTGCGCAAAATAATGTTAAAAGCGTTAAAAGCGCAATAAGAAGCGTTACAGCGCTGGCGGATAGATCGTTGGGTTCGATACTGAATAATCCGTACTAATATTATAATGCAAAAGTGATATTGTTTATTTGTTATGCTTTCAAGTTTCACGTTTTAACTATATTTTTGTATAGAAAAGGGACATCTTATCTTATCTTACACCTGCCTGGAAGCTATTTATATCATAAGATTTAATTTTAAATAACATTATCTAACATATTTTCAAGGGTTGTTTGTCCAATCCCTACTTCTCCCGCGCGAAGCCAGGAAGATAAGGGCAACATAGAACAATATTTGGCCATAACTTTATAGCTTCCTTTAACAAATTATTTAACAATGCGAAATTCTGATGAACGCGTTATTACTGTAAATACATTCTGATGAACAGTTATTTTATAACAATATCATATATATGATAAGCCAATAAAACGTGATAAATAGATTAGATAGGTGCGATAATATACCGATAATACTACGTTTTTTCCCAACACTAACAGCAATTTCATTACGATTTAATAAATTCGTATTATGACGTCACCAAGGCCGGGCTTAGTTTTGGAAGCTCAAGGTCATATAATGTACCAAGTATGACCAAGTGCTTATAAATATCAAAGCTCATAATCCCCAAAAATACAGCTATGAATTTCATTGATTTTCACAAACCAAAATTTATAGCCCTGAGATAATTTTATTTATTTAATTAATTAGCCGCTTTTGGTGTTATAGTGATCTAGTTTAAGATCAAATGACCTTGTTGTATAATATTTACCCTTTATAAAGTTTGGGTTTCCTCTTAGCCGTTCGTTCCTGGCCACCAGCGCATGGTAGACCGCCATGAAGGCAGTGGGTTCGTTCTTCTCCTCAGCGTAGTGTTTTGCAGCTGATAGAAGCTTACGAGGGGGCATGTTCAGCCATGTCGCCCCAGTTTGTTTCGCCGCACCGACTGCACTAATTGGTTCGTTCCAACTTAACAAGACTTCTACTATTTCCTGGTGAAAAATAAAATATATTATATTTTTCTGAGGTCATAATTCAGTCAAGAGGACTTTATTACCATTTTTTTTCTTCGAGTATAACTGGTAATTATAATAACAGGTTTTTTTTTAATGTTATCATATTGAATATGGTTAGTTTTATAATATATATTTTTTTAATAATATTCGCGGTATTAGTATTCACTTTAATTGGCATATGTTATATAAAAGTCCATATAAAATTATAAATAAATATCAAACGTATTTAAAAAAAAACTTAATGTATACCCCATACGCTTTCAATCGCCACATCATATCTAAGGCTATCTGCGCTGCTGCCGGGTCTATGTGCCCTAAACTTAACAGCTGGCACGCCAGGGGTCTGGCGTCCCCCAGACAGCCCCTCCGCACCAACGAGCGGAGCCTGCCCCCCGCACCCCGCGTCACCAACGTCCGCACGCAAAGTTCTGCCACCGGGTGCTGCACCACCATGTCGTGACGGGATAGAGATGCTAGGTAGGTCGTCACTACCTACGGAACAGAGAACAATATCTTATTAATCATCTTAGGAAGGATAAAAAAAGGGCCACCTGACGGTAAGTTATCACCTACGCCACGGTGGCATTGTTTACCCATATATAAAGGCACTGTCAAAAGTTCTAGTTGTAGCCCTACCAATGCGGCATCATGGGCACCAAGATGCTCTGTTAACGTGTGATTATAATTTTCATTGCTGTTATCCAGGTATTTTTGGAATTGGACATATATAAATATGTTCCAATAACAGCCCACTTCTCATCTCACTTATGCGCGCTTGTCGCCACAAGACCACCTTACGGCGACCCCCCCTCATCTGCACCAGCCGCTCGTCGTCTGCGTGCGCCTGCAGCACGTGCGCACACACGTCGGCCTGCGACACTAGAGCCCCCTCACCTGCACCAGCCGCTCGTCGTCTGCGTGCGCCTGCAGCACGTGCGCGCACACGTCGGCCTGCGACACTAGAGCCCCCTCACCTGCACCAGCCGCTCGTCGTCTGCGTGCGCCTGCAGCACGTGCGCACACACGTCGGCCTGCGACACTAGATCCCCCTCACCTGCACCAGCCGCTCGTCGTCTGCGTGCGCCTGCAGCACGTGCGCGCACACGTCGGCCTGCGACACTAGAGCCCCCTCACCTGCACCAGCCGCTCGTCGTCTGCGTGCGCCTGCAGCACGTGCGCACACACGTCGGCCTGCGACACTAGATCCCCCTCACCTGCACCAGCCGCTCGTCGTCTGCGTGCGCCTGCAGCACGTGCGCGCACACGTCGGCCTGCGACACTAGAGCCCCCTCACCTGCACCAGCCGCTCGTCGTCTGCGTGCGCCTGCAGCACGTGCGCGCATACGTCGGCCTGCGACACTAGAGCCCCCTCACATGCACCAGCCGCTCGTCGTCTGCGTGCGCCTGCAGCACGTGCGCGCACACGTCGGCCTGCGACACTAGAGCCCCCTCACCTGCACCAGCCGCTCGTCGTCTGCGTGCGCCTGCAGCACGTGCGCGCACACGTCGGCCTGCGACACTAGAGCCCCCTCACCTGCACCAGCCGCTCGTCGTCTGCGTGCGCCTGCAGCACGTGCGCGCACACGTCGGCCTGCGACACTAGAGCCCCCTCACCTGCACCAGCTGCTCGTCGTCTGCGTGCGCCTGCAGCACGTGCGCGCACACGTCGGCCTGCGACACTAGAGCCCCCTCACCTGCACCAGCCGCTCGTCGTCTGCGTGCGCCTGCAGCACGTGCGCGCACACGTCGGCCTGCGACACTAGCCCCCCCTCACCTGCACCAGCCGCTCGTCGTCTGCGTGCGCCTGCAGCACGTGCGCGCACACGTCGGCCTGCGACACTAGCCCCCCCTCACCTGCACCAGCCGCTCGTCGTCTGCGTGCGCCTGCAGCACGTGCGCGCACACGTCGGCCTGCGACACGAGCACGGGGAAGTGCGCCGGCGCGCGGGCGAGGGCCGCCTGCCCCGCCGTGTTCCGCGCCACCTCCAGGTCGGCCCATTTCCTGTTTATCAATACCTTATTTAATGTTGTTTAAATTTGACTCATATATTGTTAGATGAACGAGAAGGGCCTAATTTTTAATTCTCCCAGAAGCCATACCTGTACACGGAGTTTATTTCGTCAAAAGCCTTCGTCAATTCCACGAGATAAGTCCCAGCTTCGCTGACGAGTTGATTCAGTATCCTATAAATAGTCTCCTTTCCGTTTTGACGTCTCAACAAAGTCGCTACTATTTTGGATATTTCGTCTTTGGGTACCTAAACGGTTTTACAACAATATATTTTAAATATTAAATTATATATTAACACAACTCCATGTCAAAATAAGATTTGCGTATTTTAATGAATTATGTATTCTTCGATTTGTAGAAAGTTAAGTTGTAGTGAATAATATTGAATCAAAAGTCAGTCAATCACGTTTATTAGAGGTAATCTATTTATAAATATCAAAACAATCATAATAATAATAATAATATGATCAATAAAACATAATGGTAGTTTTATTAAAAAAAATATATTTACCGAGTGTGCGAGACCAGAAAGTACGAGATTGACTTTCCATAGACAACCGAGGCGAGCGTCTATAATATAGTCCGGTTGAAATACAACCCAGTTGCTTGAATCTGTTTATTTATTAAGGGTAAAATAGAATTGTTAACACGCATAATATCAATACAAACATTATGAAAATTTAATTCAATGTTCGATTAAGCTTTATAATTTTCGATCCGGCTCGAAGGACCAAGACGCTTTGCCCGCCTAAATAACTATAAAAATAAATGTATAAAAATGATACATATTTAAAAACTCTTTTCACATACAATAGAAATAGTAACAATAACATTTACGTAAGAAAACACAAACTACAGTTATTCCACGCATACATAGATACAACTAGGTCTCATCGTAAGTAATTTTTCATGATATTGTCAATATTTTGTTGTTATACTTTTATAAAACATTAAATTAAAAAAAAAAAAACGAATGATCCCACCAAGACATGACACATGATAGCAACAAGTCTACGATTTGTATACTGCCAGGTACCAGGAGCCAAAAGCTGACATTTTAAAAACACACAAAACAAATACACTTGATTTATTATTATTTAACTTTTTTATCTACAATTTCTTGTATTTATAATTTCGATATACACATTAATGCTCACGCGACATAATAATTTATGATATTTGAAACTATTAGTCTCTTAGAACGTTATTAAGATCCTTGAACAGTCTGGTGAACCCTGGGTAAGTTTGGCCGGGGCTGACTACAATTTCAACAACACAGTTTCTGAAGAATCGCCAGCAGCAGCAGTAACATTTTATATTCCAAAACAGATCATTTAATTATTAACATTTATTGAGTAAGGATACACATTGGACAGGGCTGGTCGTCCACGACTGCAGGTTTCAAAGAGATTCCTTGCACTATTGGGATGTGAATAACTACATTATTTTCCGGCTTCGATTCCTCCATTATGTCGAATATTTGTGAAGTTTGACTTGACTGTTAAATAAATAAATTAGAAAATAAAACAAATTACTCACATTCAAAACTTAATAAATATATTTAAATTTAAGTAAGAAATTTAAAATATCTACTGGACAAATAATGACTAATGGAATGGTGAGAGACGAACGCTATAGTATTTTTCAGTTGAATAGCAAATCAGATTCTCTTGGCATAAATTAACCAACACAATACCCGAGACAGCACTGAGGTTATTGAGTGAACACGGGTGTTATTGGCCCCATTATCAGTGCTGGGGTGTTATAGCTTTTAAAAATATGTTTGCACTATTATTTCAAAGTATAAAAATACATATAAATATATATATTTTGATAGAACGGAAAAGAAAGTTTCGTATAGAGATAAAATTATACTTTTTTAAGTCTACCTGATGATGAATGACAAGTAATTGGTCGATCACGCTAACAGCGAATCGGCCAACTAACCCCGTTTTTAAGACATGTTGTGTTGCTCCTCCCCCCGATATGGGTATCAACCACACCTGTAAGTATATAAATATTTACTTTATTATAAAATCAGTTTATGTAACCTGTCCAGTCTATAAACCATACAACATTTAAAAAATAGAGTTAACAAGAGATTAGTGTGCAACTAGATTTTGTGTAATATTTTGCATATTCTCTAGATGTACGGTGTAAGCATTATACGGCTCCACCGGTACAAGATAGTAACTCCAATGAAATAAATGTTTATTGTATATATATATGTAAATTGTATAAATATTACATAGTTGTCATCTTAGCTAAGAACATAATGTGATATAATCCTTTTTGTTAGGATTTTGCCAATAATCATACAATATATGTTTAGTACTATAAAGGGAGTACTTCTGTCGGTCCAGCTGCAGGCGTGGGTGTGGTGGTGTCAGCATGTCGGAATATCGCACACCATGCTCCGCCGCACAGCCGCAGCACGAACACGTCACGCTCCACCACCGGTCGTGACCACTCCACTGCAACATAACAATTAGAAAGTTAAAAGAAAATAAAAATTGGAGTAAAAGTGAAAAAAATTACTAAATAAACATAATACATAGCATAAGACTGATGATATGATTGAATAAGAGATATGATATGAATTAAAGAGTAAACTCTCGCACTAAAACCGAAAAGTGAAAAGCAAATAATGATATTATTACTCAGTTACTTCCCTACAATTATGCTCGGGTATTTGCTCTAATTAGAGAATAAGAAAAGCTTTATTCGGGACAAAATAGGTATTACGTCACTAATATATTGTGTCACCATTCATTTACAAAATCAGGTATCCGATTAAATTTTCCATGTAGTTTGAGACCACTTCAATAAAGTGTGAAGCAATAGTTCTAAGCAATGGAGCCAGTACTAAATACTTGATGGAGAGATACTAATGTAGGCTTTGCTTACCATGACATGACTGACATGGATACCAAATTTTGCACCCTTGCCTTTATCCATAACAACTTTCCGTTGCAGACAAGTATACAAGTTTTAAGATAAATATTATATTAAGGTTAATAATTTATTAAATAATTTAATATAAAGACCATTGTTCCATCAACTTGTTCTAACAACTATATCTAATTTCAACATTTATTTATTTATATAAAGACTATAATTATTAGTAAAAATTAAATTAAAATGTCATTTTAATGTTATCTTTATTTACTTGTCAAATTTAATTTAAATATTGCTATTTACATGTCTTATCCCTGTTGCTATGTAATATTTATAACAATATTATTGTAAATAATAAAATATAATTATTTCACTTTACATCCCAACTATAAAATTTATTATAATAATAAAAGGAGCTAACTACTGAGAACAATATATTAAGCCACAGAAACAGACTTACCTTCTAGTTTTTGCAGTTTGCTAATGGTGGAGTTACTCAAAGAGAATGGTTGTAATAGAGCACCATTATTACCAGCCAGCAGAATGACATTGCTTTGAGCGCACCAGGAGAACCAGGCACCACTGAATATTGGTAAATTATAATAAGTGAATTGAATGTATTAAATATTGTACAAATAAATATTAAGTATTCCTGGAAGTTATTATTCTTTCAATTTATTGATGATTATAACTTTATTACCTAAATGAAACGTTCTTTAAAGTCTTCAGCTGTTTTTTTTCTGGCAAGACTTGTAACAATTCAACACCATGATCAGTTATGAATGCTATTTCGTTCACCTTCGGCCATACAAAACCTAGTATCTTTGCATTTTTCCATTTGCATGTGTGCGAATACTCAACATTCGTAGGAGCCAAGTCTTTGAAGTTAACAAATTCTACGGTTGCATTCTGACCCTCCAGATTCCTTTGTATTGCAAGTATGTTGTGATCAGGTGAAAATTTTATTGAAATTATCGGTCCTTTATCTTCCATTCGGAAGGAAGTGCTTTTTGAATCATCCATTCCGTTAACAGTGACTCCTGTCACACCCCCAGATCTAACGGTGAAAACCTGAAAACGCAATTGAACCCGTTAGTCAATGTCACATTTGTCAGTGTAGTTCTAACAATGATAAATTATCAAATATCTCATTTTATTGAGGAATGAAATAGAAGTTTCCAATGAAGAGAATGGTAAAATAAGATCAAGATTTTGTTGTAACATTAATTTACAATATTAATTTTAAAAGGATTTATGTTTATCATATTCTAAAAGGCATAAAAAAATAAACATAATTACTACTTACTTCTCCATTTGTGTCGTCAAAAAATACGTTGGTCACAGGGCTATCAGCGTCAAACCTTTTGGGCTGATCGGAAAGGCACAAATAGTACTTATCACTGTCTTTTAAACAAAATTTCGCCATTATTTTAGATAAAATCAAATTTAATAAAGATCGCTGTAATGATTTCAAAATTGAGATCTTGTTTTGACTTTTTGTTTTGACAACACATGATAAATGTCAAAAATTAATATGTCAAAGTGTATAGGACGTTTCATTCGTAACAATATTAAGAACCGCTTTCATAATTGTTATAAATTATGTAAAACTTATAGAATAAATCATACTCAATTATTTTAGATACCATAAAAAAAATTATAAATAATAAGTATGATTTATTAATATAACTCAAATGTTAACTTTATTTCTTCTTTATTACCAGAAAGCACAGATTTTGTGCAAATACATTTATGTGCAATAGTAAATATTTTCTTATATATATTTTTTATTCCCTGACTAATGATTATTCCAGCTTGCTATCAAACGGCTTTAATTATAAATGTTTTGGCGGATGAGTAGTTAATTTTTGCCGTGTTTTTTTATTTCCAATGTCAAACTGAACGACAGAGAGAAATCAATGTTTACCTATATGGTCGCTAGGCAACATTTATAAATAGGCGGCTAAAATCTACAGTATAATACAATTTTCTATTGCTATGGTAACAGTCATCAAAACAACTAATACATTGTAGTACTCAATTCATATAAATCAAAAAGCAATTTAAATATACTTTGCAAGAAAGTATATATATTCTTTAATTAAATGTTGTATATTTTGGCACTTGTTTGGTTGTTTGTTAAATACCTGAATAATATTGAAGGTAATAGAGTAACTACGTTTTAATAACATATGCCAACGCAAGAAAAACATAGAAAAATAATAATGTACAATCAATAAAAATATTTTAGATTTATTTATTTTAAATAGAAAACGATTACTACAAAATGACTGAAGATATCGAATCACTTTGGATTCACAATGACTCAGTTAAAAGTGGTAGCGAAGAATATTACGAAATAAGTCAGGAGTTAATGGAAGAAACTATATTACCGTCTAAATCGTTGGTTCCACCTATTAAAGAATATGATTTCTTTGTTCAATATGATACAGGAAAGAAAAAAAAAGTGGCAAAAAAGAAAAAAAGAAAAAATCAAGAAAAGTCAAGGAAACTAATGGATATTTTAAATACTGAATTATCAGCAAAACCACTTATTATTAAGAGTAATGTTATAAAATTGGATTATAAAAGAGAACAGAAAAATTATTTAGCTAAAGATTTTTATTTGAGTAAAACATCAGAGCTTAAAGAATCTAGAAACATCTCCATTGAAAACGGGTAATTTTCTTGTATTAAAATTTGACAGCCTTACTATAAAGATAAGCGCATACGCGCGACATGAGTGTAATAATATATATATGCAAATTCTTGTAATATTCAAATAATATATGCTGTATTTTTATTTCGAATTTATAATGTTAGTTGTTGTCTATGAATAATTGTCTACATTTCAATATTTTGCAGATTAATAAGACGTAAATCTGTTAGCATCAGTCCAATATTTCCTCGTGTCCTTGAAGCAACTATTAGGAATAACAAAACTATTCATGCCCAATATATGGAACCTTCACTTTTTAGTGATGTGATAACAGAATATTTAGAAACTGAGACTAAGCAAAACCCTAAATTCTTAGATGTAATATTAAGAAACATAAAATTTAAACATCATCACCAATTTTCATTGGAGTCTTTCCTATGTACAAAACTATTAGGCTTATATAATGAGTATGGATTAATTAAAAAGTCCTTAAAGGAGTTAGAAAAAAACATCGAAGTTAATAGAAGAACGAGAAATAGTTTGAAAGAACAATTGATTGAAATAAGTCCAAATGGTAAAGATGACGTCAGGTTTGATAAAAGTTTATTAAAATATACAAAACTTATGTTAGAATATAAAGAAAAATATAACAATGCCTTAAAAAAACAAAAGGAAATCACTCACATGTTATTGTCGTTGTGGTCTGATATTGAAATGATAAGAGATAAATCGAAATGTGTGAACACTGATTGTAAATTAGAAGTATTACATATTGAAATGGATGACGGCGAATTTCAAAATAAGTGGTCCAAAGCTTTTGAAATTGAATACTCAGATTTGATTATACAAATTGAATACGATTTTGTTATAAAATATCTTAAGTACAGAGAATTTAAACAAGACAATTCTTCTGAGAACACTAAAGGTAGAAGAAGTAAAGCACTCAAACCTAAACTGAGCATTGACTATGACGAGTTGAAAGTCCAAGTAGAAGAGATTGTTAATAACATAATGCCGAGAAACAGGATTGAGATAATCTTAAAGAAGGATAAAACTATTCTAACTCGACCAGATGTTAAAGGAAAAAGTTCGGTTTTAGATAACACGTACTATTTTAAAGTTTTTGTTGATGATGTTTTCGTATGTGAATCAGACCAATATTTAAATGAAAACAGTCAATTTGATATAGATTTTATAGAGTCTCTATCTATTGAGATTTTGCCACACAATTCGTATTTAAAAATAATTTTATTCGAAAATGATGAAGACGTATCGTTTTTTAAAATAAATCTATTTGATATATTGAAAAATACAAATGAATCAAATTTCATTAATCATAGTTTCATTTATTATAAAACTGTAGAGCCGACTGATAAAATAATCGGTAGCGGATATGATATGAAAGAAATTTGTCTCAAAAACAAAGCTAGATTAAAATCTAGTAATATGTTTAAAGGCAAATTATGGTCAATATGTGAAGTGAATATTAAATTAGGCTGGAATGAAAAACTTACTGATAATCAACGCGAATCTATTAAATCTTTGATGAGAATCGGAAGTCAGCTTAAACGATTTATTCACAACATAAACAAACCTAATATGCGTGAATTAACAGAAATAATAAATTGTTTGTATGAAAACAATGTCGAGAAAGACGAAAATATAATGAATGCATTAACAGACATTTGTAAAGCAACAGTTAAGAAACACGAAACATTTATCATCAATGAGAACAGCCCAGAATTTACCAGATTTAAATTATTACTCTTAAGAAGTAATGGTGGATTTGTTAATATGGAAAATAAAACTATTCCTTTATTCACGAGTCAGATTTCCACCGAACAATTGGCCTGTTTAGAAAATAACGAAGAGAAAGATTATCGCCATTTTAAAAGGGGCACTGAAATGGATGCAATTGATTTACAAAGGTATATAGGAATGAAATTTGTGGATAAGTTAAATAAAAATCTCACGGATAACTTAAGCCAGTTTTTAATGAAGAAAACATTTAAGGATGTAGTAAGAGATTTTGGAGATCTTAGCATTAGGTAAGTAGTGCTAATAGGCAACGTTACGTATTATTTTGAGGATATAAAATATTTGTATAATATAATAATATCCTCGGACATTAATCACACACGGCCATCTGATTCCAAACTAAGTACCGCTTGTACTATGGAAACCAGACAACTGATATACTACATATACAACTTTTTTTTGTAAATACATATTTATATAGATAATTACACTCAGAATAAGGAATAACAGACATATTCATGCACACAAATGTCTGTCCTGGGTGGGAATCGAACCCACGACCTTCGGCAAGGTGAAAGGCAAATATCTACCAACCATGCCAACCAGCCCGTTAAAATAGTATATTTTAAGAAGCTAAAAGCTATGACATTTTATTTGTAGAAGTATTTTTTTTAATCAAGCGGATTTGTCATTGATTGCAACTTCGAACATCACAAAACAGAAACTTTTAAAGGAATGCTTAGTCCAAGAACAAGAAATACGAATCCACGTTCTGAGAGCGTTCAATTTAACAGATCGAAGCCCAACTTTATTGTCGGAAGAACGAAACGACGATGATAATATAGCTGGTACGAAGAAACACATTAGTTATTGTTATTATTTAATTATGCAAACATAAATAATATGAATTTATAGGATTTAAGGTACGGGCTCTGAGGCCGTTTGTAAGAATAAGTTATCGTGGCGCGTCTGCTCAAACGTCGACGGCGATTGGTTGTCACCCAACGTGGAACTACACTGCGAAACTTAAGGCTAAGTATGCATGTGTATATGTATATAATAATAAGAACAATATTCTCGATAATAACGGTTTAATTTAATAGTTGAACACTTCTTTTAGATTTGAACCACTGTCGTCTATCAATATAAATATATACGACGAATGCAAAGACAATGTAACTGATATGTATTCCGATGATCAATCCTCGCAAAGTACAGTACATTATAGAAAAACTAACAAATGGCTAGGAGCGATGAGCGTCCCTCTCTATGCTGTCCTAAATTTAGGCAGTGTAAGTGATATGTTTGTACTATTAATCATTCGGTTGAATGCATTGGAATTTCAATTGAAATTATCGATTTTTCAGATGTATGGAACGTTTAAAATAAACACTCCTCCTCTGGCATTCGGTTACGGAAGTACGTCGTCAAAGGAAGAACGACCTTTCGTTCCAGAAGTAATGCAGCTCATGAAACAAGACACGTCGCTTTTGGCTATTCAAATTACGACCACTCTTTCTCATTTGGGAGGATGTCAAACGTATTGCCAGCCAGTACCAACTCATCCTCAAGATGACTTTATTATAAAACAAGTGAATAGTTTCGTGACTGATTATGTTAATGATTATCCAACAAGAAATCTTTCTCTAACATTCATAGATAGTGGTGGTAGGAATAAATGTGTCGCTCAGTTCCTCCAATCTGTACCAATACCTGAGTACGAACCACCGTCAGACCCCAAAAAGTCTGAATCTGCACTATCAAAAAGTTCTGGTCATTCGAAGAGTTCTTCTTCAAAAAGCAGCGGTTTCGAGGTTTCGAAGAATGAAGGAAACGAACTAGCAAAGAGTATAGATGCAGTAGTAAGATATGTCTCGCTGATACCAACGTATGATGTTAATGTGATGGAATCTCATGTCGTGACGTTAATGGGAGTGGTAAATAGCTGATTGTTTTCTTTGTACAGATTAACAAGACAATTTAATACTGGATTTATATTTTTCATTATAACACTTGTGAAAGAAAACTGTCAGCAACTATACACGAGATTTCAGACTAGGTCCTTTTTTATATAGGAAAGTGGAAGGGCAACTGGACCTCCTTATAGTAAATATTCACCACCATCCATCATCTTTCATCACCACTCCTTTCATCGCCAATGCGTCCTTAAATTTGGGAACGAAAATGTCATATCCCTTATACCTGTAATTATACTGGCTCACTAAACCTTTACGCCGGAACACAACAATACTTACTGCTGTTTTGCGATAGAATATGTATATATTATATATATCTAAAAGATTTTTGTAGTAATTATAATTATGAATGAACAAATTATTTTCAGGAATTATTAAAAGTTCTATATGGTTCTCCATTAGATCACACAATTCTATTGGCAAGCTATTTTATTAATTTGGGAATAAAATGTTGGGTCATCATTGGTTTCGGTTTACCTCGCGGTCGAAGCAGTTATGTTTTGATCAAATACTATAAGAATAAAGTGCTCACCGTTAACGATCAGATGAAAACTGGTGGAATATTTAAAAAAACTGACGGATGTATTTGGTACATATATGATGCGGTATCAGGTGAAAGATTTGAATTGAGAGAAATTGGATGTCCCCTAAAAACAGTCAGTTATGTTTTTGATAGTGAGAATGTAAATATATTTTTGTAATCTTATTTATAATAAATATAGTATGTCATTAATTTTGTTATAAATACGTTCCTTTTTGTTTAAGATTTGGGTTAATACGCAAGCATCTCAAGCTTGTGAGAGCATGTCGTTTGATTTTTCCATTTCATCAGATTGGCAATCTGTAAGTACATTTTAATTTATATTAAGTATATTAACGTCTATTATTAGAACGTCGTAAGTGTCCATAAGTAAGTTGTGTGTATTTATTTTTCCTTTTTATTATTTAAATTTTAGGTATTTAACAAACCTCTTTTTATAACAAGACCAATAACTGACAGTTTGTACAGTAAGCCGGGGGATGTGGAAAATCTACGATTAAATTTAGAATCAAAGATTAAGCGTAAAGTACAAAAATGGCGATCACACATTAAAACTATTTGGAACAGGTAATGTTAACATTAATTTAAATCTATTAAACGCGGAGAAATATGTTTTTTTTAAGTGAAAATATATAAAAATAAGCTATTCGAATATATATTTATTTTATATTAATTACAAACTTATAAAATCATAACAAAAATAAAATAATTTGATCAACGCACACAAAAAATCTAATCGAGTAAAATTATAGATATTGCAGTAGTTTGTTAAAAGAAATGCTCCCTCATTACGAGTATTGGGCTTTTAATCCGTTGGAACCTCGACCTACTCTTGGAAATCGACTAAAACAACTAACGGCTACATACAAGGTAAGTTAACTAGAACCTAAAGTAAAAAAATATAAGTGACGTATCTTCTGATTATTTACTTAGTTCAGTAACATATATTGTAAAAAGTTAAAAAGTGATAGTCTTAATAGGCATGATGACAGTATTAAAGAATTAAAAAATAAATGATTTTAAAGAAGAATCTACTTTAAAAGGATTCTAAAAAATGATCCCATTTTAATTTACACATTGGGATTAATAAGATTTTTAATAAAATAAAAGTATAAAATTCTGCAATCGGCCATTTTATTTGAAACGCTAATTAGAGCGAATGACGTCACGTCATTGTATTTATAACCATCTCTCTTAAACAGTTGTTGTGTTTACGCGTTTCAAAATTAATTTTGCATCGCACTGCATGTTGTTAAAATTTGAAATTAATTTTTAACCTTAGGAAATACTTAATACTTTCTGCCTTTTTTCGTTGGGAACAGAAACAATACAACGTGTACTGTCGTTTTCAATGACGTGACGTCACTCAGGCGCCATGACACCTGCGGGTGTTTTTGAGCGAAATTCAAAATAGGTAAATGAAAATGCAATTATTTGCGTAAGCATTTAGTTTATTACTGAAATAAAATTATTTTCAGTAATAGTAGACGTGTACCTACATTATAGAAGGTTATTTCAAAATCAGTCATCATGCCTATTGTTATTTTTTTTAGATATTCGGCTTCCCACTTAACATGCCTTATATAAACACGAAGCTTATTATATCCAGAATTAAATCTACATCAATACATGTAAACGATGACCCTAATGTGGAGTTTGGTCTCGGTGTCGAAGTGTACGCCTACCCTAATAATGTTATAAGTGCATGGGTATTTTTAGCTTGTATCTCAAGAATATAAAAGAAGCTTTTATTTTTATTGATTAAATAAGTAAGTATTAAGTATTTTGTTATTTACTTAATTTTAGTGTTTTCTGTTTTAAAAAACTTAAAAAGTTTTAAAAAGTCTTTGTGGGCGTTGGTCATTGTTCGTCACAATAAAAAAAAAATTATCACTAACACTATAACAAATTTAACATAATAGCGGGTTGATACAAAAGAATTAAAAATGTAATGTTAAATACTATATTTTATATAATTTATCTTTGTGTTGTGGTTGTTGGTTGTTTAAAGGACTTTGCGTTTGGCGTTCACCTAGGACATCGGGCTAGCTGGAAATGTTAAACGTATAGAAGGTTATAATAGGGCAGAGATAATAACAAAACGCTTCAGAAGAGCAATATAAAATTTATTTTTTAAACTCATTCAGGAATCTTAAAAAAACATTAATTTAAATAAAAGTAAGAGATTGTATGTCTTTTCGTTTTAATGCTAACAAAATAAAATTAACATTTATTCCATCGCTGTATAAAAATATACGTAAAATTAGACAAAAGGAGATGTTATAAGAGTTACGTGTCTAGCGATAGATTATAGTTGTCTACCAAGCCAGGCAGACAACAGTGAAGCCGTAGACAATTTGCAGTACCGTCTTAATCTATTATTCTTCCTCAAATTAGGATTAAACATATTTCAGGAACTACGTAAAAATAATTTTAACATACTAACTAGCACATCAGAAATCAATTGTATACAATAGTTCTCGCTTTATGTTCAAATTATATATATATATATATATCAAATTATAAATAAAAAAACTTCGACCCTTACTATAAATTTTAGCTTTTCTTAAATTATTTTAGTATTTATTTTAAATAACAGCAATTTCATCAATTCGATGGATTGCAGTTTAAAAAATCGTCTTATTTCTTATTGAATTATTATACAAATTTCGATTTAAAAATTGCGACTCGTATTCAAAGTTAATGGGTAATATTCATGTCACAAAAGATTTTGTCCAATAAATTGTTTCTATAAATACTCATGGCAATCTTAACTATCATAACAGTGAAAGTTATTGTCCATTTGTTGTCGTTTATATTAAATATTACTTATAAAATGCTGAAAAATTGGAAGTTGTCTAACATTTCAGAACTTGCATAAATATTTGCATGAGTAATTATTTTTTAATTATGCACTCACATTGCTGCCGAGAATTTAAGAAAATTTATATCACAATTTAATAAGATTGAAATAAAACCTTCATTTCAAAAATATATTCAGACGCAAAGTGCTTTGATGTTAGAAGAAATATTGTTGCCTTTGAAACCCGGCTCTGTGAACTATTTTGATAACTTATTTGTTGCAATGATAAATTTCATAGATACTTGCGACATGAGTATTACCGTGGTTATATTAGCCTTAGTTGTATATTTGACAAGTTTATATAAGTAGTTATAAGACAAATTTATTTACATTTTCGATTTAAAAATTAGTTGTTTTATTTTGTGTGCATAATGAAGGTGTCAAGCCACAACGGCGCAAGCATATACATTTTTTACCAATAATTAACTGCTGAGTGTATTAGCTTTCAGAAAATCATGCCCAATGCCATCCAATGTCCGTGCCGTTGTGGATTTGTGGCTATATGCATATAAAAATGTTAAATCCAAATGTGATAAGGCGCGTGAAAATTACTTTTAAACCCTAGAAAAATCGCACAAATATTTACAGTCAATTTTCATTACTTTTCCTTAAAATTTATTGTTCATAGAAAAAAACAAAACAAAAAATGAAATCGTAAAATAACACAGAACACCAGTCACAGATTTTTCTCTACTCTTTATAAACAAGAGAGGCACAACAGTCACCGCATTAAGTTTTTGTCACATTTCTTATGTAAACTAAATAAGACTCAAGGGCACATGCAGATTACAATCACTTAAGTTATTTTCAATATCAAAAACACAAAAATGTCACAACATAGAATTACAAATAGTCGATATATTGTAATGGCAAGTAGAACAAAAGCTATTGAAAATATTATTCACTACGAACTATGTATAATGATGTTTATAACAAAATAGTATTCTTAAGCTCACCTGTATGATATTGGTTGAGTATGGTGTTAAAGAGCTGGGTAATTACAACGTTTTTCATTAAGTGTTATGGTAGTACCCAGTGACAATAATATTGTACCATAAGACGGCACTGCATAAATCTAAGCTTGTAGACGCAGTGCAACGCTTAGTCTGATCTTAACCTAGACGGTGTAGGAGCTTAACTGCCTGGGTCATCTGGCTTGTTTTGTTTGGACCTCTTGAGTTGCTGCAGGTAGTGACGTTGGATGGGCTTGTGGAGGGCGAGCTGTGCGAGAGCATCGTCGATGGAGAACCACTGCCGTTTACGGCCCATTAGCCGAGAGTCTTCCCACTCGGCTAACTCTTGTGTTACGGTCATTACATACACTTCTGTCCTATGTTTGTGCTCTCGATTCTGGAAATAGATAATTCAAATTGAAAATATTAATATTGAATTTCAATACCATTATCTAGTGGTGTCCATTGTGTAATGTAATAAAATTAGTTTTACAATAGATTGCCCAACTTTTATTAGATAATAGTGACATGATTGATTACTTTGAAGTGAATTACAAAAGCATTTAGTTGAAGCAATTAACTCTGAACAACGAATTAAAGTGGATTAAAAAGTCACACTATTATAAACCAATTAGTTTGATTACAATGTTTCATTACTATGATAACAAAACACAGGTGTAAATACATAAGTTGAAGTCTATAGACTGTAGAAAGAAATCCTTTGAACACTAACTATACCACTTTGAATATTATTTATGGTTTTTGTAGAAATTGTAATGTGTAACTTTAATAACCTATTTAAAGAAGTGTTTTTTTTTTCTTTTTATTCTGCCAATTTTATTTCCATGGCATTTTATATTAAATCTTAACAAATAGATATTTCATCACACTGTTGTGTAATTAATAGAAAAACAACATGTTTCTATGGTAACATAAATAGTTAACAAAACTTATATAAACAAGTCAAATATTTTATTATCTGATGTAATCATAAGAAATAATAGTAACTATGTTAACTTGTCTGATAAGGTTGGTGACCCATTATTTATTTATATGAACATGCAGCAACTTGTGCATACTTTTGTACTGTCTCAACATTAATCAGATAAAACAAAACTGTTTTATTTGAGATGTTATGATCCTTTTACATATAACAATGCAGTGCACTCTCATTTCAATAGATGAGAACACAGGGTCACTGTCAGACCCTAAAATACAAAATGTTTGTTCAGCATTATATACATACACTATATACCACAGGTCCAAAACTTTCGAGATTATTTTTGCCTTGAAATATTTATTTTTGTTATAATTGTTGTATAGTTATATATTAGATTCATTGTAAATATGTAGATAAATGTTTATGTAACATTTATTTATTACATAATATAAAAAATAAATAAGGTTTATTTTTGATTTATGACTGTTTTGGATTTATTAAAACTTTTCTACTTAAGTGGAGTGTAATGTCATATACATTTACCCATACTAAGTTTTTTTTTAAAGTAATATTGTTATTGTTTATTTAGAAATGCTATAAAAACTAAGCCTCACAAAACAAAAAAGTATAATATGAGGTAGATATACGCCTTTAATCATGTTAGCTAATGTAAGACAATGAATACTGATCAGATATATAGTTTTCACGAGTTTTCATACATAGACAACATATGGATACACTAATGTTGACATTTCTTTGTGCTCCTGTCAAGAGGTTAGGTCAGTTAACGTAACATAAAAACATTCACCTCAAAAACCCCAAGACATCGCCCCAGCTTGCCGATGACACCAGCTTCCTCCAACACCTCACGCATCGCTGTCACCGACGGTTCTTCTTCGGGCTCCACGCCTCCACCCGGCACAATCCAGTTGTCAGGCCGACGCGAAGACGTCACAAGCAACACCTACGCACAAAAAACACGATAGTATCGAAAATTCACCACATAATCACTGCTCATTAAATAAAAATACCATGCTGACCTCCGTTTCGGCGTCCGAACGTACGCATATACAAGCCGCGCGGCGCCTAAACCCCTCATCGTCGTATATCCGTATTGAATTAGGCTTTTCCTTAACCATTTCGAAAGAACACGTAAACACGAACAAAACAAACGATTAGAAACGAAAAGCAGACATCAAATGGAAAGAAAACTATCAACCGAACGAAATTATTTAGTGATCAACAAACGCCATAACCGAAGTATCCTAAGATAAACGTATCCATTTTCGACTAATTTATGAGTTACACAATGTACATATAAAATGAAACTAAAATAACAATAACACTACAATTAGAGCAATATTTCAGCTATAACTAGCTTTTGATAGCGAATTTCAAGCCCATGTTGAATGGTGCCTGACGTTTTCTCTGGGAAAATCGAAATAGGTTTTGGAAAGCAATATTACGACGAGTCTATCAGCTGACAGCCGGAAGCTAAAAATAGTATTGCCATAAACATAATACTGGTTGTTTTTGTGTTCCATTTACTGATATTTTATAATTTAAAATACCCTATTTCAGTTTTAATAAGTATTTCATTCATATTACAAGTAAAATAAAATCAGAAAGCAAGTTTGCCATTTTAAGAAACGTATGCAAGCTTCAAAATCATACTTGTTAAATTATGTTTTTAAATATTTTGGGTAAATATTTATTACTTTATCAAATACATTTTTGTTTTAATGTTATTCATTGTAAATAATATGATTACTTTATGAATTATTTATAGATAATTGATGCATATTATACCGCATTTACACCTTTGAGGTATTACAATTTTTTCAAGTCTCATAATGTCTGTGGCAAGTAATTTTGTGACAGTTATTTATTTGAAATCTAAGTTTTTGTTGATAGATTTTGTGTATTAATTTCTTTTTCAGGTTTCATCTAATGGGTAAGAATAGTTTTAAACATTTTTTATTATTTATTTGATTTGAATAGTTTACTGTAAAAGTAATTATTAATAAAATAATAATATTCAATAAAGTATTTGAACTAAAACTTCAACATCTTTATGAGTTTTTAAAGTAAAGTTTAGCTAAAATTTTATATTTTGTTTATCTACTTTATGTTTTTTCATTAATAATACTACTACAATATATTTATTTTCAGAGAAGAGCTTCGATTTCGGTGCCTTGTTGCAGAACCATGAGAAGAAGCACAAATATAAACCTACGCAGCTTGTAAGCGTAGCCGGCGGGGTACAGTGTCCAGTTTAATATTAATCACTTAGTACTCAGAAATAGCTTGATAATCATGCATGCGGTAGGTTACATCCATGTAAAATGCTTCTTTAATCTACATTCAAAGAGAAAAAGCGATTATATCTCTTTTGATAGTACACTCCTGATTTACAGGTGAAAAAACGACTAGAAAACAGCATTAGAAATAGAAAAAGTACTCGTCTAACAGTATTTGATAAAATCAGAAATCTACCAAAAGTAGACAGTCCAGTGCCTGTGAAAAAAGTTCTTTCTAAAATAGAGCACAGGCGGATGCAATTGGAAAAATGGAAGGAAGAAAAGGAGAAAAAGAAAAAAGAGGCATCATTACAGAAAAAGAAGCCATTCATAGCTGGTGTACCACATAATCCATTAAAATTTGTTGCTCCTCCACCACCACCTAAACTTGTGCCCAGTGCATCTGGAAGAGTCACACGATCACAGTCATCTAAACAAAACACAGCCAATAATATCTCTAAACAAAAAGGTACTAAAATTGAAACCAAACAAACTAAATATATGACCCAGTCATTTGCACCTAAAAATGCTACCTTTAATCCACCAGTATTTAAAAACATGATTAAGCTACCTACTTTGGCAATGCACATGCAAAATGATGTAAAACAATCTGTTATTGAACAACCATTACCACCAAAAGCTCTTAATAATGCTAAATCAAAATCGATTCCAAAACATGAACCGAGAAACTTAAGAAGTCGATCTCAGTTAATTGAAAAATCAAACAATAAGGGTAAAAAAGCATTAAGCCCAATAAAATCTTTAACATCAAATTCAAGTTCGAGTATGGAATCTAATTCAGCCGAAGAGTCGCAAGTCATTAAAACAAAGACTCCTAGAAAATCGATTCAGAATAATAAGATGTTTACTCCTAAGAACAAAATTCCTAAAAGTGAATCTAGTTCGGAGGAGAAATTGCGTTCTCCCAAGTCAACTGATTTACCGATGACACCAGAGCAAATAGTTGAAGAGGCTAAAAAGATAAGTCCGTGTGTCACATTGTCTCGTGGTAAAGATAATGCAAGGAAGGAGATGAAGAAAAAAATTGTTGAAGGTATAAAAGTAGATTTTTTGTAATATAACTCATACTGATTTCCATTTTAAATCAAAGGAATTACAATTTTTTTTCTAGTCAAAAACTCTTTCCCTAAATATATTTAATGTAATGTCAATATATTAATATAATAATATTAAATATATTTAATGTAAGGTCCTTACATATGAAATTGGGGTTTTGTACTGGAGGAATATAAAGTTAATTTTTTATTAGTATAATATATTTAATTAATCAAAGTATGCACCGTTGTTATCTATGCACTTTTGCCATCTCATAGATAGTTTATTGATCCCTTTACTAAAAAAACCATGGGGGCTAGAATCTATAAACTCTTTGAAGGCGGTTTGGACTGCAGCATAGGAGTTGAATTTTTTTCCTTGGAAGAAGTTGTCCATATTCCGGAAAAAATGGTAATCTGTTGGAGCAAGGCCCTGGAAATACAGTGGATGTCACAGACATTCCAATTGTAGCTCATCTGACATAGTGGTTGTTTGTTGTGCAGTGTGGTCTTGCGTTGTCGTGTAGCAGCAGTGGCCTAGAGCGATTGACCAATCTCGGTTTTTTTAGCAGCTAGTTCTTCCTTCATGGTTTGCAGTTGCTGTCTGTAGTGAACGACACCGGCGCTAGTGTACCAAACACTTACAAGTATCTTTTTCTGAGTCAATTTTCGTTTAGGGCAGGATTTGGCTGGGTCTCAAGGGGTTATGCCATTGCGACGAGCGCTTCCGATTATCGTACAGTATCCACTTTTCATCACAAGTAATAAAAAAATCCCTTCATTATTGTGTTGGTTGAGCAAAGTAACACAGCAGTCGACGCGTGTTTGCAAGTTCGATTCACTCAATTCATTAGGTACCCATCGTTCAAGTTTTTTTACTTTCCCGATTTGCTTCAAGTGTATTAATACATCACTTACCCCGAAGCCTGCAGCTATCTTTAATTCTTCATTTGCCACTTTGGTCTCCGGTGTATAACTCAAATGTACCAACTAAATGAATTTACAAAAATAGAATTTGGAATTGTTAACCAAAGAGGAGATATTTCAGATCAAAGTGGTCAATACGACAAAACGCTAATTTTATATGTAAGGACCTAATAAATAGGACATAGAACGGGCCGGCCATTGGGTGGTTGGTAGATACTTGCCTTTCATGCCAAAAGTTGTGGGTTCGAATCCCACACAGGACAGACATTTGTCTGCATGAACATGTCTGTTTGTCCTTAATCTGAGTGTAATTATCTATATAAGCATGTACGTATAAATGAAAAGTAGTATATGTAAAGTGTATATCAGTTGTCTAGTTTCCATCGTACAATCTCTGCTTAGTTTGGGATCAGATGGCCGTGTGAATAAATTCCCAGGATATTATTATTATTATATCAAATGCATTCTAGTTTCAAAGCTACATATAAGTACATTTGCATTTACATAGATGACTTGTGTTTTTAAGGGTTGCTTGATGAAGATCTATGTGAGATCGACAGTGTGGAGCACTTTAGGAAGCAGCTTGACTCTGAAATCAAGCGCATGACTGAGATGTGTGATACATGGGACAAGATATCCGAGCAGATCGTGCTACCTGAAGCTGTTCAGGTACATTGATATATTTCAATAAATCTCTTATAAACAAATTATTTCTTATGAATTTTCTTTATATATTAAAATAAGAAATTTATTTTACTTATATATATTTTGTTACTGATTTTGGGTTGCAGTGTATTTTATGTATATAAAAACTGCAACGATATGCATGTACACACGTGGTTATTTAAATTTAATCTAAGTGTGAAACGAGATGACTTGATGTCCGGCCCGCAGGAGGCGGTGCTGGGCGCGGTGGGGCAGGCGCGGCTGCTGATGTCGCAGAAGCTGCAGCAGTTCGCGGCGCTGCTGGCGCGCTGCGAGCGCCCCGACCCGCTGCAGGCGCTCGTCACGCCCACCGACCTGCACGGCTTCTGGGACATGGTCTTCATGCAGGCGAGTTCCTATACAAATCCATATGTTATTTGAGTCATTTTGCCCCAACAGAGATAGAACCTATTATAGACGATTTTTTTCCTTGCTTAGTTGCTATGCCAGTTTGTTTTTGTCTATGTTTTAAAATTTTCTAGTGAATTTATTTTGGATTCAAATTTAATCGCAGGTCGAGAATGTGGATATGAGATTCAAGAAGCTAGAGGAGATGCGTGCTCGTGGGTGGGTCGACGAACAACCCGTCGAGGTCAAGAAGAAGGCGGTGTCGAAACCGGCCGTCAGCCGCAGCCGACCCGCCGCCACCAGCCGGTTGAAGGATATTATCGCCGGTATGTGACTTCTTCCCTCCCGATTTCAACGACGTCCTAAGCCGAGGTCCGGCCTCAATGGAGGCACCTTTAGGACATCCGGTGCTCTTGAACCCCTTGTGTATCTCCCAACATTCGGCTGAGTTCAACTCGCCCATCCCGCCCGGTGTCGCTGAAGAGGCCACTAGGGCCAACAGCAGTGCATTGTCTGAAAAAAAAGTATGCGACTTAGTATAAGTATTGTTTACATTAAAGCCTTAAATATATACAAATATAATCTTGCCGGCATGGAAGGTTGTCGAGAATGTTAGCAGCATTTTACCTTTGAATCGCGATACCGATCCTCTGGGCGTAGATGTATAACCCCGTTTGTCCTCATTAGAGGCAAAAGAGGATGTTTTATATTTAATAAATCAACTGCAAACATAACAAAGACATAATTAGGAATATATAATGAACTATTATATGCAACACTTGTTGTTACTTGTTTCTGTGGCCGCTTCGGATTTTAACATTATTTCCCTGATATAAGTCGGGGTCAGTGTATCAACACATGTAGCGTCCCACACTAGAGCCCGTCCTCGTTCCCAGGGAACCAGGACACCAGTGTCGGTCTACCAGGTCACTTGCTATTATCATGGATAATTCCACAGAGCTCAATAAGAGCAGGAACGTCAATGGTGGCAGATATATCTAATATACTTTTTGGTGATTATTTATACAGCCGCCCGCAAAGCCAAGAAAGATCACCAAGTTGAAGACGTACCGGTCATTGAAAACACAGCCGAGGAGAGCAAAACATTTGAAGCTGGATTTTTCAAAGTCCAGTCGCCTGTAAAGTCTCCCAAGCAAGCATCCACCCCTGTAAGCAGGCCGAGTCTCTTGAAGGCGGTCTTGTCTAACGAGGCTAACAAATCTGCTTCTAAGGTAAGGAGACTAGCATTATTAAGTTGTTTTTTTTTTTTGTTAATTATATTTTTTCTTACATATTTTATGCACTTTATTTTTGTTTAATTTCAAATCTTTATCACAAAGCCGGCCCTGGCCCTTGATCGGGGTAGAGCAAGTTTTTCAGTTCCCTTTGGTCGAAGCTTTCACTTCACTTAAATTGCATTGCATCTAATATTATGTAAATACTAATTACCATATCTATAAAAATCAAAGAATGCTTATATACTCCTGGAAATAGTATTTGACCTGGCACCTTGCGGCTCCAGTCACTACCGTTGCCGGCGCTGGCTTCATAGTTTCATATTAAACAATCCCACAATATTTTGCACTAACAGAATTCAGCTTCGTATGCCATGCTTCGCGCTTCACTGATCGGCAAGAATGTCGAACAAAAAGAAGCGTCGTATGTGGTGAGTACGAAAACGCTTCTAACGCTATTTTTAACATCATAGTTCGATTGACACAATTCATACATTAGATGACATTATTAATGATGGTTATTATTGGAGCTCGATTGCCTCGTTGGTTTAGTGGCTAGGCCCCAGACTCGGAGGTCCTGGTTTCAATTCCCAGGTCGGGCCAGTAAAAAGTTATTGAGATTTTCTGTCGAAAATTTTCAGTAGCAGCCCGAAGTCTGCAAGTTAGAAGTGTGTACACTTCTGTGCCTCGGAAAGCACGTAAAGCCGTTGGTCTTGCGTCTGAACTCTTTTCAGTCGTGTTGAATTGCTGTCCCATCGGATTATGATAGAACTGTTTTTGCCCACACACTTGTGCACTTGAGATTGGTCGCCGTGGCCGAAATCGGTCTGGAGGACATTATTGTTATTAATTAGAGCTTGTGAGAATTCTCTTCAATCAAAATTTTGCTTTGAAATTAATTCAGTAACAAATCGTTTATTGACTTATATATATTAGCAGACTTAAATTTATTATTATGACACTATTGTGACGTCATGGTTGTCAACTATCGGTTAAAAATTTCAAATAATTGTTTTCATTAGAGCCGATTTATTATCATAAATTTTATTTAAATAATCAATAGAAAATGTGTATATATTTATAGTGATTAAAAATCATTCCTTTATTTAAATTTTACCTTTATCACTATGAGTTAACAATGAAATTTTATTTACAGCAGGACCTTGTACCATTAACGCCGATAAACTTAGACGCTACTCCGGCCCGGAGTATTCTTAAATCGACGAATCAAACTGGTAAGAAATCGATTAAAGTAGTATTATTCGATAACTCGGAGTCGGAAGCTGTTGACAAACAATACTCATCTGAGAACGAAGCGGATATAACCGGAGTCGAGAAAATAGATACAGATCAGAACGTGGATAGCGGTCTGTCGTCGATGGATGTAGAGAAAGAAGTGGAAGGGAAGGAGAACAAGTCGTCGAGGAGGAAGTCCAAATTGATCCGCCAGGACGCGACGGAGGACCGGAGCCCCGTGAAGACGAGAAGCATGCGAAAGAGCATCCAGACACCGACCACTGAAAATGTAGAAGGGAAAAAGCGAAGTTCTAGAAAGAAGACACTCCAAGAGGTAGAATCGAATGTGGAAGAAATAAAAAAAGAGACTCCTAAAAGGTCGACGAGACGAAAGAGTTCAAGTGTACGAGATATGATAGCGTGATCAGTTTCATTTAGTTACTACTGTCGTATGTGGTTGACATTCGCCCGTCTTGTGCACATCTGTGGCACGATAACTTTATTTTTTATAATAAATACTATAAAACAACGACAATTTCTGATGTTCATGTAATAAGATTCGACGATATACTATTTTTTTATAAATAAGAACGATATTTAAACACACTCTGGCGTTTAATATAAGCTAATTTAATAAACGATTGTTTGATGGAAGATATTTAAAAGAAAATTTAAAAAAAAGTGTGGATGGATAATATAATTTCTAGCAATAGGTAGGAATACAAACGTTGAATCTGCCAAATGAATGAAATATGTTACATATAGGATAGCAATAGCAATCTGTCTCATTAGACTGTTTAATGTTCGAGTTGGAATTACTCGTCACAATTAGAGAAGGTTTTGAATTAAAAAGTCGCTGTTATCGTAAAACAATAACGGTGTTGCCATAAAGCTGTGTTTTGGCTGATGGAATGATTATTTAAATAGAACTTTTAAAAAAATGGTATTACAATGACACTGTATTAAGCATTAGAAGGACCCTATGAAGAACATGTCTGCTCATATGGTCACTGATTTAAATTTTGGAAAACCATGCTGCTTTATCAAGAATGCAGGGTGCAAGCTCTGAATTTTTTTATCTTTACTGGAGATGAATTTTAACCCAAAATGACATATATGGCATTACCTGTCGTTAAAAAAGTATATATGTGAAAAGTGATTAACATTTACACACAGTGGTACCGTCTTTGTTCTACGACTGCAATGACTTGTTTGTCTTTTACTGTATTTCATTTATTATGTTGGGGTTATTTTTTTTTGTATTATTACAACCAGCTTTGATTTTATTTTATATTTTCATGTATAATGTTGAATATTTTGTTTTGTTTGTTTCATTTCACTATCATGTCTTAATGTCTTGCTCCGGTTACTCTCGAGTTAACTGCACATATAAGGCTATTATATGAAGAGGCATGTTTCTTTACATTAATTTAAGAAAGAAATTATGGTAATTTAGTAATATATCATATAAATATAGTATGAAAAATATGTCCGACTGATTCTTGTTTAATATCTTTAAAAATATTTAGAATGTGGATCTTTCTATGTCCGAAGTTCTAATTGTTACGTTTCCTATATATATAAAGTTACTGTAGTAATATCTCAACAAACAAAATCTCCTTGCGTTAAATTTATTTATTGAAAAAATAAACAATTTTAAAAAGAGATCTAGTTGCTTGTTAATTCTGTTCACATAAAATTACATGAATTGTTGAATATTTAATGCTTTTCGTTTTCTATAGAAAATCATTTGATTTTGAAATTCGTTACCTTTTATTTATATACAAACATATATTATTCTTTATCATGATTAAGATTAAAAATATGGGTTTGTTATTTTCTGTTATTTAGCTAAATCGAAAAAAACAAAAATGAATCGTGAGGAACACAACAAACTTTAATTATGGATATAATTAAATGTATGCGTTTGATGTATCTGTAAATAATTTAAACTGTAGTAATTTTTCTTTTTTATCTTTATTATAGTCTGTGGTTTGTTTGAAATATTAATTGCCGCTCATTTGATTTTGTTTTTTTTTTGTTGACTGGTTACAATGACAATTAAAACTTCCAAATATTAAGGAGCTATGGTAACACCAAAGTCATGCGAGGAAGAACTTTTAGAATCAAAATTTGAATATTTATAATATCTTATGATGTCAACTTTACTTGAAATAGGTCGACTGTGTTGATGACTTATATTATAATAATACAAAGTTTAAAATATTTGCATTGTACTAAATTTACAAAGAATAGCATAGGTTTTATTATGTAACTGTATTGTATATTAAATGGTAAAAATAATATGCGTTTCATTGCTGCACAATAACCTCATACGAAACGAAGTTTAAACAAATAATGAACTTAGTTAGTATCAAGTCACAATCGATATTTACGAGCGTCCAAATATAGAAAATGTTTGGATTATAAAAACAATAAAAAATTCTACCTATTTGAAGTTGAATTTTGTTTAAATTTGAGGAATAAAATAGTTAAAAAGCTTAATATCTAATCCACAATATTAGTACGGTTACCAATTTCCAAACAAATTTTTTACATCATATATTGCCCTCTAGCTGAATCCGACTAACTATAAATGTTTTTTTTATTTATTTCGTTCGCAAAACTGAATACAATTAGGTGGCACATACACGAACAGAATAAATAAGAATAAAATAATTGTATAGTACTATGTGCAAAAATATAAAAATAACCGTTAGGAATATGTCGAAACTAAAAAAGTACTAATATTATCTATGTTCTCATCTTTATATATTTCATAAGATGAATAAGAAAGTAGGCTTCTCGTCGGACGTCTAAAAATATTAAATTAATTATTTAAAAAAATAGTAGATATATTTAAAAAAAAATCATACTTACTCTTATTTCGTTTTAGAAAATGAGTGACGACTTGAGTTTTTGCCGGTTCTCGGTTGAATACTTTTCGAGGTAGCATTCAATTTAATTCTGTTACCTGACCAGTCACATGACGATTCAGGATACATGAGTGCTTATAAGAACCTACTTAAAGTATAATTTGATCTATATTTTATGTGCAAAAGTTTTTTTATTTTATCTCCGTGATTGTTGTATTTTGTCTAAAATTTGTTTTACGATATTTTCATGTGCTTGTAGGTTTTTATTGCTAGGCAGCCTTACAATTTAAAATTTAGGATGCAAATAAGAGTTTGCATTAAGCTCTATGACGACGACTTCAATGAGTGAATGCTTGCCAGTAGTGTCCGTGCAGTGTCCCGGGCGTTTGTAATTTATGTAACTTTTATAAAAAATACTTTTAAATCGAATTTATAAGCAAACCCATATACTAAATCGTAGATTGAATTGTCATCACTACAGTTGTGCAAAATTTAAGCTCAATCTGGCCTAAAATTCAGTTTTGAACCACGCCTGCTTAAAGGAGTAGTTAAATAAAAATATTGTTAAGATATCAATCAATATGAACAATAAAACATGTCAATTTTGTTATTAAAATATTGTTTTACTAAGACACATCATGTCACATGTAATTATTCCCTACTTTACATGTATCATTCACGTTTCTAATTTCAAAATATTTATAGTGGAAAGTGGTAATTACAGAGAGGTTTTACATTTTTAAAGCTATCTTTTTGCAAATGAATCATAAATCAACTCCAGCAGAGCAGCCAGCCAATTCGTGTAGTAGATAAGACGTCCTTTGGCGTCAGAACCGCTGTCCTATTTAGCACATTGCCAAATTGCCCGCCATACATAGAGCTAATTATTCTAGATAAGGACATTCAACTTTTATCGAATCAATGAAGAAATGACTCAATTATATTGTCTTTCATTGTAGCGTAAAACTTTTAGTTTAAATAGATTAATCTACTTGGATATTGTCTTAAGCTAATCATCGATGTAATCGTCTATATGAAGACACACATACATAAATAGTCTTGTGTTATTTCATAGAAATTCTACTAACTAGTAGTTTACTTTCATTTTCCTGTACCTGTAATACAGGTCTTTGAGCCTAGCTCAGAAATCAGGGACTTCATTATACTCTGTAACTTTTATGTGAATAAAGATTATTTATTATTATTATTATTATTTTCATAAAGTGATCTCGTTCCATATTTGTTTCCTATATCCTTGTGTTTTGGGCAAAAGCCAATCGTAACTTCTGAGTTCAGCTTAAAAGGCTATGCAGATTGTTCCAGTGGCAAGGATGATAGTGGTTTGTATGTTGGCTTTACAAATTTAATTAACATTAATGTCTTATTGCAACTAATAATAATTGGGTTTATATAAAAAAAAACAAATAATTACATAAGTAATTTCCTTTATTTGGTACTGATTTAAACTAAACATTAATTGTATATTATTTATACAATTATGTTATATTTTTGTCGCAATAGTTATTATAATTTATTGCTAAAAATACTCTTTGGTCAACTGGAGTTTTTTATATGATATTGACTTAAGGAAATATTTTTATAAGTTACATTTATTTATCTTAAAAAAAAACTCGCAAAACAATGCCACTTTATTCGGTGTAATTACACATGTAAAAATGTTTCTACTGATGACTAGCGAGAAATTATAAAAACAATTAAAAATGGCTGTGAAGGCAGCCATAACAGTAACAATTATGAGAGGCGAACAAAACCGTAGATAGCACAGGGTCAGATTACGTAATCTATGCAAATTTACCCCAAAACCGAGTACTGAGAGTCAGTAATAGCTGGTTATTAGAATTTTGATGCTGGCAGCAACAAAATGGCGGGGGTATAATTTGCGTTCACAATACAGTAATTAGTACTGTTCAGTATGATTGCGTTAGGCCAATTACGCACATCTATTTGGTTATCCTATTTACTGTTCGTTAGATCATGTTCAATAGGTAAATATTTGCTCAATTATATAATATAATAATATTACGGTTTGTAACACTTTTTTTTTTTTTTTTATATTTGCCGGGAGGGCAAATGACTCTACTCCACCTGATGTTAAGTGGTAGTAGAGTCCAAACGCGAGGACGGCCAGTACAGTCGGGAAGAAGGATCTGCACTATCCGCCCTCGCCTTGCCGGCCCGCAAGATGCCTCTTCACGCCTCGTTTGAACACTAATAATTGATAGACTGATATTGAATTGTTTTGAAGTTTCTGATCTACTACGTGTTATCTCTTATTGCATAGATCGTACCTGACTGCTTAGAGGACAATTAATTCAAAATAAATATAAGCTATTGTTTTTTTTTATAGAATAGGAAGGCGGGCGTGTATGTACGATGTGTTTTGCGGTAGAATATCTGATGAGCGGGTGGTACCTATCCAGACAAGATTGGACAGAGTAGGGCTCTGTTGGGCACCAGTCGTTTGTGAAATTGAGAGGGCCCAGTGGTAAGAACGCGTGAATCTTAACCGATGATCGAGGGTCCAAACCGGGGAAACACCATTGAATTGTCCTATGCTTAATTTGTGTTTATTACTCATCTCGTGCTCAACGGTGAAGAAAAACATCGTGAGGAAACCTGCATGTGATTAATTTCACTGAAATTCTGCTATATGTGTATTGAAATACACATGTAGCGGAGTTTATGAGTGTATGAGTTCCCCTTGAGTGGAACCAGGTTATGTGGTATTCTTACCAACTAAAACCCCAGCGGTTGCGAATAATATTTTTTATAACAGATGTTATTTAATTGTTACTACGAAACAGAAAAGAAGATCAGTAAACCTTGAGAATGATATTGTTAAAAATATGAACATTAAAAAAGACAATGTGTGCACGGTGCAAAATGTTGAAGTAAAGGTGTGGAAGTAAAGTGAATGAATTATAGTGAAATATTTGAATAAAAGTAGTCACAAAAATACCAAAGACAACACCCAAATTATCATAATACCACAGAAATATAGTTTTCGCACGCCAACATAATGGAATCTCGCTTTTATCACTTCGTTTCCACGGAAAAATTCCAGCCAATAACGTTCGTACTGGCATATCTCTTTATTTTATGAACTTACTTATTTGTTCTGTAAAAATAATAGGGAGGAGGCAGAACAGAGTCGATAATGGAACTGTCTCACGTTAACTGATAAGAATAATTTGTAAAAAAACCTGTAAATGTCCTACTTCAGAACTGGGAAAATCTTCTTGACACAGCTTGGAGCTTATTCTACCACGCTTATCCAAAGCGGGTTGGTCATATCCACCAGATGTTTAACGCGACCACGAGATAAATAAACATTTTATTAATGGATGCCCGAGTTTGAATCCTAGTTTAAATTCAAATGTCTATTACAATATATAAACTAACATTTGAATATAAACTTAGCCACGTACCTGTATGTAGTTTTTAATGTGAATATTTTATTTAATTCATAACGATAAACGAACATGGTCGTTATTTGGTTATGAAGTCAGCTAAAAATCTTCTTCTCTAAACATTTCTAAGCAACTCCTTGTTCTTGAAGAGTAGTTTGTACAAAATATGGAGTGATACATATCCGAGGCGCGTATAATCCGCTAGTAACGTAAACAATGATTTCGCCTCGGTGTGGGGAACCTGTAGGGTGACAACGAGTAGAGCTTAGAGATGGATTTATCTACTAGTAAATAAAAATATTTTCACACACAAAGACTTAAAGAATACTTACACTGTGTGTAAGGCTACCGTTGTTTCGAAATGTAGCTTCCATTGAGAAAAAAAAGAAAGCCAGTACTACTACTGCCAGTACTCTATTTTTATATAACAACTATCAATATATATATATATATATAACACTAGTCTATCTATATAATCTTGTAAAGAATAATATGACTTGTATATAAATTGATATGATATGATATAATAAATTGCAAATGATAAGGTTTTTTATTATAGAATCAAATACGTCAGCCCAGGAAGGATGTGTACCTACTCTATGAGTATATCCCCTTCCCGTCCGATGGGACGACAATCTGTCACTGAGAGAGATCAATGGGCTCACGTGCTTTTATAGGCGTGTGCTTTTAACACCGAACTTCTACTGAATTGTTGACAAAAAATGTAATTGTATTCGACCAGGAATCTAAAGCTACTCATGATCTGTGCTGTGTAATATTCTTGGAAATCAATATCTGAGAAGTATTTAAACTGATATTAATATAATATTACTTCATTAATAATATACTTTATGATACAAAATTTATTTAATTATCGTAATAATACAAGGAATAACCTACAACTAAGACAAAAACAAAATATACATTTCAAATTTAAAGAAAAAACACGCCAAAAGATTGTATCCAAAATGGTGGTATAAAATACAAAAATATACTTTATTCAAACAAACTTTTATAAGATTCAATTGAATGTAATGCACATATTTATATTCATTTATGGTGTCTATGATCTAAGTACTTCCATATTGTAGCTTGTTTATTATGTATTTTACTTCGTTGTAGGGCTTTGTGCAAGCCGGTCTCGGTAACTACCAAACACTCATCAGATATTCTACATTATTGATGTTTGGTAGAATACTAATTACTATTGTTCTGTTTCGATTTAAAGGGCGAGTAAACCAATTATTTAGATATAACAAGGGACATAACATCTTAGTTGCCGTGGCAGGAGGTGCATTGTTTGTGAAAGAACAGGTAATATTTGTTAAAGCAGCAATGTATATGCCGCTGTTGAACACTTAACTGTAGGTCCATTTGCCCGCCTACGTTTTTTATAAAACAAATTAAGCTTTTTACTTCTTCTAACTGGATTTGTTAATTTTGAAAGTATTTAAACATAGACGTATTAGCGTTATTTAAATATCAAAGTCTATTATTGTAAATCCACTCAGCTGTATGGACTAATATATTTATAGTACCGAGTTGAGATATTGTCACCCTACGGGTAACGGAACTTGAGCCAGTTTATTAAAAATTGGATTTACTCTCGGGCGACGGCACGCGGCTCTTTTCATATCAACATCTTGCGAAACTTTATATTTGTCGTAATGTGGGGGAACGATATTATTATTTGCGCAAATTTTATAGATGTCTGTGCTGTTATATTTTATATTTATATAAGTATTTAGGTAACGTGTAGGTAAGTTATGTAACAAGACATAAAGAGCTTAATACGTACGCGACACTAACCGCCGAACACGGTTCTGAAGTATCAGAGAGTTATATGCGACATTGACTATAATTTAATTCAATTTAAAGGAAATACGTATAAAATTAACATGTCAGTCTATTATCATAAGTTGGTTTTCAACGTTTCAAGAGTGAGAGACGTAGTAAGTACTCAAAAAAATATTGCACTATGGTCGTGCGGATCGTTGAAATTTATTTTGTCCGCTACTTTTTATTTAATTAATAATATCTTATAATAACATTCTGGGACATTATGCACACATGACTATCTGATCCCAAACTAAGTAGAACTTGTATTATGGAAACCAGACAACTGTTATACTACATATACTACTTATCTTTTGTAAATACATACTTATATAGATAATAACACCCAGGCTCAGGACAAACAGACATGTTCATGCACACAAATGTCTGCCCTGGGTGAATCGAACCTTTGGCGTGAAAGGCAAGTATCTACCAACCACGCCAACCGGCCCAATTATTATAATTTAAGTAACAATTAAATTAGTTTTTATCATAATATACAAATGTAATTTATCACAAATATTCTGTATACTACGTATATATTGTCTTTCAGTTTATGTAAATTTTGTCAGCCATCTGTAGTCAGGACGTCAAGCATGCCCTGCACGTCTTAGATTCGCTTTGAATTTAAATGTAGAGTCATCAATGAATTTCGTTAACTCATGTCTTCGTCGCATGGCATTGCGGGCACAAAATGGCAAAATCTTAAACAATCAATGGAAATTGATTCGTCCGTTCCGTATAGATATAATGGAAATCTATATTAGTTTTTCTTCTATCTTTTGTAACTATCTACCAATAGCTATACTTTTAACCCTTTTGTGTACAACGTAATACTTATAAAGCTGTAGATATTAAGATTTCGTGTTCAGGTCGCGAATTGGTCCACATTTTTTTTTTAAATACAGGCATACTATTAAAAAAGGCAACCTGATGGTAAGTGTTCACAACCGCTCATAGAAATAAGCACGAAAAGAAATATTATTCCCTACATTGTCAATATGCCACCAACCTTGGGAACTAAGATGTTATGTTCCTTAGGCCTGTAGTTACAATAGAAATTAATCGAGTTATTTTATCAGGAAATTATCCATAGCAGCCGGAAGGTAGGACGATGGTAGTGCTTAAACTTCCGTGCCTCGGAGAGCACGTAAATCCAATCTGCAACTAAACTATTTCCGGTCGCTTTGGATTGCCATCCCTTCGAATTATGAGAGTGAATAAAGTGACTTATATACAATAATATCTCCGCTGTGGCCAGGACGTCACAATTATGGGATGTACGTCCTAATACTTACTGTTATTAAACATGTGATAGATATTCAAAGGGCAGAGTCAAGTATTAGGAACGCCATCGAAGGGGATAAACCGGTAATACATATATGGAAAATACTTACATTACAAAACACCACAAATTTTGCCATTTTGTCCCCTACCTATCATGACGCCAATGAAACAAGATAAAGGGGTCTACCGCACATATATCATGATCACAGGTTTTATACACGGCTGTCATTATTGTACGTTAATATGACGTGTGAATAGGCAGCTTTATATTTTTTTTTGTCTTAGGCACAGATACTTAAAACTTATCACCAATAAAATTGAAAACATTTTTTTTTTAAACTTGAGCTTTGTGCATATTTACTTTAAAACTATATGTTATTATACATAATTCTATTTTAGTAATGAGTAAAGACAAACGTCTCGTTGAATTAAGATAATTATTGAAAGTTTATAATTCAATAATCGTACTTTATAAGTAAATTCGAGCATAAAGTAAATAATCCATTAAGAACAATTCGTAAGTGCACGCTACTCTTAATGAAATAGATTTATTAAAATAGGCTATACTTAGGGCCCTTTTAACGTATATAATGTTGAATTTAATGTTTCTAGTTATACTTTTGTACAACGTTTATATAATACGTTATGCATAAAGCACTTGACGCTAAGGCATTACTTTTGACAGTTAAACAGAGGAGCACAATTTTTTTTTCTATATTTGTTTTATTTGAACCCAAATTTCATTAGCTTAATATATAATACGAAAAAAGAAGTGGTTATTATCTGTTTATTCAATGAAATTATAAGTAGTTAAATATCTTACATGGCAGATTTACAAAATAAGTATTAAATTATAAAACTGGAAAATAAGCTAAATATCTTATTGTTTATGTATTATTTTCAAAAATTACTTTCATTAGCAATATATAGGTTTTTAATAATACATGAACTATCGTCACCTCTCAATCACCTGGGTTTTTCATTTTGCCATCATTATTTATTTCATGTCTACCATGAAGTAAAATAAAGCTAATTGTATATCTGTATTTAAAATACGTTTATAAAAAAAACATAACATTTTAAAAATGCAACATGATAATAATATCATTAAAATTGCTATTTTGAACAAATGCTGCTGTGTACATTATTAAGCTTGGGATTGTAAATGTCTTATTTGCAAATAAGCTTAAAAGTTATTTAATTCAGCGTCCCTTGCCCTTAGTGAAATATGGAGCGTATTTTTCAGCTTAGTCTCCCCTCCGACAGGGGATAGTTATAATGAAGTCGTGTACAACAGACGGACACTTTAATGCAACTGAGATAAACAATATTATTACAGTTATAAATTTAAATACATTTTCTATTATTAGATGGAAATAATGAATTATGATACATTTATATATTTTTTTATTTATATTTGTAGCATGTCACGGACACAGTTTAGTTTTAGTTTTATATAATTTGTATTTACAATATGAAGATGCCTATATATGTATTCGCTTTGTCTAATAAAACATTCAATATATTATCTTGTAATGCAGGCTATGTCTGTCACTAAAGAATAGGCTATTTTAGTCACTGTTTTAACACGGATAAGGTTTTCATTGTTTCAGAAAGATACAACAAAAAATTTGAAATATTTAAATCAGAGTTTTATTAATTTAATCACGTTATATAATATTTTTTTAATTTACGTAAAGTAAAACAGCCTGTAATTGGTCCACTGTTGGCCTAACGCCATCTCTCCTCTTGAGGAGAAGTTTTTGGAGCTTATTACACCACGCTGTCAAATATAAGTCGGTGGCTACACATTTGACAGGTTTTCGACCGACACATGCAGTTTTTCTCACGATATTTACCATCACTGTCGAGCACGATGGTAAATAATTATAAGCACATGAATATTCGAGTTTGAACTCGCAATGTTATCTAACCATGAGGGATTCTTTAAAATATTTAATTATCACTATTAATTTAAAATATTATTATCATAATTTCAACAGTCATCATATCATATTGAGTCGTATTACCGTAACAATTCATTCGTTCATTCTCGTTCCGCCTTGAGTTTTTTTTGTCAGCGAATACTCAGCCGGTGGTCTGCTATCGACTGGTCATCTATACACGCGTTGCCAATCATTTTGATGCGCTGCTGTTCTAATTGTCAGGTTTTCATCTCGCGTTAACATGAACCTTATTATAATGGAATTGAGGCTATAATGCATTGTACAAGATATTTTGTCATGTAATGTTTTCATACATACGCATAATCTTAATCATGCAGAATTTTTTTATAGGTTATATTCATATAATCGTTAGTAATAATGTTTTTTTTTCATGAATGTTTGTATAAAAGCCAAGGAATTTTCGAAAAGACTGGTCTAACCTATTTGATGGTGTGTGGTTTTACGTGATTGGTATTTTTTTTAAATTAAAAGTTGTAACTTGTAATTCATTTATATTTATTATTTATTATCCATTTCAGTTGAGTACAATTACAAATAACATTGAATTTAAATCTTTCTGAAATAATCTTTATAAACCAACATTTTTTTAATCTGTTAATGATTGGAGAAATTCTCTGTTATATTACGTCATGTATTATGTAAATGATATTTGGCGCCACGAGGTATATTGGGAATATATCCCAATTGGTTATGGTAGGAATTTACATGTAAGGACTTGATGGAGGATATTGGAATATATTACATTATAAAGCTTTAGAACTTATTAAATTGTTTCTATTAAGTAAACATAATTATCATATATATTTTAATTAAATATAAAAAATGATTGCTTTTTGTATTTTAATTTGTTTGGGTAAATGTCTAAGGAACTGCAAAAAAAATTACTTCGACATATATAATGAAACATTTAGATATAGCTACGAACTATGCTTATATTTTTTTTTTATTTAATGAAAGTTGATAAGTATAAAATAATTATAAAATAATTTAAGTTTCTAATATTATGTTCGAGCCGAGATGGCCCAGTGGTAAGAACGCGTGAATCTTAACCGATGATCGTGGGTTCAAACCCGGGCAAGCACCGCTGAATTTTCATGTGCTTAATTTGTGATTATAATTCATCTCGTGCTTTACGGTGAAGGAAAACATCGTGAGGAAATCTGCATGTGTCTAATTTCACAGAAATTCTGCCACATGTGTATTCTACACACCCGCATTGGAGCAGCATGGTGGAATAAGCTCCAAACCTTCTCCTCAAAAAGGGAGAGGAGGCCTTTAGCCCAGCAGTGGGACATTCACAGGCTGTTACGGAATATTATGTTCATGCCAAAATTTCCTAGGACTTAGATATACTCTAATTTTATATGAATAGTAAGATATCCTTCCCAAGTAACATAAGTAAGATCAGTTTTCGATTAATATAGGGTTGCCAGCCGACATTTCAGTCAAACTATCTAGGTTATAAAATTATGCAACAGACATTACAATATTTTTTTTACACTTAAATCATATTTAATGAAACAACTCTTAATATGTATATAAGATAGGTAGACTTTAATCACTTATTTATTATTAAACTAAATCTACAATCACAAATTGTTAAAAACTTATGCCTAAGCATTTTCGGATTTCCGTTATGCTAACAAAGCTAACAAAATTAAGAAAACTAGAACAGTTCATATAAGTTAAATGTAACTACATAAATTTAATAACAATCTATTTAATACATGTTATATTCATATGAGTATATTTATTATGTATACGAGTGAGTTTGCGCGCGCAGGAGTGTAAATGTGCAGAAGTTGTTATAGTCCACGGTCGCATGCGCAAAACAGGTGCAATTTGTATTATTTTTCACTTTCTAACGAGAGAGACTGGTCAGCAGCTGCAGCAGGGCTATTCTGGGAAAAAACCCTTCGTATCTAACTTGTGAAATATTGAAAATTAGCAAACAGTAACACGCTATTTTAATCATTTAAGTGTAATCATGTTTGTAATCACTGTCTCAATTTCTGATTGTTCACGAACGATGCTTTTTACGTAACTGGAAATGTTCTCGAGTAAATATGGTATCGATTCTATTCTTTGCTAAAACTTAAATATATAATTTTATTATGACGAATATTATTGCGATATCTCTGACACGTAACTTTGAAAATTATCACAAAACTTTTGGTAATGAAGTTTTGGTTTGAAGTTACTGACGTGATTTTTATCAGCAGAATCCATACTATTCTCGAGCTAGTGATACCATACCAATCAATTTATAATTCTATACTAAACACAGTTTAAAGTATTATCCCCTGACCTATTCTACGGGTTAAGAAATGAATATCTCGGTTTATTCTTTTGAGATAGCAGCCCTAGTCGAGTACAATGAAAGTGTAATGTAATGGTGTTTATTATGGTTTACCGTTTCTAATCGAGCTTCAATGGTTCGTAAAGCTGCAGCGAGATACATCCTTTATCTTTTAGAGATCCATTGCAAGTTGCGCTGGATAATATTTGATGTGTAAATTAACTTAAACTTAAATGGATTATATGTGCGTGCTCAACGTACACGTATACAAATTGTTCGGTTCAACGGTATAGAAGTCTATGTGCTGCAACACACACATACACAAACCTACACACTCATGCACAGAACAAAGTGTGTTCATTTCATGATATATACATAAATGTGCATTCATCGCTCAAACGGTGTCGAATTTCAAACAGATATACAAATTTCCAAATTTTATATAAAATATAAGTAAAAAGAAGTCTTCTCATTTTTGAATATACATTTAACTTCTGTTAATTTTGGCATGTTAGTTGGTTGTGACATGTGACTAAGCAAGTGGTTTTCAGCTGAATAAATATATATTTTTTCCCCCATAGAACGCCAACCATCCCGATCTTGGGCAGTCCGCATCCATCCCGTACATGCCACCTTTTTTAAATCGTCGGTCCATCTTGTCACAGGGCGTCCTACACTACGTTTGCCTAAGCGTGGTCTCCACTCTAACACGTGTCGGCTCCATCGGCCATCAATGCGCCTGGAGACATGACCAGCCCACTTCCACTTCAGCGAGCTAATTCTACGCACGATGTCGGTGACTTTAATTCTCTGGCGACTGTCCTTATTTCGGATTCTATCGCCCAGAGAAACCCCAAGCATCGCGCGTTCCATTGCTCGCTTTGCGACCTTAAATTTGTGGACGAGTCCTACGGTGAGTGTCCACGTTTCGACACTGTAAGTCATTACAGGTAGGACGCACTGATTAACGACCCTGGTCTTAAGCGACTGTGGGATCGACGATTCAAAAATATGACGCAATTTCCCGAATGCCGCCCAGCCCAAACGTATTCTTCTTTTAGCCTCCTTTTCAAAGTTGTGCCGGCCAAGTTGTATAGTTTGGCCCAGGTAGATATATTCCCGCACAACTTCAAGTGGAGAGCCATTTACGACCACTGGTCCCGGGGATACATAATTGTTTGCCATAATTTTGGTCTTTTCAATGTTCATCCCGAGACCTACTCGTCTCGAAGAATCGCTCAGGTTGTTTAGCATCTACTCCAAATCCTGCAGAGTCTCCGCCATGATGACAATGTCGTCGGCAAATCGCAGATGTGTAATGTGTTGGCCATTTATATTAATATACTGACCTCGTTTTCGTTTCATTATGAGAAAATCAAATATTTCAAATATCAACATACATATGTTTGAAGACGTTTGCTTGTTATTCACGTGTTAATTTAAATGCTTAAATCAAAATTATGTTTATCGCAATATCATTAATAATTGTGGCAGTGCAGTGTGAAGCACGGTCTTGCTTCAATTCTCTGGCGTTGAGTCGGACTGCAAGCCCATGGTTTAGAGTAAGGGAATAGGGAGTATACATGTGTATACTCTCTATTCCCTTAACTAGTATACATAATATAATTTGGGCTGTTCATTCGTTTTTGCAATTGTCAGCCGTGATCTTCAATCTTCAATATGATTTATAAAACAATTAAACTGATTTCATAAGATACTAAAGGTTAATTAATTTTCAAATTAATTTATACAGTTGATTTGAAAATTAATTAATAAATATTGTTTGAACAAATTAGGTTAATTGCTTTCTCAGTGTAATTTGTAGATTCATTTGTTTCTATTTATATAATTACTTATTTATTTGCAGCTTTGCTTTATATCGAACTATCATTACTGTATTAGATTGGTTACTTACAATCTAGACGAAATTTTAAAATTAAAAGTACTAGATGGATTGAAATCGTTTGGCGTCTAAAAGATTTATCAAAAAATAATTTGGTGGTAGTTTTATGACAGTCAATAAGTGAAACGTTTCTATATTGAACAAAGGTTTTTTAATTTGAATTAATTTTAAAAACGTTCTATGATTCTTACGCCGAATTTCGTGTCTTATATTATATGTATATCTTTTTAGCGTTTTTTTTCACAGCGAATATAATAAGGTTGGGCAAAGTGTGAAGCGATTTCGTACTTCACTTCTATTATTCAATACGTAAATTGTTGGTCACGTGATATATCGATAACATAGTATGTTATTTCCACGGATGTTGGGTAATTTCTTTAAGTCAAATCTTGTTGTATAACTACTTTCTATCCTAAAGAGTTGAAGTAGTATGTTGAAATTTAGTATATAGACGCTTACAGTAAAATAACAGCCTATTAATGTCCCACTACTGGGCTAAGGCCTCCTCTCACTTTTGAGGAGAAGGTTTGGATCCTATTCCATCACGCTGCTCCAATGCGGGTTAGTAAAATATACATGTTGCAGAATTTCAATGAAATTAGACACATGCAGGTTTCCTCACGATGTTTTACTTCACTGTCAAGCACGAGATGAATTATAAACGCAAATTAAGCACATGAAAATTCAGTGGTGCGTGCCCGGGTTTGAACCCACGATCATCGGTTAAGATTCACGCGTTTTAACCTTTTTTTTCTTATAGACGCTTATTATTAAAAAATACTTCTTAATATAATTTACAAACGAAATCGTCAGTCGGTATATGACTTTGTAATGGTCCGTGGTATCTTCATTTACAAATAATACATTCGTTGGCTTTCTTGTTCCTCAATAAATAGTTAATGAGTACCTCTGATCTAATTCTCTGCATTCGTCACTGTATTGGAATGACCTAAGATCTAAAACGGTCTTTATTCGCTGTGATTCCTAGAATAGCAAGTGGTTCGATTGTGTTCGCTTCTTGATAATCTCTCACGACGTCCGACTGCCTCTAATTACATGCACATTATTTTTAGACGTAATTCTAGGTATGGGTTAAGTTTATTTTATCGCTTCGGGAACTTGAGAGGAAATTAACTTATTGATGAGTTGGCTACTTTAAGAAAACTCGTAGTGTTTCTTCGTATTTAATTAATTATTTTTAGGAGATAGATAAGCGGACGACTAGATATTGGTGTTGTAAGAAATATTAACCATTTTTTATATTGCCAATACGTTACCAATTTTGGGAACTAAGATGTTATGATTCTTGTGTCTGTAGTAACACTGGCTCTCTCACTTTTCAAACTGAAACACCACAATACCAACTATTGTTGTTTAGCGGTAGAATATCTGATGATAACTGGTACCTACCCAGACTGGCTAGCACAAAGCCCTACCATAAAATATCAATGTATGTATTTGTAGTTATTGTAGAAATTCAAAGGTTCTTTGGAAAATATTGCTGAAAGCAATAAGTCCGCCGTTGCATGCTCATTTATATAGTCGGGCGAAAGAACCAACTGATGATAAGTGGTTACTAACCACCAGCTCTCAAAAACTGGTACTGTAAGAAGCAAACCCTTCACCTACTCTCTAAGCCGGTACTAAGTAATTGTTCAACAGATTATAGATATTTATAAAGGATCATCATCATTTTTTTTTATAGATCAGGAAGGTGGACGGGCATATGGGCCACCTGATGGTAAGTGGTCACCAAACGCTTTAGACATTGGCTCTGCAAGAAATGTTACCCATCGCTTACATCGCCAATGCGCCACCAACCTTGGGAACTAAGTTGTTATGTCCCTTGTGCCTGTAATTACACTGGCTCACTCACCCTTCAAACCGGAACACAACAATATCAACAACTGCCATTTTGCGGTAGAATATCTGATGAGTGGGTGGTACCTACCCAGACGAGCTTGCACAAAGCTCTACCACCCGTAAAATTGTTATCATTCAACAAATGGCAATGCTGGACCTCCCCCAAGATGCACCAAAAGACACGGTTCTCCGCTTTCCGTATCTGCCTAGCGATATTCACTCAATTATTATGCTAATAAATTTTCTTATCAATTAATTAAATTATATTGAAATAAATTATTATACATTTTTTCAGATAGAGAAATATAGAATTTGAAATAACATCGAACAATGGAAGCTGCAGTGGTTTAAGGACCGTTAACAAGAGATAAAACTTCAGACGCCACGCTTTTTATTTCCTCATAATATAACCAACAAGAATAATAAACTGAAGTACTTACTTCAGCATGATTTACTTTAAAATCGCGAACGAATAATAAATGCAGAACGACTTTTTCGATTTAGGACACTGTCGCCATTTTTAGTTGTTACCTTTTTTTATAAATATCGTGAACAGTAGTTGTTATACTATTTTGGTGCGGGTATTTTTGAAATGTTACAATTATTATGGTCAATGTCGCATATCACTTTCTGACATTTCACGACCGCTTTCTGCGGTGAGTTTTTTGTACTGGTAGTGATAATGGGTATGTTATTTTGATCCACTAAAGTGGATGAATATGTATTTAACTCTATCGACAGTCTCTCAGTCATATCTTAGTTTTAAAGTACAGTCCAACTCGAAAAGATGTACGTGTTATCAATTAATTAAAATCTAATATATATATAATAATAATTCAATGTATTAATGATTAAATGAAATATAACTAAGTCGATATTTTTGCTATGAATACTTTTAAATAAAAATTGTATTTATTTAAATATTTACAAAATTGAATGGGAAAATTGAATGAAAATTGTGTGTGTCGTATCTGTGATGTAATGATATATAAGAAAAATGTAAAATTATTACCTCCATTTCTTTGTTCCGTCTATATATATGTAGTTTATCCGTGGATAACTTTATGTATTTATATAATTTAATTATTTTGAACAGTTATTTGTATTTTTTTTATTGTTCCTCGATAAAATAATTTTACAAATTGAGCTTAAAATAAGTTAGAACTTAATTTGTCTATTTTAGATGCACACCGATGAAATCTATTTTTATTAGTTTTCTTTTTTAACTTAACGTATATGGCTATCAAATCTTGCAAATGAATCACTTTCGGTTTTGGTTATGGTTAAATTTCGTGTACAAAATCCTATTGGTTTATGTACGAGTGAACAAATATAAATACAAATAAAAGCTGCTCTCTAAAATTTCTTTATATTGAAATGTACCTTTAAATAACAATATATTATGTTATACAACTGTATTGGATTTTGGATCAAATGTGTGTACTAGTTTTTGTTCAAAACTCAAAATATTGTAACCATGAAATATGAATAGGTAGCATATTATAAACGTATTTTTGAGGTTGACTGTAACTAAAATATAATTCAATCTTAGCTAGCTATATAAAGACATAACAAGTTAGTTATCAGAGATCCTTTTATCACTGAGACGAGAATTAAGGAGGAATCTTTATTTGAACAGAGCTGGAATGTTAAATAGCTGTCCCACTAAACGCCTTCAAGATAAGACGCATAATAATAACCCCTCTTTGATTATCTTCAGGCTATTATTTGATACGAAAATTGAATTTGTCTTAAAAGATTAATTCTCTTTGTGTTAGTTGTATTTAAATCTTATGAAATGCTTTATTCAGGACAACGTTATTTCCTTTTTATTTGTGTTGAAATTCGCGTAGATTATTATAAGTTTGCCGCTGCAGAAGTTACAAAGTATTAATGTTTGTTTTGTCTATTTTTGGTATACTCTACTAGTCATTTTAGTTTTTTTTTATGTCGGATGACGTCACATCTATTGTTACATCTTGAAGACCCCTGAAAGCTAACAGAACCGTGAATATTTAAACCATTAGTTTTTTCTATATTATATAATAAAAATAAACAATAATCTAGCTTTTATTGTGATGTTATCGAAACTGCTCTTGGTGTCGCTTTTCTCAAGAGAGACTAAAATATACAAATGTAAGTGCAAAACTGTGTGCGCAACAAGCGATTATTTTTCATATTCTGGTGTTCATCGTTACTGAACTTGGTACGGTTTTTTTTTCGCCGCCCTCTGCTGGACGAAAGCCTCCCCCAAAGAACGCCAACCATCCTGATTTTTAGCAGCTTGCAAATTAAAAATTAATATTATTTCATAATAGTTTTTATTAATATTGGTTTTATTTAACTTACATGTATAACATATTTTTATGAAAAATATTCATACAAGACGATGCTTTGGAGCTGTGTCGCAAGTAAAATCAATGTCTCTACAGTAAATTGATTAAATCGCTCGCGTCAAGCGCTAAGTGCAGTGTGGTGGCTCTTATTATCGTATATTTCAGGCCATTATTGTATTAAGTAACAATTTGTCAATCGAATAAAAGTTGTATAAAAATAATAAAGGTAATAAATTAAATATTCTGGTAGTTCTGTACATTTTATAGTAGACAGCATTTTTCTTCATATCGGTTGATTCCATCGATATTAGAAGAATTGTTATACCCCATTAAACGGTTCACGATGATATATTTTATATGAAAATAAAATTTTATTCCAAAATGCCATACACGCACCGTAATAAAACGTAAATCCCTTACCCTGTACCTCATTCGTCGGTCTGTCGATTCGTTACAACGCACCCCATGACAGAGACCTTTAGGGCAATCAGGGCCGACAGAATTAAATAGAAATCCGTCAATAGAAATTTTCTGGTCGAATGAAAAAAAAAAACCAAACGATTCTAAACGACGATGAACGATTTGATTATTGACTTTGTTATGTCATCACAGTACTTTATCTACTACATCTAGGTTGTATCTAAATATATATAATAGTGCCTCATTACAGATAAATTTCATTACAAATCTCATCATCATTACTCAGTAGTAACGAGTTTGAACCCCACGCTAAATTATAATATAATGTGTTATAGTTTAATACTTTTGAGATAGCCTTTAAATGTACGACGTCGCAATTAGGGAATTTTACATATATGAGTTCTTAGTCAGATGGTATGGTTTCTTAGTCAGGTGGTATCTTTACTTTTTGTATTTGTACAATATATGTTATATATGTACAAACATTATTAAAAGTAAATGAATTGATAATAGTTCTTTGTAAATCACCGAATATTCGATTCGAGTATTTTGTTTAGTTCATTTAATTTATCGTTACTGGTAAAATTAACTTTTACTTTGTAATTTACATTAATTTTTGTTATTTTTTTTACTTACTAGGAATATAACTCGTAATTTAAAAATATATATTGAGGCATATTTTCTGAGCAAATATAGGAAAAACTGGTTTAATGGCAACCCTGAATCTTCACGGATGGGGAATAATTCAAGGATTTGATAAATTTACGGCGTCTGTATCGGAACCGGACAATTGAGGGTTTATTTTTTCAATTCAAGTCTCGATGCATCCCCATAAATATATAGTATATATTGTTACGTCATTCTATATTATACTAGTGTTATATTTATATTGGATTGTAAACAAGGATTTATTTGTTATTAATTATTTTAATTTAATTTAGTGTGCGACGTCATAAATATATTTTTACATACAAAATATCCAGTCACCAGCTTTTAGTAAAAAATGGGAAAAGGTTAGTTACCTTTCCCCATTTTTTATCGTTATTTACGTTGTGTATAATTTGAGCTGGTTATCCTTAAAAAAATGTTAACAATGTTGTAAATGAATTACTTGATACAGTAGAAGCCACTTTATCTTGGAAGATAATGTGGACATCATTCCACCACGCCGCACCTATATGGATCAGTTGACCCATGGGACAGGACTTCATGTGACACGTGCAGGGTTTGAATACGCAATATTCGGTTTTCTTCATGGTATTCCAGTCACGGTTATACTACTTGATAAACAAAATGTAATTAAATTTAAAGAACATCAACCTTAAATATAGGTTTATTGTTTTCATACAAAGTACGTCTAGACTTGTCGACATGATATTCAAGACACGTTTGTACACGTATTCCGATCACGCACCCCTAATGCTGTCTCCGAACACCCGTATAGTATGTTTACTTTTTATTGAAATATTGCGGGACTTGCGATCTCGAGAGAGTGTACGTTACATTACAGGATTTTTCAATGTTTTTCATAACACCGGCGTAGGATGATAAAATTGCCGCAAGTTGCTCTCCCTTCACTATGTCGGACTTTGCGTTTTTTATTAAATATGTCTAAGTATATAGTTTATTTTTTATTTGGTTTAAGAGGAAAGACGAGCAATATCAATACATTCTTCTTGCGGTAAGGCATTCCTGTCTGTATTTTTTTTATGAAATAGGTAGTCGGGCAAGCAAATGGCATTTTGATAATAACTGGTCACCTTATATTGCCAATGAGCAACCAACCTTGAGAACTAAGATGTTATGTCCGTTTTGCATGTAGTTATACTGCCTTATTCATTTTTCAAACTGAAAAACAACAATACTTAGTTCTGATGTTTGGGGGTAGAACATCTCATCAGATGTTCATCGAAGGGTTTGCAAAAAGCCCTACACCAACTTATAGGATTCCGCAGAGGTTTTAAATTTTGTTTTTAAGAAATGCATTAAATAAAAATTATTGATAAAATGTATTAGGCAATACAAAAGATGACAAAAAAGCGTGTTAGTAAATTTATTTTGTGTTCTAAATCGTTATGATTTATTTGATGACAATATAATTAAAACAATAATAGGTCAAAGTTCAACGAACAAGCATCAACTATTTTGATGATTTCTTTATATAATATAAATTGTATAAATTTATATTGTGTATTTCCCCTTATGTATACCGTGTACTGTCAGAGAAACGAGAGACATGGTGTGGGACAAATAACAGGTCCCGTATAACGTGAAATAATCTGTGGTCACTCAAAACAGGCAAACAATTGATTCTAAATTCTAATAAACGACAATGTGTTGTGGTTTAAAATTTTCATTTACTCAACAACCTGGTTATGAAATTTAAACATGGTTACATAAAGACAGAAAGAGAGAAAAAAAACAAGCGTTATTATGGCGTGTCATTCGATAATGTTACATATTCGAACGGGCGGGAAAGCGCTTGATGTATTTTGGCGGGAAAGTTAGCCATTGGTTGAAATTGAAATAGAGTTGCAAACGAATACTCGTATTAGTTAATTTCGTTTTTTTTTTTAATTGTTTGAATGCTAATGATTCAGTTTTGATATTCGTTTTTCTTTTTGTATAAGAATAACATTTTTTTTGTATGCATTTAGTTTCATCACTAAAGTCACACCAAATTATTAAAGAAATTGTCCATACGAACTAGTCAATCAATCGGTTCCTCCTGGCTGGCCTAGGCCAGTCCGGGTACGGGCCTCGGGGTTACCCCCTTTACCCGGGCTAGTCCTCACCGGCAGGTTCAACCTGCCGTGTCATTTATTTTTGGCCCGAGGGGCCAGGGTCACTGTGACCCAGTGGTTGGGTTGGTTGGTTGGTTGTTCATTTTCTTGTTGAACGTCGTCCCATCGTCAGTCCTCCAAATCGCCGTCTTATCCGTGCAGTGACGGAGAAAGAATACATTTCACTGCCCCTTTCCCATGGGTGTCGTAAGAGGCGACTAAGGGATATCATCTGGTGGTAGGATGATAAAGATCCGCCTGGCTTGTTACCACCGTACGCATGGTGAAAATCTCGTGAAGTGGCTTGCAGCCGCGTTTCGAGGTCAGCCAGCGTACAGCCAGTGCCCGAGCGAGCGTTGCCGCGATGGGTGTTGGTCCAGTGGAGACGGCTGCTGAACCAATGCCGGGGGAAACACGCCTCCACACTTTGCCCATCCCTATCGTGGCAATACGTCGCTCGCTTCACGTCTCTTTACGAGGCGTGAAGAGGCATCTTGCGGGCCGGCAAGGCGAGGGCGGCTAGTGCAGAATCTTCTTCCCGACTGTACTGGCCGTCCTCGCGTTTGGACTCTACTACCACTTAACATCAGGTGGAGTAGAGTCATTTGCCCACCCGGGAAATATAAAAAAAAAAAAAAAAAAAAAGTCATCGATGCCTGCGTCGGGGCAGATGGTCGGCGACAGTTACAGATACGAACTAGGAAATAAAAATGATATAGCTTTACTAAGGACATGAATTAATCATTGGCTGATACCAACTGCCAAAAGGCTGTCGACTACTCGGATATTCGTTCAGAAATCTCGCCGAATATGTGTAATCGGCTTTATGTCAGTCGTACTCGTATTTACCACAAGCTCAGGTATTTTACTAACAGGGAAAATACATGTGTTATTACAAACATATTTGTTTCTCATAGGAGTCTATCTTGTTTACGATTGTTACCCTTTCCTAGAATAATGAAAAATAATATATGAACGCCTTGGAATCTTGTGTAAAATTATTTAATACATTTATATGAAGTTATAAATGAAACTTGGCCTCATTTATAAACGTTGTTGAACGTGGATGTTGATTTTTGTAGCGAGTGATTAGTTAAACAACCTGTGTCTTCTTCTTTCGAATGTCAAATGAATAATGTCAGAAAGAGAGAGACCAGTGTTAAACTAATAATCAGTCACTAAGAAACTTATAAGGAAGGCCGTTGATTTTGATTTAACTTGACGAGCATTTAGTGTTGTTATATCAAATATCTCTCAATATTAGTTGTGGGCAAATTATTTGTATACTTGAAGAAGTAATGGTAAGTTGGTTTTAACGAAATATTACCATCAATTTATAAATAGAGATATTATACCGAAGTTTTGTCTTTTCTTCGTGTTTCTTGTATCTATATATAGACTGTGATAAGAAACTCCGTACAAGATTTGTTGGAATAAATCTTTACTATTTATAGGAACATCTAAAAAAAAACATTTTGTATTTTAATTAAATTATTTTTCTACGAACATAGAGCACTTTACGCTGACTTAGAATTAAATTTATCCAGCGTGTGAGTACTGGTAGTGCACCCGTTTGCAATTTCCGGCTGTCGCTCACAGCGCCCTCTGCAACTATTAATATCAAGTTATTATCTGGCAAATTGTTCCGTACAAAGTTTTACGCTTCGCTCGCTTGTAATTAAATTAGTATGTGGCGGTTTTGGGAGCTCAACTGGTTCAAGACGACTTTTGCTGACTCTGTGCTCAAGCGTTAGCTTTAAGGTTGCAATTTTGGAGTATGTTGTGTATTTCATAAACGGCTTTTAGTAAACGTAATTTTTAATATAAATATTTGGTAAAATTATTAAGGATTTATTCAAATTATAATTGTACTTGAGCAAGTAGGTTCTTATAAGCATCTTTGAATATTGATATTACTATAGTCGTATTTGTAGTTTTGTAAAATCCGTGTTATTTGCCATATAAATAATATTAGCTATAGAAATATAATTTATATGGCATATTACGCTGATGACATGCTATTGTAGGGCCGTCGATCATTTGTTTAAGAAAATTACTATGTATCTGTAAGTTTTACGCTGTAGTTCACTGACTTAACTATGATTATAATGATAATGTCATCGATCTTGAGAATGATTAGCAAACTGCCCATGACATATTATAGTGCACACACTTGGTGAATTCTCTATTTCCTCAATCTCCGGCGGATCGGCAATCCGATACGACTATATAAAGTTCAAGCGTAGTACCAGCGGCTTTACGTGCTTTCCGAGACACGGGAGTAAATATTTGTATTGTACAAAGAAGAACTAGAAAAAACGTTCAGTCATAGGGACTGCCGATTTCTAAAAAAACTTGAAACTTTTAAATATATTTGTCCGATTTCCACATCTATGGACACTCCAAGTAATAATTCTATCTCTTTTTAGTATATAGCTTTTAATTCATCAAACTATCCAATATGTCTGTGTATTTTGATGAATAAACAAATTCAATACAAAATATTAATATCGATTAAAGTTTCAATAAGTAATAGTTAAAATACGCTTATATCATTTGTATATACTGTTAGTATTTACATAAATTTCAATAATTATTATCCTTATTAATTTCCACAATGCATAAAATATTTGCACTTTCAACGATTTCATTATATTAACTAGCATGTCGGTGACGCGAAGCCACAAGATAAATCAGCGCAATGCGCGTAAAGAAGTTTTCACTTCAATAATCTTATGCACCTCTTCACCTTACCTCTTCATATTCCGGGTAAGCATCAGAAATATATGCAAATGATTCCCCTTCATTTATTTCATACTTTTTAAATTATGAAAAGTTGCCACTGAATTTCTTACCAGTAATACTATTTATTCTACAAGAACAAATTTTAAACACCGCAAAAAACAACTATAATAAATAATTATGACATCTAGGATGGTCATCGTAAGTCGCGTTTAACAAGTGGTACATAGGCAGATCTTACTAAATAGCATCGCTGTTTTTATTGGTAGAGCTCACTTCTTGTACAATTTGATTTTGCTGTGCATTAAGGTATATATATAATCTACAAGCCGAATTAGGAGTAGCTTTACAGTTCATACCGGTGTGCCTACCTATATTACATACATTTAATATTGCACGTTAGCTGTTCCCTGCATGCTAACGCTCTCGTCAGTCACTCCGAACTACGCCCTTAACACATGTGCATTCTTAAATTTTGATTATAATAAAATATAATTCTTATTATGCTCACATCAATCAAACTGAGGCAAACCTGTAAAATGACGGTAATAGGGCTGAGTTAAAGAAAGATGTTATTCAAATTACGGTATTGATTTTGGATTAATAATAATTTGTCTTAAGCCATATTAACACTACTATCTCGGAGCTTTGTGATTGAACTGGAAGTATTCTCCAAAGGATCTAGTCCTTCTGGCTACTCGACTACTGACTAAACGGCTACCAAAAGAAATCTCCCCTACGAAAGAAACACGTATTCCAAACATTTAATTAACACCAGGGGTTCAACCCTTTGCTATTTTAGCCGTTCAAATTGGACATTCCTTGTCGTCTTCAGGAATTTGGCGACTAATTACTCGTCGCCTAGGTTTAGGTACATTCCGTTTGTAGTGAAATATTCTCACTTGAAAACTTTTAATAGTTATTTGGGTTAGGGACGGTATCTTATTAAAGTTTAGTGTTTTTTTTGGTATTCCTGATTGATGAAAGCCGTGCAAGAATTTGAATAATTAAAACAACTAAGTTTTGTTTATAAGCGTGCTTGTCATTACTTTATACAATCAATTGATATTTTAATTATATTTTAGAAAAACAGAAAAACCCCTAGAAGTAGTAAAAATATTCTTTAAATTCTCCTCTTTAAGAATAAAGTTTGGAGTATATTATACCACGGTGCTCTAAAGCAGGTTGATGCATATGACAGAAGTTCATCTGACACTTGCAGGTTTCCTCACGATGTTTAATTTCGCCGAGCAAGCACGAGATGAATCATGAACACAAATTAAGCTCTTGAAAACTCGGAGGTTGAAAAATTTGGTCTCTATTATGATCCACACATAATTTTTTTCTATAGATTCTATAAGAGAAAACATTATTTTAATTTTTAGGAACAAAAAACTTATAATAAGAATTATATGTATAACACTGCCCTTATTATATTATTGTTTTAACTAATCACGTGTATATTGTTATGAAATAATCAGTTAAAAAACTGTCTAAATACATTTATATTTTTAAGAGCACTCCAACATGAAGACCGTCGCCATACGAAGGAGGTTAATATAAATAGCCGGTATAAAATACGACGTGCGAACTGAATGACAAAACGATAGCTTCGATGCGCGTGCGCATGCCGCGCTTAATCCTCGCTTTCCTGTCGATTTTGCGTGTCACTGCACGAATTCACAAATGTTTTGACTGGGTTTAAGAAAAAAAAATTACTATACCTTGATCTTCTTTGCCCTTTTTATGAAATCGACTCTACAGACAGAGTATATGCTAGTATATCGATCTTAAATATAATACGATTTTTTGAAATCGATATTTTATTATTTCTATCGATGTATCGTACAGAATGTATCTATTAATATTCATTTATTCACAAGCAATAACTACATACTACTACTACTACTATATATAACACTTTAAAACTAGACAAAATTTAAATATATGTAGACAAAAAAAAGTGTATTATAAGTTTACGGTGTTGTTGTGTACAATGGTGGCTTTGTATGTATATAAGCGTCAAGTTATACAAAAAGATTAGGAATGGTATTAAAATAATTATTAGAATGCAATTTACTTAATTGTCTAAAAATTCAAACATCAAAATTTTATTTTATTATATTGAGATTTGAGATAGAATCATTTTAATCGTTTTTATAGAAACTTCGTGTTTCGTCTGATTTATTAATACGTCAGAGACTGTGTGAGATAAACATTTGATATTAAAGCCTAAAAATTTATGGATCACTATATTCAGATACATCTACTTACAAAGTTATTATCTTTATATATATATATATATATATATATATACTGAAATCCTTCTAGAAGGCTGGTTTGATTTTGATGATTTTTTTGTGTCTTCGAGGGGATCACTGGTGTTAAGATGTTGTTGATCCTATAGAAGGCGGTAATGAATAAATATAATTCTCATTTCAGACGTACGAACCCGACTAATTCGAGACGGGCAGCTAGCTATTAATATATAAAATATAAAGCGTAAATTAGAAAACAAACAGTTATTAGGAAAATTTGCCTATTTTATATGAGATTAATTAAAACAATAACATTAATTTATATTACCTTTTATGTAGGTTTATTTTAAGTTATTTATATATAATGAATCCGTTTATGTACTGAGCGTTTTAATTATGTGATATAGATTCATATTGCAATACAATACCCTAGGTCTAATCTCTGCAACGGCGCCCGAGGTTGCCTGTGAGAGATTGCAATTTGTGATAATGCCACCTTTGCATCTATTATATTTTCTATAACTCTATCTATTTTGGGTGCAATGTCGTTTTTATCCCTCTCATCATTTTACTTTATATATATAATTTTGTTACATAACTCTCAAATCTAAATATCAAGTAAAATAATTCTTTATTCAAGTAGGCCTATATACTTTTGAATTTCTTTCGATTCATATTCATAGTTCCCTGAACGAAAAGGACAATGACCTTGAGCTGATAATCAAAGATTAATTTGAAAAAATCTATATTATATAATGGATTGACTTTAATATTCCTTAATGACCTCAGTGGATAGAACATGTGAATTTTAATCGAAAGTTCTGAGTTCAAATCTAGGCAAGCACCACATTTATGTGCATAATTCATCATTGAGGACAAGTAGACGTGTCGGTTAAATTAAGAAGAACAGACCTTGGTCAGACAGTGGACAGAACGGGATAGCGACCATACCATAAGAAGAGAGACAGTGGGACATTCACGGGCTGTCACGGGCTGGTCCTTTTTTCGTATAGACATTAATGTAAAAGAAAACCCAAAATCAAATCTATTTTAAACTCGTGATATTTATTACCATACATTCGATCGTCTCGGTTCCAATACACGAAACGTAACGAAATAAATCTGCGCTGGGTCATCGAGTCGCGTTCGAGATCGAGTGATCATTGATTTGACAGCCCCTTGCTTTGTACCCGGCAAACTTAAAAACACACTCGAATCAATCGATAACAAGCGATTTTCGACTGTATACCTTTAGAGATAAAGCTTAATCGCGTGATGTGAATGTAGGTGTATTATTGTCGGTATGCGCGCCGGTTCCTTTATATTTTGATATAGCTGTTCGGCACTTAAGGTACCTTTGATGAGTTAAGTTGTACGATACTCCGATCTTGTTACCTTTGGTACGACTCGTATTAAATTAATCGCCACGTTCAGTGATATGTACTTGTAGTACGTCTAGTGGGTCTCGTGTTGTTAAATTTAGCTTTAAATTAAGAGTGGAAAATAGTTGTGAATTAAGGTAGTTGCGTTATAAGCTATAGCACTACCAAATAGAGAAGTTATATTTTGTCATGAACGTATTTTTTCGAAATATAGTTAACAGCTTATGTTTGTCAAAAAACGTATGACAAAATAATGATCATTTTGCAGAAACTGTTTCAGAAACTATTCAGTCGTTCATTATTATGTGAACATATCGCTTTTCAAGATCATTTGACAAACACTCAATTTGAAAATGTTTACTTTGAAAAATGAATATAATTATTATATGTAATTTAGATGTTAGTTTTACTCAAAATGTATTTCTAAGTTATTGACTAGAATAACAAAACATAATGTGTTTTGTTCAATTGTTTATTTAGAATTTATATTGTACTAGATGCCTTTGGGCCGTGCCTTTGGGCATGTGGCTTGTGCCGTTGGGCGGTAATCATTTTTACTTGTGAAAAATTATGATTGTGGTTCGGTTAATACTGAGTGCTATGATTTATTTCCTGACAAAAGTCGCGTTGGCCACGACATCCGACTACCACGAGCAAGTCTTTTCATTTTTCGGGTTAATATATAGCTTATGACAGTCACAAATTTTGTGGCTTTCTATTGGTAAAAGAATTTTCGACATCGGTTCAGTAGATCCAGATAGTACCCCCTACAAGCTCACAAACTTAACCTCTTTATAATATTAGTATAGATATAAGAATGAGAAAAGGTTTATCTACATATATTTAAATACAAGAGTAACAATATGTACATATTGTTGAACGAAATAGTATTCAAATGAAAAGTATGAAATGAGTTTTATTGCCGCGCTAAAGTATTGTTTTAGTGTCGTTTTGTTTTTTTTAAGGTTGTTCCAGCGTGTATTTCGGTCACACCTGATTCCGGATTTGGCGCGTTGCCAGTGTCGACACGTAAAACACCCTATGCTAATAGGCGATTATTGTCAGCGATGCCAAATGTCACTTCTGTTGATAGTTCCCGTAGTTTGAAGTGTGTTTTATGACTTAATACGTGTTGTTTATATTTGTGCGAATTTGGATTTGTAAATTATAGTGTATATAGTCTACACAAAACAGTCCGTAAATGACCTCCCTGCTGAAATGTTGGAGCTTGATCCATCAAGCTAACCCTGAATGGGTTGGTGGGTACACGACACTTGCAGGTTTTCACTCAATTTTTACTTCACTGTCACCAGAAGATGAAGTGTAATCATAAATAAAGCAAATGTTGTTTACATTAAAATAAATTATATTAAATTAATATCTTATTAACATAATATTAGTAACTTAAAAAAAACTAAAATTATATTAAAGAGCTAATTTTTATACGTTAAGAGGTTCTTTATATAGTTTGATATCAATAATTTATTGTATTTCTTTTAATATACAAAGAGTTCATTTTGGACCAGGTAAGCGTCCACCTACACGTACAATGAAATAAAAACAAAACTTTAACAAATTAAATATCTAGGAATTATTAGACCTGAAACACGATTACTAAATTCTAGAAGATACGTTTGCCTATATTCATTAAATTAAAAAAAAAAAGTTTTTCCTTAAAGTGCGTAATTTAGCGACAACTATATTAACCTAAGCATCAAAGATGAAGATGTAACCAGCTAGTATACGACGTATAAATTCTTGTCACAAGTCATTCAATCAATGATGTGTCAGTATTTGTGCAATAATGTCAGAATGAGCTATCCCAGATATTTAGACCGGAGTCTCGTTATGAAAGGGTTATCCTTGTATATTAGTGAGACTTTAGAACGTAAACTGAAAGCAATTTTTTTATCTTAAAATAAAATTTAACTCATCTACTTGACTTTTTTTATCTGTGCAGAAGAATCAATTAAAAACAATTTTTTTTTATTCATTAAAGCAATTCGTTTTTTTATTTCTTATATTTTTTATGTTTATTATTGACCAATATATTCGACCAATAATATTGTGATGATTATATTTGGACGTCTTAGCGCATATACTCGTTACTATGAATTTAGAAATATTATTCAAATTAATATAAATATTAACATTGTTTAGTTGTATGCACAGTATGTGAGTTCAACTCGTTCTTGGTCGTTTTAATTGATGCATTCATTTATTTAAATATTGCAAGATTATCTGTATTTCAAATTGAACATGTCAATTTTATAAAATTTAACTTTTATTGTGTTTCAATAAAAAAAAGTTAAATACATTAATCATAAAATTTTTGCAAGTAATATTTACGTAGCAAGTCTCTCTCGTATTTGCTCCCTCGTTAGATAGCTTTGTGTTCAACACAAGCAGGCGACGTAATAATCACCGCGATTGTACATGCGCTCCGGATTACATTGTATCAATAGTTTGGACAAAGATTTATACGGTTGATTTTAATTCAAATAGTATGATCAATAATTTCCGAATCTATGTATTAAAGAATAAGAAAAAATAACGCTTATCACGTCAATCATTTCAATTAAAAGCGATTGAATATGCGAAGCGCCGGTACTTATACAATAATATTATATAGCTTTTCCTAAATTCGTTGCGTCTTCTGGTATGATTTTCATATATATTGTTTCATTCTCATACGAATAACGTATGTATAAAAAAAAGTTTAATAAATAAAGTGTAAAATTTTATAATTACATATGTCGTTCTGATTGATTTTGGCCTTTATATACACATTTTCTAACTTCAGGTTCGTTTAGATACCTCGGGAAATACAAGCTTCTAAGCTAGCCCTAATAGCCTAGCTTAGGAGTAACAATGCGGCCGTCAAGTTTTTCAACCACCTTATTTTGCAAAATTTAATATATTCCCGCACAAATATTTACCGATTATTAAAGCAGTTTAATAATTGGTAAGTAACGTATTTTTTTTTGTAGCGTATTTTTTTTCTTATATCCTGGGCCTCTTTTTATCTCTAGGCGAAAAAAGTAAAATAATTGACAAATGACTATATTTGTTCCATTTTTGAAATTGGTTATAAAATAACTGTAACTTTTTAAATTTAACAAATACGATAATAACTACAATCGTGTTTTTGATTTATGAAATATAATTTAGAGATAACAGCTTCATCGTTCATTATAAATTCCACAGATAAAACAAAATGAATGTCCATTATATGGTTTATTTTTAATGTTTTAAATATTTTATGTATTTTGTATCAAATGATAGATTATAATTTATATTATGTATATATATCTTTAATTCATTGCTTTTATAATAAATAAATAAAATTAAATGTTTTATTTAACAAAATGCTTATATTACTTAGATATATGTACGTGTATTCTATAATACAGATAATATAAAATAAAACTGGAGTAATTTAATAATCAGGACTATTGGATTGGACTATTGCTAATTGCGATGAAACACAAAAACAAAATAGATTTTACAATATATCATTTGACACTTCCGCCATTTTAGTTTACCATTGTAGGTACGTTATATATTTTTTATAATTCTTTGCTCTTGGAAAATGTAAAGATATTGCACAATATAATCCCGACATCTTATTATCAATAATATTTACTACAATTTGTATTATAAATATCTATTTACGATTACGTTTAAAAAAAAAAACAACTATACGCAGCATAATATTTCTGTACTCATAATTGTTCCAAACAAATTACACGTAATAAATATTTTAGCTATAAGCCGATTAGAATATTTTTAATAAAAACTATTTTCAATGCGTTTATGCAACTGTAATTTACTTATACATAATTAATTTTTCAAAACATTTTTTTTTGTAATAAAAATTAATTAATAAATAGTTTCAAATCGACACCTTTTTGATGATATTAAGACCTTATTTAAAATTTTAAACAGACCGATAAAGAATATCATTTCACAATCGTGAAGATATCGATTAACATAAACGCAAACCTCTTTCTATTTTAAGTGGGGTGGAACAAAAACACAAAACGAATTGAAATTATCTCCATAATAATGTTGATACATGAATTTTATGAAGTTCCTTTTATTTAATTCTTTTAACAGCTGTTTATAAACAATTGCAGGCTTGAATGAAATATACAAAGAACAACTACCAGAAATAAGTTTTTTTTATAGTATAGGTATTCCCATAGACATTGGCATTGTAAGAAATTTTAACCATCGCTTACATCGCCAATGCGCCACCAACTTTGGGAACTAAGATGTTATGCCCTTGTGCCTGTAATTACACTGGCTCACTCACCCTTCAAACCGGAACACGACAATACCAAGTACTGCTGTTCTGCGGTAATATCTGATGAGTGGGTGGTACCTACCCAGACGAGCTTGCACAAAACCACCAGTAAGTAATTCAAATACGAGTGTTTGAATGTTAAATATTTATAAGCTGTCAACAAACATACATTTGCAACATAAAGTTATTACCCCTTTAACCACGCTACTTGGATTACAAAAAAAACACATTTAAATCGATATATTCCATGAAAATAATTATTATGCTAAATGCATTTACGGAATTTTTTTGTGACGTTAAGATATTGAGCCAAATGCGGGTAGGAGCTACCAAAGGAGCTACCAAAGGAGGGTAGGGTCACGGCTTCAGCAGCATTCCTGCTCGCTAGCGATGTGGTCATGTGAGCATTTGCTCACAAAAACTTGAGTCTTATCTCTTGATAGTACGGAGTAGGGTACGGTCTCATAGTAAGATATTTCATAAGATAAAATATAGAAAGCCCGTGTCTTGTTCATTTTTAAATTCAAATCATAATAAATACCAGTACTATATCTTAGCATAGCATCGAATATTACAACTGGTTATATAAAATAGTTTTATTTTATGATTTTGTTAAGGAAATTACGTTATTAATTTTTTTACAATTATTTGTATTTAATTATACCATTATTTATTCTTATAAATGATTTTTTGGTCATGAAGGTTTTTGATATAACTATATTTTTTATCTATTTTCTGGGAACCCATACATGTTCCGTGATATTAAGTATCATATATGTCGCAAAGCATAATTATATACCAAGTGTTATAGGGATCAGTGTTGTGGTTACCGCATGATGCGTGCAGAGACATGCAGACATGACATTCAATGGAACGGTATCAGAGCCATTCGCTTGCCCATATCCTATTTACCTGGAGTCAGCACAGTCTTGTCATAGTCCGGTGATATCTCTCAGCTTATTCATCATCATTAACACTCTTCTTGTCATATTTCCTGTTACAATCATAGTTTGGTATATATATTGTAGAATAAAACTGGAGAATTAGTGTGGTGTGCGGTTGCTAATCTCCGGAACTATTATTTGACATATTTTTGCGTCAGATGGAATATTCTTTGAGGCAGGTTATATGAAACAAATATAAATTAATGTGAAAATTCTAAGGAAGCAGTAACCGTCACATGTCAATATTGCAAACATTTAATTAAATCTTGTAGAAAAAAACCGAGTTTTACTTGTTTAAGGGCTTTGTGCAAGCCCTCTCTGGGTAGATACCGCTCATTAGGTATTCTACCGTCAATTAGCAATACTTAGTATTGTTGACAATCACTCCTGAGTGAGCCAGTACAACTACAGGCACAATGAAAATATCATCTTAGTTACCAGGGTTGGTTCATCAGGTGGCCCACTCGCTAGTCTGCCCGCCAATTTTATATAAAAAAAGTCAAAATGATAGCAAGTCCTATATGTTTGAGGTAATTGCCTTTTTATCTTTGCACGTCATATAGAAAAATTTAAAGTATTTGAAGAGGGACTTGGGATAGCATTTACAATAAGAAATACCAAATGATATAATGGCTTATGCTCGAAAAAAATAACCAAAGTAGAATTTCGGCGGAAAGATGGAATGGAACTAAGCTGGAGTTTATGTTTAGAGAAAAAATGCTTTAAAGAAGTAGTTATATAGTATTACTACCTATAAGAAAAATTACTTGATGAGATGAAGCAATAACATAATACCATAAAAGTGCGCATTCTTCGTCTCAAGTCTAATTTGCAATCCTACAGAAAAAGACATGTTTAACTGAGGCAAACTTTCTCACCGACTGTGACACATCACAATTTATGTATTGAAATTACGATTTATATATCCTTAGAGAAAATGTATAATGAGAATGGATGTATATTGAATATAATTATTACCGGTTTATTAAATATAGTCGGACAAAATAAAAAAAATCCATATAGAAACGTTACACTTGGTAATTGATTGTCAAAATCCACCACCGGTTCGGTAAGAGCTTCAGCCCTGAGAAGAACCTGTTGAAAGAAAGTCAACACGATAATATATATTTTTTTTAATCTATTAATATTATAAATTTGAAGGTGAGTTTTTTTTGTCACATCTCAACAAGTCAACCGAAAAGTATGAAATTTCGCATACACGTTGTTAGGGGTACATCTAAGGACATAGGGTACCCCCCCTGGCGGTGAAGGAATTAGTTTTATAGAACACTTTTTTTTATTTACAATTAAACTGATGTATCTCATTTATAGATATTTGTGACGGTGAGCCAGTCTAAATATATGTTAGCATTTTACCAAATAGCAAACCTGACGCGAAAAATTACCAACATATATATACCAAGTAGGTTTTACTTATCTATATTTTATATGAATATCATAAATTACGCGTATTTTATGCTCTTACGCATCGTTCATCCGGTTGATTCGGAACTTTGTACATTCGGAGTTTGTTGATATTTATGTGAATATCTCTGATATAGTACCGTCAACTTACAATAACGCGCGTGTAGTATCGAATACTTAAAAAATATATTCATTACAAGAAATACCGGGCATAACTTATTTGTTATTAAATTCAAGAGACTATGACAAAGGGGAAAATCTGATGATGACATTAAACGCGGCTTGGGAATGATATTTTTCTCATGTGTTATGGTGAGTGTACCTAAAGTATCATGTTCAATGCGAAAGCCGGCGTAGCATTGAAAGGAAGGCAAGAACAACATTGCTTGGAGTCCGACGTTTGATGTCTCTTGATGCGTGGACCCACTGCCTAGACTTATATAGCTATGTTATTAAACTAATCATTGAACACTTCATTCGCCCAGTATTAAGAGTTCCTTGGACTTGTGATATTATCGATAAGTCGGAATAATTTACATGGTTTTTTGGGTGATTCTCACTCTTGTAATATAAATTAATGAATGTATTGATGAGATCCTTCGACAACGGTGATGACACTTTACGTATCATTCACTAAAACTGATGGTATTGTTAATTGATTCCCTTTATTAAAATACATTTATTAGGTGCTTATTACATTTATTTCGTTTCTGAACTGTATCTTTTTGGCATTTTTTTTTGTCTATAAAATAATTTTGAAGTTATTTAGTTTATAAATAAAATTCAGTCACAGATAAATCAAGTGTTATATATATTACCTTTTTAGTTTCATTGTAAAGACACAATTAATGATTTACGATCTAAACCTAACCTAGTTTCAAGTATTACCGTTAAAATATAAAGAACGTAAGATTTCCCACATTCTTGTCTCCACAGTTTGCATTCCATCTTTTTCCTAATAAAGTTTAGAATTACTCCGTTTTATGGTTCCGTGTTAATATTGTCGTAATGGTTGTTATGTTTGTCACTAACTTTGGAATAGGAAACCATGTATCTTTTCTTTAGCATGTGTTTGAGTAATCCGAGGCGCCCCAGTGAAAAGAAATAGTGGCGAACCAAAAGGCGCGAGTTCAAAGGTTTGCTGCGCGTTAAGGGAATGCTTAATATGGGTTTATATTTCATCTCGTGTTATACGCCAACAGTTTAGAAAAACTATGTAAGCATGTACATGTTTTTCGTATAATCTAAGAGCATCTTCAAATATCTCAAAACAATGATGGCCGGTTTTGGCTTAACGTTACGTGAAATTATAACTTTTGGGTAATATTTTGCTACAAATATTGAACCTTCTCCTCAAAAAGAGGAGAGGAGGCCTTTAGCCCAGCAGTGGGACATTCACAGGCTGTTACGGATTGAGAACGCAGTACGGCATCGTGATTCTAACAACCCTTCACCTTTCAAGGAGGCCGTTATCGGGCTGTCCTCTTCTACTTCTCATATATTCATAATTACATATGTCCATTCGACTTTAGAGTATATTACGTTTGTCAGGCTGCTACTCATCAACAATATTGTTCATATTGTACGGGGTTCTGTCGCCAACAAAATATTTTTTCATACAATTTATATCGAGAACCCTATCTTCGCGAGTTTTCCCTTACTTAACTCGTTTTTTACAATTCTCGCTATCACAGCGTCGGACTTAACTTCGTAGATGGACAAGCCGAGGCGTCGGTAAGTAATTGTTGGATAAACGCAACTTAAATGCGAAGTTTTTGTCGACTCTGCCTTAAAAGACTTTGCATCACAGAACAGAGAGTATATAGATTTGGCACAATTACGATCACTTGTCTATTTTTTAAATGATCACACTTCAAAATTCACTCTATAAAATGATGATTGAATTCAAACAGTCGATATAATATGAAAAATTGTGTATTTAACAATAAGTCAATTTAGATATATAATATTGATGGAAATTGTCTTTTAGAATTTCAAACTTCTAAACCAACACATATAAATATTGGTATAATTATTTGAGATTAAAAAAATTCGACGCCCTTTGATCACTACAAAAGTTAGTCCATATGAATTTTTCATGGAGTTTTTACGCCGCAAGATGGCACTGCAGCACAAACATTTCTTTAACATTACAGTGATAAGTAAAAAGTGTTACGATAATAATTGTTACTGGTGGTAGAGCTTTGTGCAAGCTCGTCTGGGTAGGTACCACCCACTCATCAGATATTCTGCCGCAAAACAGCAGTACTTGGTATTGTTGTGTTCCGGTTTGAAGGGTGAGTGAGCCAGTGTAATTACAGGCACAAGGGACATAAGATCGTAGTTCCCAAGGTTGGTGGCGCATTGGCGATTTAAGCGATGGACAACATTTCTTACAATGCCAATGTCTAAGGGCGTTGGTGTCCACTTACCATCAGGTGGTCCATATGCTCGTCCGCCTTCCTTTTCTATAAAAAAAAAAAAACACAGGCAGGATATTTGCCACGTTCCGTTACTTATATATAATATAAGCATAACCACCAATTATTTCAATTTACGATTAAGAAATGTAATCCGATAATATATAATTGGTATAAGTTAAACTTTGAAATTTAAATTTATATTTCCATTATGGCACTTTTAATGTTAAATGGTCATTGGCAAATCGAATACAGAGTATATTGTAAGCTATTTTAATGTTTATGTACAAAAGTTATCAAGTATATAGACTTTCATAAATAAATAACACCGTGTCTTGGAAATCAAGAAAAGCCATTGATCCTGCACATGAACTTTCACCTGTCGTATCGGATTGCTGTCCTGTTGGATTACAAGGTGGGAATAGAGAGTGAGTTAGCTTGTGTTAGCGCACACACATGTGCGGTATAAGTTACTTGGCTAATCTCTGTTGAAAATGATCACCGCGATCGAATCGGTCATGAGGGCCAATCATACTCATCCGTAGTCATTTTTCTACCAGCCTCAGCTTGCTAAGCTCAGTGTAAATTAAATTTCATTTTCATTTTATTAAATAATAAAAAAAATATCTATTTTTATTTTAAGATATTATCAAATTCTATGTCAAATTTTATTAGAACGTATCCGTTCAAAGTAATTGAGTAACAAACATCCAAAACAAAAGTTTCAAAGATTCGTTTTTTTGTAAAATTATTTTAATGTGAAAATACTCGTATGTAATAAAAAATAAGAAATTTGTAACAAAATGGCTACCACTCAGCTCGATGTTGATCCTTCAGCGCTGGTTTCTAAAACTGCTATAATCCTTATTAATATTATAAACCCGAAAGTAAGTTCGTTGTTTTTTTGTTAAACGCTCTCACGTCTTAACTACTCGATCATCATGAAATTTTGTATACACGTTGACAGGGATACCGAAAAGGACAAAGGGTACATAACAATCCCGCTCACGCTAGCGAAGCCGTGGACGGAAGCTAATTAACTATAAAAACAAATAAAATAAGTATAAAGTATACATCGTTATACCAATATTATATCGATATTAATCCACAAGAAAAGAGCATAAAATAAAATAAGTATATATAAATAATTTATTTATAAACACGAAGCCATATCTTATTCGACTTAGGTACTCTGTGCGATAAGTGCCCGATGGCCGTACAAAGGTAATGGCATCGATTAGCGAGCAACGCGCATTTTTTTTTCTCTTTCGCAATCTGTCAGGGCGCATGCTGCCATTTTTATACGGATAATAATAATTATCCTATTACAGCGACCGACTCAATCCACGAACGATCATTGTCGCGATTGCCGTTAATTGGTACGAATATTGTTCTTGTTATGTCTATTTAAGAATATCGCAGGTTTTATTAAGTTTAAAAAAATAAAAATTTGAGTAAAAAAACACAAAAACTGTGTTTTTTACTCCTTCTTCTTCTTCTTCTTAGCGTTTTCCCGGCCTAGTACTGCCAGGGTCCGCTTTCGTTTTTTTACTCCCTAGTACTTTTTTTTCTTAATATTAGTTGTTTCTAGACAATTATTTTGATTAAGCTCACAAAGATCACAACTTTTCGCAAAAAAATAGCATTTTGGTATGATTTGCGTAAGTCAGTATAATAATCAATGGCCTAGCACGGCCTTATGATTGGCAAGCAGTGGATGTATTGGAAATATTAATCTGAGCTCACTTCGTATGTCACTCGTGAGATATTGAAGACCGACTTGTAATGATAAGTTATTTTGATTCGTCATTTAAGGGTCTATGTGGCCTCGGCTTCGTTTGATGCAGCATACAATGAAATTTTTCAATTAATCATCGTCAATAGTATATAATATATATAGTAAGTTGTGGATATTTACTGATGCCTATATGTTGTGAAAAACGATTCCTACAAATTTCTTCAATAGAAAATAATTACAAAATGTATATAAACTAATAACTAATTACAGTACATGAGTACTATTTGATTTACTTAAAAAATATACGTTAACGCCCAATTCTTCCTACTACGCGATATGAGGTGTTTTATTTGGTTAAAAAGGTAATAATTCAAGATCAAATTGAGTGCAACGTAAATATGTAACGATTAGGTAAAACATTCCTGATCTAACAAGGTTTTATTTCTGCTGTCTCTACTAATTTGTCCAAATCTTAATCTAATGTAGTCTAATATAAAAAAGTAACTTTAGAGTTGTGTTTATTTTATAAATGGCTGTTACATTGCTTGTTTGGAATTCAAATCCTGTTGTAAGTGTATTCAATCTGGTTCTTTGCTTTGTTGAAGTCGTGATTAATGAGAAAGCTCTTACTGGAATTACAAGTACTCGTACGAGCCGAGGGTCTCAAGACGGATGACTATGTTGTACTTCTAAATATATACGTAATACAAATTACTTATATTCAATTTTTTTTATCAGAAATTTAAGGCAGCTGAATAGTCAGTCGTATTCGATAAAACCCTCATGTCCATTAGTATTTTAAATGAGCTGACCTGACTGTTCTTTCTTGGGCAAGGTATTTATTTCTGTAATAAAATTCTGTAGAATTGTTTTTGCTAATGATTTAATTTAAATCCCAATGAAATATTATGATCATGATAGAGCTTGCAGATAGAATCGTTGATTTTCATGATATTTTATGAATATACTTATTTTATTTAATGGAAAAGAGTAAATTGAGTTTTTTGTCGCTTTCTCGAACCGGTCGATATTTCAAATTAATTCATTAACATAATATTCTAAGACGATGATTCAAAAGTACTTGTAAGGGCTTGTAAGGGTACTGGTCCCTAATTTACTTGTAGTTAATTTTCTTCTTGATAGGTAGGTATAATACTTGATTGCTTGTTGGATCTGAATGAATCTATTTGAAAATATTGACAGTCTATACAAAACGTTAACATTATAATAACCCATAAAATGTAAATTATTTAACAATTTGTTTATTCAATGGGAACGCTTATATTTTTAATAATTAAAGACTAAACATCTATAATTAACTAACATGTTAGACATAGATTAGACTAAGGTATATTTTGAATTCTTTAAAAATATTATACGACATAGTTATAAATGGGATCATATTAGCGTTTCAATTAAAAATCAATCGCAGCAAAATATATAAAAAAACAATTTAATGACTAATGTCATTAATAGCGCAATTAAATTGCAATTAATTAATAATTAGACACTTTTTTAGTTCTACTTGTGGTAATCTGTCGGATTTCTTTCTAATGACAGTTGCCATTTTGACAGTTCGCTTTGTCAATGGCGGATTAAAAAAAAAAAAAAGTTCGTATAAATTGTCTATTTCGAAAGTGTTTTGTTTGTATATAAACTGTGACGGTGTAAGAAGGGCTTTTTACTTCTTACAGTGTTAGAGCCTCTGAGTAAAGATAAGCTACCATAAGTTAGCTCATTTGCACATCTCAACATTGCACTTTATCGAAAGTTTTACTCTGATAATTGTAATCATTAATTCGATTAAATTATTTGCGCAATAGCTTTTAGTAGTGCCAACTAGTGACAGATTAGTTCGCACGCGCGCAGAAGATTGATCGATTCGGTTCAGATTGTGGAATCAATAAGAAATTTAAGACATATTTCACAATACCTTTGTTATTCCTTAAAGAACACGAACAATAGAATGTTATTAAATATTTTGTTGTATATAATATACTCAAGTAAATAAAACAGGCCAGTTGTTTAACTATTAGATTAACATTTTAATTTTATTATTGTCCTTAGAAATGCGAAAGTAAGTTTGTTTTTTTGTTACGCGCATTTCGGTTTGATCATCATAAAATTTCGTACACACGTCTTCAGGGCTACCTGTCGCCTAAGTCTAGACTAAACAGTCTATTTCGTATTTTTAAGCACTAGTTTGCGCCCGCGAAATAATTTATTTTCATTAAAAAAAAACTTTATACACGATGTTGCACTTTCAATTATTTATAATTAAACGGAACCAAAACAGACACTTTCGCGTAATTAGGTTTAAAAAAAAAACCAACATAAAAAATAAATTCCCGCATTTATTACGTTAGTAGCAGTTAATTCAAATTGGGTTCTCTTTGTTTCAGGGAAACGAGCTGAAACAAAACAAAATTAATACTTAAGATACATCTTTGTATTGTTGTACTCTCATTGTTAATGAAATCTTTACTTCCTTTGTCGATTCAGAACTGCCTCAGCTATAACTCGGTACCGGCTGCCTTACAATGCGAATGTCGACGAACGCGTATGTGGCGTACATACGTATAAGGCTGCGCAGACACTGGACAAGCCGCGTTTGACTTAAGACTGTCTATGTTTTTGTGTCTTTTATATGTAAAAAAATACATACACTATATATGGATACATTTAACCAATAAGTTGAACTTATAAAAAGTTTATAACAGATGTACAAAATCCTAAAAATGATTTGAGGTGATGTTTGGTGAAACACCAGTCGCCAGGTGACCTCGTTGCGTACCAATATGGTTTAAGGAAGGAAATTAATCCTTTTTTATTTTATGAAATAGATAGGCTAACAGAAGGCGGTCAAAAGGGCGACCTGATGGTAAGCGGTCATCAACGAGCATTCCTAACACTACCAATGCACCTCTGACCTTGGAAACTAAAATGTTGTGTGCCTGTAGTTAAGCTGGTTCACTATCAAACTGAAACACCAACAATGGTAGAATATCTAATGGGTCGTGGTACCTTTTCAGACGGACCTGCACAAAGCCCTACCACCAAGTAAATTCAAGCAGAGGTAATTTCAATAGCATATGACGTGTCATGGTAGATATTGATAGAGTTGAAAAATCGCCTTGTTATTTGTATTGATGCAATTAACACATAGTGCACTATGACATATGGTCTTCAAAATAAAGTCAGCACAAACAGTAGTTTTTGTGTGCTCAGAGAAACTTTTAATTTATTCGCCTTTCAAATGAAGAAGGTATATTTGGGTCACTGCAGTTAATAATAACGTAATTATATTATAATACTTGTATAAATAATTATATCAAGTTGATTTTATCATAAATTGTAACCTACATTGTGCTATAATGATTTATTTCCAACTCATAGTTCAAGAATTCAATGTATTTTAAACGCTTAGCGGCGGGTCGTCTAAAGTATATTGTAATAACACATTACTGCAGAATGTTAGGAATGTAACGAAAAGCTGTTTCTAGCGAATACATAAGTAATAAATGCATATACGGTTATATCAAGAGTTATATTTTTTTTATGAAGTGTTATTTTGTTAATATAAAAACTGAGTTGTTCTACTTTTCTTACCAGTACCAGTGTGTGAATGTCCCACTGCTGGGTTAGCCTCTCCTTTTTGAGGAGAAGGTTTGGAGCTTATTCCACCACGCTGCTCCAAAGCAGCTCAAGCTTTTTCTTCCTAAAAACTAAAAGCATATTTAATGAAGAATATTATTTATTATTTCTATTAATATACTTTTATATATATTGCATTTATTTTTGGTATCGCCCTAGGCACTAGATAATAAAGTTAAACATTATTATTAACGGCGACTTGCGGCGTTTTAGTCTAACGTCTACATTAATTTGTGTGTATTGTGTGTGTGAATCACAATGGGCGTAATGGGAGTCATTACGCAAATGTGAGTAAAACAATGCGCGACCTACGACCATTGTATCCAGGTTTGACATTCGTATCTCAATGCTCTAAAGATTTGACAATAAGAGGAGGCTAAGAATTCCATGGTTTAAATGTATTTATTCAAAATTATAGATTTTGAAAATGGAACAACATACCTCATGTTATAAATAAAGATTTGACAATATTAGGAGGAACTTAATGGTATAAATGAATTTTATCAAAAGCAAATTTTAAAAATAGAACGAACTCACTTTCTTATAAATAACGTTTTGACAATAAATTGACGCTAAGAATTTCATATTATAGATGAGTTTGTCAATAGTAAATATTTGAAAATAGAACGAATAAGATTTATAAATAAACTCTGTTTAATATCAAAAGTTTATTTCATTATAATTAAATATGGACTTAAGTTCTTAACTTCATGGTACGAATGAATTAAATCAATAGTAAGATTTTAAAAATCGAATAAGCACACACCGTTGATAAAAAAATTATGACGCCTGTTTTTGTTATTGTAATTAAATTGTAAGTTATAGAGGTTATTTTACCGGATAGGACAACATGAGTCTATAATGTTTGCATGTGTGTTACGATTTATAGCGTAAGTCCATAAAGAGATGTTTTCTCAATATGTTATAACCCTACTACCCATAACGTTTGCAAATGCTACATTTTATTATATTATTATTGTGTATTATTGGATTAGTGTCATGTATTTTATCTTATTATCTATAACATTATGCTTAAAATTGAATATTAGTAAATCTATTTGAGACAACGTTTGACCGATTGTCATGATAGATAGATAAAAACTTTACCGCATTCAATTACAAATAAAGAAAACTTTTACAGATAATCCGTCTATAAAATTGCATGTTAATGCTCAGGACCCTGGGGCGAAATGAGACTTGACATCCGGATAATGGTAGTGCAAATATATATGTATATAATGTCTGCCAGGTTTTGCTATTACCTAAGTTTAAACATATAAATGTATTTAAAAGTATACAATGAAATACTAAGAGACAATGTATTCATTCTGTTATATTAGGATATATATCATAAACGACTTCTATTAAAGCAATTAACGTGTCCCCCATTTCAAAAGGGGGCCTCCCTTTGCTAATTCAGTCAATGCCATAATTCTTGACGCATAATTAACAATTGTACGTAATTATTATCTTTATATATATTATATAGATGCTTATTTATTTCATTTAGAATACGAATTATTACGAAATTCACAAAACTAATTACAAAATTATCTTGATTAGTAATTTGTATGTTTTTTTTAGAAAAGGATTTTATTTAAAAGTTCTTCAAAATGAGGGTAACTTCTCCGTTGGTTGGCATAGCCACTAGGCTATGTTAGTCGCTATGAATCACGAGGTTCTGGGTTTAATCTCTAGGTTGGGTATTAAATAGATTTGGAGTTGGCAGTGTTTACTTCGAAAAGCATATAAACGCATTTGAAATCTATATTCTTAAAAATATAATGACTTTTATAGAAATTGTGACGTACATACAATTAGCACCAGGAACGAGCATAAGCTAGTTACGAATGTAAATAGTTGCTAAAAATATTTTATAAGACAATGTATACGCTTTACAACAGGATCCCAGAAACGTTCAAAATAATTTAATTGCAAAATTAAAAAAAAAAATAACGTTCGTTTGTGTTTTAAAATATATTTTAAAGTCGACTTCTTAGATGATAACACACCTTGGCAACTGGACCAAAATATTTGCTATAAGAACAGGGAAATCGGGACGGGACAGTTAATAACAGTCATAAAGTACAGAAACCGCAAGTACAGTACCTCGGGGGACGGTACAGTCGCGCAGATAGGAAGCGTCTAATTATCGGTGTCCGAGATAAGGGTTGCTGTAATAACATTTCCGGTACACTCGCGTGTAACACGGTTATATCTGCTTTGTGCCTTTATCAGATTTATCCATCGAGCCTTTTGCTGTTGGAATGGCAGTAGCTGAAAAAAATTTTTAGTCCTTGGTGTATTATCGGATATTATTGAAGTGAAACTTTATTAAGCTGCGATGAGATAATTTGTGAACATTACACTGTTGAAGGTTTAATTCTGTCTACTGATGATATGATACATCATACAGTTGACCTGGGAAAGTAACACAAACTGTTACTTTATGATTTATATTTCATGTTATAGCCGTATTTTTTATATTTCATTTATCGTCAAATGTTTGATGATAAAATTATTCTTGGTATTTTAGGTAAACATTTGCATTCATTTTGGCTCATGTAATTTATTTATAAAAGCTAAGTACCTGTAAATAGCCCACTATTAGACAGAGGTCTTCTCTTCTCTTGAAAATGTTTGGAGCGTATCAAGCTAAAATGGGTATAGTTACATATGGTCAGAATTTTATTCGGCAAATACAATCTCTAATATTTTCCTTCACCGACAAACACAATATGAATTAAAGCCAAAAATCCTATTATTAATGTTATCAGTTTAATTTAAAAAAAATAGTTAGTTTCAAGTTTCATTCAATAATTAGCAGATTTTCTCAATATATTTTCATTCACATGATGAATTAAAAACAAAAAATCAACTCGTGAATCTCGCTAATAAAATCTGGGTAAGATTTGTACCCACAATCTTCGTTTAAAAACCTACTATTTGCTATATTTATATCGTCTTGCTAGTTTCAGATAAACTGGACAAAATATTATATTAAGAATTTTTGTTTCTGAGTTTACAGCCCGTGGCGCCGGTCTAGAGCGATTCTTCACGACAAATGTTCAAAATGTTTCTATTGCGTTAAAAATAATATTTTTTAAATATACAATATTATATAACTACATGTGACAATGTACAGCAGTCATTTCTTTGCTGATTGGCTTTTAGCTGTGCCAAGAAATCACAGAATGTAAAGTACAGTTGGACAAGTCGTGAAGAAGATTCGAAGATCGTTGTTATATAATATTGTACATTAATTTCATTTGTATTTCGACTATTGGTAAAATTAAATGAACGCATAACCAAATGTATATTGTGACTCGTATATATTTAATTTAATAGTTATTATAATGTAATCGTTAATTTAAGTTGTAATATTTGTATTTTTTATAGAATAGGTAGGCGGACGAGCATATAGGCCTCCTGATGGTAAGTGGCTACCAACGCCCATAGACATTGGTATTGTAAGAAATGTCAACCATCGCTTACATCGCCAATGCGCCACCAACCTTGGAAACTAAGATGTTATGTCCCTTGTGCCTGTGATTATGTATGTATTATGTTTAAAGCAAACAAATTAAATAGAATTGACGTCCCGGGCTCAAATCTCGTCTCATACCTGTAAATAGTTTTTGAGTTTGTTTGTCAAGGAATTCTCAATCGTAGCCCGCGGATATAAGGTTGGGAGTGTCGTATGGCAGAAATAAATATGTTAGAATTGTTCGTAGAAATGTCATATTGCAACTGTGTATCTTTATACTATACATACATATGGTTTAAGTTTTTTCGCGTTCTAGATAAATTAAAAACTCATATTATGCACATGAAAATTCGATGTTTCTAACTCGGATTAGAATCTGCGATCTCCCATTAAATCCACTCGTTATATCCACTGATATATAATTCTTATTTATTAATATTCATATCAATAAAAATCCTCTCGCCGTGTTTGTCTGTCTGAATAATAAACTCCAAAACTAATAAACGGGTTCTTATACGTTTTTCACCACTAGAAAGAGTAGTTCAGGAAGGTTTAGGTATAAAATGATATAAGATTAATAATATAAGATTTTGTGCTGCCGAGATGGCCCAGTGGTAAGAACGCGTGAATCTCAACCGATGATTGTAGGTTCAATCTCGGGCAAGCACCACTGAATTTTCATGTGCTTAATTTGTGATTATAATTTATCTCGTGCTTTACGGTGAAGGAAAATATCGTGAGGAAACCTGCATGTGTCTAATTTCACCGAGATTCTGCCACATGTTTATTCCACCAACCCGCACTGGAGAAGCGTGGTGGAATAAGCTCCAAATCTTCTCCTCAAAGAGGGAGAGGAGGCCTTTAGCCCAGCAGTGGGACATCCAAAGGCTGTTACGGTTACGGTTAATTGGCTGGTTGACGATAATTCGTAAAAATGTATGCTAAAAAGCAAGTAGAGCTGGACCATTGGTACTAACGTGCACTCGTAAACCGATAGAGTTGTATTATGTATTACGATATAAACGAACTTATTCTACCGGTGTGAAGCCGAAACGGGTAGCTGGTAAATAACATAAATAAATATATGAACTGTTATTATTAGTACATATTTTTTTAATTTTCTTCTCTTCAAACGACAACTCTGTCTTAGTAGATATACTTTGGAAGGGCAGCGCTATAGGGCTACGAGATAAACTTAATGTGTAATACGTTTATCTTCAAATAATTAAAAAGAGCTTAGCAGATTACTGTAATTAAGCTTGACATAGTTATTATGCGGGTAGTTTAAATATACACGCGTGCTGTATGAACGTTAGTTTAATATAAATACCAACGTACATTGACAATATGCTTTATTTACGCTTTTAAATTATAATAATTAATTATTAATGTAATTTAATTGTCTTTTAAGAAAATAAATTTATAGAAAGCAATAATTAAGCTAGTGCATAATTAGAAGGTTGCATTAAATACGTATTATTAAAAAATAAAACCGATCTCAGGGGATAATTTGACTAATTTACAACGGTTACGATGATTTTGCGATTCAATTACTCAATCGTGACTTGGGACAATTTCTATTAATTTATAATGGTTACGATACGTTCTCGATTCTTGTCTGATCTGACTTTTTGTGGTAGGGCTTTGTGCAAGCTCATCTCGGTAGGTACCACCCACTCTTTAGATATTCTACCGCAAAACAGCATTACTTGGTATTGTGTTCTGGTTTGAAGGGTGAGTGAGAGTGTAATTACAGGAAAATAACATCTTAGTTCCCAAGGTTGATGGTGCATTGGCGATGTAAGCGATGGTTAAAATTTCTTACAATGCCTATGTCTCTGGGTGTTGGTGACCACTTACCAGTCACCACAGACCACGTATCAGGCCCATTTGCTCGTCCGCCTACCTATTCTTTAAAAACCATGACTTCGATCGAATCGCAACTGGATGGTTGTGTTAGTAGAACAGGAAAACGGATAAACAGCAACATCTACGTTATGATTCGAATGCGAAAAAGTGACAATTGTTTAGTAGAATTAGACCCCTTTCGCAAATACTAGCCAACTGCTCTGGAACTATTAAAACGCAATGTATGCGCAATCGGAAACAGATCAGGAGCAGGATCTATTGATATTATCCGAGGCATGGATTTATAACACCCTCAAGTTTTTATTAATATTTTGGCCTGACCCGGATATCGAACCTAGGACCTCATGAACCAGAGCTGCACATTTTGTCAACTACAACAACGAGACAGCTATACATATTTAATTTGAAGTATATTTGATTTGTAAATATAATCTCAATATTAAGTATATTCTGTTTGATATGAGCCCATTGAGAAGTTTCTCAATGTTATTATCATTCAAGCGGTGTTTTTGAGCTTACGGCGAAGGGGAAGACGGTCTGATGCTTACGGACATAAATTAAGATAATATTGTTTGCGATTTACCTTTGAAGTTGGAATATGAATTTATTAAAATAATGCCTTTTTATATTATAAAACGTATTATTATAATTCGACGCAGTTTTTTTAATAACTTTTAGATAATATTTACTAAACTTTAACTATTTTTACACAAAGAGACATTTAATAATGATGACTGAATTCAATAAAAAAACAGGTAAGCAACTTTGTATGTCCTCCTTTCAATGATATAATATATATGTACCTTTAGTGTATACTATGCGTTGTTCGTGTGTTACCAAATTGGTCCTTTCTTTGGTATAATATATTGGTTTTACTATAAGTTAGCTGAAATGTTATACCCTTAAAACATTATGAAGGAAACAATGATTAATCTCATATATAAATATATCTCTTTCGGTTGCATATAAAAAATACATACTACGATAAGAGCTTATTATATAACATTATGTACATTTTTCTCTTGCTATTTAGATATTTAAGTATTTTTTGTATTATTGTAAATTATAACTATTACTGTACTATTAAAAAAACATTGTTTTATTGCTTACAATGTTGTTTAAAAAAATTATGCATATTGTAAATACATATAAAATATTCGTTTGATTTGTAATAATTTGCGAATGAAATATTGTTGCATTTGTCGGTGATTCATAAATACATAAATACTTATTATTGTTGTTATTATATAATTATTAAGTAAAATCATTTATAATTTAATACCAAGTGATACTTATAATTCTATTTAATTTATTGCATTTATTACATTTGAATTGCAATCAATTTAAAATAGACGAACAAAGCTTTATACAACACAAAAGCTTTGTTATAGAAGGAATAAAAGCCCTTAATGTGGTTTAAAGACTGGCAAGCAAATCTAATGTAACCCCCCTTAAATTTAAACAGTGTGAGATAATTTATGATATATTATATTGTATTCTTATACAAAAAAAAACACTGAATATAAGTAATATAATTTATTATTTAAATGTTATATTATTTTAAGCAGTTAATGAGTAGTGCTCTTGCAGACATACATAGAATATCATAATAATCGTATGCACAAATACAGACCGCCGAGTAACAAGAACAAACAATAAGTAGAGACGCATTGGAAGCAGTTAATACTATATTAAAGATTATTCTATCTTACTACTTCAATAAAATTGTATAAAACGTAATCATTTGTTTAAATAATGAAATTTCATTAAATAGAGATAATATCCAGGTGCCGCGAAAGAAAAAACTTTCACTAACAAAGTCGCCCAGCGCGTACCGAAGCTCGTAAGCTCCCGCCCCGCGAGTTAGTCTGCCGGCGGCATCCGACCGGCGCGCACGTGTCGTTTTTGTTCGAACTTTCGCGAGTGAGTGACGAGTGAGTGAGCATGCCCGCCCGCGCCGTGGCCTTCCTCGCCACCGCGGCCCTTGCGCTGGCGGCCTCCCCGCCCGACCCCTGCTACGAAGACGGCCGCCCGAGACGTTGCATCCCGGACTTCGTCAACGCAGCCTTCGGGAACCCCGTGGTGGCTTCCTCCATCTGCGGCCGACGGGGCCCAGAACGACTCTGCGACCCTCCCGGAGACCAAAATCCCGAGAATGCCTGCCGAGTATGTGATGCTACCCGTACAGAACGCCGAAACCCACCAGCCCACCTAACCGACTTGAACAACCCACACGATGTTACCTGCTGGAGATCCGCCGCGCTTCCACCAGCCTCCTATGACTCTCCTCCTGACAACGTGTCCCTCACTCTATCCCTTGGCAAAAAGTATGAGCTCACGTATGTTAGCTTGCAATTCTGTCCGAAGGCGGCGCGTCCTGACTCTGTAGCTATATACAAAAGCGCGGATTACGGGGTCACTTGGCAACCTTTCCAATTCTATTCGAGCCAATGTAGGCGAGTGTACGGGCGGCCGAATAAAGCGACGGTGACCGCTGCAAATGAGCAGGAAGCGAGGTGTTCCGATTCACACAGGCTCGCCGGGGAGAGTTCTGGGGGTGCTAGGCTCGCGTTTAGCACCTTGGAAGGACGTCCGAGCGCAGCTAACTTCGATATATCCCCCGTCCTTCAAGACTGGGTTACGGCGACTGACGTACGAGTCGTGTTTAATCGCCTGCACATGGTGAACGAAGGAGACGAGGTGGACAGTAAGAAACAGGCCGCACCGGGCTCGCAGCACTATGCCGTTTCGGATTTCGCAGTCGGTGGTCGATGCAAGTGCAACGGACATGCATCCAGGTGCATCCCGGCGAAGGGCGAGGAGAGCCCGGGGGTCCAGCTGGCGTGCGATTGTAAGCACAACACGGCGGGGAGGGATTGCGAAAGATGCAAGCCGTTCCATTTCGACAGACCGTGGGGACGAGCGACGGCGCGCGACGCGAACGAATGCAAAGGTTTGTGAAACTTTTTTAAAAGTCAACTTTATAACATACTTTGAATATATTAATTGATATTTAAAGTCAAATTCTGATAAGATATAAATTTAGAAGACAATAAGTTTGACGTTATCGTTCTAATGTTGAACTTATTATAAATCTGTCACGGCTTATCGCGACGCGTTCTTCTTATTTATCCACATTTGAAAAAGATAAATAAGAGTGTACATTACGTTATCTGTTATCAAAACAAAAGTTTTTGTCATGAGGTAAACAGAGCACGGTTAAAATAAAACAAATCTTGTGAGAAATATAAATATTGATAAATAACTGAATTTTGTAAATATATAATAATAATATTTATCGTTTAATTGATAGATTGTTATAGCCATAATTATTAAATTAATTTACAACACGTTTATTGCTAATATCATTATGACAAATTTTGTTATTATTAAAATATTAATTATATTTAACAAGTATAAGAAATACCCTGAAATGTCCCATTGTTGGGCAAAGGTTTCTTTTCCTCTAGAAGAAGTTTGGAGTTTGTTCCACCACTCTGGTCCTATACGGGTTAGTGGATATATATGTATATAACAGATTGAATAATCGAGATAATTGAAAACAAGAATTAATTATATGAAAATTCATTGATTAGATCCCGAAATCTTCGGTAAAGATTCATGATTTCTAACCACTGCGCCATCGGTCATACAAATAAACAAGTATAAGTTATGGATAAATCTCATATTATCTTGGTTAATTAAAATTTATTCGCGCTTCACAATCAATAAAATTTAATGGTATCAATTAGGGAACGAGATTTACATATCGACAGAAAAGCAAACAGCTATAATTTATCTTTAATCTATGAATAGTAAGCTAAAGTCCAGTGGATAGAACAAGTGAATCTTAACCTTTGATTGCAGGTTCAAATACAAGCAACGCTGACAGCTCACTGCTTAAAAGTTTCGTTTAAAAATTGTGCAAGAGCACAGTGATGACGAAAAATATCTTAAAAAATCCTGTTCGAACCGGATATAATTCAGTCATCTGTATAAGGATGACCTATCCTTGAGCAGCGTGGTTAAGTAAGCCAAATATTCTGCCTTTGCTCACAAGTGGGAAATTTAAAAGTCTCATAATTTCTATAAACTTACTCTATTCATTAAAAAGAACTAAGAGTAATTCCTATGCGTAAAAAGCGATGATATTATTAAAGGTGATTTGCGATTCAGGAGCGTACATACAATAAATGATTTAGTGAGTATAATATAAATTGTCATCATAATTTTATTCAACGTATTCATTATACCTTAGCAAAGGTGCTATTTATTATGCCTTAATTAAATAAATATAAAGGATTGAATTGACCTGGAACTACCCATTTCACGTTCCAACTTCCCTTTATGCGGTTTTTTCTTATGCTGCTACCTTATCTTTTTTAACGAATGTCTAACTGTCGCATAAGTATTTCATTAAAATGTTGTACTTTAGGACTAAAGTTATTTCTAAATTAAGTAGTGGGTTAAGTGCGCATAATTGTGGTTGGTAGAAGTGGCTGCGCAATACTGCATTCAGAGTGAGATGAGGTATTAGAGGATAATTTAACACGCTAAAGGAAAATATACAGAAAGTACACCAATCGCAAGATCGTCTACTACATGCTTGATATCTTCAGCAAACTTACTTCTTTAATATTGGTTACATCTACTTAGTATTATATTAATGCTATAATACTCGCATTAAGACGCATATGAAGGAGTAGCATTAGGAAAAAAAAAACGTAACAAAAGATCGAAATGAAAATTTAATGTCCATTATACAATTTTACGCCAGACGAAACCAATTCGAATTTAATATCATTGATTTGTATTAAAGGTATTAACTTTAATAACAAAACGAACATACACACACTCACATACTCAACCTTAAACTCACTGATCTAGAGAACTGTTTAGAAAAATAAAACAAAATCTAATTCTTGGGACGTAGAAGGTTGAAAGTCAAAATTTTGTCTTCCAAAATATCTCTCTTATTACAATTAATACTAATATTTTAATACAAAAACTGGACAAGAAGTTTGAGTGTAATATATATTTATATTATGTCACATTAATTTGTTGAATTCAATAGAACCCTATGTTTCTTAATGAATTTATAAAGTGTTCGATATAAAAACGTTTAGTAATAACAAAAAAACGATTTCTAAAGATTCAATAGAATAACGGTTAGATTTCTATAAGCTGAACAGTTTTAAACATGTAGCAACAATTAATTATAAGTATGTGTGTCTAGCGGAAAGTATTTCAAGTATTCGGGGTGCAAAATTGTCTCATAGCTTTTCTCTTGGATTAGTATTTCTGTAGAGATAATGCGTTACTTGACCGTTTATTTTGAACGTGAATCTTAACCGAAAAAAAAACTATTTGAATCTTAGCATTCATATAATTTCTGAAAGTTTACGTAAGAAAAATCTTACTAATTATTAATTGCTAAAAGTATGAATAACTATCGCCCTGTTTCTATATTTAACGAATCGTTAATGTATATAAGTAACAGAGCTTCGCTGTATTTATTTATTTATTTATTTATTTAAAACTTTTTTGCCCACCACATTGAGTAGTTTGACAAAAGGCGGACTTAATGCCTAAAGGCATTCTCTACCAGTCAACCTTTAGGCTAAGCGGAAATTCGTGAAGGCGGTAATTGATAATGAAAAATATAGATACATACAAATATAACGACAAAAAATAAAATAAAAAACAGAGCTATAATATATATGTGAATAATATATATATATATATATATATAAATAAATAAATATATATATATATATATATATATATATATATATATATATATATATATACATACATACACATATACATATATACATATATATACACATACATACATCCATACATACACACTTACATAGACATGTGTATGTTGATATAGAAGAAAATTTTCATTTTAATTAATCCCAAATCAATGCGTATTATTATTAATTATACTTACGAAACCTTTTTTTTTACAGGAACACTTGAATTGCGCCTTAGACAATGTTACTATTCACAAGAAAAACGTATCGTTACTTAAATATAGTAACCAGACATTAGTATATTATGTTGCGTTCCTATGTAAAGTATAGATTCATAGGACAAAGACATTCGGTGGCGGACCAGTTATTATTCGACAATTGACGACTGGCTGAATTCGGAATGTTAGGCGGATGTCATAATGACTGTAATAACTGTTGCGGGTATAAAACTATCTATTACTATAATGAGACCAAACCAGCACTTGAGCTGTTTTCACATTAACTTTTTGTATACTCTGTGGTTGTGGTAATGATACGCCTTGCTTTATTTGAATACGGTTTAATATTTTATCTGTGGTTTAATATTTAGTGTTAGAGAAATGGCGTTGAAATTTAAAAGTGAAGTTTAAATAAAAATAATTTGCTCATGGTTTTTAATACTATAAAAAGGTTTTTTTTTTGTTATTAATAAAATTGTAAATGACTAAAGTTTTAAATAAAAATACTAAGTTAAATTTTAAGTGATTTTAAAAATGAATCGTATATCAAAATAATTTTGATTTAAAACCAAAATATCACATTTTGTTTGTATGTTACGCGATATCTTTCCCGATTTTGATAGGGAGGGGCGCAATTCAGGGTAGAAAAGTAGGTAGTTTTTTATTCATTGACTTTAATTAAGGAATTTTAATACATGTTTTTTTTTTTAAAATTATAATTGTATCTACAGACTTGTCGTGTGTGTCTTCGGTATATTTTGTCTTTATTTGTGACTATGTTATTTTATTGTGCCTGTATATTTTTATTGTCAGGCAGCATCACAACCTACGTTTTAGGAATAAGAATGGATGGTTATATGGTATTCATATGGAATATAAATGTATGTTTACATTAGACATAGTAGAGTCCAGGTGACTTGTGTGCCAGTTGACTTCCTTGAAGAGCTGTTATAATTTGTCTTTATGGAATTCTGGATTCCTTAGCAGGTGTAGGTGGTATTTCTCTAGTCTGTTCATGTCATCTCTGTTATTGATTTGCCGTTTATAGGTTGTATATACGATTTTATAAATATTATATTTATTATTACTAATAAAAGTAGGTTTCTATATAAATGTGTCGTAAGTCCATAAAAATATTTCTAAATCACATGCACTAATCTACCTACATACTCATAGTTAACCGCCGTCTATATTATAAAACAGAACTGAGACAGTCACGGCGTCTGTGGATAATAAGAAAACTATTAGTAGCAAAAAGGTTCACATTGATAAGTAAAAATGTATATTTTGATAAAAAAACAATAAAGTTAAATTATAGCAAATTATTGTAGTAGAAAAAATTTTATTATTGTTTTTGTCAAAACTCAAATTTGAGTATACGATTGCGGTTTAAAAGCCTGTCACGGATTATCAGTTCAGCTAGATAGTCAGTCAGACATTCTCGAAGGATCCTATACTTTCTAATACGATATATTTCTTGAATGTACTTTGTTCATACATAAAAATATAAATAACTTCCTAATACTATTGTTACATAGAGGGATAGCCGACGACTCTACTATATATATGAAAATACATATGAATGATCACGTATTTTCTATCAATTAATTACACCATAGTTTAAACTAACAAAAACACATTATTTAAAGGAGTTGCATATAATTTTAAAAATTAAATGGTTGTCTAAAAAATATTGTACTATTTTAACCAAAATACACGAGCAAAGTCACGGCGCAGAAGATTCTTTAATCACGGTTGAAGGTGACGCCTACAAACCGATGTCCGGACGAACCTGTAACCCACGCGATAACAGAAGTCATGATCAAATTTAAACCGAATCTGTCCACTCCTTATACAGTGGAAATAATCGGCTGAGCAGCTTCAGAGAAATCATAACCGTTAACTTTATATGATAATTCACTTTCCTTGACATATTAGAACGTCAGTAGACAACTTTATTTAAACGGCAGACAGATAAATAAGCCATAACACAAAATCGATGTATGCATAGAACTAATTTGTGTTTCATGCTGGGCGGTCAAGGAAATCGTGAGGAAACCTGCATGTTAACCTGCATTTTTAAGTTCTGTCAGTGCATCCACCAGCTTGCAGTTCTAAATCCTCTTCGAGCAGTGAGACATTTAAAGGGTCTTATTTCACGTTAAAAAAAAAACCAATTAAGCGATAATTTGTGCGTAACAGACAAACACGTAGAAAGTATTCCCGCCATCCAATATCAGTCTCAATAAGGAATTCAAAAATTAAAATAAAATTTTATTTAATATATTAAGTATTCAATTTATTCAAAGCCGTTAAAATTTTCAGACTTAATTTCGTAGCAAATACCAAACATTCAAGTTAATAATATCACATTTCAATTAAATTTAATAATATCAAATTCAAATGTTGCGTCATTCCTTATTTGCCTAATTCTTTGTAGAATATGAAGAAACTATTGATATTCTACCGCAAAGTAGCAGTACTTGATATTATTGTCTTCCGGTTTGAAGGGTGAGTGAGCCAGTGTAATTACAGGCACAAGGGACATAACATCTTAGTTCCCAAGGTTGGTGGCGCATTGGCGATCTAAGCGATGGGTAACATTTCTTGCAGAGCCAATGTCTAAGAGCGTTTGGTCACCACTTACCATCAGGTGGCCCATATGCTAGTTCACCTTTCTATTCTATAAAAAAAAAAACTAGTTTCTGCTTGCGGATTTGCTGTCCATTTTGCACCAACGTGTATGCAATATTACATGATGATAGGTTGCGTAGTTAAAACGTGAGAGTGTAACACAAAAACTAACTTACTAAGTAAGCTAACTAACTAACTTTCGCTTATAATCTTAGTTAGGATGAATATAGACTTATATCCTTTCATTTACTTTCTGTCTTCATATCCGCTTAGAGTAGATTTGTATAACTGAAAAAACTCTCGTGGGAGACGATTTGCTCGCGGAAATGAGGGTCATGACATTTTGTTATTCTTTGGGGTATATCTCGGAATGCTCTGAGTTTTTTTGTCAAGTTTTTATTTTTGATTAATATTTAAATGTGATAAAATACTAGCACATGTAAACATACACGTAGACATAAATCAGTGTAATTGTTCATTGAATAAATTTTTCAAAACAAATTTAAAAAACGAATGTGGCCGATAAACAAACAGAAAACGAAAATGCATTTTGTTAAAATTGTTGTTTGTGTGTCTGGCTGTATGTACGCGATAATCTCCGAAAGGAAACGGATTGCTTTGCGAAAGCAAGTGTGCGAGATAAAAACATAGTAACAGAACACGGGAATGTATTTTTTTAAATATATTTCAATATAACCGAATTTCACCAGCTTTCACTTAGCTAGTTTCCAATAAAATAAAATGTATATATAATATTCTAAGTATGATCACATTTCGTCCGTGGACGCAAAAAAAAATACAAAAAAAATGGCGACTTGGTGCGAATAATTTGCGGCAATTAAATATACAAAGTTTAATTAATGATATTATTGTGGTTTGATTGAGCGGAAACCGAATATTATACCTCATAGGATTTATTATGAATTAGTTAAAGGTAGGTAAAGTTTATAATTATTTCAATTAAACACGGTGAAAATTAATACAACTTATGTGAGTCCGAATAGCATAAGGTAATATAAGGAAAGATTTATGGTTTTTACGGCGCCAATATTTATGGGTACTAGTAATTTACCATTAATTTGTCCTTTTGTAAAGTTCATACAAAGCTATCCTTTAAAGTTTAAATTTCTAAAAATCCTTGCTTAGTATCCATTTACGTTATTAGATAAACCTATTTTCTGCATTCTAGATATTCAGTTTTCTAGTCTAAGTACGTTTTGGTTGTGCCTTAATAGTCAGTCAGGATAAGACTTTAGACATAAAAAAGTAGTATGTCCTTCTTTGGGGTTTAAGATTCACACTAAACACCAAAATCGGTTCAGTGGTTTAGCCGTCAAAGCATAATAGACGGACAGACTTTCGCATATAATAGATATAGATATAATAGATATAGATATAATAGATATAGATACAAGTTCTTATAAATTTATGCCTGTAATTAGACTGAACACATCCTTCATCTAGAAATAGCATTGTTGTTTAGCGGTTATATAATTGTCGTGTAGGCGGCGTACAGGCTTGCATTGAATCGTAAAACCAGTAATTTGATTTGCTTTTAATAATTCGTTACAATTTTATAGTATTCTAAAGCCGGGGTATGTATTTCGGGATTTATTATGTTGTGTTGTTGAATTTAAAATGTCTGTTTGTCCTGAGTCTGGGTGTAATTATCTATATAAGTATGTATTTACAAAAGAAAAGTACTATATTTAGTATATCAGTTGTCTGGTTTCCAAAGTACAACCTCTGATTAATTTTGATCAGATGGCCGTATGTGAATAATGTCCTCGGATGTTATTATTATTAATTATCTTTTTTACTCCAATAATTACTTATAGGAGGAAATGTGATACTGCATTGGTTACATTATTGCAAGCAAATGTAGCCCATATTAGACGCTAATAACGTTGCTTTCTGTAAGTGAAAGAATTTTTAAAATTGGTTCAATATATTTTGAGTTTTTCCATTACAAAAAAAAACAAATCTTATCTCTTTACAATATTAGTATAGATTGAAAAACTAATTCTATTTACGTAATAAGTTTCATTCATATATTATGTTATGGAAACAAATACTTAGTACGTTTGTTACTTCACCTTAACTTACCACATAGTTTCGCATTTGAAATATTAGTAAGTTTTAATACTATACGATGAATTTTATTACTTGTTTGTTTTCTTATATATTTGTACATAATGTATTCAGGCATTTCTTGTGTAATATATCTAACTCGTTATTAATTCTGAATATAAGTTTAAGGAAATTTAAAAATTTCTCAATATAAAACTCAATGAAAATATTAAACTAATAGTTTTATCAATTTTATATTAAAATATATATACGTCGTAGTAATATAATTATTGAACGAAGCGCGCCACTGCCGCACTGTCATCAACTCTCGGAAACTTCGCGCCAAAACGGAGCCTACCGGGTGAAGCCTGGCGGGAATACACTTAGTTTTCAACCGTCCTAAAATCTAGCATCTCTCTGCTAGAAACTGGGCGAAATTTCCTATGATTAAGTAAAATAATAACCAGTATAAACCGATAAACGACACCAATTACGCTTCAATTCGATTGCGATAAAGTGACAATTTGTTAGTAGAATTGGTCATACGTTTCGTTAGCCGGAGGCTGGAGTTATTGTGATTTAAGTGATTTTTGTAATTAACTATTGTTTGCTCGATAACTAAAGTACCTGCTCGCATCATGTTCAGCAATGATAACAAACATATGGTCTATGATAACAGACATATAATTAGCTATAATATTAATTATAATTCTGAAATAGATTACAAAATTAAAAGCATATTAAATAATGTCAAAATTCAATAAATAATACGCAAACCAATTCATAATACATAAATAATTGTTCTTATGTTGTCTGTCCGTGTGATAAGAAAAAAGTTAAGAACTTATTGTAACTTTGGTGGTCCTATTATTTTTTACTCTCAAGTCCGTTTCATTACATAAAACGTATTTGATACTTAAAATAACATTATCAAGAATACATTGGGGTCAAGAAAAAATAGATTATAGTATCAAATTGCATTTACCTTATTCAAATTAATATTCGTGGTCATCAAAAACTTTTCAATTTTAAATTCAATCCATCAAATTTATAAACAACGTGTTAGACTATAAATAATGATGCATCTATATCCCATTGTTCGTAAATTGATTCGATAGTGGCCATAACAGCTAGAGTTCACATTAATTGAAGTCCGTGATACTAATTTGGAATTTTATCTTTATTCCACAATAAAAACGAATTATCTATGCTCACTCCATAACAAAGTGGAGCTAACAAACTAACCGATATCTGCGCCTACGCATGCTATGATTTGTGGTCAACGTTTTGTGTAATATCTTTGATACCACTTAAATTAATATTTAGGGCAGATTTTTTTGTTTGTAATAAAACGTAGATACAGTTAGTTTATTCTAACCGCCAATGGTAGTAATAATAATAGTAATAATATCCTGGGATTACCACATTATTCACACACGGCCATCTGATACCAAACATATACTAGTTTTCTTTTGTAAATACATACTTATATTGATAATTACACCCAGACTCAGGACAAACAGACATGTTCATGCCCACAAATGTCTGTCCTGGATGGGAATCGAACCCACAACCTTTGGCGTGAAAGGCAAGTATCTACCAACCACGCCAACCGGCCCGTCAAGTAATATTGATATTCCTTCGGAATTGGAAATCTGTTTAAACGATAGTTATAAGGCGTTTTAATTTACAACTGTTAAACCAATATAATAAAACTTATATAAAAAGGCATTGCAAAGCATGCAAGACAGCCAAATATAAAAGAAATATAACATCGTTACAATACTTGTAAATATCTTTTAGAGATCTTATTTGAATACATCTATGATAAAGTATCTTAGGAATATATTAATAATACGTTATTTTTTGTTACTAACATAAATTATTTATGTTAAGAATTTCAAGAGACCTGTTATGGTTTTTGCCATTAGGATTTATGCGAAATTGATGTACTATTTTAAAAGGTGTGAATCATTAGTTTTATTAATGATAAAAAAATTAATTCACTCTATCGTTATTTTATTAACGAAAACTGGTTTTAGATTAATTTTAGCAATTTATGTCGTTATGGGAGTTATTGATAGTTATATCTTATTTATTATGTTTTTTTAAATATTAAAGATATATATATAAAGCCGAGATGGCCCAGTGGTTAGAACGCGTGAATCTTAACCGATCATCGTGGGTTCAAACCCGGCCAAGCACCACTGAATTTTCATGTGCTTAATTTGTGATTATAATTCATCTCGTGCTTTACGGTGAAGGAAAACATCGTGAGGAAACCTGCATGTGTCTAATTTCACTGAAATTCTGTCACTTGTGTATTCCACCAACCCGCATTGGAGCTCGAAACCTTCTCCTCAAAAAGGGAGAGGAGGCCTTTAGCCCAGCAGTGGGACATTCACAGGCTGTTACGAGTACGAGTACGGACGATATATATAACTGATGTTAATTCCCGTTGAATGTACAATAACACTGATATCTCTCTAATTTTTTCAATCATCACCCAGCACGAGTTTCATAATACTAGTCCCTGCCAGGGTTTGTACTCGCAATATTGCTTAAAGATTTGCTCTAGCCACTGGACCATACGGCTCTTTCTAATCATGAAATTACATAACTATACCGTAACACTATAATCGAATTGAAAATATTATTCACTTACAAATGCCTTTGTAATAATATTTTTACAATAATATTTAAATGTAATTGCAAACGGTACGTATATTCTACCGAAAAAAACAGCAAGTAGCTCGGTAGTTATTCTTATATATGTATATATATATATATATATATATATATATATTACAGCAAGTATTTAAACAAGAGCTTTTTTTATAAATACTTGAGGGCTGGTATGTATGTTTGTGTATGACGAGAACAATGGTTGGATGTGAGTAGGTAAGGTTAGATGCGAGTAGAAGGGCGATAGCGTTGCGCAGTTCGTAATCAGCGCCCCGTTCGCAGACAGGCCCTTTGTTGTAATTGAGATTGAAACATCTCTGTTTTAGTTTTGGTATTATAAACTAGAAAGGAAAAAAAAATTAAATATAATTATTATTACATGCTGCATTCTGCAAGTACGTGCGTGTTTGTCCGCGATGTTTTTGACTAAGAGAAATTCCAATATGTTTATCTAAAAATAAATTTACAATTGTCTACTACATTACTTATACTACTACTACTTATTAACCTATACTAGTTTGGCGGACGAGCATATGGGCCACCTGATGGTAAGTGGTCACCAACACCCATAGGCATTGCAAGAAATGATAACCATATTACATGATGAACTAAGATGTTATGTCCCCTGTGCCTTTAATTACATTGGCTTACTCACCCTTCAAACCGGAACAAAACAATAACAAGTACTGCTGTTTTGCGGTTGAATATCTGATGAGTCAACGCCAATATCTAAGGGCGTTGATGTCCACTTACCATCAGGTGGCCCATATGCTCGTCCACTTTCCTATTCTATAAAAAAAAAAAAAGATGAGTGGGTGGTACCTGCCCAGACGGACTTGCACAAAGCCCTACCACCAGTAACTTATAGACGTTGCTTAGCGGCTGTTTAGTTAAACACTGATCTCTCTCTATCTGTCATTATCGTTATGACATTCAAAAGAAGAAGACACATTGCTTAACCAATCACTCCCTGAACAAAGTATATAAGCAAGAGCGTTTGACTTTAATAATATAATTTCTTAGTAAAATTTTAGTCTAAATTTTTGCCAGTTTACGTGTTGAACACAAAAGTCATAAATTTTCATAAATCGAAACAAATTGTCTTACATTGCATTATTTTAGGCTTTACGATTATTTGATATTACATTAAACTATTTAAAACATGAACTCATCCTGAAATAGATATACTCGTGAGTATGTGACTCTATGACTATGTCTTTGCCACCCAATTTTTAGTTATGTTACTCAAAACTTGCATCAGATTTTACCGAGAAAAGCGGAAAGCAACTCAACTCTTTCCAATATAGAAATAAGTGATGATACATATTTTTTATATGTCCCGCAAGAAACGCAACAAGTGCTGGCTTTTTTATTATATATAATAATGTCCTCTAGACCGATTTCGGCCACGACGGCCAATCTTAAGAGAGATTAGCCAACTACGCAGGAGATATTATAGTGCACAAGTGTGTGCGCAAACACAGGTGCACTCTTTATTCCATAACTCTCATAATCTGATAGGACGGCAATCCGACCAACGGCTTTACGTGCTTACCGAGGCACGGGAGTGTATACACCTCCAACTTTCAGACTTCGGGCTGCTACTGAGAATTTTCCGACAAAAAAACCCAATAACTTTTTACTGGCCTGACCTAGGAATTGAACCCAGGACCTCAAGGTCTGCGGTCTTACATCAATATAAGATTTAAATTGATTGATTGGCAAAGTTACATACTATATCTTACTCTGTTCAGATTTAAAAAAGGAAAGAATGATTCGCTTATTTTTTTTAAATTAATGATTTAAAAAATAATAGTCTGTAAAATGAAACTACGAACAATAAAATTGTCAATTTATAAAGAAATTGTTTTTAAAGTAGTGTAAATTTATCAAAACTCAGCTGGAATTCTGATTGAAGATTACAAAGTTTTAGTGTTAAACAAAAGTATCGTGCTTTATGCGATCGCGGGATTTATTTTATTACTCACACGACAATTTTGTATTTAGAAACTAGTGTTGTGCCTTTTCATATATCGATTTAAATAAAAACTAATTGAAACCATCGAAATAATGATTTATTAAATAATATAACAAAATTAAATATTAAATTTTGAAAAAAGAACAATTCAATTCAGAATATTATTTTTTTATGAGGCATACAGAGACATTCTAAGATGGATATTAGGAATAAAAAACTTATCTTATTGGATAATGATAAGTGAATTTTAGCAGTTAATTTAGCATTTTTCTTTCGCTCATTTAGGGTTTTTATATAAAAATCTTGCAATGTTTTTAGCTTTGTGTGATAAAGCAGTACTTAGTCGTAAGTAAAATATAAATATGTTATGATAGAAGTTTAAATAAATTAAAAATATAATATTCATAAAGTAATCATTAAATATAAAACAATTAAAAAAACGTCATATTATAATTCAAAATTCAAATATAATTTTAAATTCATACATTTCTGTTTATAAAAAACATAAAAAGGATCTTTAATACTAAGCGTTTCGATTCAATAAAAATGACATCAAAAACTAAGTTACTATAAAAAAAATGATTTTCCGTTTATTTTTTAACAATTCTGAAAATTTAACGATAAATATTGCGGTACTAGATTGTCATATGCACCAAGTTTTAACTCAGTCGGTTGAGCGGAACTGGTTCAAAACTATGTTGCAAGATTTGACCCACACATATTGACATGTGAAGTTGAATAAGAGCTTATAAAAACCATATGGTGACTATTGAAGTTGAAGAATTAAGCGTGTATTGTATTCGTTCATTTGTCTTTGTTTTCAAACTATCGACAGGGCACAACACTAGCGATAAATCGTCGTTTCGAAAATACACTTTATTGCAATTGAATAAGTTTGAGTATTCTCTGTACACGGTGACAGATTCGTTTGGCATTTGGAGAAGATTGATGGGGATATGTTATTTGTTATTTATATGTATGCGTGTGTAATAAATACACTTTATCTAATCTAGCAGCTTGTTCGTATGTCGTAAAGTTTAAGAATTACTGCAAGTTCAGAAATTTCGGATTCACATAAGCTTTATTGGTTCCATAGATTACGACATTCAAATGCGCCATTCTCTGGACGATGAAACAGAGTAAAAGTCTTCATTTTATACAGAAGTATTAGTTTTGTTTATTGACTATCAAAAATCGACTACCGGTTCGCAAAGAAACGCCTCAGACCTGATTAAAACGGAAATGCTACAGTATCAATATATCTGGTATACTTATTGTGTTATTTAGTTCCGGTCTGGTGGGTAAGACAACGTAACTTCCACAAGAACTTGCGTCCTAATGATATAAGCAAGGATTGTGGGCTGATGATAGAATATCTGAAGCTTCTCTTCTTGTTTCATTCGTGAATAAAATCTTGGGTACTAAAATGTTGTGGTCCTAGTACCTGAAATTACACTGACTCACTCATCCTTCTAATTGGAACCCAACAATACTAGTATTGCTGTTTGGCGGTAGAATATCTGATGACACCCACTCATTAGATAGTATCAACCCAGACGAGCTTGCACGAAGTACTACAATTAATACTACAGAATATGATAATAGTCCACTAGTTGTACGGTTACTAATAACAGTATCAGGCTGTTAATTTCCCTCTGCTGGGCCAAGGCCTCCTCTCCCTTTTGAGGAGGTTTGAAGCTTATTCCTCCACGTAGCTCCAATGCGTGTTGGTAGAGTACACATGAGGCAGAATTTCAATGAAATTAGATACATGCTGCAGGTTTCCTCAAGATATTTTCTTCCACAATCAAGCACGAGATGGATTATAAACAAAAATTTAGTACATGAAAATCCAGTGGTGCTTGTCCGGGTTTGAACCCACGATCATCGGTTCTTACCACTAATATTCACGCGTTCTTACTACTAGGCCATCTCGGCACGAAGCACTGCACTCTAGTAATACCACAGAATATGACGATAGTACACTAGTTGTACGGTCACTAGTAAAAATAAAAAAAAATTACGTCAATACCCATTATAAATACATGTTTGCGAAACACTCATTGAAATTATATTTTTCCCAGGACAAAACATTTTCACTTTTACTATAAATGTTATTTCATTGTATATAAACATTAATAGGAATTAAATAATTCTGTAATAAATGCAAGAAATGCTAATTATATCCTTCTGAAAAAAAGCTATCGAAGAAATTAATTAATAATTATTTACGTTAATGAAAACGAATTACTTGTTCTTTAGTCTTAAAAGAATTTGTTCCTATTTTTGAGGACTTACTAATATTTTCCCAATCAAATAAACCTCAATCTGGTGCTGGGAATCAATAGTATCACAAAAGTTCATTAATAATTATTTATCCATACTAAACAATAATATTAAAAAAAAAACAATAAAATACACAAAAAATCCCATACACAAGCAATTAATTCTAATTTATTTTATTTTCTAACCCATATTACAAGGTATGCGAACCGCGCTCAAAATAGCCATAGAATTTCGTCCATAAAACAAACAAGAAACGAGCAGTATCATAGACTATAAATCTTTTCAAAATCACTCGTCTAAAAGCATAGACAACGTCAGAGAACAATGCACGCACAAAAACATGAGGTCTTTTTTGTCGTCTGGCAAAAATGTGTACGTCACAGTTAAAGTCGTACGAGCTTAGTCATTTAAATAGAGCTTGGGTTATGTCAAACGAATTTATAAAATGGTTTATATACTACTCATAGACATTATGTTGTTATATTAAAAAATCAAAATGCTTAATGTGCTTATTACACAATTATTTCTATATTATTGCATTGTTATTTAATTCTAACATATTAGGTAAATTCTATTGAGTTTCATCTGATTGATTTATTAATTTAAATCAACTAATAATTATAGAATTCGGATTTCAGGTTCAAGCCCGCCAGCAAGAATTTTCATGTGCTTAATTTGTGTTTATAATTTATTTGGGGAACAGCGTCGAAAGATGCTTGGATATGGACGAACTTTTGCATCAAACCTTCACATGAGAAGAGAAGTCATTTATCCATCAGTGGCACAATTCAATTATTAAGTTAAAATTTTCATTACATACAGACAATTTTTTTTTGAAAATAGAAGCATTACATTTACTTATTGTTTTGAAAAAAATCGAATACCGGTTCGGAAATAAGCACCACAGACCTAAAAGAAACCAGCGAAATAAACTGAGCCGGATTTTTTGTTTTTTTAACAATTGGATTCATATTTATGTTTAAAAGGAGTATGAGCGGTGTATTGTTGTGTGATTAGAAAGAGCCTTATCAATAATGGTGAGCTGTCTAGCACTGATTAAGAAAAGAAAAGCTTCTATACTTTTTTAAACTTAAAATGCAATTTGTTACAAATTTTCAAAATTCTTAAATGTAAAAAAAAAACTGATAAGATATTTAGGTTTGTTTTTATAAAAAGCACTTATCTGCTTTCTTGCTCACTGTTAACTTGCTCACTGGCAATCCGACGGTAAATAGTCAGATCCCATATTGACGGTGTAATAATTTTGTTTTATAAATTATTTAAAAATTAACAATTTAATAGCCCTAATGCCTTATTATACTGTTCAGGGCTATATAAATGATAAAAAAGCTTGGAGTTTGTGTATGTGTCTATGCCTTAACAATTTTTATAGTAATGAAACGTCATTGAATTCAATAACATCGCCTACATCGAATTAAAAACAATGAGAACTGTATTAATATCAATAATATAATAATAATGAAGTTAATATTGAAATTGATATATGCGTGAAAATCGAGGCCGTGGAATATCGTGTTCATGAATTTGTAGCATCAGTCGTATTAGTGAACTCATCGTGTCGACTATTTACGACATATTTTAGTAAGAAAATCTCCTTAATCTTTACTAATATTATAAAAACGAAAGTTAGTTTGGTTGTTTATTACACGTTTACTTCTTAACTACTCAATCCAAAATGAAATTTTGCTTACACGTTGTCAGGGTAACGGGACATATGTACATAGCACTTGCCCTTTCCTTCAGACGCAGGTGAAGTCACAGGCGCAAACTAGTCATACATATATTAAATTTTATCGATTAATAAACTATGATAATTTTTTATATTTCTATTATAGTTAATAATTTTTATAATATTTAAATAAATATTTAGGCGTGTACTTGTTACTTTAGGTTAAACCAACTCTTCAGTTTGAAAAATATGAAATCCGCGCAAAACGCATTTTAAAAAGCAGGGGTGAGCAAACGGAACAAAAACGAAAAGGTGTATTCGCAACGAAGTATTCAAATGATGTTGATACAGCGCCTGTCAGAGATCATTAGTGTTGTATAAACACGTCTAAGTGTAGGATGTGTTAGCGCAGTACTAACAGCGCAACGAGCCCTGATAGAGGGAGGAGGCAGGGTGCCTGTTCATTGGATGTGTAGCGCGATTCTGTGCGATTGTATCTTGTGTATAAAAAATAATGTTTTTGTTTACATTTGATGTGTTTTGTATCGTTTGAACGATTGAGTTAATTGAGTCTCAATGTATAACAATATACTTTATTCAAGTTGACTCTCATAAGTACTTTTCAATCGTCATTTTGAAATTTTAATTTTAATATAAAGCTACACTAGCTAGCTAATATGCGCGCAAGAGTTTTTGACAGATCTGCTAGGCTTCTTTATCTTATGTATTTTCATTCATTATTTAGTTAAGGAATTCATAGTTTTAGAAAATTTTCTGTAGAAATAATAAATTCAGCTTTTAATTATTCAGTTTTGTTTAATGTTTTTAATTTAAAAAAAAATACTGTCTTATATGACAATTAATTTTATGTAAATCGTATAAAAATAATCATTTACCGTTTAACTTGTGAGATATTTTAAGTTCATATTTGAAATATAATCAATTTGATTTTGGTCTGCATGTAATTAGCTTAACATAGCGCGTTGCTTAGTCGACAGCCAGCTTTATTGATAATAACTAAGACAGAGATAGAATTCCGTAGTAATTGAGTCTTAATGACTTTGTTAGGGTAGTATCGCGATTCAATGTAGCTAGTTCCTGTATTGTTATACTAAAAATATTTACAAATTGCGATATCTCTCTATTTAAATATATGTAGAGTCTAAATTATACTAATGATATAAATTATTAGTTTAGATGAATACATGAATAGTAATTTTAATCCACGACTTTCGTTTAAATTATTTCTGTTCTTTCAACTGGCCCGTATCGACTCTACATATTTAGCACTCACTGGTTGAAACTGGACGGTATAATTAAGAAACGATTTACACTGTTAAAAAACATTTAGTATGGAAATTCAGCCCGTGCGTGCTCTCATTTTAAACCAACAATGTTTTCCGAAAATCCGTTTTTAATTATAGGATTTAATTTCCAAAGATTAGAATAGATATTTGTAAGTTTCAAAGAATCGATGTATTCATAACTGATGAGAATATTTTACACTCATATTAATGATAATAATTATAAGATTTGGCATTTATTATATAGTTATTTTTGACAGCCTCGTTGGTCTAGTGGCTTGTTGTAAGGCCGCAGAACCGGAGGTCCTGGGTTCAATTCCCAGGTCGGGCCAATAAATAGTTATTGAGTTTTTCTGTCAGAAAATTCTCAGTAGCAGCCCGGAGTCTGGAAGTTGGAAGTGTGGACACTCCCGTGCCTCGGAAAGCACGTAAAGCAGAACTAACAGTCCTGCGCCTGAACTCTTTCCGGTCATGTCGAATTGCCGTCCTTTTGAGTTAGGTAATAGAGAGTGCACCATTGTTTGTGCACACACTTGTGCACTATAATATCTCCTGCGTCATTGACTAATCTCTCTTGAGATTGACTGCCATGGCCGAAATCGGTCTGGAGGACATTATTATTATAGTTATTTTCTTATTAGGTACTTATATTGTTTATATGGAGAAAGCTAACATTTAAGTATATTTGTGTTATAAATCCATTATATAAAATAAAACATTTACAGTTTACGTTCAACGCATAGTCTATGGTTCGTTTTTCTTGGTCGTGGACAAATTAAAAAAAAAATTGAATGTTAAATCCCATTTTGACTACTGCGTGACCTCTGGTACGTATAAATATGTCTGCAATTACAAATACTAGTAATGATAAGTATATTACACGTATTCACATTTTATGTATCTTTTTATATACTTTTTCCTTTTTGGTTCTATTGAAAGAAAACTTACTTGGTTGGCATTGTATATTCTACAACCAGCAAAACTTAGTATTGTTGTGTTCCGGTTGGAAGAATGACTCAGTCAGTGAACAGCCAACCACAAACGACACAATTAGTTCCGAATTTTCGCAAATGTCGCTTAATGGTGACCACTTACATAATGAAACCTGTTTGTGTATCTGTGTACCTATTTTATAAAAAATAAAAATCTCTTTAAGGCAGGAGCATGCTTTTTATATATATTATTTTGACATGTTTTGTATGTATTAATATAGGTATGTATAATATTCTCTCGTTTTTTTTTAATAACAATATTTTAATGGCTTATGCTCGCCAATATTCATCCATTCAATTATATCACTAAACATTTTTTTCTCGATCTTCTCTTGGCTCACACGTCAAATTATAAATATAAAACGTATTATGACATATATTGTTGATAATAATTACAGTTTGTGCAATTATTGATATTTTATTGCTAATGAAGATAACCGCACATAGCGTATTCTCTTATCAAGTAATTTCTCTGTTGTATAATTAATAATAATTAAGAAAACTTGAACTTGCCTTCCTTATCCAAGAGCAGATAATTTTTAATTAATTTGTTCTTAATTTTTTGGCTCAAATTTACTGTCATTATTTAAATTTAATGTCTTTCGGACGGATTTCGCGCGATTTGACGGTGTGCGCAAACACTGATACACTCTATACTAACTCTCATAACCCAATGGGATGGCAAGCCGACACGACTGGAAAGGGTTCAGAGGCCAAATTCTACTAATCTATAACGATTACGGTACGTTCCTCGTCTGGGTAGCTACCATCCACTCATCAGATATTCTACCGCAAAATAGCAGTACTCGGTAGTGTTCCGTTTGAAGGTTTAGAAAGCCAGTGTAATTACAGGCACAAGGAACATAACATATTAGTTCCCAAGGTTGGTGGCGTATTGGCGATGTAAGCCATGGGTTAACAATTTTTACAATACCAATGTCTATGGGTGTTGGTGACCACTTAACATCAGGTGGCCCACCTCCGCCTACCTATATTATAAAAATATATAAATAATCGGGTCGGAACCAAAACGATATGATGTTAATATATACCATTATATCAAAACCAATCGTAATTGTTACCTTTTAAGCCAGTAGTCGATAATTAAATTAAACAATAGGAAAACGGATAAACCGAAACAATCACGCTTTGATTTGACAACACAATTTGTTAATAGAATTGGCCCCCAGGCGCAGGACCAATATCTCCTCCTAAATTGTTGTTGATCAGTGGTGCTTGCCCAGCTTAAGCCCGCAATTTTCCGTTATTCACTGGACCATGTCTGCTGTAACAGTAAATTTTGAAATAATCATATTTTGATATAATTATAATATCTAAGATTTATGAAAGTATAAAAGTATTTTTAAAAATTATTCCCTTCGATACAAATACGAAGAAATTTTACTCTTAGATTACTTGTCTCTTTATTACACTACTAATTATTTTTAAAGTTCTTTATTACTATAAAAGACAACGACACTTACATGGAAACAATAAACTAAAGTAAATCCAAGTGATCGTAAGCTATAACAAGTTATATATCCAATTTATGTACTTACTATTAAAGTGGATAGTTTTGAATGACATGTCCCGATGGTTTAGAAATCATATTTTAACATCGGTAATACCAAGTAGCGATACAGTCACGTAAAATGACAGGCGATCGTGTCCACTGGGAGCTCTGATTACCAAAGCGGAGTGCCTTGTGTCATGTATATACGAGACTGTTGGTAACTCTTGATATTTGTTTTTCTTCTGTAACAGTGAGAGTTAATGGCATATAAACGTGCATTTAAATGTGTGAGTAAGAGTCGTAACAGCCTGTGAATATCCCACTGTTATGCTAAGGAAGAGGAGCCCCCTTTTTGAAGAGAAGGTTTGGAGCTTATTTCACCACACTGCTCCAATGCGAGTTGGTGAAATACACATGTAGCAGAATTTCTCTTCTTCTTTCTATTCTTCACTTCTTCTTTCTCTCACAGCAAAAAAGTCACCATTTTCCCCTCTTCCCCCCCTTTGTGGCACTCCGCTGGTGATACAAAGCAAAACCGCCATGCTGGGGATGGACGTTCGCTGCGACCTTAGTCCAAGGGATTACATCGAAGCTGTGATAAAAATAGCTTAACGGAAACTCGGAGTTCTGAACAAGGTGCGGCGTTTTTTCACGCCTCAACAACTGTGCCTGCTGTACAAAACACAGGTACGGTCTTGCGTTGAATATTGCTCGCACCTTTGGGATGGCTCCGCTAAGTACCTACTTGAGACCTTGGATCGGTTGCAGCGACGTGCGGTCCGCATTATTGGCGACGTAAAGGTCACTAACACCCTCGAGCCTTTACAATTGCGTCGAGAGATAGCAGCGCTGAGCGCTTTCTATCGACTGTATCACGGCGAGTGTTCCGAGGAATTATTCTCCCTAATTCCTGCTTCCCCCTTCCTTCACAAGTCTACGCGTGCTGGCTCTCGATGTCACCGACTAACTGTGACATCAATTCCATCGCGCACAAAGAAATTTGGCAACTCCTTTCTTTGTCGCACTTCCAAAAAATGGAATTCCTTATCAGCTCACGTATTCTCTTCCTCATACGACCCGGGTTCCTTCAAACGAGGCGTGAAGAGGCATCTTGCGGGCCGGCAAGGCGAGGGCGGCTAGTGCAGAACCTTCTTCTCGACTGTACTGGCCGTCCTCGCGTTTGGACTCTACTACCACTTAACATCAGGTGGAGTAGAGTCATTTGCCCTCCCGGCAAGTATATAAATAAAAAATTAGGGAAATTAGACGCATGCAGGTTTCCTCACGATGTTTTCCTTTACCGTAAAGCACGAGATGAATTATAATCACAAATTACAAATCACATGAATATTCAGTGGTGCTTCCCGGGTTTAAACCCACGATCATCGGTTAAGATTGACGCGTTCTGACCACTGACTGGCCGACCACTGGGCCATCTCGGCATTTGAACCGGCTTGCTAAAACCGAGAGTACATACATATATGTAAATAACGTCATCACTAAATAAGTCCAAATTAAGATAATTTAAAACACAGTCTGGAATTGAACTTTGCTTAGGATTATTGTTTTGTTTACCCTCGTTGATTTCCATAAATAAGATATGAATTTAATTGTTCATATATATTTTAATATGTATTTCATTTTAGAAAAAGAGTAACATTTTTTTTATAAGATAGGTAGATGTGCAAATGGACAACTTGATGTTAAGTGGTCACCACCATCTATAGACATTGGTGCCGTAAGAAGTATTGACCTTTCCTTACATCGCCAATGCGCCACCAACCTTGGAAACTAAGATGGTATGTCCCTTGTGCCTGAAGCTAGCTAGCTTACTCTCCCTTCCAACCGGAACACAACAATACTGGGTATTGCTATGTGGCGGTAAAATATCTAATGAGTGGTGGTACCCAGGCAAGCTTACCCAAGTCACCCACCACCAAGTAAAACTATTGAGTTCCTGTTCTGTAGAATCCGGAACATATAATTCTATAACATGATTCAAAAGCTATTTTAAGAACATACTCGAAAAAATTATTGTGATTTCATTTCATTTACCGTCTCGATTCTTCTACAGTTCTATTTATTAAGAATAAAATGGTTTTTTTAATCCAGTGGCTGTACAGGACAGACCAATTACATTAACCATTTCAAATACATTAATCTGAATCCATCTCAATTTTGTCCCCTCGGAAGTTATTACTCATTTATTTGTTTATATTCTCTTGACAGACGTCTATGTATGGTAAACATATATTAATATTCCATTAATATCTTTATTATTTAAAGTATAAGGGTGATAATCGAGTGAATTTGTTTGGTTTTGGAGATTTTTTTTTATGTCGTTAATGTTAATGTGACATTATAATTGATTTAAGGTAGTCCTGACCGCCCACTTCGAAAAAGGACAAGGACAGTTTTGTATAGTTTTTTTGTGATTGACAATAATGTGGCGATGTACCTTTTGCTCGAATACCCGTTACTGTTTGTCCTTTTGTCAATATTACATGGAATCTTAACATTGATGTCACTATAAAAATATGAAAATTAAGTCGGCTTTTATAGTTTTTTTTAAACAAGTAGTTCAAGGAAGGAAACTATTCATCTAGTTGCAATCGTATCGTTTGTATATAATAAAATTTAACGAGTCTATTTGTGTGTGGAGTATTTTATTAAATATCTGTGTGGGTTTTATTTTTATAAATACAGAAGCCGGATTTAAAGTTAAAAAAAAACTCATTTGTTGGGTACTGTGATAAGCTTATCCTGGAATAATATATTTAGTATAGGAATGAACGCAGGCAATTGGATCACCGCATGGTGTGCGGTCACCACCCATTGCGCCGATAGTACAATACAAACACGGAAAATAGAACAACATAGCATTGCTGTTTGTGTGTTTTCTACCCATCTATGTATCCTTAAACAAAGCTTTACTATTTTTTATTTACACTTGGTGCTGGCAAATGGGCCACCTGATGGTAAAGTTACCACCATTAGTGACACTGTAAGAAATAATAATCACCCTTCACATCGTCAAACTATCTTGTGCCTTCAGTTACACTGACTCACTCAGTAGTATTTAGAATTAAAGTAGTTTAGTTTCAGTTAGTTAAATTTTTAGCCTATAATTCATTAATAATGATACTAACTAATGATTTTTAATAAAACTGCCTAAACATAGCTACACATACATAATATTTATATTTTTACATAAACATAGTTAAAACTATAGGAATATAACCCTTGACCAGTATCGTAAATACTTGCAACATTTCCCACTGAACCAAAGTCATATCACAGCAGAGTCGTTAAATAAATGCAGATAGAAAAATATTGGCTCAGCCATTACGCTTTCACATAAAATGTAATATAAACAAAAAACCTTGTTCGTATTAATGAGATACGTTAATACATTAACATACTTTCACTTTGATTAGCCGTGTGTTAACTAATAGCTATAATAAGATTTTTATTATTATAATTAATATATCGTATAAGAGTATGAAAACTGGGGACCTATTTGACTAATTTATAACGATTATGATACGTTTGAATTGAATTGATTCAATTCCAATCCAACTTTGACTCTTCTATATCTACGGTTTGGAACCAAAGTTAAGTTTTATATCAATAGTTGATAAATAAATTAAAGAAAGGAAAATGGATAAACGGCAACCATTACGCTTCGATTCGATTGCGATAAAGTGACAATTTGTTAGTAGAATTGTCCGCCGTTCGAGACGACTAAGAACGCGTGAATCTTAACCGATGATCGTGGGTTCAAACCCGGGCAAGCACCACTGAATTTTCATGTGCTTAATTTGAGAATTCATCTCGTGCTTTACGGTGAAGGAAAACATCGTGAGGAAACCTGCATGTGTCTAATTTGACTGAACTTCTACCACATGTGTATTCCACCAACTCGCATTGTAGCAGCGTGGTCGAATAAGCTTCAAACGTTCTCCTCAAAAAGAGGAGAGGAGGCCTTTAGCCCAGCAGTGAGACATTCACAGGCTGTTACGGCTATTTTGTTAATGTCGTTTATTTCGCCTATTTAGTTTAAATCTAGTCTAATAGCTCATGTAGCTATGAATCATAAGATGCTATGAGAGTGTTGTGAGTAAATGACAATTTGGTGTTCATAATTCATCTCATATCGCCGGTGAAGGAAAACATCGTGAGGAGACCTATACCTTTACTTTAATTACTTAATATTTGTAAATAATGGAACTTACTGAACATATTTATTTATTTATTTGGTAATACAACAGTTAACGTACTCTATTATATTAAGTATTACATAACACATAACTAAAACCAAAATAGGATTACATATATTTTATTACTAACTAGAAGACGGCAAGTAAAATAAAACTATCAATAATCAAAAAACCTTTACATAACAAATTTCATATTAAATGGTATAAATATATAACAAAAAAACAACTAAAAATAAATCTATAAAGTCGATTCAGAAAAAAGTTTAACGTTTGATAGCGAAGCAGGAAGCAATGAAAGGGAATGGCTCACATGAAAGCCTGACGCGGCGTTTGTTTGACGTTTCAAATAGCGGTGTAAATACGTCCATTGGTGTATTATAATTATAGGTAAGGCTCGGTTTGCATGTGGCGGGATATTATTTTGTGTGAAGTTTACTTTTTAAAAATGGAACTTTGTATTTAATTATTGTGTTGGACATTTAAAATCTATTTATAAAAGTAATAGCAATGAATTTATTATTAGTATATATTGATTTGGTTTACAATATTTAATTACATTGATTGATGCATACCATGATGTTATACGATGCCGAAAGTCTAATTACAGTACATAAATCTTGTAACATAAGAAAAACTTAAAAATTGCTTATATATAAACCGCAGCTAACACACACAATTAGCTAAATCACAGAACCGAATTTTATGAAATTTGTTATGAAGCAAGTTTGAGCCCGAAGGAAGGACAAAGACCTTTTTTATACCTAGCCCCCCTCCATAACACGCAGAAGGGCTAAAACTAGTGCATATATATGTATTTATATTACTTACTCTGAAGTTTATAGAAACGATAATAGACTTCTGATAGATAACGCTTCGTGTGTAGTCATCCTAAGACAGTGTTTATTCCTGTGCGGTGCTAACCGAGCGGTTATGTTACGATTTATGACACGTTTTGTAACTGGCTACGTTTTAGTCGTTTTCGTGCGCCTGCGCCGCACCGCGTACGCGACAGTCAATGGGGAGCGCACTATGTTAGCTATGGAATATTTTTATTTTATTAGCCGTTGAAAGTTTTAAGCGTATTATTTTAGTATCTTTCATTTATCCCAGATAAAATGTTGCATCCAATATCCAGTTCAAAAATGTTCAATAGTATTAAAAAATACGTTAAGGAGCGTTAGTGTTTTGTAGGATATTATAAAATGGATGACCTCTTAGATGCCGTTTCAAACAGAAATATGGATTTTGCTTTGAATTGCTTTAAAAAAAGTTTCAACAAAAATCCCGCAGTTTTTTTCGCCGGTTCCTCTTAGGCCTGTGGTTTTTCATTCCTAACTGGTGGTAGAGCTTTTGGCAATAACTAAATGTAATTCTAAAAATAATAACATTATCAACTATATATTGAGAAATGACACTCAATATTTTCATTTCATTAGAAACTTGGGTACCCAGGTTGTATATAATACATTATAAAAGTACATGAAAATTCAGTAATGTTAGCCTTAAATAATCCATTGGACCTTAACGTTTAAAACAAAACTTAATCGAGTGCTCTCTTTGATTGAGCAGGTTACAGCTAGTAATTATAGTATACTAATTACATTAAGAAAAGTCCATAATATCTTTATACCAAAAACACTATTCAAACAATATTAGCCGTTATGAAACGTTCCGTTATGATTGTGTAACAAAAATAAAACTTAATATTATTAGTAATGAATGAACGCAGCTTCGAGTCATATTTTAATAGCGCTGATGCGTTTCTGTTAATGTGTCATTAGTAATCTCCAGTATATCTCTCGCTAACGAGATGACACCGGCTATTTTTACACGAGACAATTTCGTCTATACGATGGTGTATTTCTGGTTCTTGACGTTTCTTAGGCTTATTACATACATAGCGTCTGGATTTAATAATTACTGATTATTAATTTCGTCGTTCTTTATACAAATACGGCCTTATTTCTAAACGGTGATTGGGTGATTAGTTAAGCAATGTGTCTTCTTCTTTCGAATGTCAAATCGATAGTGACAGAAAGAGAGAAATCAGTGTTTCCGGAACAGTCGCTAAGCAACGTTTATAACTAAGGCGGTTAGTTATTATTATTATTTTACATAAAATATGGTTTTGATTATAAACTAAATATCATTTGTTTATATATAAAGCAATGTACTTGTAACATTTTATTTAAAAGTAAAGCAAGTCCTTTATTTATTTTTCACTGTTCAATCTGTGTATAACTTGTATCTTTTTGTATCTGAGATCATAAAAACATCATTCATTTTCATTTTTCATTTAGCTTTACTCTTATAGGAAAGCGTTGAACCTTTTATATTATAATATAATAATAAATATATAATTTTTTTTTTTTTTTTGCTTGGAAAGCAAAACTGTGAATATTACATTTATTAATACATTAATTCAATTGTAAATAAACTAATTTAGTTTCCATTTAAAATTATTACATAGCAAAAACACGGAACTTAATTACATAATAAAATAATATTTTTTAAATATATTTTTTTATTCTTTCACTAACTACATAACTAAAAAGTAAAAACTTTAGTGTAATGCTAATTAATTAGAATTGTTTCTTGTCATTAAGTATATACTGATTTTGTTTGCCTTTAAACGTTACGTTTGTAGGAGACCCTAATATGAGTCAATGTTTGGCCACAACTATTAGCTTAAGTCTATTTATTTCTTTTACACACTTTCTTGACATCATATTAAATAACTACGTTTCAAAATCATTCACTTGAACATCTGTCTTTGTGTCCAGGTAGACTTGAAATGGACTGATTAGTGTAGAGCTGATTATATCACTAATAGGATTACTATGTCCGTAACAGATTACCTTATAGAAACGATATAGGTCGAATATATATACACATAAATATATATATGTGTGTGTGTGTATAAAATTCAATTGTTAAACAAGTATAGTTATAATTTTTTTTAATGAATATTTTTTAATGGACACTTAACGCAATACTGACCGATGTCCGTCGATACTTTCAATATAAGATAGCTAAAGGAAATAAGTAAAAAGAAGACATTGTAGTATGTGCAAACACAAGGGCACTCTTTCCGAAGCACGGAAGAAAAACCGAAACGTAATTCTCGCGCTTACCGATAACTTCTTAACCAAAATATATTTTGGTCACACACTCTTTGAAATTACGCGTAAACGCATTTAAAGCATTCATTTAACATTTACCAGACGTTGGAGGTACAGGGGACCAATAGAATAGTCAAAGTTGGATTGGAATTGAATCGGGAACGTATCGTAATCGTTATATTAGTAGAATTGCACCAGGTCTACCAAATGCTTGGAACAATCCCTAAATGTCCCACAGTTGGACAAAGGCTTCCCATTCTGAAGGTTTGGAGTTTATTCCACCACACTGCTCTGGAACCGAAGCGTCATGGTCTGCAGCAGTATCAGCTGACCATTAAACCATACAGGAAGTTTTAATTGTGGACTGTGGCATTAATGTATAATGCTACAACTAAAAGTTTTAACGTTGAGCTTAAACTAGAAGTAGCGTGAATTATGATAAAAAAGTAAGTTATATTTTTATTGTTTCATACCTTTGTTTGTGTTTCAAGGAATTAATTTGTTAAGTGATATTTAATGGGCTATAAAACTGTATGACAAGTAATAAATTTTGTTATAAAATGTGCACGTATTTACGACCATAACGTTTTTGTTGACAAGAAATAAATTTGTACGAAGTTAAGACAAATTCCACGACAGAGGGCGTATATATCGAAACGCTGGAAAAGGGATTCTATTCTAATCAAAACGTTTTGTAATATTTTTTTCCAAAACTATTCGAATCGTGATAACTAATTTCTACCGATAAATAATCACATAATAGATAAATTTCACAATATGTCCCTAAAATTAGCAGCTAATAACCGAGATAATGCAATACAGATGTTGTAAAAGTCCACCCTCAGTATAAGTGACCTCTGCCATTTGCAAATACAATACAAAATGGCCGCCCCCAACTGTCAAATGCATCGAATTCGCACGGATCCAATACCTCATTGTGTTCCGAACGTGGACTAAATACGACAAATAATTTGATGTATGAATAGAGTTAATTACAGCATATATTTATTGTATCCGTTTCGCTGGTTCGGGTCGCCCCCGATTTTATTAGCTTCATCCCCAAACTTTACGCATGGGGCTACACAGGGATGTTGATTTATTTCCCTCGGCACGTAGATCGTGCGTGAAAAAAATATTCGTCCTCACAAAGGAGGTTCAATTGAAAAAAAAAAGTTTGAATAAGTTTTATGGATGTTTTTGCCGACAGAAAATTACATCGCCAATTGTAAATATGAATACCGAACTATGAAAAGGTGGATTATGTTTAGCGGAATAAAAATATAAGGTTATTAAGGGGAAGTGTACTTGTGGAAAAACATTTCGCATCGAATTTGCGTTTGAGGAGCTCGTTTATCAAGTCGACGTTAATTTTATTTAATAAATCAGTGGACGATGGCAGGGCTGCCATTAGTCAAACGGCGTCCCGGGATCCAATACCGGGATTGCTCGGGGCAAGATGGCGGCTCAAGTACAAATGATCGTGTATGACGGTGATGGATGATAGATGCGATGTCTAAGCGGCGTTTAAGTTGTATTGTATTAGATGAAGCTGAGACCGGAGATAATTGAATGAGTGAATGAGTTATTCTGTTCCTCTGTCCGATTGATTGAAATGCTCAGTTTTGTTTTAGGCTTTCTACACTTTATCTGTTGTTATTTCGTAAGAATGATTGATTTCAATTACGACGTCGTAAGCATTGCACATATATCTACTCGTTTTTTTTGTACCTTATATATGTATCTCGATCCACAAATGGCATAAAAAACAATACAAATTACCAAAGAGTATTTCTCTTATATTATCAATAGCAGTTCGACATGGTTTCTACTGAATTAAATGTTACTTTTGTTTATTGTGTATATTATATACATAGTCTTAGATATAATATTTCTCAGTAAATGATCTATATAATTCGAAAAATTTCAGTGGTGCTTGCCCGGGTTTGAACCCACGATCATCGGTTAAGATTCACGCGTTCTAACCACTAGGCCATCTCGGCTTTTATTTTATAGGACCATATTAGATGTTAAGCCACTACACATTCATTTAGTCATTTGTCTTAAAATGTCTGCTCACAACTCAAAAAAGTTCCACTTGTACATACGTAACGTATTGGTGAAATTACGTTGCTATGAAATTCGACTTTAAAAAAACTGAGATCACGCCCAAAGCAGTTTGATTTAGAAAATTAAATGTAAATATTTGATTTGTAATATAAATATAATTACATAAAATCCTTCAACTTTTCTTTTTTAATACAACACAGCAATTTCTACCACAAAAAGCGAGTTAACTTTTGTTGAAATTATATTTAATCTGTGCCGTGCCGCCTTAAGGGCATACCGTCGTTGACGTCGCGATCACGCACACCTCTAGCGGATTATCACTTTAACAAAGCCGACGAACGCAAACAGTTCACTACCCCTTAATGAATCCATTCACACGCAAATTAAGCCTCTATAGCGCATCATTATAGAGATCAGTTACGCGTACATCGAAATTAAAGCCTGTACTTTGAGTTTGATTTTCCAATATGTAGAACTACTTCAACTCCTGTCTAGATGTGACCGTTTAAAAAGCAACCTTCGTTAGCGGTAACATAGTTTGTTTTTGTCTGAAGATTGATTGTGGGTAAATATCTGTAGGCTTGCACGCGTGTCTACGCATAATATCATCGGTATACACTCGTATTGGTGATGATTTGTCAACTTTGTACGGCTTAAGCGATTTTACTCTCTGGTGCATTGAATTTAAAGTTGCTTTTCATTTAAGAAAAATATTGTGATTATTTTTCTTAGGAGGTTTTTAAAAATCTTTCAAGCTACGATATTGGAATGTGAATGGAAAATATTCAGGGGCTTTCTTGCTTGTTGTGGTTTCACAGCGAGGGATATTTGCCCTTTTTTCCAACAAAACAAAGTGCTTATATTCATTGGATGTTTTTAAATTTCGAAGCGTCGTTACTTAAGTGGGTAAGCAAAGGTTAAGTTATTTGTGTAATGAGGTTTTTATATGCATATAAAGACTTATTACTATTAAAGCAATTTTTATTATAAATTTTGTATAAATAAATGACGAATCGAAATTGAAACAAATTATGATTAATCATATTACAATATTACACAAAAGAAAGCCGAGATGGCCCAGTGGTAAGAACGCGTGAATCTTAACCGATGATCGTGGGTTCAAACCCGGGCAAGCACCACTGAATTTTCATGTGTTTAATTTGTGTTTATAATTTATCTCATGCTTTATGGTGAAGGAAAATATCGTGAGAGAACCTGCATGCGTCTAATTTCACTGAAATTATGCCACATGTGTATTCCACCAACCCGCATTGGAGCAGCGTGGTGGAATAAGCTCTAAACCTTCTCCTCCAAAAGGGAGAGGAGGCCTTAGCCCAGCAGTGGGATATTCACAGGCTGTTACTTTATTTTTTATTACAATTGAACAAACTCGGAACTCACCGTAAAAAACGAGACATGTCAGGAAGTGATATGCGATATTGACTATGATAATTATAATATTTGAACACGCCACATACACGCGTCAAAATAGCGTATCACCGTACGTCGCTTTTCAAAATTTCACGATCGAGACAAGAAGTCATTTCTTTTTTTTTTTCATTTAGCCCACAAAACTGACTACAATTATACAATCAGCAATACAGTAATACCGACAACCGAAAATTTTTACAATTGAGTCTTCTTGATGTGGACATTACATGCTTATATGAGGGCTAAAGAGCAAATAAAAATAAAATTTACATTAGAACAAACACATGAAACTTATAAAAACTATCACCTATAAAGTAAAAATAAATAACTTTAAGGCAAGACAAAATTAAAAGTAAATAAATACTAAAAATTAGATAAATAATTTAGGAATAAAACTTTTTCTTATAGAATAACACTATTATTAATGATTTTTATTATTTTACGAGTAAACTAACTTAATAACTAACTACATTTTCAATAAAATGTTAAATTTTTCAATAATTGAATTATATATTTCACGTAAAAACGCGGAACAGTTTTTTTCTTTTCTCCTCTTGTACATTTCTAAAGGTCCGTAAATCTATTTAGTATAGTTAGTATTTTTTTTAAAATATTATATAATTAAGATTCTCACCAGATTGAAGAAAATTACCTGTAAACAATACAAAATCATATGAAAAGATCTCCCCTCTACATATTCAAATGAATGGTAATAAGCAAGCGTCAATAAATTTACCTTCAAAACCAACAGACCGAGCAAGGGAGCGAGGCTTGCCTTCTATCATTTCTCTAATGAAAAGGTTGCAATGAATAAATCATGACGTCATTCGCCACGTGGCTCATTTCCTTTATTTCTTTAATCCGTAACATCATAAAGATAAATTAGACGTGCTAAGAAAAGTCAGTTTCTTCTTAGAATTAATTCGTCTGATCGTCGGCTCTTTAGGAATAAAAAGACGAATTTTATTTGTAAGAGTACATAATATCAGTATATATATAATCATACAAGTCACACGACCACAGTGACCTTAACGTCAAAAAAAGTTATCAAAATCGGGCAAGCCGTTTTGTAGTAGAAGAATTACGAACTCACACACCGGAATTTTATACATAGAGATTTATTGTACAGACGAAGGTCCGTTACAATTTCGTTACATCCAAAGATGGATATTGTAAGTTATTCAATAACTCGTATTGTTTCTTCGAGCCGTCATGTTCCTCTTTACCATTCAAACTTCATTCATTGATATTGAGTTTGTATTCAAGGAACGAACAATAAAGTCTTCAAGAGGCGTTTCCGCGCTCCGAGATAATCTAGTTTAACGCTTGCGCCTCGTATAATATCTGTGAACTGATATAAGTTGTGTTTTATTTATTTTTTGGAGATGGAAATTTCTTGGTTGAAAATATGAGTGCGATGTTTGGGAAACGTTCCTGTTTTAAAAATACCTTACCTATATACCTTTGAGTAAATGTTTGCGTTTTCATTCATTTTAACTGCGTATTCGGTCTGTCTGTTATGGGTACGTGACGTGACGTGATGTATAATATAGTGGTAGTCCGATGGTGGTTAATTGGCACACTATACTTCCGTTGTTCGAATAGCACGTAATATTTGGAATCCTGCGCATGATTTCACTCATGAATCTATCCATCAATCATCATCAATGCGAAATATTGATAGGATAAACTTATTGAGCTAGGAGAATAAGGGGTGAAAGTGGATTTTCGTTTACGCATATTCTATAATCTCTCACTAACATGATCGTAAAATATAGTAAACACTAAATTAAATGCAGTTATCTATATTTAAATACTATAAAAGACCACTAGAAGCTCTTGTACTATTTACTTCTCTTGATCAAGTATTTTCACACAGGAAAGTAAGACTTATATAGTCTATATGAAGTAAAATTTTCCAGTGGATAGAGCACGTGGATTTTAACCGAAGAACGCGGGTTCAAAAACTTTCATGAACCGATGCTTCTTCTCCTCCGTTATTCCTTAATTTGTATTTATACTCTTCGTGGTACGAACCTTCTTCTTAAGATGAAAGATTGCCTTAGTCCAGCTGTGGGACATTTACGGGCTGTTATGTACCAATATAAGGTATGCCGGTGCTCTACATAGAGACGGCGACGAGCTCAGAAGACATTTTAACCTCTATGTTTATACTCAGTGAAGCATAAATCCGCCACGAATTGTCTTTAACAATGCTTATTTCCGTTGTTCTGAAACAAAATCAAATCAAAATAGTCTTCAATATATGTGCAGTAACAGAGCAATAGACTTCACTAATGGCATTATTTTTAATAACTTATTGAAGCCTGCTTAGCGTCAACTCAAGTATACTCGTAGATTGAGGAAATTTATCAAAATGCGTTTTCCTATCTCAAAAAAACATGCATTAATTTTATTAAGACTTAAGTTTGGCATGATTATTTATTTCCAGCAATAAATTAATGTATGTCATTTTTTTTGTATAATTATTAATAATGTTATATATAAAATATTATACGCGTAAAAATACAGTGGTGCAACTTTCATTATACCAATATACTTAAAGACATGCTCTTGCTTCTAAATCATAATGTCCGTATGGTACTTTTTTTGAAGAATGAAGATATTGCTACTAGTATATACTAAGTATCGTGTGTCACGATTCGAACTTAAGATTTATGTGTCTGCTGCCGCAGTAAGCTTACCAATGGACTATCGATGTAGTCATATAAAAATTTTAATTGACGAATCTATATAATATATGTATATAGGATCATCGTTCATATTTCTAATAAAAATATTTATGAAACTTTCATACAGTTATGTCACTTGTAAGACCAGGGTCTTCCATGACACATCGCATAAGCGAAATACCCAATGAATGCCTTAAAATCTTTTTTCAATAGAATAATAGCAATCCATTTTTTAAGGAATCACTAATATTCCTTTTTATTCGGAGTGAGGTTCTGAAAGGGTCGGGGTTCAGGATCGAACTTGCGTCGTGCAAACCATTACTAACGTAATGTCACTTTTTAAAGTTTATGTAATAGCAGCTTCTCAATGTATACATTTTTATAAGACATACTATAAAACAAGTTCCTTTCAATACGCTATTTGTAAGATGATAGAAGATAAAAATAGATATAATTAAAAGCTAATTTATCTATTATAGTTTTTATTCTATCTTTTAAACATCAAAATAGATATCTTGCCTAGGCATTAAATCTATTTAGAATGGAAAAGACCAGCCATAAAGCTGAAGGAAATTGGTATTGGATGCAATAAAACCATTCCGCATTCTATCTGCGCACTCGCTTCAATATAAAGCAATACATCTCCCATAACTATGGCCTGCGCATGAGCAAGCTTCCATAAAAAGGTGAATTTTTAATTTATAAAGTGCAATTTTTTATACAAATTTAATTTTATTACTGACTTGAATTAAGTGTGGACTTATAAAATAAAATGGTTAGTATCTTTCGTATAAAATTAAAAGAATGTATATAATCATTTCATTAGTAATATGTAATTATTATTATTGTCTGACTTTTATTACTTTTACTATTAATTGTTATTATTTTAATGAAACTGAACATATTTATTTATACAAATTACTATTAAATCTTATAATTGTAATTATTTTTCGATCGTATTAGTGTTCTGTAATTATAATTATTCTGAACATTTGTTAGTTTATCTTGGTTATATATTTTTAATTTTAATTGTGTTGTAGATTATCTGTGCTTGTTATTTTCTTTTTTTATATCACAGTTATCGCATTTCTGAGTGTGTGAACTGTCCCTTCAAGTGCATACTTTATTTTATGTAGAACTAAAACTTAACACATTATTTTGTTTAGTAAATGACACATATTAAAACTGTATGTAAGTCTATGGATGTGCTATATTTACTGCACACATAAAAGGCGAATGTTGGTAAAGGAGTTGTATTTTATTTTTTAATTATCTTTGAATATAAATTGTTAATGTCTGATAGCGAAACATAAAATTTGATTGTAATTTCATAGCTTATTAACGCCTGGGCTATAACTTAGTGGGTTTAATACTTCATGCATAGATATTAGCGGAGTTGCATCGGCCCCAAGTGGGGAGAATTGCAAGCATTCTGCGACACACGTACACTTTAAAATACGAACAGATAAAAAAATCTTGCTTTAAGTATGTATTGTGCCTATTAAATTAAGAGTATATTTAAATTAATGTTTTTTTTTTTTTATAATTATTTTTTGTGTGTAATTTATATGAATTTGACTTAATAATTGTAATAACAAACATGTAATGTAACCGATAGTCCGATTATACTTATTTATACCGTTTACGATACGTTCCCGATTCTCTTGTGATCCTGTTTTCGTTTGTATTAGTAGAATAGGACAACGCTAAACAGCAAGCATTACTTTCAACTGTATGTAATATATTATGTAAATAAATACACGGGTAATTTTGCTCATGATTAATATTAACTGTGTGTCCATTTCTCAATAAAAGTGTCTTCATCTTGTTAATGGCTAATAAAATACATAGTCGCGTTATATACTTAATAAACTTCTTTGTTATTATATATTCGACACTCTCAACTAACGTATTACGCGACGCTAAGAAAATTACCTGTCAATATACAAATTGATTTTGGATGTAAACGACTCTTATTATTGCCTAGTTGTAAGTTGAACTCGTAAATAGCTTGATTGCCTCTCTCTTTCTAGCTTATTTAGTAATAACGGTTTAATATGAGACAGAATTGATTCAGGTTAAATGAAAACGGATGAAATTTTAATAAGGTAGCGTAATATCCGTCTTGCAAATGCTTATAGATTTTGTGTTTAATTTTAATAAATTAATCTCGACAAAATTAGCCTTCTGTTTAACGATACATAGGTAAGCCGTTATACGAATACAATTTATGCAATACTGCCATAAGTTTTAGAAGCATTTCATGTTTCAATAGGACGATAAAATTTGCTTTTATAAATTGATATAGTTGATTCAAATCATTACAATCTTTATAATAAATATAATAATAATAATAATAGTCCTTCAGATAAATTTCGGCCACGGTGTTCAATCTCAAGAGAGTTAACGCACAAGTGTGTGCGCTAACACAGGTGCACTCTCTATTCCCTAACTCTCATAACCCGATAGGACAGCAATCCGACAAGACCGGAAGGAGTTCAGGCGCAGGACCAACGCCTTTACGTGCTTTCCGAGGCACGGGAGCGTACACACTTTCAACTTCTAGACTCCGGGATGCTACTGAGAATTTTCGACAGAAAATCTAAATAACATTTTATTGGTCCAACTTGGGATTTGAATCCAGGACCTCCGGGTCTGTTGCTTTACATGTAGCCACTAGACCAACGAGGCAGTCATAATATAGCGAGTTCATGGATGATAATACTCCTTGAGACTTAACGATCGCTTTCTGGTTCTCACTTTATAGAAAATTTTATATAGGTATATAAAATGAGACATTAAAAATCTTCCCAGGCCGAATATTCCTTTTCGAACCGGTGCTAGTTTTTTATTTCACATAAAGGCGTATTACTCATCGCGAGATTATGTAAATAATACAAAGCGTTGAGTCAATATTTGTCGGTATGTGTAAATTTAATTGTCTTTTTACAGACTCTGTAATATTTTTTACCATTTCAATGCGCTGATTTTCTTACCAGTTCTTCTCAATTAAATCTATATTACAAACCGGTGGTAGCTACTTTACATTTAATTCAATAGTGTCACATAAAGAACATTTTGTTTGGTTTTAATCACAATGATTAAGTGTAATGCTTTTTATATTGAGAATTTGTGTTTTTTTTTTATAGAATAGATAGTGGATGAGCATATGGGTCACCTAATGGTATGTCACCAACGCCCATAGACATTGGCATTGTAGGAAATGTTAACCATCGCTTACATCGCCAATGCGCCACCAACCTTAGGAACTAAGATATTATGTCCCTTGTGCCTGTAATTACACTGGCTCACTAAACCTTCAAACGGGACACTACCAAGTACTGCTGTTTTGCGGTAGGTGATGAGAGGGTGGTACCTACACAGACGACCTACGACCATATTAATTATTATCATCAAAATTTTGTTTAATTTACGTAGATACAATTTCAAAAGATATACTAATTTTGTATATTATACATGAATCTTTATGTAAAAATGGTCAGTTTTTAATAAACACAACAAAAAGGTTTTGTCCACCCGAAAAGGGATAAGCACTCATAATATATTACTATTATAACTTGAGACTCGACTAAAGCGCCTCAATTTATGGCTATGTCTAGACATTAAACTGCACCAAACTTATAGCGTTTTAAATCATAAGATCTTGTGAAGCTGGATTTATTGATAATGTTGTAAAATATAAAAACAAATAACCGACGAGGATACATTCGCGTGCCACTGTGTGCGTTTGAGAGTACGCGGTGTACTATGTATGTGTATGCATAAGCCTCATATGTGGTTGTGTGTGTTTGAAAATCTGTTAGTATGTATTAGTGTATTTTACTATATATGCCTAATTCTAAATTTAAAATAATAGAATTCACATAACTCTATAGTAATTCGAATCAGTGTGTGCGTCTGTTTTTACCGTAACATTTGCCTGTTAGTGTTGTATAAGTAAAAACAGGCGTATTTAAGGCATATTCGAAATTTAAAATTCCAGACATGGCCTAGTGGCTAGAAAATGTGATTCTCGATCGAGGAATGCCAAATTTTCCAAAAAAAATCATGTAAGCACCATTTTCAACTGCTTAATTTGTGTTTATAATTCATATCGTGCTCGGCGTTGAAAGAAAAAATCGTGAGGAAACCTGCATGACTGGGATCTTTCACGTGTGTATTGGAGTAGCGTGGTGGAGTAAGCTCTAAACCTTCTCCTTAAAAAGGATGCCTTAACCCAGCTGTGGGACATTTACACGCTGTTACTTTATTTTTTTTAAGCTATTATGATGTCTGTTGATGGTTGGGCGTGCAATGTTCTTTATTTTTTCCTATTCCAGTTATATATATAATAATATAGCTATAATAAAGATGGCTTCGTGTCCAATCTAAAATTAATATTTCTTAAAGCTATATAACTCTATGGTTATTTTAATCTGTAATTGTTTACAGAGTATCAATATCTATTCGAGACATTTTGAAATACGGCTGTGCTTCTGACTGTTAGACAAACTGACGTGCACAAACAAACGTGATGATTCGACAAGTGACACTTGACATTAGACAATGATATATATATTTATATGATTTAGAAACTAAGTATAATTTGCTACTCTAAAACCTTTCCGGATGAATGATGAGCATACTATTCGTACAATAGTATGCTCGTTCGCACAATATTCTTCATTCATTAAATCAATAAAAATGTATGTTTGTCTGTTTGTCCGCTATGCATTCTTAAACTATTCATCTGTTTGTAAATAAACTTTGGTGATGTGTTCTATTTACGCCCGAGAAGGTTTTCGCCCCAAAACTACAATAATTTTTTATATGTTTGTCTTACAATATAAACGTTTTATATATAATGTTATTTTACTATATATTCTATAATTAATATTTTTCTCTGATGTAAAGGAAAACATCGTGACGTAATTGACATGTGTCAGATGAAATTCTGTTACAAGTATGAACACCATCGAAATGTCAGCTCAGCTATACATACTTCTCTATGTGCAGGTATAGTTCAGAAGTCCAATTACTTTAAAAGTTATAGAATCGACCAATTAATTAAAATTTTTTTAATTTCATTTGAGTTTAAAATTTATTGCAAAACTATCTTAGGGATCAAATTATAGTATTACTATCCCACGAGAAATGTATTGATGGATACCCGAATTTGATCAGTGAGTAGCCCATGTTATTTAAACAAAGTGGTATTTTAAGATTAACTAAATATTATTCTACACTTAACTTTGATTCAATTGGATTAAAATGCCATACATAAGGATTTATAAGCGATAATTTATGTATGTTACAAAACTCTTCTATAATAAAGATACGTTGTATGCAAACAAATCAAAATAAGTTTGATGATATTGCTCAATTGGTTGATAGTGCTGAAATATTCAAATACAGGTGCACTTTGTATTTCTTAACTCTCCTAATCTAATGGGAGGGTTTTCCGACACGATTGGCAGCAGTTCAAACCTTCTTTACGAAGCACGGCAGTGTTGAAACTGCCAATTTCTTAATATCAAGCTGCTACGGTGAACTTCTTTATTAAAAATCCCGGAACTTAAACCCTGGACCTCGAGATTTAAAGCGTTTTCAACAAGCCATAGCGAGGCAGTCCAAAATAAATTTTATGAATACACAGAATATATTATTCAGAATTTCATAAATATGGAGTGCACTAATACTTGAACTTTAATATTAAAGACATAAGGGTGAAAATGCAAATGTATTACAAACATGGGCAGCTGTCATGTTTTCTTGCGGGCGCCCGTGTTTCCGTGTCTACGTGCGTTGTAACCGCGCTCAATTTGTCATGTTAAGCGTTGGTTCGATGTTTAGGATATTTAGGTCTAGAATTACTTAAAATGTCTAAATGTTTTGTGGAAAATACGGTGAGAGCCCGTAAATGTCACTGAACAAATGCCTGCTCTCGTCTAAAGAAGTTTTGAACATTTTATCACTTTATATCCGACACGTGCAGGTCTTCGAACATGAATACATATAGTTTGTTAACTTGCTCGAAATTTGCCTCGTGGTTTAGCGTTTAAATCTACGTGAGCTCTTAATCTATCTCGACGTAGAGAATAACTTATCGAAAACCCAAAATCCTCTTTATTCTTATTAGCAATCCCGAATCGAATGAATGTTAAACTATATTCCGCGTGTAGATTCTACCAAGAATCAAGAAATTGTTCGTAATTTTTAGTTGCTTTTTTGCGATTTTTTCAGTGAATTTAATTTAATTTCGTCTTGTGTAGGCATAGACGCGAGTAGTATTGTGGGCTTACAAAGACCCGTCGTAAAATCAAAGTGCAATAACATTAAAGCTATTTATATTACTTCATTAAATAAATTCATAACGTTAAGTTAATATTTACTTAAAAAATAATGAACTACTGTCTGCTTATTGTTCTTATACATCTGACTAAGGAACTACGTGACTTGCAATAACTCGTAATATCAGGTAAAAATGCTCATCTATGTATAACTATGTGGATATGTGTGTGTATATGGATTAGTATGTGAGAATCAAACAAGTGATTTCATGAAACCGTACGCCTAGCTTTTTTAAAGTCTTTTGTAACATATTTAATATTTTGATTTTGATTTGAGTACCTACTACCAAAGTAGAACTTTTTGCATGGGTAGACTTCACTCATCGGATATTCTACTGCTCAAATCAAAATCAAAATATTTTTTATTTAAATAGATTTTTACAAGTACTTTTGAATCGTCAAGTCAGTCCGGATATGGATTCTACCGAGAAGAACCGGCAAGAAACTCAGTACTTATTAATTTTTTTAACAAAAATCCAAATTTGTATTACTAACATACACTTAATTCCAGCACGAGAAAGTGTATTATATCCTAGTCAAAGTTGACTCGTCAATTTAGACTAGTAATTTCTACGAGTGTTAACAATAATATAAATATGCAGAAAATGTTTACAATTAATATTAATTTTAATAAGGATTAATGTTGTGTGTTAAATAATTTGACCTAAAGTCATCAGGAAGAGTGCGATTGTCATTAAGTGCAATATCTAAGCTGCGTCACTATATACATTTGTATTTGACTAAGAAAGTGTTAAACCGATTAAGACAAACAAATACTTGATTTTACCTAAATTTATATAACTTTTTTTTATAAAGTGACATGATAATGTTATTGAGAAATAAATAAAAAAACTTTTAAAAGCGTATGTCGAAGAAAAATTAAAAACATATAATCCTTCAATGGATATACTTCAATGGAATCAAGTTTAAACTAAGCAAATCATTCTTGCAGTTTTCGAGTAATCGATGAACAACTGAACACATGAAAAACATCCTTGTCAAACATATTACCTCTTTTTTTAAGTCGCATATTTACCAACTTTGTATATTACGTAAATCGTGTTACAAATTTAGTTTACTATCCTATTATTTGCTATAAATTTTGTAACAAAATTTCCGCCATGTTAGTGACTTAAGTAAAGGCGTCATGTTTAAACAATATCAACTTAAACGCGAGCTCTGCTGTGACAGACAATTTGTTCCGGCACATGTAGTAGAAACATAATTAAGTTCAGCTTTTGTAACTTTATAAATTATTGGAAATTGACTTGGCGATATCATATTGTGCAGGCTCGTCTGAGCAGATACCAATTAATCATCAAATACTACCAGGTAGCAATTGAGTGAGCTAGTGTAACGCGATTGGCATTGCCGATGTACTACGGTACCGTAACAGCATGTGAATGTCCCACTGCTGGGCTAAAGCCTCTCCTCTTTTTAAGGAGAAGGTTTGGAGCTTATTTCACCACGCTACTCCAATGCGGGTTGGTGGAATACACATGTGGCAGAATTTCAGTGAAATTAGACACATGCAGGTTTCTTCACGATGTTTTCCTTCACCGTAGAGCACGAGATGAATTATAATCACAAATTAAGCATATGAAAATTCAGTGGTGCTTGCCCGGGATGGAACCCACGATCATCGGTTAAGATTCACGCGTTCTTACTGCTGGGCCATCTCGGCTTTTGCCGATGTAAAAGATGTTGATGTTGAAAGACATTAATTTCTATAAGTGAAGATGCCCACTTACAATCAGGTGGGTTTTAATAAAAAAAACATGTCCAATTATAATTGTTTGAATCTTTACATACTAAATAATATTATTAATAATACTATCTTGATGTCTGTAATACATTATATTCGCACTGATGACACTTACTCATCATGGTGCGATATTTCTGCTGGCGTACCGCAGGGCGGCGTGTTGTCACCATTACTCTTCTCTATTTTCATCAATTCAATTACTCATAACCTATCTTCTCTCTACCACATGTATGCAGACGATGTCCATATTTACACCTAGTCGACTTTGGAGAATTTTCCGTTGGCTATCGTAAGAATGAATAACGACATCAATATCATTCTTGAATGGAGTAAATCGTTTGGTCTTAATGTTAACCCTAGCAAATCTCAAGCCATAATTATTGGCAGCCGGAAACAATTATCAAAAGTCGACTGGTCTTCCTTGCCATCAATAATGTTTGACAATATTGTCATCCCTCATTGCGATTGTGTTAAATACTTGGGAGTATTCCTTGACAATACTCTTAGCTGGACTCGCCATGTAAATGAAATCAGCAGGAAGGTGTTTGTTGCGCTGAGGTCTTTGCGTCGTCTTCGACATTTTCTTCCAATTCCTACCAAAATTATGCTCGCACAGACTCTACTCCTTCCTATCCTTGATTATGCTGACGCAAGCTTTGTTGACTTAACCGAAGACCAGTTAAATAAGCTTGAGAGACTACAAAATACATTTATTCGGCTTATATTTGGATTACGCAAATATGACCACGTTTCACAATTTCGTTCTCGTCTTAATTGGTTACCCATTCGACTTCGCCGGAATATGCACATCTTGTCTATACCGTATTGTGTGTTGTTTCACGCTGTTACTCCCCCTTACTTGAAGGAGAAGTTTTTATTTTTAGAGAATCCTGGAGAAGTTCTTCGTTCTGCGAAGAGATGGATTTTAAGGGTGCCTGAAAATAACTCATCTTTTTATAATAATTCTTTTACAGTTCAGGCTATTAAGCTCTGGAACGACCTTCCTTTAAATATTCGGGAGACTAAATCCATAAACATTTTTAAAAAACTTGTGAAAGATCACTTTTTGTCTCAAATGCCTTATCACCATTAATTAATTATTTTATTTTTATTATTATTAATTTTTTTCTGCTATGTTTGAGGACTTATCGTTTTTATTCGTTCTTATTGTTTATAGTATGTATTTATATTGTATACTTGTAATTATATATGTATTTATAATATAATTTATTTATTGATACATATTGTATGTATTTTATATTTACATTTATTTATTAGTTTGTTTAATCATATATTAATGTTATCTTATTTATTATTAGAGCACCAACTACCTCATATCCTATGAGTTATCTCTTAATCCTTTGGTTGCCAGGAAGAGATCGCTATGTAGCGATAAGGTCGCCAAATTTGTATGCTACTTTTATTATGTATGTATCCATGTTTTTGTATTCTTTTTCTCTTTGTGGTGTACAATAAAGTATAAGTAAGTAAGTAAGTAAGATAAGCTTTAATACATTATGTAAAGTTACAGATAATATCAATAAATACTGATTAGTATTGTATATCTACTAAGTTTTATTTAAATATTTTTATAAGTAAACATCTTAGAGCTGGGTACACGGTAGTTAACTGAGACTTCGAGCGTAAGTAAGCGTAAGATTTCGAGCGTCAAGTGACGTCAGCGTAAGATTTGTTATTTACGTACTCGTGAGTACCTTCGCACTCAGACCATTGTATTTTTTATTTATGTTGTATCGTCTTTGGAAGGTATACAAGACAACTCACCGAGAGCCTGTCTACCCACAAAAATGACCGATACCTTTTAAATACAAACGTAGTCTACATAAGGTACATTATAATATGTAAATATTTTAAATATCAGTCGGTGTAATTAAGGTTGAACAAGTTTTAAAAGTCGATTCAATTTCCCTTGTAAGGTTTTTTGAATTAATATTACATGACGTATATTTTGGTTAATCGTTTTTTAATTCGGTATTTCTCACTTTTAAATAATATTCGCTTTTTATTAGTAACTGGTTTTTGTCCCTCTAATAAAGTTTATGTAAAAGCGTAACAAACGAACAAATAGACAAAACATGCAATTATCCATTTATAATATTATATTAGTTAGGATTAAATTACATTTAACTAACTAAGACTAGTTTTGTAAGTATTCTATGCGCTTGCGCATCTTACATGCGAAAGGTATATAAAGTACTATAAAAGAACAATAAGTGTAATCGAATATCGTATATAACAATATTCTAAGTTCAATTAATAAAATTAAATCTTATGTCATAAGAAAATTGATAATTATGACGTTATATACGTTGTTTATATTTAAATTAATAGAAGTGTAATAGAAGGTTCTTCTAAGTAGAATATACTTTCCAAACCGCTGGTAGTTGTACATTTAATACTGTAACATTACCATTCAATAGTACTTTGATGATCGTACTAGAATAAAGAACACTTTGATTTTGGATAGAGGCGTTGCAATGCTCTGCTATGCAAGCGAGGTTCGATAGCTTTTTAAATAATTGTCACATTATCAAATTTCAAGGTCTAATTCCTCCTTCCTTTCATTACAATACTCCTACTTTTAACGTTTAAGCGTGACACGAATAGGCTTCCCTTCTGTCACATGTATCAAGTTACACGCTCTCCTTTAAATTATTTATATAATTCTAAATTATATTTTCTAAAACCTAACTATAAAAAAAATTGTTTCAAATTATTTCTATTTTATATTAACGACATACGCTAATCCGCTAAGTAATACCAGACTCCATCTTTTTTGTCGTGAGAGGAGGCTTCGTGTCGCCCACGTGTCTGATCTTATCTGCCTGCATTGCCTGGCAATACTTAAGGAAATAATGGGAATCTTGCAATAAATCTTTTACTTCAACGTTAAGATGTAGGCATTGGGTATTTTTCATTGTCTTTATTTTTTAAAGACTAATTGCAACGACGGCTTCCCACGCATTTTAAGGGTGAGCTGCCGGTGTTAGGTACGAAAAAGTAGCTTATATCCTTCCTCGGCTTACTTCACACCAAATTTCATCCAAATCGGTTCAGTGGCTTAGCCGATAAAACTTAACAGACAGACAGAGCAGAGCTACTTTTGCCTTCATAATATTAGTGTAGATTCTCTTAATGCTAGTTGAGTGTCATTCAAGACTAATATGTTCTTAGTATATATGAATTTAATTTGGCTATTTGTTTTAAATCTTACGTTAGGAAATGTATATTGATTTCCATGCAGGATATATGAATTTATTTGTATATATTTAATTTGAGAAAAAGTGTACGTGTGTGAGAAAAACTACTTGGTTTCTTGTCGATTCTAAACGGTAGTTTGTTTACCGTTATGGTCACTTTACATTTATTAAAAAAAATTAAAATTATGAATTTATTGAAGCTTATTAAAATAATGTTTTGTATTTTTTCAGGTATGAACTATAAAGAATACGAGAGAATGATACGGTAAGGCGGTTTAAAAAACTAACCACTTATTGTTATTGGAGAAGTAGAGTTAAACAAGTTTTAAGCACATTTTCACGAATCGCAATCATTTTCACAATTAACACCACAGATTAATTTAGATTTCGACCAATCACGTCATGTACTTTAAATTCTAACTAAGAAAAAGTAACTAAGATGTTATGCCTTTAGCTAAACTAAACATTCAAACTATCTCATTCACCAATCACAGTAATTAAAATGATTGCTTTTTGACTGTGGAATTATTAAGTGGTACCTACCCATAAAAGCCTGCACCCAGTCCTGCCACAAAGTAAAAGTTCATTGAATTTTTTAGGATATAAAAGTGTTTGTGTATAAATATACACATACATTTATTTTCTTAAATAAATTGATCATTATTTTAATGTTAAACGACGATTCTTGTGAAAAGTGAACTGGAAATAAAGAACTTATTTATTCTTTAAAGTACCGTACAGTCAAGAATCTCCAATTAAAAGTTTAACCGGAAGAGAATAGCACAATAGCCATCAATAACACTCAAATCACAAGCAAGGTAATGAAGTTATCTACAAAATATGTATTTATTATTACAAGTCAAAAATATTTATTCAAATACAAATTTACGTAACATCTGACCCAAGAAGGTGAAAATTCTTGACCTCAGAGTATAGATTGTACCATTTAAAATACAACCATATATTGTTGAAATAAAGTTAAGTTTCGTTTGTTGGAATTAAGATTTTATCGTTCATTTGCATAGCTTTTATGGAAATAAAAATAAAAATCATTTTCCTTTAAACAATGATGCAATATTTAGGAATACAAAAAATATAAAGCCGGTGAAACTTAATGGGATCATTGTTTTTCCAGAAATGTTAGGTTTATGTTTTTATTGAAGACTTACGTAGGCACATTTTCAAGTATGTAATTTACGATAGTTTAAACGAGAATATTTAGTGCTTCTAATATCTCAGTTATGTGAATAAATCACGCAAATTATGCCTTATTTTATCTTGACTGATAATTTAAATGGTTTGTAATTCGACAAGGAATGTTGCATAGCATTCTTGTCATCGTTAAACGCGGTCATGATTTGTCCAGTAGCATATTTTAATTTTGATTTTATATTCTTATGTGTGTCCATTATTATTCAAACTGACTTTAGATTCAGTGTTCCGGTTTAAAGATGAGTGAACCAGTGTAAATACAGGCACAAGTTGGATGAGATTAGAATACAAACCAAATGAGTATTTTGTGTTGCCATAATTTACTATAATAATCACCCATTACCAACAATTCTCAGAATAATCAGATTTCGCTAATCCATTACCGAAATTAATTAAAATGAACTTTATATAGCACAGTGTTGCCATCCACTGACGATGAGTTGATATAAAAATATAACCGGAAGCCAGATAGCGACATCACAAGGGACATAACATCTTAGTACCCAAGATTGGTGGCGCATTGGCGGTGCCTAGAACGGTTAATATTTCTTACAGCGTCAATATCTGTGGTTGGTGATGACCATTTTCCATTAGGTTTTTTTTTATGAAATAGGTAGGCGGACCGTCAAATGGACCACCTGATGGTAAGTGATGATCCATTTGTCCGTTCACTAACCAATTTTATATATAAAAACATCTCTATAGTAATGACAACGTCATCACTAGAACGAATTTGATTTATTGATAAATAATTGCTTTGATGATGACACTTGTAATTAGTCGAAGCTACGATCATTGCGTAAGCACATTGCGCTCTCCACTAATGACAATCTTTATACACAACGCACTACATCAAACAATTGCTATAAATAAAAAAAACAACTTTATTTGTTTATACTTAAAGTGTATACTTCAACGATTATAACACGGAGTTATGTTATTTGACGTTGTGTTGTTAGAACGTGATTCCTTTATCTTGTGTAAAGTAATTATAGGAAATTTCAAATAAATACCTCAATTTGCTTAACCGTAGTAACCTTGAGGCGTTCACTTTTGTGTTTGTGAGGCGTTGATTTTTGATGATTTTTAAAAATAAACTTTGTTAGGTCAACTCGTAGTAATAAGAATATTAAATAACATTATAAACCTTGGAGGAATAGTGCAAAAAGTTTCATCAAAAATATTACACCCTGTCTCACTGCCTCTACCGGCGACAGGAGGAGGGCTGGTTCATTTTTCGCCCAGATAATCGGAATGGCGATTCAAAGGAGAAATGCTGCTAGCATTCTTGTCAACATTCCACGTGGTCACGATTTGTACAGTTGTGGCGAACGCGACACTTACCAGATCCCTACAACCTATATAACTTATATAAATAAAACATTATATATATAATCATATAATATCTTATATATTTTTCATACATAAAATAATAAATGTAACATAAATACAAATATTACTATAACATATGTACATATAACTATACTATATATACTATAATACTTTATATACTTATATATATTATATAATAAATACATATTATATATTATAACATATACATGTAATACACAATATAAATATTTACACTTTAAAATCATATAAATAATTAAAATATAATATAATAATTTATGTAATGTCGGAAGGCAGTCGCCGCGCGATCGTATAATAGAAATGTCTATTTTAAATAAAATACCGTTACTTTGAACAAAGAAACGTAAGCGCATCGGCTCGGCAGTCGGCCGCCTTCCGCCAAGCAGTCGAATCCTAGATCTCGTACTGAACGCACGTCGCTTCTCGCTTGTAATTTGCTACACGATTTTGCACCTTAAGTCTTTGTAATAAGTCATACTTCCTTCTTGCATCTAAACTTTTCTTCATACTTCGTTCTTCTCATTCTACTCTGTGCTGTGCTGTGCCTATCTTTGTGTTTATTATTTCTACAAGAAATAAATTAGTAGTGGAAGAAACTTTGTTTTAATCAAACCTCATCTACAACATCATTCACAACGCCGCTACATTGGTGACCCCGCTGAAAACAAAGAAGCTGAAAACGAAGAGCATTAGTTAACCAGCACAAGTAAGGAACACTAGATTATTTGGTGGAATAAAATGGAACCACAAAATGGAGGTAACTCGAACGTAAATGCCGAGTCACGACGACCATTTACACCTCACGACACGACCGACATATTTCGAGTCGGAGTGCGACCACCACCGTTCTGGGCAGAAGAACCTGCAGTTTGGTTTTCACAACTGGAAGGCAATTTTGTGTTGTCGAGAATCACTGACGACGATACAAAATTTTATTACGTTACTTCGACATTGGAACACCGTTACGCAGCAGAAGTGAAGGATATAATTATTTCACCACCAAAGACAGGGAAGTACGAACGACTTAAAACTGAATTAATCAAGCGTCTATCAGCCTCGCGCGAGAAAGAGGTAAAACAATTACTCGTTCACGAAGAGTTAGGAGATCGGAGACCATCTCAGTTTCTCCGGCACCTGCAAAGATTGGCAGGTCCATCAGTTCCAGACGATTTTATTAAAACTATTTGGATAAGTCGTCTGCCTACTGCTCTTCAACCAATTATTGTGGCTCAGAAGACTTATGACCTTCAAGCTTTGGCCGACTTAGCCGACAGCTTACATGAATTGGTGCCGTGCACACCTCAAGTCGCTTCAACATCTGCTCCCCAGTCAACCATTGATTCAATGGCGAAACAAATAGATGAGCTCACAAAGCAAGTAAAAGCTCTCTCTGCTCGCAGTCACAGACCAAGATCGAGATCAAGAAGACGCCCGACAGTACAAATGAGATCACAGTCTAACTACAGAAAATTTCCATTATGTTGGTATCACAATAAACACGGAAAGAATGCCAATAAATGTGTGAAGCCATGCGATTTTAAGTCGGAAAACTACCAAGGCAATCGGTAATGGCGACATCCGATAGCCATAACGTATCTGGTCGCCTTTTCGTAACGGATCGAAAATCGAAGATGCAGTTTCTCGTTGATACAGGGAGCGATCTCTGCGTCTTCCCTCACACAGCACTACGTGAAAGAAGATCTCCGACCAATTACCAACTCTATGCCGCGAATGGGACTTCTATTTCAACATACGGCTTTGCTCACCTTGAGCTGAATCTTGGCCTGCGTCGAGACTACACATGGCGATTTATAGTGGCAGATGTCACTAAGGCTATAATTGGCGTCGACTTCTTGTCATATTATGGTCTTATAGTCGACTGCCGTAACCAGCGTCTCATCGATAGCACCACAACCCTGACGACTTCAGCAGAATCAGTATCATCATCCAGCACGATTTCTTCAGTGAAGACATTGCTCGGTGATTCAAACTACCATATATTGCTACGTCAATTTCCGGAGATCACACGTCCTGCTGGAAACGAGAAGGTTGTTAACCATAACACTGTCCATCATATCAGGACTACACCTGGACCCCCAGTATCTTGCTCGCCACGTCGCTTGGCTCCAGATAAATTGCTCATAGCCAAGGAAGAGTTTGCAGCTATGATTAAAAATGGAACAGCTCGACCATCAGAGAGTCCATGGGCATCACCTTTGCATCTTGCCCCAAAGAAGGAAAGTGGATGGCGTCCATGCGGTGATTATCGGATGCTTAATGCAAGAACAATTCCTGACCGCTATCCGATTCGGAATATTCACGATTTCACGCATAACATATCGGGTTGTCGTGTTTTCTCCAAAATCGATCTCGTGAAAGCATTTAACCAGATTCCAGTATTCTCTGAGGACATTGCAAGTCTTTGCAATGTCCTCAGAGAATACTGGAATCCGATGGCCGTCTGGCCATCACAACACCGTTTGGTCTTTATGAGTTCCCATATATGACCTTTGGACTCAGAAACGCCGGCCAGACCTTCCAGCGTTTTGTTGACGAAATGACCAGAGGCTTAGACTTTGTCTACGCATACCTAGACGATTTCCTCATATTTTCCCCTGACGAAGAAACACATCAACATCACTTACGAAGTCTGTTTCAAAAGCTTCGGGAGTATGGGATGGTAATAAATGCGTCTAAATGCGTCTTTGGAGTTTCTGAAGTGTCTTTCTTGGGATATACCGTTTCATCAAATGGCATCAAACCATTGGAATCCAAAGTCGAGGCAATTAAAGAATTTCCTGTGCCTAAGACTGTGAGAGAATTAAGAAGATTCTTAGGCATGCTGAATTTTTACCGCAAATTCATCCCAGGTGCCGCGGAAATTCAAGCACCTCTACACTCTCTTCTCACTGATAAGGTCAAAGGCTCACATCCAGTAGACATCACGGGTGAAGTTTTTAAGGCATTCGAAGAATGCAAAAACAGTCTATGCAGTGCAACACTCTTAGCTCATCCAGACTTGAACACAAAGATCGCGCTCGTAACTGATGCTTCAGACAAAGCCATAGGAGCTGCTATACACCAATACAAAAATGATGCTTGGCAACCTCTCGGTTTCTTTTCACGGAAACTAAGTCCTTCGCAAAGTAAATACTCTCCGTATGACAGGGAGCTACTTGCGATATACGAAGGAATCCGTTACTTCCGATACATGCTAGAAGCAAGGAATTTTACCGTTTTCACGGATCACAGACCTTTATGTTACGCCTTTACAACAAGAAAGGATAAATGCTCACCACGACAATTTCGCCACCTCGACTATATCGGACAATTTACTACCGATATACGGCATATATCTGGAAAGGACAATGTCGTGGCAGATACACTATCGAGGATTGAAGAACTGACAAAGCCAATAGACTTGACAGAGCTAGCGCAGTCACAAGCTGACGATCTTGAGCTGAAACGACTGATAGAAGGAGAATCGTCTCTCATGCTACGTAAGACGATCATTCCTGGAACGCAAATACAGCTGTACTGCGATGACAAAAATCAGACTCTAAGACCCTTTGTCACATCACCGTTTCGCTACAGAGTATTCCAAAGCATACATTCACTCAGCCATCCTGGCGCCAATGCCACTGCTAAACTTGTAGCTCAGCGTTTCGTATGGCCCGGCGTACGGAAAGATTGCCGTGAATGGACAAAGAAATGTCAAGCCTGTCAGCGAGCAAAGACTACTCGGAACGTTTCAACCAGTCCTGGGAATTTTCAACTTCCACGTGCCAGATTTACCACCGTCCATATAGATCTAATAGGACCACTGCCAATCTCAAGCGGTTACAAATACTGTCTTACAGCCGTAGATAGATTCACGAGATGGCCAGAAGCTATTCCTATTATGGACATAACAGCAGAGACAGTAGCTAAGGCCTTGATATCCGGCTGGATAGCACGCTTTGGATGCCCTACTGCTATAATCACTGACAGAGGACGACAATTTGAATCTGCCCTTTTCAAGCACCTCTCTGAAATGGTTGGTTTTGAACACAAGAAAACTACTGCTTATCACCCTGCATGTAATGGCATGGTTGAGAGATTTCACCGCCAATTAAAAGCCGCCATTGTCTGTCATGAAAACTCAAATTGGACAGAATCACTTCCATTGGTGTTGCTTGGAATCCGAAATGCCATTAAAGAAGATATTCAAACATCTTCGGCAGAAATGGTATATGGCGAGACGCTTAGATTACCTGGAGAGCTTTTTCAACCATCCACGAATAAGTCTGATGACATAACCGATTTTATGGCACGACTTCGGATTATTGCGAAGAACCTTCAACCGCAACCAGCTTCCAGGCACTGTAAGAAATCTATCTTCATATTCAAAGATCTTGCAACGACTAGTCATGTGTACCTCAGAGAAGATGCTAACAGAGGAGCACTCCAACTGGCTTATACTGGTCCACATGAAGTACTGGCGAGGAACGACAAAGTCTTCAAAATACTTGTCCGAGGAAAACCTACCTCTGTAACAATAGAAAGACTGAAGCCTGCATACATGCTTACCGACGACGACGATCCAAGGGATATACCTCTTCCTCCTGCTACTCCACCTGAAATAAAAAATCATGATGATAAAATTAAAGATAAGGAAAATAATAACAAAAAGACACGATCGGGCAGAACAGTACACATACCTGATTATTATCGCCCGTAGGACGGTCTCTGGAGGGGAGTGGTGTGGCGAACGCGACACTTACCAGATCCCTACAACCTATATAACTTATATAAATAAAACATTATATATATAATCATATAATATCTTATATATTTTTCATACATAAAATAATAAATGTAACATAAATACAAATATTACTATAACATATGTACATATAACTATACTATATATACTATAATACTTTATATACTTATATAAATTATATAATAAATACATATTATATATTATAACATATACATGTAATACACAATATAAATATTTACACTTTAAAATCATATAAATAATTAAAATATAATATAATAATTTATGTAATGTCGGAAGGCAGTCGCCGCGCGATCGTATAATAGAAATGTCTATTTTAAATAAAATACCGTTACTTTGAACAAAGAAACGTAAGCGCATCGGCTCGGCAGTCGGCCGCCTTCCGCCAAGCAGTCGAATCCTAGATCTCGTACTGAACGCACGTCGCTTCTCGCTTGTAATTTGCTACACGATTTTGCACCTTAAGTCTTTGTAATAAGTCATACTTCCTTCTTGCATCTAAACTTTTCTTCATACTTCGTTCTTCTCATTCTACTCTGTGCTGTGCTGTGCCTATCTTTGTGTTTATTATTTCTACAAGAAATAAATTAGTAGTGGAAGAAACTTTGTTTTAATCAAACCTCATCTACAACATCATTCACAACGCCGCTACACAGTAACTATTTTTAATTTTTATTTGTATTTATTTACAGCCTTAATGTAATTGATAAAATACATAATGTACAATAATCTTTATAGCTTATTTAGCTAATCTCGTGATTTATTGATAAAATTGGAGTTATTAGCTTAGTATATTTCGTCCTTCATATTAATAAGGATATTTTAAATAAGGAGATTATTTTACATTTGTGTAGATAATGCAACGTAATATACAAATTTTTAATGTACAATATTTTTTTTTTGTATCATGTAATATTATGCTTTTCGCTGTGAGCGTGACTTTATCTTATTTATTTAAGTCTGTCAGCACAGTGTGACTGCGAGAATAAATTTTTGGCAGACTCGACTGGTTTAATGTCAATCTACTTTAGAAATGATGATAGGTGGTTTTTTCGCCACCATATGGTTGAAACCATATTTGCATTAGTACTGATCAGGCAGTGATCAATATGATTAAAACGATATAATCCTACATATACATTTGCCTCCTACGTTACCCACGGTTTTAGATGGAGTGACGTTGTTCTACTCAGATCGACACGGCATATATCATTGTACTATCATCAAGAATTATATTTAATTATTATTAAACAATTACCAACTATGTATACGGTATATAAAACTATTTTTATAAAGATTACAATCACATTCCACTCGGTTCAAGATTGTTTTTCAAGGGTTTCGGATATCAGATATAAAATCATTGATGTGATAGAAAAATGCTCGAAAAAAAATCAAGTAAAGCTCAATGATGGTTGATATTTACTTGCTTTGGTTATAAGACGAGATGACCCAGTGGATAGAACACGTGAATCTTAATCATGATGTATGTAGGTGGCCTAATACAGTTTTACTCGGTGGTATGTACATATATAATGAACGTGTATCGTTAATTTATTCACCATTATCTAACTATAGCTAAGACCGCGGGGGTCAAATAAATCTACTGGAAGGCTCTATCATAGCGGCAGATATGAAAGTCTTAATTTATATTATTTTAATTGTGAAGCGTCGGCCCTAATGATGTATGCGCGTGCGCACATGACGCAACAGATACCATTTATAACTTCGACTATTAATATATTATAACTGTGTTATAGTGTCCGTTTGAAATATTGTTATTTTTTAACGTATTCGTGGCTTAGTGTGTAGGACTGTAGTGCTTTATTTTATTAATGGATCTATTGTTCATATATTTTGAAAAGAGGTTTTAATATTCAATATGTATATTTTTGTTTGTATTTTTTTTATTTACATTTAGACTGAAATGTCACTTAGATACATTAAATAAAAAAAAGTATTAGTTATGCAAAATTTCAAAATAATATAAAAATACATCAACAATGTAAACACTATAAAAAATTAAGCATTCTAAAAAAAACTAAAGATAATAATTAATCACTTATGTCATAAACATAAACTACATATTTTAAAAAAAACGCAAATCATAGTTTAAAAATTTATTCAAATAAATATTACATTATATTCATTTCTAACAATACGTCATTAATTCATTAACGGAGCAAGGTTTCTCGCAGCATTCCACGACGATCTGCCGCTTCCCTCTACCCACAGACCTCGCTTTATCAGGAGCTATCCACGACCAATCGTAGTCAATAGAGTTGAACCTCTTCCCAACCGTTTTCTCATTACAAAAAAAGACCATCGCCATCGCCAATCTCCTTCCACAGTATACTTGATCTTCAGCCATGGAAGCCATTGAAATGATTACCAATAATGCAAGACTTTTTAACTTCATGATTAGTATTCTGAGTCCTGGTGGTTCGTTGGGATCGAAACGAGTGTGATGTTCGGAGAGAATTTCGCTGTTTTATACCACGTTAGGTTCATTAATATTCAATAAGGTAGCCGAAGATCCTAATAAGACCTAAATATGATCAAGCGTGTAGGAACACATATCATTCTTCATTGATCATTTTGATGCGACTTGATAAGTTATTTTTGTCTCATGTTTTCTTATGATTATTAAAATCCTCGTTCAAGTTATAATTTGAATTAATATGTATTGAGATCGTTGATCTATCGACATTAATTGCGCCTGTCGAAATTATTTAAATGGGATCTGATTTTTGGAAGACAATCCTACATTTTGAGAGATCCTGTTATTTTTGGGAGAAACTATAAATATTATAATATATGTTGTTGTTTATTATATATTAATGTTTCTTTCGCCGACTATCATCAAAAGTCAAAGTCAAAATCTATACGTAATATAGGAGCTTATGTACTGATTGTAACAAAAAAATCGAATAACGGTTCGCAACGAATAAGACCCGAGAAAAACTGGTAAAATCTAGTTTTTTTAAATTTTTTTTTCTAACAATTGTATTTACAAAGCTTTTATTCAAATTTATATTTGAAAAGGCCTGGATATGATCATTTTATTCCCAAGGTGTGTTTTCATCTAAAAAATGAAAAGTACTATGTAAATCATGACCGCATTGAATGGTGGTATATTTGCTGTCTTTCTCTATTGATTCGCAATTCTAATTATATAAGAATCTTTAAGAATATTCTCGAATTAGTACCGAAAAGCCAGTTGCTGAAACTGAAAATTTCTAATTTTTTTTTTTCAAATAATGATAAAAAAAACGGTTCAAATTTGAATTTTGTAACTTGAATCTCAAATACAAAGTTGAAATTAGAAATAAATTAAAACCACTAATTTTGCATACATTGTAATTGCTATGTCAAGTTGAAGGATTATTCATTGTTTGGACTGAATTAAATAGAGTGGCACAACTAAAGTCCAAAACTCTAAGCTGAATTTATGTACATTTAGGATAAATTGCTCTAAGCAAACCTAACACCCTATTGTATACCCATTGTATGGCACTTTTTGTATTTTACAACAAATTGTATTTCAATACCTTTATTAGCTAACTACGGAAGCGTGTTAGGTTCCAATTCAAAGTTTTATTACTCGTTAGTTTCTAGTTATTGACTTATGACGTTAAAATAAAATAAATAAGGCTTAGTATTTATTCAGAGTCCCTGGAAAGTAAACTATTTTATATAATGGGTTGTGTGTGTGTTTTTGAAGACTCATGTGCCACCAACCCGCAATAGAGCAGCGTGGTGGAATAAGCTCCAAACATTCTCCTCAAAAAGGGAGAAAGCTAAAGCCTCCATCCCAGCAGTGGGACATTTACGGGCTGTTACTACTTTTCTTATAAAACAATAGCGCATTAACAATCCGATATCCAAGTCAAATAAAGTCATTATAAAATTGTAGCTTAAATAAACTATCTAGTTTGTTATCATATCTTGATCAAAGATATCTAAAGTGGTATTGTTATCTGTATAATGGCGATGGAATAGGATTTATTGAGTATTCAATATGGTAATGTGGGATAGGTCAGGTTTTAGGGTATAGTTTAGTGGAATGGTCTTATATGGCGATGGGTTTGTATCTTTGTTATAAATTGAATAGACTTAAATAGGTAAGTTTTATCGTTTGAGAAAAATTAAGATGTTAGATAACAATACTATGTATTAATAATTACACTTGTCTTGCTTTAATTAATTAAGCGATTATGAATTAAAATAACTCTTATAAATACAATTAGGCTGATCATTTACTACGAGATATAATACAAATTGCATTCTATAGCTAATAAATGTAAGTTTTACGTAAAATTACAGTCACCGTTATTTACTTATATCCTCGTACCTAATGTATTAAATTATGAATACGAAAATGAGTTTGTTACGCTTTCACGTCTTAACCACCCACCAGATCATCATGACATTTGCATATTTGTCAAAGATACATGAAAGTATATCCTTTTCTATATTTCGTTTACCTAACATTCGCGCCCCCCACCCCACGAGCGAAGCCGCGGTCGGGATTTATTTATATTTCCTGATAGGTACAGCGATGGTGTCTTCAAATCCAGAGTAAACAGGTTTCATCTAGGCGAGCGTGCTACATCCTAGACTTGTTACATGCTTAACTTCAGGAAAGTCAACGTTCAAACGCAGATCTATTTAAGGTAAAAAAAATATCTTAAAAAAAAACAAGTTACGTAAATGATTCAAGATTAAAAAAATCTTAATACTTCAGGCCATACAAACTTACGAATTAGATTAGGTTTTTAGGTTTAAATTATTAATAATACATTAAAAACAGAGCATATCATGTATCTATTATATTAATCGTATCATAAGAAACTATCAACATTAACAAGAGACCACTTAACGCTGCCGTATTAGCGCTAAGATGGTTTGATCCCATCAACTATTAATAGTCGTCTTCGTGACTCGGACGGACAAATTATTTAGTCTGTGGTATAAGTGAAAAAGTAATAAATTTATTCTATATATTTTGTTATTACAATAGAATATTTGTAACAACACAATAACGTTGCGTTCTTTGTCATATTTTTAGAAATATGTTCAATCAGTAAAAAGAAGTAAATAATCTATGGTTTCTTTTTAATATCTTTGGATAGTATTGACAGAATGCCACAAGGCTATGTGAGTAGGCTGTATGCCGGATACTTCTGTGATAATTAACATGTATATATCGTTTATTAAAAAAATAAGACTTAAGTTTTATAGTGATAATAAAATGATAACCTGCCCAGTCAACATGGCCCAGTGGATATGTGGATCGTAAGTAGCAAGCCAGGACTGCGTGTTTAAATCCGACCAATTACGTAATTATATCGCAATACAATACGTTACGTTTTGTGTTTTAATTTTGTCAGATGAGAATCTGGCACACGTGCGAATCGGCCTTGTAACAGTGTGGTTAACAGCTTCTCAAAAAGAGAGGAGACCCAACAGTGGGACTTTAAAAGGATGTTACGTTATTTTTTAAAAGATTATCATATTAGTGTCACCACCTCCTGTCATCACCTGATTGACTTGTGGGTCCTATACATTGTGCACATTATCTCCATTTTATAAATAATTAGCAGTACTAAGAATCTGTACTGCTGTACTTCGTTGTATTATACAGCTGTTTCTTAAAATATATCGTATAGAAACGTTTTAAAATTTAATTCTTAGAAATATAAATGATTATTGTTTGCCTTTTATAATATCTACTTAAAAATTCAAGTATTGATCGGTTAGTGTGTATTGATAAGTAACTACGTCATTAAAACGTTTGACACTGACAATAGTTTAAATAAACTTCAGTCCCATCATTATTCTTATAAAAAAACTATTCTAATCTCATTTTGAAGTGTCTTTAAGGATTAGTTTACATCGCTTCTCACTTGGACCGAGTCTTCAAAGCAGGCCCGAGGCGGTATCACACCTCCACCTCGGAGCTGACCATCGATAAGAATTGTCGATACCATTTACATCGTCCCAATATTTTGAGCTATATAATTTTTAAAGTTTGAGCCACTTATACGATGATTGATCCTAATATTAGCTCATTTTATCGGCATGATAATGACGTAAATATTATGTTGTTGATGTCTTGAAAGAAATAATATTTTTAATCTGTAATTCGATTTTAGCATAAATTGGCTGTATAGATTGAGACATTTACAAATTGTAAATAAAAAATAACGTGACGTTTATTTGTGTGCTGTTAAATATTTTTAAATATTTAAGATATATATCAAATATAATAAAATAACAGAGTTGTTTTAAAAGTCGCTAAACGTTTCGCAATAAAACAAATCATTCCCTTTTAAAAATAAACTGTCTTTATTTTTTTTCAAAATGGCGCCGCCAAAGTCGACAAATTCATATTCACATTCCCGCCGATGCTGCGACCAGAATTATAATTGACCGGTTATCTGACCGACAAAAGTAATAAATCTTGCGCCGATGAAGATTAGGCCTAAAAATAAAAGGTGAAACGTACTCCGTGTATGTAACTGTTTCAACTTTCATTTTTTTTTTGTAGAATTTTTAGGAAAATTGGATTTCGAATTATAAGAAAGGATATTTTTGAAGATCGTTTTAAAATAAAAATATGTAAACTGTATCGCGTCAAACATGCATGAAGTTATTATACTTTATACTTAATTTAAATTTTATCTAAACATTAATTATAATAAAAAGTTTTATATACGCCAAAAGAAATGTCATATTTCCATGGGAAATTATATTATTTTAAAACGCCTTTTTTGAAAGGTACTTTTTTATTATGGTTCAAATTAGTGTTGTTTATATTATCTATGTTCCGGAATTTTTGGAACACGGCGATGAATGCTTGACAAATTAATCGCGGCGTGCGCCTTTTCAAAATAGAATACTTGGAAATATTCAAAAACATTCTTTTAAATAACAATTTTGTTTTTATTTTTATTAAGCTGTTCTGTATTCAAATATACATTTTAAGAAATAAATTTATAGATAAAAAGATAACAAGAATGATATTCACAAAGTTCATAAAAGAAGAAAAAAATATATATTTGTAAGAAATAATAGTGACATAAAATTTATATTAAATACTAGTAGTGCAGTGTCTCCCAAAAGGAGTAGATTACTCAGATTGTTCAAATAAAACGAATACCATGCTAATTAAGAATTATTTATGAGCAAAGTATATCCATTCGGATATCTGCCTTTCTATAATAAAAATATGTATTAATCTTAGATTAACAATATAATATAAACATTTATGAAAACAGTATGAATGTATTTCAATAAAAACAGCCCTGAATTTAAACTTTTGAAGTACAATTAACCAAAATCGTGGCCTTATTTACTACGAGTATACAAATTATATTATACAAAACGTATTTGTCGTATTTGTGATATTTGTCAATCATTTAATATCTTATGCCAGACAGGAGAATCACACTTCTCTTCAAAGCAACAGATATTTTTCTACGTCGATTATGTAATTTGCAAGAAAAATATACATAATAAGAAGGTTTTATATTTATATCCCAAATAAAATTGAAGTTAAAAAAAAACATGATCAAAAAGTTTCCAATTGCACGGACATATTTAAAATGGCATTACATTGTCGAAGTTTAATTTGCGTTCTGAAAGTCTGTAATGAATTGCTCATTGTGTATTGAAAGGTTCCCGTTTCTGAACACAGTACAATGCCTCAGGAATAGGGTAGCCATGTTCAAAAAAGGGATAATGTGGAAATAATTAATAAAAACTTACACATGATTTTAAAAATATTTTATGTTTAATTGTTTTTGCAAGTATAAACTTACATTAATTTATTATTATAACTGTTTATTTGTATATAAATCTATATCATATTATGGTAACCCTAACTGATTATCGAAGCGTAAAATATTTAAACTGAGATTTGTGAGATGTATACACACTTTATATTATGTTCTTTCAAGGTATTGTGGCCTTTTAAGATATGACAAAACTCAGAAAGTAAAGTTGCGAAACGCAAGTTCTTAAAATTTAAAATTATGCGTGGAGATTCTTTGTAGTGTTTAAAATAAATCAGAAAGCGTGTATTATTTATTCCAGTTATTTTGCTATGTGAATAACTAGTTAAAGTTATTGCAATGTAAAACAAATATAAGGTCGCAGTAGAGCATTAAAAAGTAGCGCCTTAAACAGGATCCGAGTTGCGAATTAAAAACCCATTACAATTTGAATTTAGAACGAACACTTATATTCATGCGAATGGAAATGTACAATTTATGTCAAACCCATCTTATTTTCAAACCACAGACTGAGGAATAGATTGAGTGTTAATGGAAAAAAAATATATCGACCATTTAAAGTTATATTATACTATTTTTTTATACTATTACATATTTTTAGAAAGTATATCTTACCTTATTATAAATATTATTAATTATTGTAAATCGCTTAAATTTTATTTAGAATTTAATGTAACTAGTTACTACATATAACTAAACATTAAAAAACTCGATATATTAAAAACAATAATGTTACCATCCAATCAATATTTTTGTTTCATTCATATTTTTATCTTTGTCCTATATACACAAAAAAGTGTTATAAGTAAGTTAAATTTGCAATTTCTGATACAAATCAAATTATCTTTCGTGGTACACTAGAAAATGAGTACTTTATTAATTTTATTAATAGTAGGTCATAAATTAGTTTATAATAAGAACGGAGAATCAATTTTTTTTTTTAATTGTTAAAATGTATTAGGATAATTACAGTTGACATCAAACAAATTACAAATGAATATAATATACAGTTGTTATACAAAGTCAAATTTAAAATAGTCTCTCCTGGTTCCCACCCGACGCAAAGCTGCCCATAACGCAGGCTGCATTTCCACGCTGTACGGCAATGGACAACCTCTGCGCCAGGTAGGACCCAGAGTGACTGTCAAATCCCCTCTCTCTAAGGTGATAGAATCAATTTAATGTATTTTTTGTATTTAGAACACAAGTGATTTTTTAAATTATTTTTTCGAGGTCGTTTTTTTTGACACAAGTCACTCATTCCTCAGTCTACATTTGTACATTCTATGGATCGCACGGTCTATGTAATGTTTTATATTATGGAGTTTTAAACAGGACAAATAGTAGTTTTATTGAATCGCCGCATGATGTGAAAGTGACATCATTTGTTAATAAATGGACGACTTGCATTAAATTAATAAGTGGACGTTTGTAATGGTTGTATTGCGCAAGCGCACATTGATGTGATTCTTGTATTTGCTTTTCGTAATTTAAAATTGTTATGGTTTTTTATTACAAAAAGTCTAGTCCCGGTTACCACATTCAATTGTAATTAAACAACTGAAAAAAAATGCGCAAAGTGTATCCTCTATCTCCTGTATTTCGTAATCAGCTGGGACTACAATTCGATAAGACCTGAGAAATAGGGCTCATAATCGGTAGCCGTACAAGCTAACCACTAAATCAACAATTCAAAATAGATTATATTATAATTATTGCAAATTAAATAAGCCATTAATTTATTAAGTCACACTCTATTTCAATCCAGTTTGTCACCTCAATTATACCTATTTAATAACTTGCAGCCGATAATGTTATCGGGCAACAATGAGTTATGGCCGGTCGTTATCTCTCTATAATGTATCTCTATCTTAATATATTCCGTGATTTCCATCCTGTACTTTGACCGCGATCTCGCTTTTAATTTTGGTAGCTTTTTTGTCCTTTGAATAAGTTGTATCAATGGTCACAGCGGTTGAAATTTTAATCCATTCATTTATCGTGAACAACAATAGTTGTTAAAAAAAGAATTCCGTTGAATATCTTATGTTCTTCTTAAGTCTGTGCGTCTTCCTGTACTGACTTTTATTGAGAGCTTTTTATTGACTAAATGTTTTGATTTCTCGATGAATTAGCGGCTTTGTGCAAGCCCGTATGGTTTACCACCAACTCATTACATAGTCTACCGCCGAGCAGCAACATTTAGTATTGTTGTGCTCTGGTTTCTAGGGTGAATGAATTTTCAGTACGCTTACCTATAAAAACTATATCAATATTATAAATGCGAAAGTAACTCTGTCTGTACGTCTGTCTGTTACTCTTTCACCACTAAACCGATTTTGATGTAATTTTGTATGAGACAAGCTTGATCCAAAAGGAAGTACATAAGCTATTTTTTTTTACCTAATGTCTGACCCATTTTCTAAAACGCGGGTGAAGCCGTGGGCGATATCTAGTAGATACAGCGATCGGACAACGTCTGCCGGGTTTCGCTAGTTATATTATAGAGTACCTACTAACTATGGAGGAATTAAACTATTCCCCTAAGTTCCACAGACAAGCACTAAATCAAAGTCAACATTTTACTCCTGAAGCTTTGTTACAAACACACAGACAGACAAAAGTTAGTTCTAACTAAATGTCACTCGAACGGAGTTACTGGATTTAAGCGTTATTCGGGTTTATTTAAGAGGAAGCCTGGATTGAGAGTCATTGTGAAGTTACTCACGTTGTTTTACTTCTAAAATGTATTGAATATAGTAGTAACTAATATACCAGTATAGCCGAGATGGCCCAGTGGTAAGAACGCGTGAATCTTAACCGATGATCGTGGGTTCAAACCCGGGCAAGCACAACTTAATTTTCTTGTTCTTAATTTGTGATTATAATTCATCTCGTGTTTTACGGTGAAGAAAAACATTGTGAATGTGTCTAATTTCACTGAAATTCTGCCACGTGTGTATTCCACCAACCCGCATTGGAGCAGCGTGGTGGAATAAGCTCCAAGACCTTCTCAAAAAGTGAGAGGAGGCCTTTAGCCCAGCAGTGGGTCATTCAAAGGCTGTTACTATAATATACCAGTGTTAAGGAGTGAAGATGAAAGGTCGTATGTAAAATGTACTTTCCAGGATAATAATAATTATTTCCATACGTTTTAATGAATCATTCATTCCAAAATGGCTTGCAGTTAATCTGTTACTTTTCATACAGGATATGCAAATTTATAAGTAAATATTTTATAGTTATTTTTATAGCAAGTACATCAAGACATAATGTATTTATTTAAAAACCTATTAACGTGTTTCTCCTTCGCTCCACATTTGGCGTGGATAACAATATAGTCATAACAAGTAACAAAACTTTTTTTATTGTACTGTTAAACCACTCTCAGAGGTTAAAAGCGTGCTTTCATTTCGTAACACGGTTAAAGTAATCTTTTATTATTTCTCACAGTGATGTAAACGCCGCGTGAACTGAAAACCATGCAGTTAAAATCATTTGCAATGCATAGAGTACACAAGCCGCGCGCGCTTTTTGGTTTAAACGAGGTAATGTTTTAGCGTGCAAAGCGCGCGCTTTTCTGTGCGAACTGTTTTATTCATACAAGTAAACGAGAAGTCGAACTTGAGTGTGCAAGCTACGTAATTTAACAGAGCATTAACTATTTATTTCATTATCTTAATGTTTTTATATTCGTACATTTTCATTTAATAATTTGAATTTAAGTTTTAAATCTAAGCGATCTAAAATTGTGTTGAAAAAAAATTACAGAATTTGAAAAACAAAAAGTGTAATCATAACAAGGTGATATATTATGTTTTTCTTTGTTAATCTCCATAGCTAACAATATACATTATTTCGATATTTAAAAAAAAATCAAGTACGAGTTATATGTATAGAAATTTTCACCGCAATACTTGTTGTCGCCTTGTTGAATACACATGTGGCAGGACACATTATTTCATATAAATTTTGCTTAGCGGCTTCTTAGCTAAAAACTTATTTCTCTCTTTCTGTCATTATAGATTTGAAATTCGAAAGAAGAAGACACAGCATTGCTTCACAAGTCACTCGCTAAACAAAGTTTATAAGTATGCCTTTAATTAATAACATGAAAATGCTTTAGCAATAAGTCTTCTAAGTAAGCAATATCGATTAAGGATAGATCAATAAATTTGCATAATGTATTGTGTCCGCACGTCGTGACTAGGGGAACCATGCTCTATTAGAAAGTAATTGATTCGCTTTATAGAAACACATTTTTTCTTAAATTAAATTTCTTTGGTAGCATTGAAATTTGAACGAATTGCAATTGTTTTATGGAAACGTTTCTGACGCATATTCTACGTCTTTAATTTTTTTTATTGTATAATTTATTTTATTGATAATCATCGTCGAATATTAGATAATAATAAAATATAATAAATATTATGAATATATTGTTAAAAATATTCTGTCAAGCTCAATAAGTCGGTTTAAAAAAAAAACAAAACCATTTAAAACTCCGATGTAATCATCGATATCAAGATTCGTTTCAGATTCAAGTGTCATTTTGATTATATTAATTCGAATCGATTTATATACATTCATTCGAGTATAGAATCAAAGGATTTATAACTCAAATATATTCAATTTGAACGCGATTCTGATTACAATGTCTCCATTTTAATCCGATAAAACTACACCTATACTCTTGCCATGTAATGACGCCCCACAAGTGTACGACCTTATTGTATTGAATGACAGATCGATGAATGATTCAATTCGCAATACGAGGCGGTTTGATAAAAGAACGAACATTTTAAACAAGGTTCACTTTGTAATATAATAGTTTACAGAACATATACCAATAATGTTTGGTTTTAGTTTTCATAACAGAAGTTTTTATACCCATCGCGTGTCCTTATAAATACGTATTCATCTTTAAGTTATTTTCTTCTTATATACTACATCATTCATTGTTGTAAGTTGAAATAAATTACGTAGAAAATTTTTCTTTATATAAAAAATATATATAGACAACTTTATTTTTCTTTAAAAGTGTTACCAGGATATGTGGTTTTTTATTTATAAACTTTTTGACTTTAACAAAATCGGCAAAACTTAGCATGTTACAAAAGAAACCGTCTTCGAAATGGGAAGAGGTACTATGTTTGTCGCAGTCTTTAAGCAGCTGTACAAATTGACAGTCTTATTCCAAAAAGCAATTTCTACCAGACAACCTAAGGGTAGAGGAGAATTATTGCCACAAACAAATAAAGAGACAGATCATGTACATTACAAATACAACATAATATTTAGATAGTCAAACAAAAAGTTTATAATTTATTGCATGCTCCGAGGTGAAGGAAACTTCGTGAGGAAACCTGCGTTTGTGGAAAGAAAATCTGCCACATGAGTATCCACTACTCGCGCATTAGCAGCATGGTAAAATACGCTCTAAAACTCGCCAAAGAAAGAGGGGAACCCATAGCCCGGCCTTGGGACATTAACAATTAAAACATAAATATATAATACATACATAAGTTACTCTATTTAAACGTGTAACATAAAGGTACATCAATGACATCATCAGACAGTCTAGACTAATCTAATCCCGTCTAGATCCAGATAATATATTATACTGGAATAATAATTACCTAAGTTCCCTGTGATCGTGATTCTACATCCACTTAAGTTGTTAATTGATTTAGGGGTAATGAAGTTCGGAATAATTTAATTCTTACCTTACCTTGCGTGGAATGAATTTTAGGTAGGTAGGATTTATCGAATAATCTCAGAGTATTTATATGTCACTAGCTACCCGTCCCGGCTTCGCATGGGTAATAATAACAGTCTAAATCAATCGTTTATATCGTAATACATTTAAATCTATTAGTCTACGCGACTTCCAGTCGGTTTTTTTTCGAAATTTTGATTGTTTTCAACACATATATATGTATATAGGAAATATTTATCAGCCTGACGTCATGTATGGACTCTGAAATAATCAATGTTTCCAACTCCAATATAAAGTAGCGTTGGTTTATTGAAAACGTAATTATCGAAACAGTTACAGGGTTCAGTAACATCGAACAAACATTTCAAACAAAATTTGATTTTCACTTGCAGTGTTTGTAAACCAACGCGTTTGCTTTCGACCTTTCATGCTGAAAACAGAACATTCGCGTACGATACACGTTAGGTATTATTCTTGCTTGAAACACTGATTTTGTAAGGATTTTTGTTAATGTAAAAATGATTTGGTTGCTTAAGAGAAACTTGTGCCACGCACACAAGAGTGATGGAGAAAGAGTGGTCGTGTCCCCTGCACGACAACTTAAGAGAGTGTCATGTCGTTTATCGTCACGGCATACGGGTCGGGTTACCTTCAAAGCGTCCCAATAGATACACATTAAAATAAAAGCTAATATATACCATTAAAGACATTTTTCGAATCAACATTACATAGGAGTTGCCCAGCGAGGTGATCTAGTCATTTCATTAAAACAGCCGATCAATATAACTACCGCTATAAATGCATGTGACAATAGAAAATAAACTATAATAATATTCAATAAGTTCTAATTTAGAATTTCCATAATTGATAAAAAAATCTAAAATCAAAAGAAAAAGAAATTTATGGTAAAACGATTACAGTTCATTTTAAATTTGCAGTAATCGTGTATTGATGCAACAAAAATAATTTTGACAAATTTCGTACTTATATTGCTACAATAAAGGTCTATTTTTGCTTAAACGTTATCAATATTGAAGGGGAGGATTGGATTAATTGGACATATAGTACTTGATACGTTTGTCAGTTTGTTTGTTGAGATTTACATAGTTATTAGTTCATCTGGTTTATTGGTTAGGGGACTATAAGAACTTGTTATTGATTTTATAATCTGTCTGCGAATTTTTTGTTGTGCTTTTTAAAATATATTATAGTTTAATTGAAAGGAAGAACAAATCCAAGGACGCTCAGCGTGATATAAAGCGAGCTATACTCGGAGTATCTTTGAAGGATTATGAAATGAGATTATCAGTAGAAAAAATGGAGCTATCGACATAGCTTTGAAAATTAGCTGACTGAAGACGCAGTAGAGTGATTAAGTTTTTCGAAGACCTGGTGGCCGTTGGATTAGAAGAAAGCCAGAGTGGAGAACGGGGATTTGAAAATACATCGTAACGTGTTATCCACTCCCAGTCGAGCAGCGTATTGAAATCCAAACCTTTTAATTAAGCGGAGAGAAGGTCCAGCAAGCAATAAGGGAATTATTATGGGTTGTTAAAGTAAGGAAAAAATAATTAAACTACCAGGGCAGCATAGAACAAAAGTACATACTTTTTATTAAGGTATGTAAAACAAAAAGGCTTTTTAGCAAAGCGTGCTCACTAGAGCGGTCAGTGCGCACGGTGTCAAGTGACCACAACCTACAGCATTGTGACTCCTCAGCACGGGGATTACAGAAATGGCATGTATGATGAAAACACAATAATGTATGTTATAAAAGAAATTTTTTGAACAATCCCTTAAATCAGATTGGAGTATTTATAAAATACAAAATTGATACTTTTTTTCCATTACATGATTTTTTAACAAGTAGTATATGAAGCCTCTTAAGCATATAATGTAATAGGCGACTTCGCTCCTCCAATTCATACATCTTAGAGTAGAGAAGACAAGTAAGACAAAATAGAAATATAAGAACCAGTCACATATTGTGACATTCTTAGTTAATAGACTAATAAATGAATAATACGGGTGTGTGTGTGTGTGCGTGTGTTTATGTGTATGTACGTATTTATTTTATTTATTTAAATCATTATTGTACACCACATTACAAAGTGCCTTATTAGCGATATTTTATGTCAAGGTCAAAAATCTTTCTTAAATATAGAAGCGTTACACTTACTTTTTGCTTCAATTAAGCGAGTGCTTAATGATTATTAAGCAGATTTATTTCCTATCTGAAGTATGTTTTTTATTTATTTTACATATAAGTCTATGTTTCCATCTGTAACATTGGAATGATCCAAATAGATAAAACTCTTAGCATTAGTTAAGTGTGTGATATTTAACATTCATTATCCGTGGTACCCTGTCTCGAAGTCACTTCCATGAAATCGTTCCTCGGTGTTAAATTTACGCACAGGATAAAAAGATAAATCGTAAGTTTGAGAACATCTCGCCTCGTAAGACTCATGTTACAAGGGACTCGATTTATGTTACTGCCGGAGGCTTGCGTGTGTTGTTTCTTTTGTTGATCATTTCAACTGACCACTAAGGGAACTAGCTTTGACTTCTGTCTTTGTTCGTTTGTAACTGGCTGGTTGAATTGGCGGGATTCTTTTTAAGTTTATTTTCTTGATTTTAATTTTTTAATTTATTTTTGGTTGACAAAGAAAATATTTATTCTGTTGAAAGTTAGGGTAAGTTTCGCTCATTGAATGCCTATACAGCTCAATACCAAAATTGGGATCTAGGATATTAGGTTTATCCCTTTTCTCTGTAATTACTCTGGCTCCCTTATCAGATAATAACACAGCAATAAAGAGTTAATATTTTATGAAATAAATAAAATGAATTAAATAAATAAAAATACATCTAACTTTGCCTATTGATTAATTTAAAACTTTTATTATAATCAAAATTACAGAATACAAGATTATATAGATGAAAAAAATCGTGGAGTTGGTATTTCATGATTCAGTATACGAGACAAATTAATTTAATTGTATATATATTGATTATATATTCAATATAAAATGTAACTACTGAATGACTTGCCGGTTCTTTACGGTAGAATCTATATTCCGAACCGGTAGTATTACATTAAATGTAATCATGAATCATGATTATTTTACACAATTACACATATAAGTCCAATTGAATATAGAACAATTTGATTTAGAAAAAGTTAAAAACTATCACATAACTACTACTGGTGTATACTGGTGGTAGAGCTTTGTGCAAGCTCGTCTGGGTAGGTACCACCCACTCATCAGATATTCTACCGCAAAACAGCAGTACTTGATATTGTTGTGTTCCGGTTTGAAGGATGAGTGAGCCAGTGTAATCAGGCACAAGGGACATAAAATCTTAGGTCCTAAGGTTGGTGGCGTATTGGCGATGTCTAAGGGCGTTTGGTGACCACTTACCATCATCATACAGGAGCATACCCATATGCTCGTCCGCCTTCTTGTTCTATAAAAAAAAAGGTATCAGTAACAGCCTGTTTATGTCCCACTGCTGGGCTAAGGCCTCCTCTACCTTTTGAGAAGAAGGTTAGCAGCTCATTATTACTAAATGTATCACTTATGGGTAATTAAATGTTTAAAAAAAAATTGAAACTTAAAATTTTAAAGTTAAAACAATACCAGCTTTTCTCATTACGGTTTGTAAGATTAATAATGTATCGTTTCGTTACGTCATAAGATTTAATATAAACGTAATTTATTAACAGTATTTAATTATTTATACAATGTTTTCAAGTATGACCGTATAATTATAAAATAACAAGGAACAAAGAGTAATTACTTCAAAGTCGAGCCTGATAGGCATGACCCAATTTTGTAATACTTTGCAACGAGATGAGGTAAACGCGAGCTAATCGCTTAGGGCTGTTCACAATGAATACGACTTTAACTGAGTTACAATGGGTATGCGTTTATTATCTGCTTATGTGTGATGTGAATTCCAGATGTTTGTAACAAGGGTACTGTCAAATATGTGGTACACTCGGTGGTAGATCTTTGTGCAAGCTCGTCTGAGTAGGTACCACCCACTCATCAGATATTCTACCGCAAAACAGTGAAGTAAACAGTGAGTGAGCCAGTGTAATTACAGGCACAAGGAATATAGCATCTTAGTTCCCAAGGTTGGTGGCGCATTGGCGATGTAAGCTGTGGTTAATATTTCTTACAATGCCAATACCTATAGGCGTTGGTGACCTACCTAGACTTATCTATTCCATAAAAAATATATTATAATATAAGATTTTTCATTTTTAAACATCTTAGCGTTCAGTACACGGGGCTAACTGAGACTTTGCGTCCCACGAGTAAGCATAAGATTTTGAGCGTCAGGTGACGTCGGCGTAAGATTTTGGGCATGACGTCAGCGTAATGTTTGTTATTTGCACTTCAACTCTCGTGAGTGCCTTGGCGCTCGCACCATTTTTTTCCAATTGTCTAATGCTGTTCGAAAAAAAAAACTCAAGTATATTAAGAATAAATTCCATCAAAACAATAAAAAAATATACATCAAAAGATAGTAGAACACGTCTAGAATACTAACAAAATTCGGCGATTTTTTGTATATATATTTATTACTCATAATATATTGAAATTGATGTGCAGAGCCATCATATTATTTCATCATTTATTATTTATTATATAATTTAACTAAATCCAATGTTAGTTGTTATGTACAATTAGTTTTAAGTGAAGACTTGTTTGATTTATGTATAATTAACACTGTTGTGTTCTTTAAAAAAAGTGTCATATTTTACATTCTTCACATTATCCTTTACATTGTGTGTAATAAGCCTTATAATTTAATCTAATCTTTGACACAAATGACTGTCTAAGAAGTGTCTATGCTGTCTGTTTATTTAAGGCAGATTTTATCCTTTAACCTTTTCAGTGCGATATCGAAATAGCAATTAAGCTGTATCGGCTAAACTTGTCTTATAATTATTCGTATCTTGTGAATTGATACTTATTTAACTTTATATAATCAAGACTAATTCTTATTTACAATTTGTTATTAATTGTGTTTTTATTATATTAATAATAATTAGGTGCCAAATCGAATTTCATTTTATCGAGATAGTAATAAAATTATGAATTCATTTATGGATAAGGTTTCGAAGCTGAATTCATCACTCTCACACACTTCATTTTCAATTTTGCATCCCACTCGATTCATGTCTCTTGAAGAAAAGACCTTTCCATATGTTTGTATACACCGTTTACTGGAGACTAGCCAAATATTAGTTGCCCCTATACTTGTTAGATATAATGAGTTTTATATGCTATCCTTTTCTAATCACTGCGAAAGTGAATTTGTTTGTTTGTTCGTTCATTGTTTACGTCTTAACTATTCGACTAGTCATCAAGAAATATTACATACATGTTCTGCAGTACCTTAACAGCCTGTGAATGTCCCACTGCTGGGCTAAGGCCTCCTCTCCCTTTTTGAGGAGAAGGTTTGGAGCTTATTCTACCACGCTGCCCCAATGCGGGTTGGTGGAATACACATGTGGCAGAATTTCAGTGAAATTAGACACATGCAGGTTTCCTCACGATGTTTTCCTTCGCCGAAAAACACGAGATGAATTACAATCACAAATTAAGCACATGAAAATTCAGTGGGGCTTGCCCGGGTTTGAATCCACGATCATCGGTTAAGATTCACGCGTAACCACTGGGCCAACTGTGCAGTACAGTGGTGCAGAAAAGTATATAGAATACTTAATCTCTCACCTTCTTTTACACGCGTACGAAGTCGCTGGCGGAAGCTAGTACTATATGAGTTATTTGAATAAAAATCTTTTAAATGTTCAGAGATTTCTAGCTCTCATCATAAATTCCTTTGAGTATATTTCACGAAGTAGCTTAAGTGTAATGGTTCAATAAGTTAATTAAACGAGAATCTAAGAGGCGCCCGGGGAAATGATCTCGCTGCAATAAATTTAATTGAACAAATGCAATTTATTTCATTAATTTATGACACTCGGAGCGTCTTCGTTAGCTTAATTATTGATTCATAAAAATTCTTATAAGGTAAAGATTTTGTTATTTATAAAATGATTTAATTGAGGTTTATTTACTGTATCCATAAAGTATACTACGGCGTCGATTAAAACTATCTTCAAACTTTATACTATAAACTTATTTTATCTATATTTTTTTTTCTTTTTATTTCAAGAATTTTGACGATACATGTTTTCGTTTGAGTTAACTGATAGAATGAACGAAGGAATTAATTTATATATCCTGTATGCAAATCGATAAATACTATTTTTTTATTTCTTTATTATCTATAAAATTATTCTTCGGTTTTTATTTGAGCCGAGATGGCCCAGTGGTAAGAACGCGTGAATTTTAACCGATGGTCGTGGGTTCAAACCCGGGCAAGCACCACTGAATTTTCATGTGGTTAATTTGTGATTATAATTCATCTCATGCTTTACGGTGAAGGAAAACATCGTGGGGAAACCTGCATGTGTCTAATTTCACTGAAATTCTGCCACTTGTTTATTCCACCAACCCGCATTGGAGCAGCGTGGTGGAATAAGCTCCAAAAACTTCTTCTTAAAAAGGGAGAGGAGGCCTTTAGCCCAGCAGTGGGACATTCAGAGGCTGTTACGGTTTTTATTTTAGAGTACAGGAAGGATGTTTTAAATTTTCAAAGATAGCAACCTGATTAAATCCCTTTGTTTTTAGTGAATATTATTATACGATATATGATGTTTATTTACAGAACATTTATATAAAATTATACATTATATTTAAAGAAAAATAAATTACGTAAAAATTTAATTTTTAGTTAAGACTTTAATTGATTTTATCGATTTAATTTTAATTTAGTGTTTGATTTGAAAACCTTTTGATCACTCAATTTTTAATCTATATTAAAAAAAATACACAATAGAAAACGTTTATAAGGTAACAAGTTACTAATAAATCTTTCCAAAATAACTATAACTATGATGAGGTAACAATTGCAAGTTATTATCAGGTACTGTAATTTGACTGCATTTACAGTATTTTCAATTACGCACTTGTCCTGACCACTTATATAAACTTGACTTAAAACGTACTTGGTGTCATCCTCAATGACCAGCTCTGATTGCTTCATCAGCAGGAATGGCTGTAATAAAGTAAAGCTACTTCCTTATTCATAGTCAATAAAGCTGGATGACAAATGTATATTGGGGCGAACAGGGAATATTGTTTTACTAAGTTTTCGACTCGGCAAAGTCATTTTTCCTTTAGTATCTTAATATTCTAATAAATAAGATATATTACTTCAAAGAAGTAAATGATTAAGAGTTAGGATTGGTTTATTTTCAGAAAGGTTAAATATATACTGCTTCGTTACGGTAGCAAGCGAGCCGTCCGAATAGACGGAGAGGATACCTCTGGTTTTTTAGTGGGCATTTCGGTGAACACAGATACCCCCATACACCCCCCCACATCAGTTGGGGGAAACGCGTAAATGCGTTTTTTCAGCGAGAAAAAAAGTGAGGGTTTCTTGGCACGTTTTAAGTAAGGGCAGGTTTTGCGTAATGGTCGCCCTTGTGATGTCCATCTTGCCAATGAGGTTTTTAATAGATAATAAAACTTTCACTCTAATGCACGAAGACGGTGGGGCTAGTTCGAAATACAACGAACTGAGAACTATTTGCGTACGTACGTTTGATCGTTTGTCTCGTATGTTTAATCCGGAAATGTAAATAAATGATCCACTTGCTTAATATACAAAATATGTTTACCACTTTCGTTTTTATTCAAGCATATATGGATACGGATATTGGAATATGAGTAGTGGACCACAGCGGCGGGTCTGCCTGTTGATTAAACCACTAATTGAGCGTGGTAATGAGAACAAAAACTGTTATTTGATATCTTATTATCATACGATATTTATACCGCGGTTATATTATTTAACTGGTTTTAAAGTACAACATAGAAATACATTCATTTATGCGTAGCTGTTATGGTGGCTTTATTTGGTGTAGATGACCAATGTAATATTTTTATCTATACTTATAATGAAGACGCTGATTGAAAATAATCTATATTTATAAAGAGTAAGTAGATGGACGAGCAAATGGGCCACCTGATGGTTAGTTGTCACCGCCGCCTATATGCATTGTTATTATAAATATTAACCATTCTGTACATCGCCAATGCGTCACCAACCTTGGGAATTAATCCTATAGTTACAATGGCTCACTCACCCATTAAAACGGAGTACAACAATACTAAGTAGTGCTGTTTTGCGGTAAAATATTTGATGACTGATGACATTTACACATCTGAAATGCACGCCCCACTGAATTTACACCGATGTCGATGTATATTTGAAGCAATTTGGACAGAATAAATTGCCACCGCAAAGGTATCCTGGTCAAAGATTAAATTCAACACATCTCGGGTGGCGATTCGATCTAACGTCAAAGGTGTAGCAAAAAATATTACAACTCACATTTGTCACAAAAACCGTGGGCGGGATATTAATGATGTTACGTTTAATGTGCGAATTGGGACGTAACAAATTGTGGACCATTAAATACAACATTACCCTCATTCATAGTTACAATGTTAAAAAATGATGTTCGCTTGAACGGTTTACAGTACCACACAAATACCTACTAACTGTACTCATATGTATATATATATATATATATGGTGTCCTATCCCATCGAAATGGTGTCCCATCAATTAATAAGTTTAAGGGAATAGACAAATGTGGACTATATATATATATATATACATATACACATCACAGTCTACATTTGTCTATTCCCTTAAACTTATTAATCGATGGGACACCATTTTGAAATGACCGGAAATCATAGGACCACATTCTTTACTTGATGCTAAACCGTTTTTATCAAATTCTAGTTTGTTCTTACATAATTTCTCTATAGCAAATCCTGTAAAATATGAAAATCACTGGTTGGACACGTAACTGTGCATTGACGACATACCTGATTACTTGACTTATACTATATGATATACGATGCTATGTATCCAGTAGATCGTCAACCTTACTCATAGTGAACTCGTGTGTCAGTCTCTAATTGGGCAAGTCTGATTTCATTACATTACATCTAAGTCGCTTGTCGATTTGTGTTAATTTTTTTGTAGATCTTTACGATATGTTTTGAATCATAATCGATATAATATGTTTGTTACTAAATTATGTTTTTAAATGTTACTAATTCGACATGACATTTGAAAACATGTTATTAAAAACTTTTGACATAAACAATGGTTACGTTACAAAGGAAAGCTTATCTTTGAATTGATATGTATCACGTAATAAACAATGTGAACTAGTTTGTGGTTATGGGGCTGCAAATCTGGAGATCCTGGGTTCAAAATCCTGGCCATACCAATAAAAAAGTATTGAGTGTTGCTGGTTCTGGTTTATTTTCTAATAGGCAGGCAGACTGGCAAATTGCCCAAGATGGACATATGACACGACTGCCTGTACGTAAGCATCCCTTACATGGCCAATGCACCACCAACCTTGGGAACTAGGATGTCATGTTCCTTGTACCTGTAGTTACAGTACCTTATTCACCCTTCAAACCGGATTCTCATTTGGCAGTATACGTGATTAGTAATTGGTAACTAGACAGGCTTGTACAAAGTCCTACCGCTAAGTAAAAGGCTAATGAGCCTCGTATTTGGTCGTGGCCGAATTTAAGTTAGGAAAAAATATATCTTTATTCAATACATGAGTTTCCTTTGGGTTGAAATATTTTTAGTTTCGTGCAAATGTAGATTGCTTATTGATTGTTATCGTAAAATGAAAAACAAGTGATAAACAGTTATAAAATATGAATACATAAATTTGACGATTATTTACTTTAATACCAGCTATTTACTTCGTGACTTCCTCATATATTTCTGTGTTATATGTTACGCAATGAAATTAATTGCTTGTTCGGTTTCAAACTATTTACATAACAAAATTCTAGGAAATGTATTCATGATGAGTTTAGTTTAGAAAATGTAACACTCTTTTTTTAAATTTATCATATTAGAATAAATATATACTATTGTGTACAAGGTAACAATTTAAAAAAAAAAATTTTAGGATGGCGAGCAAATGACCATAGGCACGCGCAATGTAAGAAATATAAAAAATACACCGTCAGTGCCAAGTACGGGTTTTGAGATGTTATCTTATGTATAAGATATGTGCTTTTAACTAACTTGGGTGTACAGCATTTACACCTGAACAAAGTATTGCTATATGGTAGAACAACTTGATACTGAGTGATACCAGACCCGCCTGGACAAACCCCCACCATTGGTTAAATAAATATATGAATTTATACTATTATATTACCTACCTTTAATTATAGTTTTAGAATACAGGAGTTGAAAATGTAAAAAAAAATATTAAAGCAATACAAAAAATTAACCTTAGGGTCCATTTTAATTTCTTAATAACACATAATTTATACATGTTATTAAATCTTGTATTCTTGTAGTTAATACATATACTGATATCAAATTCAAAGGAAAGTCTTCTTAAAATCGCTTTCTACCCAAACTCGTAAAAGAGACATAAAAATCCCGACAATTTTATAGTTAGTTTAACGTTCAGGTAGTTAGCGCGCCATCTTGGAATGTCAACCGTTTTTTTTTTCTTCATCCGCGACTCAATGGACGATTTACGGTAGACATCGTGGCAACAAAAAGAACCTATTTTTTTATTTCCAAATACGAGCATGACTGGCCATTCATAAATTGTTCATTTTTTTTTAAACAGTTCCACTTATGGATTGTCAACTTTAAATATATATTATTAAGCTATACTTTTCTATAGCAGTGTTATTGGAGCTGGCGAGTTTATTTAGGATCTGTAGTGACGCGTCAACGGTATTGTTCCGGTATTTAACTAAATTATCTGTGATCGTTGAGTTTTGGAATTTTCGAATTTTACGCGAATTATACGAACCGCTAGGTCGTGTATATTTTTTATTGCGTCATTCAAATTGATTGGTAACATGTTTCGCATATTAATTTAAAGTATTTGTTTAATAAAAAAATATATTTTTATTATTAAGTAACTGACAATTGTATTAATATTGCCATATATAAAATGATATACACTTTTATTATTTACATTTTGGTAATGGAATCATTTTACAATTGAATGAGTGTATATAAAACTAGCATATCAAACTTTGGTGTCAATAAATATTGAAAATTGTAAACAATTATGAAATTTACTAAAATTACTCGCTCACATTTTCTCGTCAGTTCTTACTTGATAGTAGTATAACTTTGCCTATAAATAAGTAAGTGCAATGTTGATTATTTTAAAAAAAAATAGCATTTAAAAAAATAATGTAATATGACGTAATGGAACTATGGTCACTTTAGCATAGGTACTAGACATTTTAGGAGACTGGACATTGTCAGCCAGAGCCATATAAATGTGCCAATAAAATTCGACCATGAAGTTTCCTAAGTCCTTAAGCCCACATATCTGACGTATTTACAATCAAGAAGCGGACAAGCGTTCATAGACAATTTTAAAATTATTTTACAAACCAATAACTAAAAATACAAAGGTGAACAAACCGAATCACGTCGGGTGATTTAATTACACTAACAAGTTTTACGAGGCGAGTGTAAACGGCTCACTGTAACAATGTAGTGTAAATATTTGTCAGCCCGTTTGTCTGCTCCCGGTTATCTGGTAAATACCAAGCGATTGGTAAACATCGCATGACTGATTCATCTTTCGAGTATTGATTTATTGTTTAATACAGATCAATAAATTCATTCCAAAATCAACTATATATTAATAATGTTTTGAATAAACTTTTCTTAATAACGACGGTATTAAAGTGTCCCAATGCTGGGCTAATGGCTTCTCTCTTTTTAAGGAGTAGATTTCAATGTCATCCTATCACGCTTTTCCTATTTGAGTTAGGACACACCAATGGCAGATTTTCATCCGACAAACGTAGATTTTCTCACGAAATTTTTTATTCACCTACGAGTGCAAGAAGAATTATAAACACGTAAGCAATTTAAAAAATTGTGCCCCAGGTTTGAATCTGGAAACTTCAGTAACGATTCATGTGTTCTCACCACTAGGCTATCTCAATTTAATTACTTTTTTTTTATAGAATAGGAAGGCGGACGAGCATATGGACCACCTGATGGTAAGTGGTCACCAAACGCCCTTAGACATTGGCACTGTACGAAATGTTAGCCATCGCTTACATCGCCAATGCGCCACCAACCTCGGGACCTAAGATTTTATCTCCCTTGTGCCTGTAATTACACTGGCTCACTCACCCTTCAAACCGGAACAGCAGTACCAAGTACTGTTGTTTTACGGTAGAATATCTGATGAGTGGGTGGTACCTACCCATACGAGCTTGCACAAAGCCCTACCACCAGTGAAAAAACTTAAAGTGTAATTCAAGGATAATAATGTTAAAATTTAGTATTTCTATTAAGTTTTACTTAAATCATCCGATGCGATATATCAAGAAGCAAGTTACAATAACAACAGGCAACGAACAGCACATTGCAAGCGATGAAGCATTGCACATGTATCATGGACAGTTGGATTAATTCAAACAATTATGTTATACTTCAAATGCAACAGCGCAATGGTTACAGGTGTCTTAGATTTGTATTTGTTAGTTTAGTTCTTAGCTTAAACGTATACGTTTCGAAAGGCGTAATGATCGTTTGAAATCATTTGACTCATAATTCCAAAAGATAAATTATAAAATAAGTATACGTGGACAGTCACAGGAGTGACTTTTGCTTATGAATTATATGCATTGCATTGCATATGTGTTCGGGTAGACTCCGTAGTCCTCAGGCAGATTCCATCATGATCGTTTTAGCTTTTTTAGCGCCCACTTTTCAAGCTTTACGCTTAATGGAACGGGCTGATTGAAATCTGGAGACTTCCAGAGATGTGATTTCAACGCCTTCGGTAGAATCTATGCTTAAATATTTCTATCAGTTGATAGTTTTCTATCAGCTTGACAGTTTGATGTCGCTGCACCACAACCAGAATTATTAGTTTGAATTGTTTTGTTTTGCCTTCATCTTGTTTTAGAAACGGTATTTAATGTAGTAAGCAAAAGCGTTTGCGCTAATACACGTGTATTCTATTCTCTCACCCTCACAACCCAAGCCAATAACTTTCTAAGACACGGGAGCACATCACTGGCAACATTGGCCTAACCCGAAATACGAAATCGAGACTTCATGACTAGTAAATTTAAAAGTCATTAGACCGGCAAACCAGTTAAAAGAATAATAATTATATGATTTTATGACTAGTTATAATAAGGTGCGGAATGAAAACTAAACGAGTAGAATTTCATTTGGTTAAACATACAAACATTTCCTCGGCTCTAAATCAAACAAGATTAAAGTAAAAACTTTTTAACTATTTATAAATCGGCCATCTTACTGGAATTTATAGTGGCAGACGAAATGGGATATTGTGTAAATACGATGTTTTATGTTTTCCACAATATTAAAGCCGCCATATTTTTATCAACGACTAAATATGTATGTTTATGACGGGCCGGTTGGCGTGGTTGGTACTTGCCTTTCACGCCGAAAGTTGTGGGTTCGATTCCCATCCAGAACAGACATTTGTGTACACGAACATGTCTGTTTGTCCTGAGTCTGGGTGTAATTATCTATATAAGTATGTATTTACAAAAGAAAAGTAGTATATGTAGCATATCAGTTGTCTGGTTTCCATAGTACGAGTTCTGCTTAGTTTAGGATCAGATGGTCGTGTGTGAATAATGTACCAGGATATTATTATGTGTATGTTTATTGAATCTTTTTTAATATTGTAAGAAGAGAGTTTGTATGTTTGAATGCGGTAATAACAGGAATTACTGGTTCGATTTGAAGAAATATTGAGGTTATCGTGGAAGGTTGTAGGCTTAAGGAATCAAGTATACAGTGAATATGTAAACGTTATTTTTATACGTAAGACACTTGTCAGAAAAAATATGGTTATAATAATTGTTTGATAACGGCTTGAAAAATCGCTTAAAAATATATTAACAGAGCAATATTAAACAAGAGAATTTTGAAATAAAACTGCTAACTTAGGTTTTCATAGAATAAATCGCTTCTGTCCTTTAAACAGCATTAGTTTTGTATAAACTACCTTTTTAGCTACAGGAATTTGTGCGACACGCGGTCGTTTGAAATACGAACGCGGGGTTCGTGTTGTAGTCTTGTAATTTAAACTAACGATTAATAAACCAGGGTTGCTAGTTGCCACGACCAAATTACAAAGACCCAATCGTGTATTATATATTAAGATAATAATTATTAAATAATACTGCAATCATATAAATAAATATAATTATAATTAAAGTATATAACGGGACCATAAAAGATCATGTTTCATGAAAAAACACAACTCGAGATGGCACGTATGCAAGTCTGTGGAGTGATATACGTATATTTTTATTTTTTAATGTCTATTTTCGCACATCTGTAATATGGATCATATACCCTTTCGTTACTGAGCCGAGTAGAGATTATGACGTTTGAATTTTGCTGCGTCAGATTTCTTTTATTTTCTTAATCCGTCAAAATGATAAATGTCTATTAAGATGCTTAAACTTTCCCTGGACATGACGAGGCATGACTTATTGTTTTAGGACACAGGGATTATATAAAAAATCCGCACCAACCCCACTCCTTGTTAGAACATCATAAATCTTACCCGTATCCTCCATAAAAGAACACGCGAATATGAGCTTTACGCCCTACACAATAGGACTTTAAAAAAATTGAGTTCGGTATGTATTTATATAAATCTGTTATTGCATAATGATTCTTATGACATTGTAATAGAGTATATAAAGATGTTTTGTGTCACTCAATTGGCCGGAACAGACAGATGGCTTTATAATTGTGGATCGTTATTGTGGGAAGCATTGTGATATTGTTCATACGATTGATGACTTATTGTCTTGTAATTAGTTTAGGAGATATTGTCCGCTGCCTGAAGACGTATTGAGTTCAAGAGCTCCTGTGACGATGGTCGAGAAGGTCAGCTTATTTTATTGAATACAATGAACTGCATCAGAAGAATTAAATTGAATATTTAGAAATAAAAATGTAGCACTAATATTTTCATTTGGGAGAAATTTCAATTGAATATCTTCTTTATAATGATAACTTCTTTATAACGTTAACTAAAGTTTTTTTACTGGTGGTAGGGCTTTGTGCAAGCTGGCAAGCAAGCGTCTGGGTAGGTACCACCCACTCATCAGATATTCTACCGCAAAACAGCAGTACTCGGTACTGTACTCGGTGTTGTGTTCCGGTTTGAAGGGTGAGTAAGACAGTGTAATTACAGGCACAAGGGACATAAAATCTTAGGTCCCAAGGTTGGTGGCGCATTGTCGATGTAAGCGATGGTTAACATTTCTTACAGTGCCAATGTCTAAGGGCGTTTGGTGACCACTTACCATCAGGTGGCCCATATGCTCGTCCGCCTTCCTATTCTATAAAAAAGCTTGACATTTTTTTGTCTAATATATGTACATTAATATAAGTATATACAGTACGAAAACAAATAGTAAATCCACGAAATTGTCGTTTTTACAATATCTCTTATATAGAATAACAATGATTATAATATTGATATTTTATATGTTAACGGTGCACGTTTCGTTTGTCCTAAGTAAAATAACACATAAAATGATTATTATTATACAGTTAGAAGATTTCTTGGTCACTTTAACAGAGTTGTTAAAAAAAACACCAAAACAGTAAATTAATTAATTAATAATTGGATTGTGATTTGTGTGTGTATTTGCACCGATTTGTATGATTTTATGTTCTATTTTTAAAAGGGATTTTATAAAAATTTAGTTTACCAAAATATTGGCAAGGGTATAGAATTATATTGATTATGTACGTTGTCGGCGTTTACAGCATATTTCTATGTATATACATATGTATTATCAGAAACTGGACAAGACATTTCGTATCTGAATCTTGCTGTCATTATGTTACTAATGATACGGGCCTGTGACCGCGCCTTAACATTGTAGGGATAGCAAACGAATAAAATAAAGTGAGTTCAGAAATACTATAAAATATTACTTAATAATTTTTATGTGTACCACGAAAATGTCTGTTACTTAATTATTTTGAATATAATCTGTAATATAATTATTAATCATTGACTTCGTAATATTTATTATTTATTCAATTTATTAGATAGTAAGTAATGATAACATTAAAATATTTTGTCATTAATTTGAAAACTTTTAATAAGGTTACATCTACGATCATTTCTAAATGTAGATCTCATAAAAGCGATAAGATACGTCTATAATAAAAATAATGTTGTGTATTTTTGATACATTATTACATAAATAATTTCCATGAATACTTTTTCTGCTGACTCTCCGTTCCGCCCTGTCGGTAATGACACTTGAGCAATTTCGTCTGTTATTATAGCACTGGCTTGGCAATGGCAAAGCGCTGGCAAAAACACTAATAACCCATTGTTTTGTGAGCAGACGATCATTTACGACGGAAATCTGTTTTTCGATTTTGATTGTTTAAGACGTTAATTTCGGTTGAATTAGATTTTTATGCTTTATCTGTTGTTTAGATGTTATAAGTGATTTCGTCGAAACTTAAATTGTAGGAATTTTGCCTTGAACTTCAAAAATCTATAGTTTTTTTTTAAGGATTTTTACTTTTCGTTAAAAGCAATGACGTCTGCTCTTAGTGTATTAAGCCTTATAAATGTATGTATTAAACAAATGATATCTTGTAAACTTAATAAATGTTATTTCTAATAATAAAAAATAGTAATTCAGTGTCTAGTACTTTCGTCACGGTGCTCAGCCAGCTCACGCCCGGCCAATATATTTACTTCACCGAACGTTGGACTCAAATTTATAATAATAGGTGGTAAGGTTGTGCAGGTACGTCTGGATAGGTACCATGCACTTATCATACATTTTAAAAAACAGTAATTAGTATTGTTGTGTTCTGGTTTGAAGGGTGGTAAGCCTGTACGTACAGACACAAGGGACATAACATATTAGTTCTCAAGTTTTGGAGCTTTGGCGATGTAAGGAGTATGTAAGGAATGGTTAATCTTTCTTACAGCCATACATTTACCACCAGGTGGCCCAATTACCCGGCCGCCAGCGTGTTTTATAAACAAAAAACATAATGAAGGTTATATTATATTTTCTTTTATATATTTAGCTTATATTTACTCTCTAAAACTAGAAGGGTATCGACCTTTAAGGATTTTGCAATACAACGTTTATTTTGATTTGTATCTCAGTTCAGAGGTTATCTTCAGGGTTTTATATACATATAAAAAGTGCCTTGAAAACAAAACGTGCCTGATATAGATCACTTATTGCGTCAAATACAATTATGACGTTTCTTCAACCGTCCTTATAGCTTGCGAAACAGATTTATTTACGTTAAACAATGATGATGTCCTCCTGACCGATTTCGGTCACGGTGTCCATTCTCAAGGGATGCTAGTGATTGACTAATATCCCTCGAGAATGGCGCTAAATATATCGTGCACAAGTGTGTATGCAAACACAGATGCACTCTCTATTCCCCCACTCTTATAATCGTTGTAGTTACATGATGCTTAGTGACTGTTTTCTTTAATGTACTGGGTCACTGGGTGGCTGGGTAATAGATGTTGGCGATGTAAGTATAACAGGCACAAGAGAAATGACATCTCAGTTCCCAAGGTTGGTGCCGCATTGGCGATGTAAGGAACGGTTAATATTAATCACATCGTCAAAGTCTATAGGCGGTGGTGACCACTTACCATACCACAATTTTATGTAACAGGTAGGCGGTAAATTTGCCATTAAATTTACCGCCTACCTGTTACATAAAATTCAAATAAATATTGATTGTACTTGTGTTTCGTTCTAAGTACCCGTCTAAAACACAAAATTGTAAAATTAAGGTTAAAACCTGCGTCGAAGTTGTCACTGTTCCTAAAGCAAGGCTGTCTAAAATAATAGACTATTAAATTTTTAAACGCAATGTCAACTGTCACTTAGCGTAAGTGAAAACGCGTTGCCGGCAAACAGAAAACAGCGAAATGTTTTGTTAACGGTACGCGTATATTACGCTGTATTCACTTATTTCCGCGTCGTGACAAACAACCGGACAGACGTCACACACACTCATTATTATCTGTGGACTGCTGGATTTATGTGGTCTAAAAAAATATTTTTTATAAGGTTTTAATTATTTTTATAACTTTTCACAATAAATTTACTTATCTTCTATATAGGCTTTATATGACAAGGTATATACGTGTAGCAACTAGCATGTAATCTGCTTGATACTTGTGTTAAGGTAGGGAATAGATGGAGTGCGTACGGAACCAGCTTGGTGGTGCTATTTCATCAAACACGGAGGCACTCGTAACATGAAGCTCCCTCGTGAAGCAGGGAGAGGGGAGGCCGATTATGAGATTTTTTTTATAAATGATGAACAATATTTATGTTAATACGACCAATAAGTTTTGTAAAAAAAATAATTACAAGTATTTCATGCTAAATCATGAATTATTATAAAATTGTGTTAATATACTGTAGAATTATTTTTGAGATATAAGAAATTAAAAGTTTAAAATAAAAAAAGAAAAATTGGCTGTTGTTTAATGTAATATTTATTATAAATCATGAAATAACTTCATGAAAGAACTTTTTTAAAGACACGCGAATATTTCGCTTGTATAATATTTATATATATTACGCTATCTCTTATGACTTTGACATCAAAAACCGGCACATTTTTGTTTTGACAGGTGTCATTTCACGCGGCGTGCCGAATCGGTCTCATATATTTTTTTATTCCGAATTTTTGTTTTATTTAACTCCTAAACTCTTTTACTGTTGTTTGAACATGTGAGGTTGATCAAACAATTATAAGTGATACGCTCTTTAATAGACGGTACCTTGTACAGTGAATACATTTTGAAATATATCTAAATAACACGCAATTCGAACGATTATGGCAATTTTCTTTACTGCATTTTTAAGAGACATAAATTGGTTTCGTCATTAGATTTTTTTTTATAGTAAAGTCTGACGGACGAGCAAATGTGCCACCTGATGGTAAGTGGTCACCGCCACCCATAGACATTGGGGAGGTAAGAAAAATAACTATTCCTTGCCTCGCCAATTCGCCACCAACCTTGGGGACTGAGATGTTATGTCCTTTGTGTAGGTACACTGGCTCACTCACCTTTCAAACCAGAACGCAACAATACTAAATATTGCTGCTTAGAGGCAGAATATTTGATGAGCGGGTGGTACCCACCCTGACGGGCCTGCACAAAGCCCTATCACCTAGTAAAATCAAGGATATCGCTCCAAAAGATTAATTAGGACCTATCCAGGACCTAATTAATCCTTTGGAGCGATATCCGATCCTAAAGGACCTGTCCAGGAATAAGAAAAAACAGCATCTTATTATATTATCATATTACTTTTAGCGTGATGAGAACGGACACGAAATGATTAACAATTATATTTATAAGAATTTCAAACAGGTGTTTTATGCTTTCATATGTATTTCTTTCCGATACGCTTGTAGATTTTTATATATTTATTTAACTATTTATTGTACACCACATCGCTTATATAGCTTAAAAATGAGCCAAACGAGAGAAGTGTAAAATATATCAATCACGATATATAAAAAATTGGTGTTTTTATTTATACTTATTAATAACTATGGTATAATATAATAATGAAATGAATATAAATATATATATACTATGTATAGCGTTATACATATAGTGTAAAATAAGAGTTTTGATCATCAATACGCCTAATATTGATATTTCTTTGGATAAATATTTAAAATTTTTAATTAATTTTTTTCAAGTTTTTTTTTTAACAACTTTATTGGCTAAATAGAGAAATATTTATTTTTACCATTAAAATAATTAAACTTTTTTGTTTTAGGTAACTATCAACCTTTTCTTGTCATCAGCGGAGGCACAAATTTGCGGTGAGTTTAATGAATTGAAACGGGTATAAATATGGAATAACTACAGTTTGTCAACTGAAGAATATTCATGTGGCAAAGCTTTGGACTAAAAACTATACATGATCATTACATGTATAGCATATTCCAACTACAAGAGAAGTAAACCCAAGTATGTCTACTTTGACACCGATATCAATTGACGCGATATCACTGATCAAGATCTTGAGTAATCTATAATATTCACTATGGATTCGGGAAAAAATGGCGTTTTCAATGTCCGTGAAGTTGTAATCGGAACTTCGAAATTTAAATGTTGTTATAAATAGTTCATTGGAATTGTTGTATTATAAAAAAGGTAAATTAGGTGTATTATAATCAAGAACTGTTTGTAGTGCGTAATACAGCAGAACAATTAGAAAATCGCATGCAATTTGCAAAAGTACGGTTTGTTTACCTTTATCTGTTTACTGTATCTCAATTGTATGGACAATTGTCTGAAAATAAATTATTATTATTATTATTATATACTGATTGGAATTGGGTATAACCTGTTCAATATTTTTTCTACATTTAATTTAAAGTTAAGATTGGTCTAACCATCAGTTATTGTAAATAAATCTTATATTTTAATAGTTTATGTTCGACATACGATAAAATGCCGCAATTAGTTTTTATATTTATACCAATAATATTATGTATATCAATTTTCAAAAGTCAATGTGCTAAAGCGCCATCTAGTGGCGATATACGACAAAGTATATAGCATAAAAATGTGCTCTCTATCTATCTATCGATACAGAGTTTGAAACTCGCTCGCTCTCTTTTGATCGATTGAGTTTGAGCAACGACTATAACAACATTGTTACGTTCGTTGTAATGCTCATCTAGATCGAGAGGCACACAGTGTTTACTTGTTTGGACATCCCCCGCTCCCCGCAACGCCCCCCTCCGGTGCCAGTTGTACTCGCCGCGTCTCCGACGTTGGCTTGAGGAAACGGCCGGTGTTAGTTGCCAGGAGCCTGCTCCCCATTACAAGAAAAGCACACTCGGATCCTGCAAAGTTTTTGCTGAGCAAAAACTCCTGCAGGACCAAACTACAGGACTGCTGACGCTGTAATCACCAGGTGTGCACGGTTAAAACTTCCGCTCGCGGGCGCTTAGCTGGGCCTCCCCTAGTGGGTCTCACCTGGCTGGGTGGCACGCGCTGAGGTCGTGGTACCGTGCATACTTGCAAGCAGAGCAGACTAAAACCCATCACCACCATGTCTGAAGGGGGGGAGCCCCCCCCTTTAGACCAACGCAAGCGCGGCCGAGGTAGGTCGGGCATACCACGGTCGGTTGTTCGGAGGGATATCTTCGACAACTCGACCGTGCCCGTCGCCCTCACCCCCGCCACCGCACCACGCCCAACGTTCCGCATTATACAGGCGGATACCGGAGATGACGAGGAGAACCGGGCGTCTCTGGAGAACTTCGCCGCCTCTGTAGCTGAGTCTACAGCCGGCGCAGAAGGGTCCAAGCGCCCGAGACCGGATTCGTCTCCGGAGTCGGAGGAAGCGGAGGACAAGCGTCCCAGGACGGACGTCTCTCCCCCGCCGCCAACATCACCACCATACGAGTCGCCGCAAGACTCCGAGTCATCGCGCGCGGCGTCGCCCATGACGAGTGAAGTAAACATGAATGCACCGGCGAAGCACCTGCTGCCACCGCGATCCCCATCCCCACTGGAGGGAGGGTCGCAGGATACATGGCCGCGTAACTCAACCAGCTACGCGGCCCTGCCATCGACGGTCGAAATGACCACCTCTCGGCCGACATCGCCTCAGCCTGGACCGTCCGGAGTCTCCTACGCGGCGGCCGCTGCAGCACCAGCGTCGCCCAGGAGCCGGGTCCCTCAACCAACGCCAGCACCGAGGACTGCGCCGCGCTCCAGCTACCCGCCTATTATAGCGGAATGTTTGCCCAACTGGACGCGGCACTTTCAAATCCTGAAGGGCAAACTGGGACATGCCCCGAATGCGCGCCCTCTAGGGAGGGGAGTGCGTTTCCTGCCCGGCTCAGCGGAGGAGTTCCGGGTGATTCAGCGCCATCTGACGGAGGCTATGAACCAGGACAAATCCATATCCTGGTTCTGCTATAGCCCATCAACCGAACTGCCGACCAAGGTGGCCATTAGGGGGCTGCCTTTCAACACACCCCCGGAAGAGGTGATTGCCGCCCTGTGCAGCCTAGGGTTCCCTGCACAGAGTGCGAAGGCAATCCCGGGCGGAAGAAGCCGGCACGGGTGCACCTTCTTTGTGCAGCTGGCGCACCTGAAGGAGCAGGAGCTCACAAACTTGTACAGGGTGACCGAGCTCCTGTGCATGCCCGGCTTGTTGGTGGAGGCCTGGAGGGGCGCGAAGAGCCCACCTCAGTGTCACCGCTGCCAGGCATTTGGCCACGCCTCGGCAAACTGCCACAGACAGCAGAAGTGCGTTCGCTGCGCTGGCGAGCACCTGGCCAGGGATTGCCCGAGGCCAATCAAGGACCCGCCAACGTGCGCCAACTGCAACAAGGCGCACACTGCGAAGGACCGCAGATGCCCAGTATACAAGAAGGAGGCGAGAAGGAGGGGCATAACTGTGCCCGCCTCTCGCCCAAACGGACCGAGGGCAAAACCCAAGGGGGCTGAAGAGCGCCCTCCCCCACCAGCTCCAGTACCGGTGGTGAAAGTGAAGCGCCCTATCGTCGCGGCTCCCATAGCGACGATAGAACAAAGAGAAACACCTACTGTGGCAACGGGGCAAGCTGTACCAGCGGCCCCGATCACAACACTGGCACCACCGGCCAACCAGGCAACGACCAGGGGCCAACCGCCGTCCAAACCCAAGAAGAAGAGGAGGAAGAAGAAGAGAGCAGCGAGGCCGGCCAGAGCCGAGCCTGCGGCGGCATCAACGCCGCAGCCTAGGAAGGCAGCGACGGAGCCAAAGCCCGCTCCGGCTACCGCGACGCGGCCGGTGGAGAGGCAACAACTGCCTCCACCTCCTGCAATCAAAACTGCCTCGACCGCAAATAAAGGCCCGGACACTACCATCATCGTCCGGGTCTTCATGGAAGCACTGACGGCAATCCTGGTCGCCTATACGCAAGGCCAGGACATCATACCGGCTATCTCAGCTGGAATTGCCGCATTAGCGAAACTAAATTCCAGCTGAGAGTCTTATACTGGAACCCAGGCGGCATACAAGGCCATGTCCGGGAGCTGACCCTTCTCGCCCAGTCGCAGGATGTACATGTTATCCTCCTGGGTGAGACAAAGCTCTCGACTGAAATTGAGCTCCGAGTCCCGAACTTCTTCGTGTACCGGCGTGATGAAATCTCTCCCAAGGGCTATCGCTACAGAGGAACAGCAGCCCTGGTGAGAAGAGACATCGTACACGAGGAACTTGCGCATGCCCCTTTTGCGAGTCTGCGTACGCAGGGGGTGCGTGTGCATGCTGGTGAGATGGAGCTCCTGCTGTATGCCGCCTACAAACCACCTGGACAGAAATTTTGCAGCACTGATGTCCAAACGTTGTTCGACTCGTCGCAGCCTACACTGATCGTGGGTGATTTGAATGCGAAGCACCACGCCTGGGGCTCACGCATCATCACCCATGAGGGCAAGCGGCTGCACGAGGACAGCGAACGTCACGGTTACGGTGTGTTGGGTCCAGGAGCGCCGACCCACATACCGGCCAATAGCAGTCGCCAACCTGACGTCCTGGACATAGTGCTGCACCACGGAGTAAACTGCCCCATAGATGCTGAGGTCATATACGACCTAGACACTCAGCATCTACCTGTTTTGGTCACCATCACCCTGCAGTGCGAGTTCACAGCGCCTAGTCCCCCTATGAAGCGGGTAGACTGGAAGCGCTTCAATGCCGAACTTGCGAGGCTGGAGCTCACGGTCCCCATCGCGACGTCTGCCGATGTCGAGGTGGCTGCGACGGAAATCTCCGACGCCATCACTCAAGCCAAGGAAGCAGCCACCACCGTTGGTGGATCGGCGCGCAGGGACCCGCTACCGAGCTCGCTTCGCAACAAACTTCGGAAGAAGCGCGACCTTCGCCGACTGTGGGCACGCACGCGCTGTCCGAGGGTGAAGCGTGACCTGAATAGGCTTGCAGAGGAAGTGTCACGTGCGCTCGTAGCTCTCGAGTGCGACAAATGGGAGGTCGCAATCGATCGAGCAGGCGAGCACGACACGTCACTTTACCACCTCTGCAAGAAACTCACCACCAGTGATACTCCTATCTACCCGCTACTAGATCGAGCGGGTAATAGGAGATACTCCGCCAGAGACAGGGCAGAGATCCTGGCGGAACACTTGGAAGGGCAGTTTACTCCCAATCCACCGGACTTGACTAACGCCAATGTCGTCCGTCATCACGCGGCGATCCAGGAACAAGTGGAGTGTTTTCTGTCGGCCCAGATCCCGCCGCTCCAGGGAGACGATTTTATCTCCCTGTCCGAGCTGCGGAAGGCCGTCTTTCGTCTACCAAAGCGAAAGGCGCCAGGCCCCGACGGAATCACCAACGCCGCGTTGATGCAGCTACCACGTGAGGTCTTCGAAGCGCTCACGGAGACCTTCAATGGGATACTCCGAACCGGACACTTCCCCGAGGCATGGAGGAGGGGGAAGGTCATCGTCCTTCCCAAGCCGGGCAAGGACCGAAGGTTCCCGGCAAGCTATCGGCCTATAACGCTACTATCGCACATCGCCAAGCTGTTCGAGCGTCTGCTGCTGCGTAGACTCGCGCCTCACCTGCCCCTGCGCGAGGAGCAGTTCGGGTTCCGCAGCAACCACTCAACGACGCTCCAGCTGACGAGAGTCATCAGCCACTTAGCCAGTGAGAAAAACAAAAGGCGTCCCACCGTCGGGGTCTTTCTCGACATGGAGAAGGCCTTTGACCGGGTGTGGCACGCCGGGCTCCTGGCTAAGCTTCTGAACACCACGGCGCCTCTCGCGTATGTGCGAGTAGTGGCGTCATTCTTAGAAGGCCGTAGCTTCTATGTCTCGGTGGAGGGCGCGGACTCACAACCGCGGCCCATCCGAGCCGGAGTACCCCAAGGTAGCTGTCTGTCGCCGCGTCTATACGCGGTGTACACGGACGACATCCCCACCCTCCGCGACCATCTGCGCGAGGGCGAAGAGGACGTACTGTTGGCCCTGTATGCGGACGACAGTGCGTTCCTATCGTCGTCTCATCACCAGATCGTCGCAACCAATAAGATGCAGCGCTTGCTGGATCTGCTTCCGGAGTGGCTAGACAAGTGGAGGATGGCCGTCAATGTCGGTAAGACGGCCGCTCTGCTTGTCGGTGCCGACAAGCCGATGCGTCAGCTCACCCTCCGAGGCCAGGACGTGGAGTGGCAGACCTCAGTTTGCTACCTGGGGTGTCACATTGACCGTAGGCTGCGCATGATACACACCGTCAACAAGGCGGTGAATCATGCCGCGGCTGCGCGGTCAAAGTTGCACACCCTCTTCGCATCCCGCCTACCACTGAAGACCAAACTGAGGATCTACGGAGCCTACGTCCGCTCGCGCCTGACGTATGCGGCCCCCGCCTGGTATGCGCTATGCTCAGCGCACCAGAAGCGGAGGTTGCAGATCCAGCAGAATAGATGCCTGCGATTGATAGTGGGAGCCCCGAGGTACGTCAGAAACGACGTCATCCACAGAGACACCAGGACGCCCACCGTGGAGGAATTCGTCCGTCGCCTCGCGCGCACTATGTTCGGGAGAGCGGACAATAGTGCGTGCGTACACCTCCACGGTATAGCACCGCTGCATGCTCGACCACCAGAGGGGCGTCCTCTACCTCGTGAGCTCCTACTGTCGCCGACCATCTGCCCCGACGCAGGCATCGATGACGACGATCTGGAGGACTGACGATGAGACGACAACCTGGAATTGAGAAAAAATAAAATATTAATAATGACCAACTAAACAATACAGCCACTGGGTCATTGTGACCCTGGCCCCTTGGGCCAAAAATAAATGACACGGCAGGCTGAACCTGCCGGTGAGGACCAGCCCGGGTAAAGGGGGCAACCCCGAGGCCCGTACCCAGACTGGCCTAGGCCAGCCAGGAGGAACCAGTGTGTGTGTCCATTCCACAAGGTACATTTATGTGCCAACTTACTATACTATAATATCGGATAATTGTTTACAAAAAAAATAGTGGTGATGATGTTACATCTGAAATAATAATACAAAGTTGTTTCTAATTCAAATAACCGACGCGAGATATACATTCTCCCGGGAACGGTTCTGGTGGCTCATTAAATCTGTCGTCGCTCGGTCACAGCTCGCGCCGTGTCACTGCCACCCAGATATAAACCAGTGTGGTCGAGGAGATTTACGTTTCAGGCAATTTTAATATATTTACAAGCTTTTTCATTCGGCTTCGTTATATTCTTACCATTTCTTATGAATTTATGAATATATAATTCTATTTATAAAACAAAAACCGACTTCCGAAATTGGCCACCTTCTTCTTCTTCTTTTTCTTCCTAGCGTTTTCCGGCCTAGTACTGCCAGGGTCCGCTTTCCTACATCTTTGCCTCCACTTTGCCCGATCTAAAGCGTCGTCTCTCTCAAACGTGAGATCGTGCTCTCTCAAATCGTCCCTCACAACATCGAGCCAGCGCTTCTTGGGCCTGGCGCGGGATCTGGGGCCTTCGACAACAAAGTCCAGGCATCACCACCACTTAACAATATCTAATTCTAATAAAATTGATATGGAACTAGAATTCCTTATGGGTTTCTGAACCCAATAGAACCCATAAGGAATCGAAAAATGTTAAACGCGAATATACATCAAATTTATATGTATGTACATTTTATATAGACGAATCAAGAACTTCTCTGTCTTTTATAGTCGGTTAATAAGGGTATTGCTTGATTAAAATAACAATTTACAAATATAATAATCAAGGCATGCGTATATATCAGTTACAAATCACTGTGCTCGGTAGCGAGAGGTGCTGGAGATGGTTTCCTTCTGCGAGAGTGTCATGTCCTGGAAGGAGGCCGCGGTGCGGGAGCGTGAGACAAGTGCTTTCGCTGACATGCTCTATAGAATAAGACCGGGGAGGAGATGTCGGCGCTATGCGCACCTAATCCTCCTGCCGTAATCGACGCCGGGGCTAGGAGGATCTCTGTACCCCCTTAGGCACAGAAGGGCTAACCATCGGGTCGTCACAGTAGCATGCACAAGCGATCCCGTGACGCCTCCCGAAGAGGCGAAGTGGTTACCGCTGGTTTTTAGTGGATATTCCGCGCTCTAGACGCACTAGGCCCCGGCGAGCCTCTCGTGAATACCTTTTCACGTGGGGGAATCGCGTAATTGCGTTTTTCCAGCGATATAAAAAAAATACGAGTTACTGGTAATACTTAATTGTAATAAAAAAAATAAGATTTATAATAAAAACATGTAAACTTTTTCATTAACACAAACGAAATTGGCATTACATAGTTTAAAGATCGTAAATTAATTAACAAGGAGTTGCAATACAAAATATTGCCTCCAATTCAAATTGTGTTTCATCGAGTCTGAATTAAACTGGAAATCTTAAAATACAACTCCGTCTCATATCCACGGTGTGCGATGTGTCATTAGCACTTAATGAAGTGCATCTAATAAACATTTTCCCTGTAGTGGATTTTGTGGATCGTCTCCAGACTGCTATTTTTAAACGATCAGATTTGGATTTGAATATCGAACGCGTCCGCGATTAAGTGCAACGATTCGATGCGACGACATCTACCACGATACGGTCATCCCCTTTTAATTGTGAAGTATGTTGGTTCGTATTGGTGGTATGTAGTTGAACAGTGGACTTAGATAAATGCTTTTGAGTTAAAGATATATCTATTGCATTCTTTCGTAAATCTTTGATTATATGATCTAAGTATTTCATTCATTTTTATATATTTTGATGTTTTCTACAGAACGTTGCACGTTAATAATATATTTTCATTTTTAGTGGATTTGCTTGGAGTACTGATGGATCTATTGATACGCAAATGTCTATGGGTGGTAACATTTTACCATTAGGCCTATTTGCTAGTCCGCTTCCAATTATAAATAACAAAATGCTATTTTATTAAGACTATGTTATTCAATTAAAATTATTGATGCAAAACTACCATATGTATGTGATATAAGACCTATTTCAAGTTTAGTAGTTTAGCTTTTTTTATATTTGTAACAAGAGAGAGACATAAATTGAATTAGATGTTCTGTAATATACAATTGAAAATGGTTTCAAAGAACAACCACTGTATCATAAAACACAACCGGGAAAATAATGTTAAAGCAAAAATTTCATGTATATCCTTTTATTTCGTTACAATTTGTCAAATTTCCACCTAATTAAGCAAGAATGGCTTACACTGAATTTATTACAAGTACCTCGACATTTGATATTATCGACCCAACGAATAAAATTAATAATGATTGCCATCAAAAGTATAAAAATGCAAACTTTTTTTGAGGTCCTTTTCATGTTATAATAAATGAACTTCGGTATAAAAAATAATGATCGTAATATTGTAAAAAATAATAATTCTACAAGCGATACAATATTACAATTGTGCCCGTAATTTTTTTTTAATTTCGTTTTTATAAGCTGTCGTATAAAACCTCTTTTATGGTGTGACCGTTTTGTATAACAAATGACATTGTTGGATGAATTTTATTTTTTTTATCTGTATAAAATCTCAATATGAGGAGACCGTATTATTTATTAACATTGCATTATCAGCTAAAACGAGGCGCAAAATGTGGAGTTATTTAGGTTACTTTTGCAATATAAGATTTTATTATATTTTTAAATTATTGTAATGGTCCGTATTTATTCACGCGAATTCATAATTTTTGACACAACAACAGAAACTTAATTTATAATATACACATATAAATTTACTTGTAATATGTTAGTATGTTAAATAGTTTTATTCGCCAGATATATTTTTTTAATATTATTTATCTTTGCTACCCTAAGAGCAATATGATTGAGTTTTGTAATTAAAAAATCTTAGGTAATTGTATCTTAGGTAATCTGGCCACCAGACCAGCGAGCCAGTTATCATCATCAAGTTCAACGGAGATGTTACTATACTACATACACCATACTAGTATACATAGTGACTACATTTTAATTTTCCCATATCGAAGTGGACTTGTAATTAATATTGAAAATCTTTCTAACAATCAAAAGCAATTATTGATAAAATTCAAAAATAGAACTAATTAAAATTCGAAATTATCGTGTTCTCAGAAACGTTATCGAAATAGAATCGAGACTTCTGTTACGAATCGATCAATCGTTTCAGAAATAGCACTTCTTTGATGAAGACGGCTGTGATTCGATCAAAGATCCCCAACTCGGTGCACGCGTTGTTTTATAGGGTTGCACTAACTACGTCGCTTTTCAAACTTTGAACGTTTTCATAAAATAAATACATTTTATAATTATGTTGTATGCTGCGATTTTTGTGAAATGTTATATATTGCGAAGGAAAAATATATTTTTTAGAGTTAATGAAATCATCTATGTGCTGGATATTTGGAAAGCGAAATATTATTAAATTAATAAGATATTCATTATTTTAAGGGAATAGTCACATTTGGTTAGAACTTAGCAACTACAAGCATTTAGGCACTATATAAAATTAGATCTATTTCAAATGCATATATTTGTCTTTGTAAGATTAAGACAAATGGTAGCTACAAATAATAACTGCGTGAATAAGTAATATTATACCGCCGTTCATAAAAGTAACCAGCTTTAGTAATAGGAGTGGAGGCAATACATAAGGCATTATATATCATTTTGTTTTTTTTTAAACAATACCTTAGGATCAATATATAATTAGTGACGAATATTCGCTTCAGCATTTTCCGTCACAGCATCTGTCCTTACCGCTGTTTCTCAGACAAAAGACGGACGCCGGGACCAATGTGTCCCACATTTTTGATAGGACCTTTTCATGGTATCATTATGAGGACCATGGCTGAATACTCGTATTTATAGATAGCTTTATAATTATCGTATGGGATACAATACGCTTGTTTAATCTTTTAATACAGAATATCTGTCACTTGGAGATGCAAAAACATTTAAAGTGAAAGTAAAGTAATCACACCAGGCTGCTTCGATATGAGGAATATTTTCAACCAACATATGCAAATTATAAGCACTAATTAAGAATGTGATAAAAAAGTGGTGTTGGACCAGGTATTCGCAATGAAATAATTGATAATCATACAAAAAAATAACATACACACATGTTTTTCTACATTATTAACTAAAGTAGTTATTGAGTTTGTCAACGGAAGACTTACGTCTAAAATCCAGGCTCGGCCTAGTTTATACGAGCTCGTCATTAAATACAAAGGTTTTTAAACCGATATTGTTTAGATGCTATTTAATGTCATATTATTGGTATCAATAAATTATATTTTATTTATTTTGATTAGGCTCTGATTTAATTGTTCTTGTGTAAAGTGTCAAGTGTAACTGACAGGTGACGTCACAATGTAGTAGTAAGAGATACCTATTATCTTTTGTTCATGGCATACGTAACCTCTTACCCAAATAAAGTGGCTTGGTTGCAAAGACCTGCTCTTTGTTACTCGGTCGTCTTTTTTTAGGTTCGAAGAAAATAAAACTGATACTTCATCTTTAATTAAAAATGTTCTACAATCATGTAATGAAGCGTATTATACAAATAAATTAAAATGAATGTTGTAATATTTTATTGTAAAATAATATTTTTACAAAAACGTTATTGCCTAAAATAACAAATTCATTAAATTAAATGACAAACGTTATGTAGCAGCAAAAATTTAGGGTTTTTGTCATTTGTCGTTATATAATGTATGGACGTTTAACTGTGCAAACTGTTTTGCACGATTAAACGCGGGACAGTGCGAAATACGGAATTTTATTTTTGATTAAATATACATATGTTTTTTTTTTATATTTGCCGGGAGGGCAAATGACTCTACTCCACCTGATGTTAAGTGGTAGTAGAGTCCAAACGCGAGGACGGCCAGTACAGTCGGGAAGAAGGTTCTGCACTAGCCGCCCTCGCCTTGCCGGCCCGCAAGATGCCTCTTCACGCCTCGTTTGAAGGAACCCGGGTCGTAAGAGGAGGGGAATACGTGAGCTGGTAAGGAATTCCATTTTTTGGAAATGCGACAAAGAAAGGAGTTGCCAAATTTCTTTGTGCGCGATGGAATTGATGTTACAGTTAGTCGGTGACATCGAGAGCCAGCACGCGTAGACTTGTGAAGGAAGGGGGAAGCAGGAATTAGGGAGAATAATTCCTCGGAACACTCGCCGTGATACAGTCGATAGAAAGCGCTCAGCGCTGCTATCTCTCGGCGCAATTGTAAAGGCTCGAGAGTGTTAGTGACTTTTACGTCGCCAATAATGCGGACCGCACGTCGCTGCAACCGATCCAAGGCCTCAAGTAGGTACTTAGCGGAGCCATCCCAAAGGTGCGAGCAATATTCAACACAAGACCGTACCTGTGTTTTGTACAGCAGGCACAGTTGTTGTGGCGTAAAAAAACGCCGCACCTTGTTCAGAACTCCTAGTTTCCGTGAAGGTGTTTTTATCACAGCCTCGATGTAATCCCTTGGACTAAGGTCGCAGCGAACGTCCATCCCCAGCATTGCGATTTTGCTTTGTATCACTAGCGGAGTGCCACAGAGGGAGGGAAGAGGGGAAAATGGTGACTTTTTTGCTGTGAGAGCGCATACCTGTGTTTTCTTGGCATTAAACTCAACAAGATTATCTGAGCCCTATTTGGCGATAAGCTCTAACGTCCTATTGAGTTCAATGACAAGATCCTCCCGCCCCTCCTTAATTTCCGCTCGCCCAGCCACTGCGCGTCCGTGGTATCCACCATGCACTGTACTATCGTCTGCATAGCAATGAATGTTCCCGAGAGAGAGCATATCATTAATATGCAAAAGAAACAGAGTGGGAGATAGCACAGATCCCTAGGGGACCCCAGCATTCACTACATTGTGAAGCGCAACCATCAACTAAAACACGAAGGCTGCGCTTGTGTAGGAAGCTGGCAATCCAGGTGCAAAGCCGAGCAGGCAGACCATATGCCGGCAGCTTGGAGAGAAGACTTCTGTGCCAGACCCTGTCGAAAGCCTTGGAGATATCGAGGCTGACAGCCAACGATTACCCCATGCTTGTCGATAGCTTCACCCCAGAGGTGTGTTACGTACGCTAGAAGATCACCTGTAGACCGTTTTGGTCGAAATCCGTACTGACTGACTGACGATCATTAATTAAACAGTGACCTTCTAGGTAATGGATCAGTTGGTTGTTAAGAATACGTTCCATCACCTTACAAAGTACTGAGGTAATAGCTATTGGCCGATAATTTGCCGGGTCACCAACCGGCAGGACGGTCCACCCCGAGATTATGCGTGGCCTGGTGGGGCAGCCTCGCGTGCTGGTTAGGCACGCTCGGGCCCCTGTACTATGCCACGGGCGGCCAGCGGAATAGCCGTTTCTTCGGGTCTCTTTGTCCGGCAGGGCAATACAGTTTCCCCCGGCATTGGTTCAGCAGCCGTCTCCACTGGACCAACACCCATCGCGGCAATGCTCGCTCGGGCACTGGCTGTACGCTGGCTGACCTCGAAACGCGGGTGGAAGCCACTTCACGAGATTTTCACCATGCGTACGGTGGTAACAAGCCAGGCGGATGTTTATCATCCTACCACCAGATGAGCAGATGGTCGCTCAGATATCCCTTAGTCGCCCATTACGACACCCATGGGAAAGGGGCAGTGAAATGTATTCTTTCTCCGTCACTGCACGGATATATGTATAGTTTATGACGATTATGTTACATAAATTTGGACATGACTAAACTGTCCTGTATACAATTAAAAAGAGGTTTTTGTTTGGGTGATAAACATGGCAACCGCTGATGGAAATATATGGACAACAAATAATTCCATTTGCCCTCGTAAAACATGGCATACTTTCAGCTGGAAAGTGCATAAAACATATTAATTTGCAAAATTTATTAGCTGTTCGCATGCGGAGCTGCCTGTGGAATCTTCTGTCGCGTTACTATAAATTATACGAGTAACAAACGGGGCCGTTTCTAGTGAGATTATTTATTAGGAATCGGATGCTGGAGATTTATAAATCCGTCGAACACAATTAATATACACGCATTGACCAACATAAATTACATTTTGAAAGGAAATGTATATTAATAGTGACCAAATTAGATTAGCTTGTAGAAAAATTATGACATTTGGAGTATTTGCTGAAAACTGACTTCTACAATATGTTCCCGAGTTGTTCTCCCACATATATATAGGCCTCTGCATCTCTGACAGATAAGATCTCCCACATAAGAACTACGAATATATTATTATAATATATATTTAGCATCCAGAAGTGAAAGCTAATTTTATAAAAAACTCGGATTGGTTTTTTTTTTAAATAGAACACCAAACCATATAAATTGATGTAAATAACTCATTCAATTACTCTTAAAAATTCAACATGTTCAATAAATATATTTTTTAACAACTGTTGTATGGGTCAAGGAATCTCCTAACTATATATATTTTAAGTGCGAAATTTTGTATGTGTTTGTAGGTTTGTTACTTAATTGAGCCAAAACAACAAAAAATTCTACGTACGTAGAACAAATTCTTGATAAGGATGTTTGATTATAGTTCAATACAGGCCTAGTGAAGCAAAATAGTTAGCAGTTAGTATCAATATCATAAAAAAATGACAGCCTCACTTATAAACGTTAAAAAAATGACAGCCTCACTTATAAACGTTGCTTAGCGGCTGCCTAGTTAAACACACTTTCGCTCTTTCTGTTATTACTGATTTGGCATTCGAAAGAAGAAGACACATTGTTTAACTAATCACTCGCAAGCAACGTTAATAAGTAAGGGCACGTAAAGCCGTAATATTCCTTAATATTTTTTGAATAACGAATCACCCGTGACGTAACAGAATAGAAAGAACTCAAGAATGACATAAATACTACAACAAAAAGAATGTAATGCCCATTCCACGCAGCGCTATCGCCACAATTTATCGCTACACACGCGTCTGAATTATCGCGCGACAAATCTGTACGGACGGGGGTTTTATGATTTCATTCGTCTGATACGAGTTGACACTTTCCTTACTGAATAATGTCAGGTGCTTGTCGTATGTTTCGATCACAAAAACACGGAATGACGTTCCATTTAATGTTTTTTAATTGGAACTAAGTATAATTGACTTTAATGATGGTAAATATTTTGAAAGCATTTATATGCTGAACATAAATTAAAAAATACAGTCTGTTGATGGTGTGCAGCGGCGTCCCCGCTTCTTTTGATTTTTGGGCTTAAATCGGCACGCTGCTCAAGCGGATTGCGAATTTCATCTGACAAATGAAGGTTAGCTTACGATTTCCTCCATCGCTGAGCACAAGATGAAGGATAAACACAATTAAGCACGTGAACACTTAGTAGTGTGAGCCTCGATTTAAACTCAACGGGTGGAAATGGATCCAAACCAAGGATAGCTTCTTGGTTCCACTTGTAATATTTTTTATATGATACAAAATTGTAGTTGCTGATTGGTAAAAAATAGATTGATTGTCATTCCTATATGTTGGTACAGTTTGGCGTGTATGTAACTAAGTATTTCTTTTAATATATACGTAGGTCTCCTGTCTTACTAAGTGACAAGACTGTGAAGGTGAAACCTGATGTGATGAAACCTACACGTGGTGGACGAAAATCTACGTTACGTGTATCCTACTACCCGCATTGGAGCAGCATCGTCGACTAAGCTCCAAAACCTTCTCCTCAAAAATCAAAGGATGTCTTAGCTCAGCAGTGAAACATTTACAAGATGTTACCTTTACTTTTTTATTACGTATCTGTGATATCTTGCGCTAGAGATACTTTATTCAACTTTCCCGTCAAAATATTGACATATATATCATTCTTGAAGGTTATTTTTGTCTGTGGCACCTTCAATTGCGCCTAATGAATGTACCACTTAATAACCTATTTTGTTAAGATTGTTTAATATAAAAAAAATATCTACGTTTATTATTTCAGTATGTTTCACTCAATAATAAATACGCTGCCATTAAATAAAATACTAAGTTAAATGTATATTATTTTTAATCTGTTAAGTTCTGCGGACACTAACATAAAGCGAGCCACATTTGATTACATTGTTGATACGCGCTCTCAGAATGCGACTGAATTTAGCAACAGAGTATTAATGTGAAGTATCTAAGAACAAAATGTGAATTAGAAATGGCATCACACATTAGTAATGCAAATAACTTTAGGACGTTCATTTGAAAAATTCTTATTTGGAAATTATTGTACGGTAAGAATACTCGAAACTCAACGCAGGAAACGATCGTGATACGTCAGAGAGTGATATGCGACATTGATAATAATAATAATAATAACATTTCAAGAATACCCGCATCAAAATGGTATATCACCATAATTCCGTGGTCTATATTTCACGGGTAATACTAATGTGCAGTTAGTTCTTATTTGCTGAAATCTGCAGTTTGATTCTGTGAGTAAACAAAATTTTTTATTGTATTAATCTTAGGAACAGATTATATGTAGATTTTATGTCAATTTTATCTCACATATTTTGAACAAACTTATTAGTTGGATAAGATCATCAGCATCTCTTTTTAAACATAAAACTGTATACTCATCCCAAATCTAGTTGGGATTCTATGTAATTTACATACTGGGTGTAATTATCTGTAAAAGTATGTATTTACTAAATAAAAATAGTATATGTAGTATATCAGTTATCTGGTTTCCATAGCACAAGCTCTGCTTAGTTTGGGAACAGATGGCCTTGTGTGAATACTGTCCCAGGATATTATATTATATACATGATATTCAGTAAATAATAAGATTATATAATTAGTATATAATCGATACTTAGCGTTACTGGGCTATTGTGTGAGATTATTTTGAAGTGATTCACGTCGCATAATCGCTTCAAAATAACCTTCAGCGAATGATGATGTCGCATATCACTCGTCATTTATTTCAAGATCATGTTTTGCGGTGAATTCGATTTAATATCTTACAAAGGAGTAGCTCTTACTAGCTTTTTACTAAAACCTAGATATTTTTCTGTATTTATTCAAATATGGTGGTTTCAAAACCTACCCCGGTTTTGCAGCACAAAGATCTACCAACTACAACCAGTAACTTTTCCTCTTCAAATAGATATCGAAAAAAAAAAACTAAATGAAAAGCAACTTCAACTTCATCAAGTTCAACTTCAATAAGAAGAATATAATAAAGAACATAAACACAATATTCAGCTAAGCCATTTCCGAAAGTAATGACAACGGGTTACCTTCCTGACTCAGTGCATGATATAAAGTTAGGAAGGCAATCTGTTGGTGACTATTTAAAAGAAAATTCAGGCTTATGAGTCATTTATATCTCGACGCAGACGATTACACGTTAGCATGTAATTTTATTGCTTCTAAAACATTTAATATGCATTTTTGATATATAGATTTGTTTGTTTATTGTTTGATTTAATTCCGTATATTTACTTCTTAAGATTGTTGTAATTATATTTTGAAATCTTATAATCATCGATAATATCAAAATTTCGTATTTAATGAGGGTTTAAATACATACTCTTAAGTAAATCGTGGTTATAGAATTAAATAACTACTGTTAAGAAACGTTTATCAACACGCAACAAAATTATCTTAATAATTTCTTATGAACTTTTAAAACGTTTAACGTTTGCCTTTTCGTATTTATCATTAAAAAAAAAAGAATTACAATCTCATTTGTCATTTCCGAACGGTTAAACAAAATGGCGGGTAATTATTGTCGTCATTACCTGCAATTGCGTTCCTAACTCGTCATTAAAGGTTCTAAAGGCCCGACAATATTTGATGGCGAAACGAATTTATGGAATCAAAGTTTTTCTGGACATTTTGAAATATATTTCAAGGAATCATCTTTTTATAATTTGGCGTATGGTTATATTTAATTTAAATTTTTAAATGAAAATATGTGATAGGAATCTGAAGTGCAACTAAGTATTTTAGTATAATGGTCTTCTTCAATACAAAAATTTAAATTTAATAATATAACAGCACGTAAATATTCCTTTGCCGAGTAAGGGCTATATATATAAGTATGCTATGTATATTAGACACAAAAATTCTAATTGTATTTATTGGTCTGAATAGTGTAATAGTGTATACCTTTGCCTTTTTCAATAGGAAAGTATTCAAAATAATAACTACAACTTCAATTTAATTTTACTGACACAATATATTAAATAACATATTTGAATGTTTTATGTAGATAAATATTGCTTTTACTCTTCGCAAGTCGAACCAGTAGTTGTTAAGGAATATTAGAATGCGAGGGGCGTGTTGTGTCCATTAGCAAAGTACGGGCGAATAGATCGGTAAACGAATGTTTATTGGCTAAAAAATGGCACGATAATAGTCTATTTACACGTTCGAAGTCGAATGGGTAGATATTCGTTTTATAAATACATAAATAAATGAAGCTAATCGTCTGGCGACATTAAGGAAGACCGGTTTAATAATACTTTTGTTCTTTTTTTAATCCTATCTAATGCGGGGCACGCACATGTAGCGCGTATTAATTTGTCTTTCTGTCATCGCTATTATATCAAAACGCTTAGTTGATAAGCGAAAGCGGAAACGGACAGCGGCTACTTAGATTTTTTCATATATATACATATATTTATAAAAATAATGTTTTTTTTATAAGATTGCATTAGTTTGTGACAAATAATAATAATAAAAAATACGATTATGATTTAAGAATACTGGCATACGAGAAGGTATACGTTGAAGCAGAAAAATAAAAATATATAATCTTAATATCGATAAATACTCGTATACTAATAATAATAATGAACCGGCCATGGCGGCTAATCTCAAAGCTTAATAGCAGGAGATGTTATAGTGTGCAAGTGTGCCGCAAACAAAATTCCACGCGCTATTTCATCACTTTTATAGTCTGACGGACGGCCGAAGGCACTATAGCACTCATCGAAGAAGGAGCAAAGATAAACAAACGATAGATTTACGTATTCCATGCGATTTGCTAATAGCTCTGCTATATTATGCACTGCAAGCAGTTCTTGATTAATATATCTTTGATTATAATACAACACTATTCCGCTTAACTATTAATGTCTACTTTAATTTTACTTTCAAAGTTCCGATTCGCCATTCGACGCCATTTTTTTTTCGAATACTTGATAAAAATGATTGCTGTAGTCTCCTTTAATTGAAGGAGCACACATATTTTATAATATTATTCCACGATGTAATGTACTCGTAAGTGTGTATCCTTTGTTGGAGATCCTTAATAAATAAATAAATAAAAATCGTAGATAATTCTAGATCAATGATATCGAGTCAATTAAATGTCAAAGTAGCTTATTTGTCTGTTCTCCTCTTATGGTCACCTTAAGTCGGAATTCTACATTTCTCGAGTAAGATTCGAAGCCAGTTCTTACAAAAATGCGGTTATCAGTTTTGAGTTACACGTCAAAGGTGGCAAGTAAGTCAAATATAATAAACCTCCACGTGCGATTGGCAGCAGTGCACCGTTTTGCTTTAATTGTTTTGTAAATTAAAATGAATTCCATGTCGGTGCTTTAAGCAGTATATAGAGGGGATTGAGGAGAGGGGCAAGACGACATGTCGTTGAATATGGTACTCTACGTCACTATTACGTCAGAATTATATTATTATACATTTTCCAAGTTCTTTTAAATCGGACCACCGGCCGACTCCCCTCTGCGTGTAGTCGTTATGATCTACTGACAGCGCTGCCCACTCGGTGACACCTGAATCGTGAATTATATTTAAAATATTCAGCCTCTAGATATGTTTATCAGTCTACGAATTTACGATTCGAGTTCTCATCAATGAAATTTCACAACATACGTGGGTCACTTTCGCTTCTGTAATCATTGTAAGAAAAAAGTTTTTAACTAATATAATGTTAAAACTTTTGTTAGGTTTTAAAATATGCTTTATATAACTTGTCATAAAGATGTTTATTTTTTTCGAAAATTGCTATACTCCATTTTTTTAATTGACTTATACATTAACAATGACTTGTTTATTTGACTCATATTATCGTTATATTTACATGTTTTTACAGATGTCATCACTTATGTACATTAAGGGAATCAAAAATTTATGTATATTTCTGGATCATTATCTATATCGAAATATCACGTCTTCCCGTCGGAACTGCGTAAAACATTGTTAAACCAACACACACTTACGCATTTATAATGATTCATTTATGAATTCTAAATGACATAATATACTTGACTTTATTTTGTGCTAACACACAGATCCGTTCATGTGTCCTGTTTATGTGTTTCAGTTTGTAATAACTGGCTTAGTTGTAGTGGGTAGTTTTTAAGGCAGCAGATCTTGCGGTCCCGGATTGAGCTTAAAACAAACATTAGGGTTTTCTATCAAGAAACTCTCACTAAAATACTATTATTAAATATGTATTATGTTAGACATATATATTATACATGTATACAAAAATAGATATTACGTATTTTAAATATTAGTTTATGTAGTTGTAAGAATAATGACGTCGAGTGAATGTTAAAATGAAATTCGTTCACGAAGTATTTATAATCTATTCACATAAGAAACACGCTCGAATTAGAATTCGAGGTATAAAATAGCAGCCTGTCTATCCTTCTAAGGATACACGCGAAAACTAGTATTAAATCGTAACAAGTGATAAGAACTATAAATAAGTCTTCGTTGTTTTAAATTGATATTTTCTCTGGGTTTTTTTATATTGTAGTAGGACGAGCATATAGTTATGCTGATGACGAGCTGATGGTTAAAGGTCACAAACGTCCATAGACATTGGCATTGTAAGAAATATTAACAATCGCTTACATGGCCAATACGCCACCAACCTTGGAAAGTAAGATGTTATGTCACCCTTCAAACCGTAACAACAATAACAAGTACTGCTGTTTTGCGGTAGAATATCTGATGAGTGGGTAGTACCTACCCAGGCGAGCTTGCACAAATCCCTACCAGTAAAATAATAATGTATTCTGTTACTATTGTCTACTAATGTATCAATTCTCTTGATTTCAATGTTCAGAGGTCTTGGCTCAGTAGTAGGACAAACAGGAAACTATTTATGTATTTACTTTTAGTCTGATCTACACATTAATATTTCAATGTCCAGATTTTCTATTGTAACGAAATTGCCATTAAATCCGACTTGATCTCAGAGTCACAAGTACATTTGTCTCGAAAACTTGAGTGCGAATAAATATATAGAAGAGATGAAAGATTAGTTGAATTATTATTGTAAGGATGAAATAAATGTAATTGAACATGATATACAACACAACACGAGATCATTGAGAGAATTCATGAACATTTATCCAATTAAAGTTCTGCAGGCACATGGTTGTTACAAGGCTCAGGTGTTGACACATTAATGGTCTCGAATTGACACGTGACGTTAATTTAATGCAATCCGCTATCAAAATTTTAACGAAAATGAGAATTAAATGTGAGTCTAAAATGTCTATATCGTAATTATGTCTGGCTGTAATTTTGATTTGTAAAAAGGTTTTATTAGGTTTAAAATCTTGTACAAAGTATTATCATTAAGTCTTTGTTATTATTAAGATTTAACACTAATGTCCGGTTTAATTTACGAGTATACATGTTTATGCAAAACACTAATAACCTCGTTAGTAATATAGTCCTTATTACTAACACCATATACAAAAATATTTTCTATGACTTTTTACTGAAATAAAAAAATACCAAAATTAGACAAGATTGTTCTGTGTTCTTTAAATTCGCAATTAAAAAAGTGAGAAAACAAAGTAACTCACCATCTCCACCACATATTTAATGATAAGAAAAAATAAAGTAGTAATATAAAATTGATACAGTATACAGTAAAAGCCTGTGAATGTCCCACTGCTGGATTAAGACCACCTCTCCCTTTGAAAAAAAAATTGATCTGATTGATGTATTTTTTTTAATATCATAGACAAATAACTTAGCCAACGAAAGTGTTGAATATGTCATGTAATATGTTGGTATACCACACATATATATATTTTTATATTGAAGGTAGGTGGACGAACGTATGGGCCTGATGGTAAGTGGTCACCAACGCCCATAGACATTGGCATGGTAAGAAATGTTAACCATCTTTTACATTGCCAATGCGCCACCAACCTTAATCACTAATGTTATGTCCCTTGTGCCTGTAATTACACTAGATCACCCACCCTTCAAACCGGAACACAACAATACCTAGTACTGCTGTTTTGCGATAGAATATCCAATAAGTGGGTGGTACCTATCCAGACGAGCCGGATGTTCATGGCGTATTATTTTTTAAGTTTGTTTTTTTTTTTTGCCAGGAATAAAAAAAGTTGACAGGAGTTTCACAATAAATCAACCTCCTAAACTAAAAAACTAACCGCGTTAACTATTTAAAAATCAAAGAGTTGGTTTAGAAATTCTTGTTTTATTTACAGCGAACAAAAACGCGAACAATTTAATACTAGTGAAAAAGCAATTCAACGCAGGCAATCCATTAGACAGAGGCGGTCAAACAACATTCGGGTATTGACCACAAACAATAATATTGTCCGTCCGTCCGTACAAACAGCACACGATATATTGCTATTCTGTTTTTATAACGTTACAACTGTATTGGTTTTCGTTATACCTCTAATTGAAATTGGTTAAGGGTCAGCAAATATTATTTATATAAAAGCCGAGATGTCCCAGTGGTAAGAACGCGTGAATCTTGACCGATGATTGTGGGTTTAAACCCGGGCAAGCACCACTACATTTTTATGTGCTTAATTTGGGATAACAATTCATCTCGTGCTTTACGGTGAAGGAAAACATCGTAAGGAAATCGGTCCAATTTTACTGAAATTCTACCACATGTGTATTCCACCAACCCACATAGGTGCAGCGTGGTGGAATAAGCTCCAACTTTCTCCTCAAAAAAAAAGGAGAGGAGGCCTTCGCTCAGCAGTTATTATAAAACAAAATTAAAAATAATTACAGCACAAATCATTGCCGCGAGGAATGAAGGTCTTTTCTCAGGAATGAATATGTCTGAAGCGTAAAATATGAATATGTAAAAAACGTGTCGTCTACAAATATTAATATTAGTAAAGTGCTCCGAGACGAGTTGGTACACATGCGGTCGAATTTCAGTGGAATTAGATACATGCAGGTTTCCTCAAGATTTTTACTTCATGAGGTAGATTCTTCATGAGATTCTTCATGAGATAAATTCTGTGGTGTGTTTGTGTCTTGCCTGGGTTTGAATCCGCGATCATCAATTTAGATTCATGCTTTCTAACCACTTCGGCTCACACACACAACGGGCCATTTCGGCTCACAACAACAAACAATACAATATGGGATATATTAATCACAAACATGATTTAGTAAATGTTAGATTTTTATTAACATATGAAATTTATAAATAATATTATATGATTATATTGATTGTTGTAAAATAATCTAACATTAAACGAATTTATCTCTTAATTATTGCACCCTGCAATAATATCGATTTTATATAATTTATATTAATTACAAACTGTAATCATATATTTATTAAACATACTATCTAATGCGTTAAATAACAAGTGCCAGATAAGTGTTTGTAGGCCAGTTCTCTAAAGCTCAACGCGTACCTCAATTAGTTTTATCCTATTAAATCTAGATAAAATCAAACATTTAAAACTAAATTATACCCTGTCGTTTTGTATCTGTACCAAATTTTTTATCTGTGGTGCTAGCACGGCACTAAATACCGGTATTGGTAGTCGGGGGCGTGATCCTTATTCAATAACATTCAATTAAACCCTCCCCGCTATTACACGCCGGCCCTCGGGATACACGGCTTTATAAAACTGGATGAGACCTTTCTAATCAGCGATCAGATTATGTAAATACGTTTCTTAAATTTAAAATTTATGATATAAGTGGAATTGTGGCAAGAATGCTAGCAGCATTATCTCGTAAGTCTGATAATCTTGGTGAAATTTAATAAACAACACCGAGTGTTGCACATGTAAATTCAGTGCAACTTTTGGGATAAAAGCGAATTTTTGGACAAATAAAGGTTGAGCTGACGACTCCAAAATTCAACTGTCAAAAAAACTTCATTCAATATAGAAGCGTTACACTTGCTTATTGACTATCAAAAATCTACCACCGGTTCAAAAATCAACAGCTCATTCCTGACATGATTCGCTGACAATAATCGCGGATATATTCCTTGTGGCCGTGTTTACAGTTAATTCAAGTTTTAGGTAAGTGTATTTGCTTACAGTTTGTCCTGTACGCTATCACTGTGCGTTTTCATTTCAGCCTTCGGCTCGAGGCGTTGAAGACATTTGCGAAAACACAAGTGAACTCCCTTCTCTCTGGTTCTCATAGTTCTATAGGACAGCAAACCGCAGAGGTCACGCGCAGGACCGCATCTTCATACTTTCCAAGGCAAGAGAGTATACACTACCCACTCCCTATAACCGCGAGGTTACTGAGAATATAAGTTTTTCTCAAAACATAATATTTGTTTTTAGAAAGTCAGAAAAACTTATATAGGTATTTATATATACGGTTATTTAAATTGAAAAATTTTGTTCACCACATTTATTTAAATTTTGCCTCATCCAGTACTTGTATTCATGCGTTGGTTAGTTCTTTCTAACAAATTGTTATGTCATGTTTTCTTTAATTTAAGTGTTATCTTGTGTAAAAATTTTGTAACTCCGCAGGTAATTAAATTCAAACACTCTTCTCCGTATTGACAAATTTATTATTTCAATACTACACGATATTATCCACAGCAGTAACAATCAACTTGTTTCACAACTCAAATTAAAAATCCAATTTCACAACTCAAAATGTCCGTTCCTCTCTATTAAAAAAACCAAACAATGCGAGCTTCTCTCTAGTACTCAACTGACTAATCATAATATAATATTCCTCGGAACCGGTAGTCAAATTAGAGCTACTAAATAATAAAAGTACGAAATATTTAAATATACAATATAAAAAATAAACAAACAAAATCACTTTTTATAGTAAATATGACAATAATATAATTTATAATTTATTACATTCTTTTCATAATGCAGATTTATTTTAATAGGCACGGCTATTCTTTACAAGATGCTCAATACTTATTTTAAATTACAGTATTATTATTTTATCAAGCTAACAATTCGTCCATCCTGATAAGTTTCGCGTCCCCGCGAAGAATACAAATTAATATGGTGTTTACATTCGATTACGTATATAAAACAACTAGTATGTTCTTACAAACACATGTTTATTTATTATTATATAACGGTAATTACACTAACATAGGATACATTTGATAAATTAAATTCACTATTCTAAAATTACTTATAGTTACTGTGCACTTTGCATTTCACAAGTAGAGTATCATCTTAGCAGTACATACTTACCTCCGTGCACATTGCACTTCAACGTAACAATCGCTCATAGCGTTTTATTGATATGAGCTCATAGCGCTAAAACATCATAAATTATAAAATATTCTAAAATTACTTATAGTTACTGTGCACTTTGCACTTCACAAGTAGAGTATCATCTTAGCAGTACATACTTACCTCCGTGCACATTGCACTTCAACGTAATAATCGCTCATAGCGTTTTATTGATATGCGCTCATAGCGCTAAAACATCATAAATTATAAAATATTCTAAAATTACTTATAGTTACTGTGCACTTTGCACTTCACAAGTAGAGTATCATCTTAGCAGTACATACTTACCTCCGTGCACATTGCACTTCAACGTAATAATCGCTCATAGCGTTTTATTGATATGCGCTCATAGCGCTAAAACATCATGTTCGCTCATAGCGTTTCATATAGGTAATTATGTGCACCTTGCACTTCAAAATTATTTTGCTCATAGCAAATCGACATTAATACACAACATTGTAGTTCAAATAGCTATCTACTCTCATGCTCATGGCACGTCGTAGGTTTACTAATTGTGTATTTTAATATACAATTCGAAATTAGTAAAAAAAAATGTATACAAACTCAAAAATACAATTCCCAATAAAATTAATATATTTATTTTACATTTCTTATTTAGTTAACCAAATCATTATTGTACTTAAATTACAATACACATTTACACAAAGTATTATTGTTTATTTTTCACGACACTATACTTTATAAATACACGAAGCACCCGCAAATAAATATAATCGACCATAATAACTTTTTAAATTAATCATCAGTATTCTCGCTAGTAGACGATTCACTATCCTGGGTATTAAAACAAAGCCAAGGATGTATTTTATCAACTGAGAATATACCCTTATATTTTGTACCCCCTTTCCATCATGATCCAGAATTTTTGTTATTCTGTATGGCCCTGAACACTTAGGTAATAACTTTCTACTTCTACCAATGGTATGAGTTGTTCTTTCAACTCTTACCAAGTCTCCAACTTTAAAATCTAACGGTCTTTTTCTCTTTTTATCATATCTATTTTTCTGTTTTTCTTGTGATATTTTTGTATATTCATCTACTTTATCCCTCATCTTACGTAAACTATCATGTCTGTTACTTATTTCATTTTCATCAGGATTGCTTTTGATTATTTCTTCATCTATTTGCGAAATGAGTCTGCCTTCATTTATCCCAGTAAGCCTTAATCCGAATAAAACTTCAGCAGGAGTTTTGCCCGTGCCTTTATTAACTGTATTATTTAATCCCCATTGTACCTGTAATAGTTTGTCATCCCAAAGTCTTTCGTCATTACCGTGATTTTGTGAGGCTAAGGCGTCCAAAATAGTCCGATTATATCGCTCTACCTGGCCATTTGCCCTAGGTGAAGCAACTGCATTCTTTATGTGAATAACTCCTACTTCAGTAAGAAACTTTTTAAATTTCAAACTTGTAAATGACGTGCCCCTATCACTAATTAGCCGTTTCGGTAAACCAAACGTTCCAAAATAGTCCTTAAGAACTGTAATAGTGGAAATGGACTTAGTATTTTTAACCGCCTTCAAGACAATAAATTTTGTGAACGACTCTACTATAACTAAGATGTAACAATTCTTCCTTTTTGATTTCACAAATGGTCCAACATGATCAATATGGATAGTATGGAAGGGCGTAGTTTCTTTAGGGATCGGGTGCAAATAACCCTGCTTTTTCCCCGATGGCATTTTATTATAAGCACACTCTAGGCAGGAATTTACATATTTTTTTATAAACTTTCGCATGCGTGGAAACCAATAATGTTGTTTTATTTTATCAAATGTCTTATCAAAGGCAAAATGACCTATTTCATCGTGATTTTTCTGTAGTATCTGCCACCTGCAGCCCTTCGGCACCACCCATCTTAATCCATCCTCAGTTATTTTATACACTCTCTCTCGTTTAAGGACAAAATTCTTACGTATTTCTAACAAGTTCTCAAATTCTTTATCAGAAAGGATTTTTTTTATGCGTTGTATTTCGGAGTCCTCTAGCTGTACCGTCGTTAACCAATCATCTGTTATAGTCATTACATCTGAAGCGTCAATAGCTTGAATTATCCCTGCGCCTTCCATTGTTGGATTCCTACTCAATGCATCAACATGCATCATACCTTTGCCAGATTTATATACCACATTACAGTCATACTCCTGAATCAAACTCCACCAACGCGCCACTCTTGGTACCATATCTCGTTTTAAAAATGTGGCTCGAAGAGAGTTGCAGTCTGTTACAATAGTGAAGCTTAACCCAAGCACATAGGTTCTGAATTTCACCAACGCGGAAATGACTGCGAGAGTCTCTAACTCATATGATGAAAAATGGGACTCTTCAGGCGATGTCTGTCTACTGTAATATGCTACTGGCTTAAAAACTCCATCGTTTTGTTTCTGTAACAAAACGCTCCCTATGCCATGTTTGCTTGCATCTGTATGTATCTCTGTTTCCAGTTTGGGACTATAAAGTGCTAACACTGGCCTTGAAATAAGGGCGTTTTTCAATTTATCAAACGCTTCTTCTTGAGCTTGAGTCCATTCCCAATGAGAGTTCTTCTTCAATAATTTGGTAAGAGGACGAGCTATTTCACCGAAACCCCTAATAAAACGTCGGAAAAAACTGGCTAAGCCGATAAACTGTCTGATATTATGTACGTCTTTGGGCTTGGGAAAATTTTTGACGGATTCAATTTTATTAATTCCTGGTCTTACGCCCTCGCTGGAAATTTCAAAACCTAAATATTCAACATTATTTCGGAAAAAGTAACATTTTTGGGGTTTTAGGGTCAATCCCGACTCTCTAAGTCTTTCAAGTACGATTTCTAATCTCTCAATACCTTCTTCAAACGATCTACTAGGCACCAAAATGTCGTCCATATACGCTAATGCGATGCTATATCGTAAATTGCCCAGAACCAAATTAACAGCTCGCTGGAAAACGGCTGGTGCATTAGCTAATCCGAAAGGCATTCTATTAAACTCAAATTGCCCATCAGGTGTTACAAACGAACTTTTACTCTTGCTTTCTTTGGCCAGTGGAATTTGGTAATATCCCGACGCCAAATCTAAAGCACAAAAATATTTATTTCCCGCCAATCTGTCAATTTGGTCTTCGATACGAGGCAACGGGTAATGTTGCTTAATCGTTTTCTTATTTAGGGCGCGATAATCAACGCAAAGTCGTTTATCCCCCGTTTTCTTTCTCACTAACAAAACGGGACTTGCATATGGCGATTGAGATTCGCGTACAATGTCATATTTCAAGAGTTCTTCGACCATGATTCTAACTTCTTCGCGTTCTGAGTGACTCAATCTATAAGGTCGATAAACAACTGGTTCTGAATCCTTTAAGTGAATATTCATTTCTGCAATCGTTGTCTGACCTAGTTCCGACAAGTCCTTGGCAAAACAATTGCGGTACTGGTTTAATGTCTGTAATAATTTAAGTTTCTGTCTATTATCGAGATTTTCATCAATATTGAGGTCATCCAATGTAAGTGCAGTTTTAGCGTGGTGATCTTGTATATCTTGTATTCTATTAATGCTTTTAAGGTTATTATTTGTTTCGATAATACAGGCACGAGCTAAGATTTGACCCTCTTTAAAATGAATTAATTTATTTTCATAGTTCAGAATAGTTAAATGACCACTACCGTTTTTGATATTGTAAGTACCAATCTCTATATCATATTTTAAGCGACGACCATTTTCAACAAAAACCATTCCACTAAAATTTGTATTGATGAACACCTTTACAGAAATACAACCTTCAGCCATAACAGTCTTTAGAGATCTTAAAACCAGTCGCGTGTCGTCTCTCACTCGCCTATCGGTAATCAATAATTCTTTATTAGTTTTAAATACCCATAAGTATGGTTGCTCCGTGGCAGTCTGTCCAATAAGTAGGTCATGATTTAGATAATTATCAGGTACCACAACTGCCTCTACTGTAATTTTTGCATTGTCAATAACTAAAGAAATTTTAATTCTACCTAAGGCATTCACGTATGTATTACCAAAACCCTTAAGAGATGGTAGATTATTTACTTGCCACTTTTCGCGTGGTACTATTTCTTTCATGACGGATTCTTTTATCAAAGTACACTGACTACCAAAATCTACATACCCCGTTAACTGTACATCATTAACTGTTATACTCTTGATAAATTTGTCGTCTTCTCGCATGTCAGTACCGGTTTCTAAACATAATGTTCTAACTTCGGCTTTATTTACCCAAACGCTCCTATTACATTCAGGATCATCATGACCAATGCGTTTACACTTTTGACATTTAATAATAGACTTTTGACATCCCGATACTACATGACCTGTTTCATGACAGTTAAAACATTTTAATGGCCGTCCTAAATCATTCTTAATTGCTTTATGTGGATTTCCAATTACAGAACGTACCGGTTTTTTGTTAAACTTGTCTAATCGCTCATGCTTAACACCCCTCAAATAACCCAATAGTTTATCAGTATTCTCGAAGCCTACTGCCTCTGCCCCGTATCGCACCGACCTATCGTCTATTCCATAAACAATGCAATCAACAGCGTTTCTTCCCACTATCCCACATCGATTCAAGGCTATTAACTTTTCATAGTAGTATTCTTCTAAATCATCCCCAAATTTTGCTCTTTGTGCTAACATTTCTGTAAGTAAATGACCATAATTTTCGTATGACGGGAAGGCAGATTTCAATTTTGCGACCCATTCGTCCCATGTAATCAAAACTGATGGCTGCCCTTCGTACCATTTTTTTGCAGTACCAATTAGCTTCGGTAGAGCGTAATGAGCAGTCTGTTTGCTATCCCAACCATAAATCTCAGAGCATTCTTTTACTTTATGCAACCATGTATCAACTGTTTGATTTTTTGACTTAGGATCAAATTCTGGAACTACATTATTATTAGTAAAACCATCTTTATTTTGTGGCTTTATAGCAGAAATAGATTGTAAGGACTCTTTGATACATTTGAGTAATCCACTGTTAACGTCACGTACTGAACTACCTGATATATTAATTCTTTCTCTACAAGGAGTCTTTAATCTGCGATGCTTTTGCCTACTGCTACTACTACGATGATCTATTAGGTTATCTATCGGTTCACGTAACTGTGTGTCCAAGGGTGGCGTACGCTGTAGTGGAGATGTTACAACTGACCTGCTTCGACTTCTTGCCTGGGGCTCCCTTGGAGGTGATCTTCTTGATCTGCGACGCTCGGTATCACGACGGTCGGCGTGGAGCTCTGCTGATGAACGATGATGTTGCCTCGAGCCGCGAGCACGCGTCCGTGATCGGCTGCCTTTCGCAATACCTCCCAGCACAATGCTGTGATGCCTCCCTGTTGATCTCCGTCTACTATCGGACCGATCACGAGGCATTTTCACTCGAGTGTACTGTACCCACTGATTCTGAAATAATTATAACAACAAGTATCTATTTTGTAAAATGAAGTTAATTCTACGAGACACAATTTTTAGTTACAACTGAGAAAAGTACGTAATTTGATAACTTAGCAAAATTGCATAATTAGGTTTTTAATTTCGTCATATATGCAATTTTTTTTTATTATAATTTAGCATTTTATTAATTATAATTTTATTGACAAAGCACAGTATTATATATATTTATTTGTAAAACAATCACAAATTCTAGTACTTTTTTAACCTTTACCATTCTAAACAAATTAATTTCGTTACCAATTAAATGATTATAACAAGAAGATACTGTTTATTTAGTATTCCACAATTACACAGTTAAAGTAGTCTAATTATGGTATATCTCACAACAAGTATGTAAATTCATCAATTACTATTATCAATAATCTCATCTCATCATATTAAGTAGTAATAGAATAGTAGTGAGTAAATAATTTTATTTTTTTTTAACTTTGTTTTGTACAAAAATAACTAACTAAAAGTACAAATATTAGATAAATTTAATAATTACATACCTTGATACAGGCGTATGATCACACCAGGATATTGAACTTCACCAGTATACCCCGATGTAATCCCACTTCTGAATTGTAAAAATTTTGTAACTCCGCAGGTAATTAAATTCAAACACTCTTCTCCGTATTGACAAATTTATTATTTCAATACTACACGATATTATCCACAGCAGTAACAATCAACTTGTTTCACAACTCAAATTAAAAATCCAATTTCACAACTCAAAATGTCCGTTCCTCTCTATTAAAAAAACCAAACAATGCGAGCTTCTCTCTAGTACTCAACTGACTAATCATAATATAATATTCCTCGGAACCGGTAGTCAAATTAGAGCTACTAAATAATAAAAGTACGAAATATTTAAATATACAATATAAAAAATAAACAAACAAAATCACTTTTTATAGTAAATATGACAATAATATAATTTATAATTTATTACATTCTTTTCATAATGCAGATTTATTTTAATAGGCACGGCTATTCTTTACAAGATGCTCAATACTTATTTTAAATTACAGTATTATTATTTTATCAAGCTAACACTTGAGTTATTCTCCGATTTTAAAACACGATTATGAAAAAAAAAAGTATACGATAACTTGAAATTAAATATTTTGTTATGACATATATGTAAGAGTAATAATAATAATAATATTTAATGATTGTTTTAGTAATTAATATAAATTTTCATATTTTAATTGTTTTTTTAATTTTTGATTTCTACTCTCAAGGAGTGCGGCGTGTGAAATTCTTGCCTCCTGAGGTGCACTGCACTAGCGGCATGTATGAGCAGTCGATACGTATGTTGAAACTGTCATACAGCCTCTGTGATCCATGTCGAGAATGGCTATCGGTTTTAGTGGGTATGAATCCAGAACTTGGTTTACTCTTCACAACTAAAAGGAAATCAAATAAATGATTTTATCAATTGTTGCAAATATTTTACTGAATTTATTTTCAGTTTTATTTACTTCTATATTAATTTCTTTTATAGGTCTACGGTGTTTCGATAGTTGAATTATCCAACGTATGGATTAATATATACTTATAATACTTTATTAATTATTCACGATAATTACATTATATAACTGTAGCAACATAATCAACTCACTCAGTCGCGCACTTTTTACTAACGTGACGCGACGCTTATTAGAAAGGGGAACCCCAAAAATTGGCAGCCTTTAAAAACATTGTATTTCTATAACCAACGTCGTGCAACGTAAAGGGAGCCGAGTTTAAGGCCGCTTGTATTGAATAAAGATGACGGACTCGTGGAAGAATGAAAAGAAACCGCTATCTCATGATATTTTTGCAAGTGACCTTTCTAACTTTTTACTTACGAATCCCAAGTGAAACGGATGCGACAATTCCGAGAAGACTTAGTATTAAAAATTCTGCCTTGTAACGGGACGTATTCTGCGCATGCGCATGGCCACAGATCAGATAACATTAATGGCCGACAATATTGTGGTTTCACGCTTCGTTTACTAGACGCAAGTCATGTATTATCGCGACAATTGAAATTCGTTGTAAAAAATTAAGGACACATTAAGGCTTAAGAAATAGGTCAATTTGATAAGGTACGGTTATTTATAAGTATCAGTGGGTATCTTTTTAAATTTGACACATTAATAATAAAAGGCAAAGGTGTTGCATCGTACAGCCTTAAGAGAACCATTTTATTGTGTAGATTTTAATTTGTAACTGTATTTATTATTTAGTTATTTGAGTAGATGTCTGTGCTAATTTATATATTTATAAATTACATCATTTAAAACGTATAAAGATGTAACATAATTATTACATAATTTATTACATAATTTATTTTGACCCATGTACTTAATGCCAATCTTAGGACTTTACTAACCTAGATACTAGACTTTTTTTTTAATAGTAGAGTATAAAACTCAACAACTATTTCTTTTTAATCATAGATATTTTATTATTTTTAATTTGTTTACCAATTAAGCTCTCTTGGCTTAGGTATCACTGTAGTCCAAGTGGTCAATCGAACTAGTGACTTCGTATAACTGGGCGGGCCGATAAGTTATCAAGCACTTTATTCCTTCCAGTTCTTAATAATGATCATAGAAAATCAGAAAAATTAAGTAGGCTATGCCATGAAGCATTTTGTTATTGCGATTAGTTTAAGCATACAAACAAATGCACTTACAAAAAATAACACATTATTTTTGAAAATTCCTACAACTAACACTTATGTATCCGTCACAATTTATTTTAAGACGACCGTCCAAATATGGTTGACCAATGAAACGTCGAGGAACCTTTGGAGTCCATAAACCATGATCTGATACCATCCATTGCCAATTAAAATGTTCAGATCTTCGATAATTTAACGAGCGTTTAAGTGATTTTGAGACGTGCTATCTTTTAAAATTTTAAATTTCCATAATATTAAGCTTAAAAGCATTCTGATTTTATATTACAAAATATAAAAAAGATAATTTGCATAATTGAATACTGCCTTTAATCATTAGCAACGACAAGTATATCCAATTTATATAATTTGATAGCGATATAAAATTTATTTTTATTAAATACGTAAATAAGTATATTACTCGATCGCATTTTTAAAAAAGGAACAGTGCAATGGTCCTTTTTGTACTCCAACATCGATTTTAAATATGACATCATAGAAAGTCGATCCAAATAATGTTATAAATAAAACGTATTTTATTCTTTGCCATTGAAATCCACGTTCCGTCCGAAGAAAAACAAAAACCTCCGCCTCCGTCCGGTGTAGCGAGTATTTACATCGCATCGTGATTCGATTGTCTCGATTCACGATTTATACGATATCCGAATCGATAAGTCAAGCGTGAAGAGTTGAAGAGTTCCTTGTTATTTCAAATTGAGTTATATTCTGTTATCGAAAACGTGCGTGCAACACGAATTGCACTGATAAAAATTAATGCGAGTGTCACTTCTGCTGCTACGTTGTATCCATTTTTAAAGCAGTGTTGGTTCATTCGATTAAATGTTATCGATAAAAATGTTTTGAGATTATTGTGTTAGTGTCGTCGATTTCAATTTACAAAATATCTTCAAACGTCTTATTTTAAATCGTCGTCATCGTCAATTTTACAATTTTAATAAAAAAATAACGATGGAAATGGAATATTATTGTTTTCGGAGATTTATCGTTTGTTTTATCTGGATGATAGATAAGCTATCAACTTCTATTTTTAATGGAAGTTATAAATGAATATTATATTTAATATACTCAGTTTTATTAATGACCTCCTCCTGATTAATTTCGGTCACCGCGGCCATTCAGAAAGGAAGATTCGGCCATATATAGACAGGATATATTATAAGGTACATTTGTGTGCGCAAGTGTACACTCCCATGATCTACTATAGTGTAAAGTAACAGCCTGTGAATGTCCCACTGCTGGGCTAAGGCCTCTCCTTTTTTTTTGAGGAGGAGCTTATTCCACCTCGTTGCTCCAATGCGTGTTGGTGGAACACACGTGTGCTACATTTTCAGTTAAATAAAAACACAAGCACCGTCACCGTCAAATATGAGATAAATTTAGCACAAATTTAGCGCATGAAATTCAATGGTACTTGCCCGAGTTTGAACCCACGATCATCGGTTAAGATTCACGCGTTCTAACCACTAGGCCATTTCGGCTAAAGCATACTAGATCGTAATCACTGCTAACTTCAAGACTTCCGAAAACTGATACAAAAAAATCCACTATAAAAAAAACCATATTTTTTTGATCCGCCCCGTAATTTGAACCCAGGACCTCGGCGCTTCCGCCTTACACGCTGGACCAAAGTCGCAGTTAGGTATTAGTTTGCGTGTGGCCAGTACCGTAACTTTTTCGTCTCAACAATCAACTTTCACAACAAAGCTCTCTTTACTTTCATTGTTTTATCTTTATTTTCGTTTACACAATTAGTAACCTTATATTCAATACATTAAGGGTTTTGATTGAATCAACAGTAGTTATTTTACATATACGTTCCCAATGCTGGAACATTGCATTCGACATTATCCATTTTTATGACTGTACCTTAATAGAAGCGGTTGTTTTATACCTCTACTACATATCATAGTTGTTTTACTCGATTTTAAATCTTAATAGCTTATACATAAGTGCTATTAAATAAGTTAAGATTATGTTGCGAGCACTTTGATTAGCAAGGTTAATAGCACTGAGATTGTTTTAACGTTAAACCAATATCTCACTTAACGATTCTGCTGCAGGAAATTTAATATTACATTTCAAGATGAATTATCTTTTAACAGCTAGATTTTTTTATGTTGTAGGTTCGCGGACGGGCAAATACGCCACCTGATGTTAAGTGATCGCCAAAGCCCATAGACATTGGCGATGTAAGAAATATTAACCACTCCTTACATCGCCAATCCACCACCGACCTTGAGAACGAAGATGTTGTGTCCCTTGTGCCTGTAGTTACAATTTACTCGCCCTTCAAACCGGAATGCAACAATAGTAAGTATTGCTGTTTTTCCGTTTAGGTAATGACTGATTTTTCTATTTAATTTTATGGAGCAATCATCGTTTGAAGTAGGCCTTTGAAAACCTTTTGTCTCAGTAATACGTTTAGCCGGTTAAAGGAATACGAATAATTTAATTCCTTTTCTCTGAATAGTGATAATAAGTGTTACAACCAGCTAGCTAGCTACCATCACTTCATATAAATCTTTATAAAACTTATGATTATTATCGCTACCAATTATTTTTTCTGCCATATACATATTAAAAAACTAAAATCCAACATCCTCTTTATATTAAGACATATATTGTTTGTTAAAAAGTGGTTATAAGTTATGTTGTGACGTCACTCCTAAAAGGTTTAGAAAAAGGGAGGTAATGTGAAAAATTCACTAACTCTTTTGTTGTACTGGAAATAGAATAAACATATATTTCTGCTAGTCTTTCTTCATAATTAACATTATACAATTTCATTACCGTCACGCAGTTTCAGAAGTGCAAGTTCTTTTATCTGGATTTCTTTATCTTTGCCTATTTTGACGCTTCATTTCATACGTTTTACCTACTTATTGCTTATAATTAATATTTTGTATGTCTTTCAAGAGTTATTTTAGAAGATTTAGTTCGTTTTAGTTTTATTAGAAATATAAAATTTGAAACACTATTTATTCTTTAAAAGTTCATATATAATTTCTTGTGTGATGGCTTCAAATAAATCTATGTAAATTGTGCTTATATATCTTCCACAGTAATTATGCATCGATTTTAATTAATATATAACAACTAATATATAACAAATTTAATAATTCCTGACTGCTAAAAAATAAATTGACTAAAGAAAAATATACATTCTGATTTTATAAATTCTATGAATACATTATCCGAAGTACGGTCAACGATAACTCATATTATTAATTTTCAATATAAGAAAAGTTCGAAACCTCGCAAACCAATTGAGAGCAATCGACTTTCCAGCCATCGAATAAACTTATTCAGTTTAATTCGGAATATTAAAGGGCGAAATTGAAATAGTTTCTATTCAATTTCGTTTCCTTATACCACGAGTGGAATTATTGAGTCTTTATGAAATTGCGATTTACGTCGAACCTAAACTAATATTGAAGTGAACAAACCTCGGAGTGTCCCTCAAGGCGTCGTTCTAAGTCCACGAGTCTAATAACTCATGTAAGGTATATTCAAAATATGGGCGACATTCGTCAATTTCTTCGGTATCTGCAGGCGATCTTTCAATTGGATGTATGAGTGACTCGGCTTATATTAATCTGACATGAGCGAATCGCCCAAGCGTTTTATCTATTCTATAGTTGATAGTTCCCGAGACAAAGATCATTACTTAAGTTTTATGGTTGGCAGTGCTTTTGCAATCAGGATGTCTCACGCTTATTATGACACTGAAATTGAATAAGTCATGACTTACTATTAGCTATTTTATAGTCTGTATAGCTAGGAAGCTATTTAATGTTTCTTGGGTAATTAATCTTGTACGTGAACTTTTGGTGATCAAAAGCATTTAAAAAATTGTAAACCTTGGCGAATGTCGCCACCCATAGCGCTAATACCGCTTGCATCTGAATAGGCCTCAAGCACGTAGCCGCCTTTGAGCCGTGCAATCATATCATCTCTAGCAATCACTGGGCTGTTTTATTTGCAGTGTATTTTAGCCGCGGGGAGACAGCACCAACGAAATTATCTGCTCAGATTTTCTTGTTCTACGCTATATTTTCTTGCTGCCAAGTTTATTCGATAGATTATAACTTTTTAGGTAATCTTTATTGTTATATTTATGGTATACAATGTTAAGTGTACTATTATTTTGCACAATAATCTTTTGACCGAACAATTGAACCTATTTTTGTCTATTATTCGTGATCTCTTCAATTCGACTAAGTGCACGTTATCATAAATCACTAGAATAGACATTTAAACGTATGGCTTATTTTGAAAAGCATTTTACGTATTACCAAATTTTAAGCAAAGTTACGAGGAGATTTATGTTTTACTAAATTAAAACACATGAGGTAGCGCGTGAGTCGTATTGGTACGAGTATGTTGTTTGCAAAAAATGAATAAAGAGAAATAGCAATGCATTGTTGCGCTTTGCTACGAGTAAGTATTTGAAAAAATAAACTTAAATCGAGTAGCTTCGGTTCTCCCGAGCTTTTTTGAATCGCCATTTAACAATATTATATTATTAAATATTCAAGTAAAAGCAGTTGGGTATATAATTCTACCGAGAAGATTCGACAAGAAATGAGATAATTATCATTGACGATTAACTTGTAGAACTTAGGAAAGATTGTAAGCAGAATCATTTCTATTCAGTGATTTTTTACAATCAATTTATTTATTATTTTTAAATTATGAAGTATTATTTAAATAATGTATCCTTCACATTGTCTTCTTACACCTTACTCCACTATCACTTGGTAATACATTTATCTCTCTTTGAATAGAACTCATATATTTTATATGTATGATATGTAAAGAATATTTAAAGGTGACTTTTCAAGGTCGAAACTGAATTCGTCGATTCTATATATAAGGTTGAATGAAAAAATACGATTATCGTCCAGTTCTTAAAATGCTAATTAAAGTCAAATTAACTAATTTGATTTTAATCTGCGCGATGATTGGTCGGCGCCAGTCGATGACGCAATAGTTGACCAATGAGCGCTCTGATAAAAGCGAAATTAGTTAATCTGACTTTGATCAGTTTCAGAAACTGGAGTTTAGTCACGTATGCTGGTGACTAGCCTATTGCATATTAGGTATTTTTTAAGGTATTTTTTATTATTTACCATTCCTGTTGTCTATAGTTTGCGATGTTGGTTGACGTTTATAGTATCTGCGCAGTTTCGTAGAGTTAAAGCGTAAAGTTATGTATGTTATATATGGACTTTTTAATAAAAAAAAAGATGAATTTAAACCGGTATCTGGCTTTAAATAAAATAAAATATTAAGTATACAATATTTTTATATATGTACTGCTTCTGTACGTCATTTTAAGCGGCTGCACCGAATTTGATGATTTGTTTTGTGTATTTGAGTTGCCCTGCATGGTTTAGATTGGGCCCGGTAGGTGGCGCTGCGATTAGGTATCAGGTTTTATTTAAAAATATCAATAATAATAAAATTCTTATTTCATCTGTACGAAGTCGGAGCGGGCGGGTAGTTAAATATAAAATTCTTGTTTCATATTTATTATTTCACTCAGTATTTATAATATTACGCTCATCATAATCGTGTATCTTGCCCGTACTAGTTGCGTCGCCCGCGGCCCCGGCGTTGGTGTACGACGGCCATGGGTTTGATGTTGTCTGTATTTATTTTCGTAATCTATTTTTTATTTGTACGTTCGTTGAAATTGTGGGGTTCGAAATGAATCCCTTGTCAATAGCAGTCGTGGGGAGCTTTATATAGACCGAAACATCGAATTTAATATTACAAAATGTTTACTTAAAAACTGTGATTGTTTATTTATTTGGAATATCTCCTTATTTTATTTATTTACTTTACTTTACTACTACCAATTTTCAATACCGTTTTTACGTATAAATACAAGCAAGAAACTTAAAAGCAGAAACACTTCAAAAACTGGAACTGCCATGCAAAACAAACCGAAAGATAACAAAACCTTATGTCATAAAGTCGGAACGTAGTCAACGATTGCACCAAGTTTGTTTTATCTGTGGTTATTTCATATACTTTATAATCTGTTCCCTTTGTTTCAGGTAAAGCGAGTTATACTTGTGAAGATAATAAAATTACGCTTGTACACAACTTTGGTAAAATTAATCTTATTGATGTTTCCTACGGGTTTTTGGGGTTTGACACAAATGAAAACGTCGAAGAATATTCTAGATTTTCTCCATAATTGTAGGTTGCGTTCGCAAAGTTTCTCACCTCAAATAATTTTGCAGATAAATAAATGTTTTCAAATGCCGTGATCCATTAAAGCGATTGTAATTACAGCAAGGGATATAGCATAAGTCCCAAGGGTATTTTTTTCCTTAGAAATATAACAATTTGCCCAACCGACGGTAAGTAAGTTAATAAGCTACCTTTGCACTATATAATTATATGAGAGTTGCTATAATTCTGTTGAATTCTAGTATTTTATAATCTAATATTTGTATAAACGTTTCGCGTGGATTCGGAAATAAAGTGTAAGCATATGTATTGATTGAACATTTGCACGTGTGTGTCTTTGATATCGTTGTATAGACCGACATATGTTATAATGTCAACAAAACTAACTAATTAGCCAAATCAATAAATAAACTTAAAGAGCAATTTTATTAAGTGCCCGCCATAAATGTGATTAATAATTATATGGTTAAATATTATATTGCAATTAATTAAAAAAAAATATATGGCTTATTTAAACTCTCAATTAAAACAAACAGCTCATTTTGTAGCCGTAATAAATCTTTTCGACCGTTCACCGATAAGCGCCATACTAAACAAATCCTCGCTTCGTTTATCGTATTTTAAACATATGCATAATAAAACTGGATCATGTCTCAGTTGTAATATTTCTTGTTTTTTTTTAATGTTACATAAGCCACAGACATCAAATAACTATACCACCCTACTAAGAATAGACAAGAAACTTTTTTCTAATAAATGTTGTCTCTAATCTAAATCCATTAATTATTTCTACGCCTTATCCATCAAAATCATTCTTTTACACAATATAAGTGTAAGAAGAAATATGCACAACGAATACATAAATGCAAATCGTCAAAGAAAATCGTTTCGCAATCAACTATCTTTGATTTCGCTACTACAAATCTATTTTGACGTATAGCAACACATAACACCGACATTTAATGCTAAGGGAAAAATATTTAGCTGTCTAGTTTAATACATCTGCAATATTATTCAACGCTCGCAGCATTCTCATTTTCATCCATCAGGTGCAATCTTCAATCTACAGTATTCTGGTATAGAGCACCCACGTCTTTTTGAAATGTTCGGTTGTTTTTTTTTTTTGTAGTTTCAAAATGGCGCGAAGCTAACTTCTACAAATGGTTTTTGAATAAGGTCCTATGTGTAATATGTTTCTTTTTTTAAATATATATATTTTTTAAATATCGTTACTTAGTATACATATATCTGCTTTTATTCTTTATATATTCGAAAATGCGTCTGTTTAAAATTAGATCTCTGCCGATTGAATGTAAAAAAAATGGAATTATTCAAAGCCTATAAAGAAATCGGATTGTATTGGTTGCGTTAAACATAAGACAGTTAACTGGTCATTCATAAAGCGCTTATGTTTTAAGTCCGTGACAGATGATCTCTAAACAAAAAACTTTATTGAATAAACGATAATAATCTTTAGCTTGTTGCAATAAAAACTACGTTAGCGTGAAACACGTCTGTCTATCGGTTTCAATTTCACAATAATTCATTCATTCGTTTCATTCACGAACGCTAAATACGATATAAAAAATACATCCATTCATTCTAGATTTATTGAAATGCGTGTTCGGTCTTTTTGTCGATCTAAATAAATAATCGCTAATAACTAAGCATATCAATATATCCATATTTTTAGTTCTTTTATAGGTTGCTTTTGAGCTTATATTATGTTTCTTTTTTGTAAATATAATATTATTATAATGACCAAAATGTTGTAACGTTTATTAAATGCAAATTTATTATAATTCATGTTCATTAGGAATCGACATTCGTGTTTTGTTTGTGTTGCAAATTATTTTTATCGATAGGTTGAAGGTGTTTCTTTTACCACGCTGCCCAAATGCTGTTTGTTGGATATGTAAGTGAGTGACAAAAAGCCAGTCCGGCTACGGGCATCGATGGTTTCCTTGCCTGGCTCTTCCTGCGTGGTAATCTAGTTACTGAAAGGGTTAGTGTCAATATCTTGACCCAGTGGCTGTCACAGTCTGGTGTCATGTCTGGTCTAAGTGATTATCCATGTTGTTGTCAAAGCTGGTAGTCCTAGTCCTCCTGGTGCCTCCTGTCGTTCTACTGGTAATTTCGATGCTTGAAGTAGAGCAGATGTCAGGCGACAAAATATCTTTAGACGATGTCTTCTTCTAAGAGACTTTCTTCTTCTTCGCGGAGCACGAGTATAGATAAAAACAAATTAAGCATTTAAATAAAAACATCGGCTCTTTTATTAGTCTTAGTACAAAAACTACTAGGCTATTTAAATTGCTGCATTTTATTGTTAGTATAAAACCTCGTTGAAAATATGAAAAAGTAGGAGTATATTGTGTCGTGTTTCTGAGAATTCCATCTTCGATACAAACAAATAAAGTCGCGCGTTTCAGTTTTTAAATATTAAAATTTTATTGAAGCGGGTTTTGAAGTTATACACATAAAAGTTTAATATGTCGAAATCGTTATTAAGCAGGTTGTAAATCTTCTGTCAGATCGCATGTGATTTATAACTCTTTTAAAATATTTATTGATTTCCCTAAAACTGTGTCACCTATTTATGGGGATGTAGGATGCAACACCACACGCCAAAAGAACGTCACTCGTGCCATTTATTTAAAAAAAAACACGCGACCACAGCGCCCGCTTTAAATGACAGCTCAAATTACGACCTGCGCATGCGCGGAGTAATGAGCTCATTTCGCGCCTTTTATAAACAATCATTTATATCATATGTATAATATCGTAAATATGTTCTCGTAGCAATTTGTATTCGAAATTTATTATATTTTTGTCCATTACATGTGTTTGAATCACAATTATTCTTAAAAATTTCATCGTTATCATTAATCCCTGTTGATTCTGAGAATATTTTTATTCAACAGGTACAAAAAAAGTTCTCTGACTTACATGACGTTTTCTTTTTAATTTCGTAATGTTGCGTTCGACAATTTTGTAAAGTCGAAACCGTGACGCGTTTCAACGCATACTATCGAGTTTTGTTCAAGCGAATCTTTACTGCGATCCTTTGTAATCTACTTATCTACTATACATTTGAAAATGCACTTTATGTTTATAGAGGTAATAATCAATTTACAGTAGAAAGACTGCGGTCAAATACCGCGTGGCTAATCAAAGGAACGGAAAGAATAAAACAATGACATGCCGTTTGGCCTTGACAGAGAAATGTGAAACGGAACGTACCTTTGAGAGTGATTATTCACACAGATTAAAAAATCTTACAATTTTAAGTATTTTATTAATTTCAAATATATAGGCAAACTGACAAATAGGCTGCCTGATGCTAAATGAACATTACCACCCATAAATATTGGCAATGCAAGAAATATTAACCAACCCTTATATCATCAGTGCGCCACCAACCTTGGGAACTGAGATGTTATGTACCTTTTGGCTGATCATGTAGTTGACTGACTCACTTACCCTTCAAACTGGAACAGAACAATACTAACTACTGCGGTTTGGCAGTAGAATATTTAAGAGTGTATAGTACCAAACCTGAGGCTTGCAAATATAAAAATTAACTTTGAATGTATCATTTAAAAGATAACAATGTTTTAAAAGATAATGCGACTTTAATTTTCTTATAATAAATAAAGTATCAATAGTGAATCATGAAACAGGATCCTTTTTTTATCAGCGCCATATTGGAATAATTACAGACCCATAATTGAACGGGGTAAATTTACGATGATATTACGAAGAAATCAAATCGAGTCGAATTAAATAATTCTTTATTCAAGTTAACTTATAAGGACACTTTTGAGTCGTCATGTAACAATATTGAATTAACATTAAATTCTACCACCGGTTTGGTAGAATCTACTGACAACCGCCAAGCTCTTTTTTAACTTTTTAATTACAGAATCAATCAAATACAATTTTAAGCATTACCTACTTGGAAATGGATTTATATAATGTTTTGTTGATGATATGACTTAATTTAAATTTATTAATAGACAAAGTTAATATATTTATATAGCAATGAATTAGAAATACTCGAAGTCAGAAGTTACTGATTACAAAATTAATTTTATGTGTTCAGAAAAAAAATATAGCATTCGCACCTAATCACACGTGACACAAATGAAACATTTTTGTTAATCTAATTCGACCTTGAAATTTTACTGTCATCGTGCCTAGAAGTTTCGTTTCAATGTTAGGTATATAATGATTTCTCATAGCTTATAATATACATTTATTCTATAGAAAAACCAGACAAAACCTTGAAGAACTCTTAGTTGGACCAAGATACCGACAGATCATTAATATGCTGTTATTTCATAGCCAGCAGCACTGAATCCCTTTTAACATGAAAGTATTCAACCTTAAAATGAAATACTTGTACGGCCCGCGGCACACCTTACTCGAGAGGGCAGGGGGGAGGTAAGTGGTTAACAATATTAGGGCCGGATCTGCATATCGATCGTATAAGTGCACTAGCTTCGCCCTCGGCTGTACTTGGAAAACTTTTTAAAATCAAATAAGGAAACTATATCTTCGATCACTTGTGATGGGAAACGGATTCAATTTATTTAATAATATAACATTTACTAATCTTTTATATTATTTAAAGTATATAAAGCGGTTTTATAATACCAAAATATAATGTTTTGGTTAATTTCAAAATACTAAATTTTTATTATTTTATTAATATGTTTTACCTAGATAGTATTTCTAAGATATTTAAAGCGAGAATAGTCTCATGAAATACCAAAGCTTTATTCTAAAAAGCAATATTCATCAATTGTCTTCCAATACAATGACATCGTAGTGTCTAAACTGTGATATAAGAATTTGATTATCCATAGTATATTATGGAAATCATTGTCGCGTAGATATTTGTCCAGTTATCACTTATATTAATAGTTATTCAACTTTAGGACATTTTAAACGAATTATACCGAATTAATCCAAAGTTATCGACAACGCCCAAAGGGTTAGTAAGCTGAAGTGGCAAAGGGCTGGACATATATGTCACAGAACCGACAACCGTTGGAGTAGACGTGTTCTGGAGTGGAGACCACGCCTTGGCAAACATAGCGCAGGATGCACTCCAGCTAGGTGGAGTGACGATATTCGCAAAGTGGCTGGAAACGGAGACTGAGCTGAAGATCGACCTCAGTGACATGCCATTGGAGAGGCCTATGCCAACAGTGGACAACGAAGGGTTGATGATGATGATGATGATGAAATGAATTATAAAGTCATAGTATTATCCATATCGATTTAACATATGAAGTCTTGTAAATTTTTGCACATCAAAGATTTTTCGAGAACATTTTAACTCTTGGATTTTGGTTATCATCATTAAGAGTGATTAGTAATGAGTAATCCATCGTCATTGTGAAGGTAATTCTAATCAAACGTCTTACTGTTTAATAGTGAATCCATTAGAATAACGTCTGTAATTCTCATATTTTGTTAGTATTTCATAGCTTATTTCGGTAAATTCCGAAAAATCCGCGCTTCGAATTAATGTATTTATTGAATGTATAATCAATAATTCAAAATAGCTTTAAAGTATATCTGAAGAAAGGATACTTTGATCCCCTTAAAACGTAAACCAAATATAATAATAACACCAATGATTCGAAAGCTTTAATGAAATCATATAAAATAATCTTCGAACCGTGTCAACGATCTGAGAGATCTGCACTTATTTATTGTCGTGATATATTCTCAGAGGACATTCGTGAAGATTTACGGTTAATTTCGTCTGAGAATAATACTGTAAAGGCAAATCCATAGCATTCGATTTCGGACCAGACAGATACACTCGCTAATTGAAAATTAAAAAACGATTTTTAAAATCCAACTATATTTTATTTATTTATAACCGTCATTCACGTATAATTTCCGACTTATCGACCGAGGTTGTCACGTAATCAAGGTCATATCATATCACACGTCAAAACTTAATTAAATAGTATTAAAATCTAGAAAATTCTTACCCATTTAATAGAACATACCCACTGTGTTATTTTATTTGTAAAGACCTTTAGCCTGACCGCAAAGCGCAGCCGCACTTCATCAAGATTAGCTGTGCGTGAGTAATTTTCAGCGATATTCAAGAGACGTTGATCAATCGATACTTACATGCAAATCAATACTCTCTGTGGTTACTTGAACCAAAATTTGAAGACTATCATATTCTGTTGTATATGCAAGACACAGACGAGCTGGTAGAAAGAATAGAATAAATGAATCTGAACTTAAACTTGGACACATAAATTAACAATAATACCTTCATTTTAGATGCAATTTATCTCGTGATTCATATTCATACATCTTTAAAAAGGCATTCAAAAATATATGTGTTTGAAGATATTCTTAGACATTATTTCAAATACAATAATTCTTATAATTGTTTTTTTTTTAACTGACAATACACGGTTGTCTTAAAACAGTACAATTACAGATGTTTTTCTAAAATACATACGTAATAATTAGAAGAGATGATAACGACGACCGTGAATTAGAAGTAGAGCAATGTTTTCTAAAAAATACGATAAGATAATAATGGCAATAAATTTATCCAAACGATACATTTGTTTCGAACGGTTGTTTTATTCCGAGGTAAATGATCGTATATGCTAAAACATTAAATCAACAAAGAAAATTGCATTAACTCGATATTTTTATTTGATAAGAATAAACTTTTTTCGATCCTTCAACGCTGAGGGAGTAATTCATTCTGGATTCCGTAATTCACGCTTCATCGCTCAGACATTCGGAATTTACTTAAGCCTTTTCAAGCGAATCGGGGATTACTTTGATTGACTTAATCTGTTCCTTTATTTCAGTGGCACGTTAAGATGGATTGAGGTTGAATTTTGCTTACAGATTCGTTCAAGAAGGCAATTTGCGTGTTTTTTATAAGATTGATTTTCGGCGTAGATATTTGATGGATGGTAATTGAAAGTAGAAGATGAATTGAATCACGGCGTTCATGAACACACATCTGAAGATAATGATATGCTATCAGTTGGGATTTCTGGCGGCCGTACCACCATGTACTAACCACTTAACACTTCTCATATCCATAAATACCAATACTTTGCATTATTGTGTTCCGTTTCGAATGATAAGTGGGCCAGTGTAACTACAGAAATAAGGTACATAAAACCCGTGGTTAGTGGTGTATTGACGATGTAACAAGAAGTTTACATTTTCTTCAATGTCTGTATCTATGGGACTAAGGTTACTTACCAATTATCATCAAATTATTCACAACAAATATTTAAGTTGTTTTTTGTTGTTATAGTAGAGCTTAAAAAAGTAAGTCTTAAAATCCTTAATACAAATAAAAAGAATAGGAACTGCAAAATCGTGACCGCAAGATTTGAAAGCAAGAATGCTAATAACATTTCCCCTATGAATCAAAACATATATATTTGAAATGATTAATTGAACATATGTATTTATATTTGACAGATCGACTTTAATAATTCTAATTTGTAATTAAATTGTTATAGCAATTAACAATATTCCAGTCATATGCCTTTTGTCAAATAAGTAATTAGCGAACATTGGAATCTTGGACTCTGGACCTTTTGTAGCGCCTACTGAAACTCCTACTGAATTGTGTAATAGCGTACAAATATATAAAATTATTTACTTTTATATCGTATTGTGTAAATGTTATGTGTTATTTAGATATATACCTATCTAGTTATGGTCCGTTATTTTATACTTGCGATTTTTATTGTTATTATATACATAACTAGTATATAGAACACAATAAAAATTGAAAATTCTTCACACTTATATTTTATTTGTTACATCTTATGTAACTCTGGTCTAGTAGTTATACTGGCTCACTCACCCTCAAAACTAAAGCAGAACAATAATAAGTACTGTTGTTTTGCGATAAAATATCTCATGAGACGGTGGTATCTACTTAGACGAGCACAAAAACTTACCACCAACTATAAAAATATATATAAGCATTTCTACTTTAAAATATATTTATTGTACACATTTGCTTTGGTCACAGCATATAAAGGTTATATTTATTTATTTATTAGTACTGTTTATTACGATCTTAGATAAAGCGTGGTGTTCCGTAATGCTCATATGCAAAGCTTTCCTTTCGGAATGATTCGATTTGTATAGAAACAGATGTGATTATACGACCTTTGAATTTTCAACTGAATGCGTCGCTAACGGTTTTCGGGTGTACTACGTTAGTAGCGAATTTCTGCTTCATATAGATCAAATATATGGCAGGGTTCTGTAATTACGAAATGTAACGGAAAATTGTTTGTTGTGAAACGAGCTTTGCTTTCTTGGACAATTGAATTGTAAATGGCATTAGACTCAAAGTTAATATGGTTTTCTTTACGATTATGATGTCTTTGAAAGTATATTATTATTTTTAATGGTTTGTTTTCTTTTATAGACTTCTTTATTACGACAATTACGATACGAAGACGGCCGGTTGGTGTGGTTGGTAGATACTTGCCTTTCACGCCGAAGGTTGTGGGTTCGATTTCCACCCAGGACAGACATTTGTGTGCATGAACATGTCTTTTTCTCCTGAGTCTGGGTAGCTAGATAAATACATCTATATAAGTATGTATTTACAAAAGAGACGTAGTATATGTAGTATATCAGTTGTCTAATTTTCATAGTACAAGCTCTGCTTAGTTTAGTATCAGATGGCCGTGTGTGAATAATGTCCCAGGATATTATTATTGTTATTGATTAAAAAAAATTAACTGTTTGTGACCACTGTTTGTATAAATCTTGAGACGTTTGATCTCTTTGTAAATTGTGTTTTTACACGAATAAAATATAAGCACATAAATTGATAAAAACACCATAGAATTATATTGATTGTCTATTATGATGCTGTGTGTATGTGCATTAGGTGTAGATGAAACAGTGCCTTGTTGAATTTAGCGCCACGGTAGCATGCGACAGCAATCCCGTGGCACTCCTCGTTAAGACGGAAAGGGTACGGGGAGGTTTTAGTGGGTAGGACGGTGGCCTTCTGCCCCGTGAGTCCCACATAACCGTCCCGGCCGTGGACCGGGTGGTAGGCGTAAATGCCTTTCCTCCTCGACAACAAAAAAACAAACAAACAACAAAAAAGTGCCTTGTTGAATGAAATTATTATTTTTCTTACTCCCTTAATGTCCATGGGCAATTGTGACCACTTACCATACACCAGGTACACCATAGCAATAGTTATATTAAAAAACCGGTAACCATATTTAAGACTCGTAAACCATCAATAGAAATAGAGATTTTATGCCATAGCTGATATTTTGCAAACGCTAATTAAAGAACAAATTTTAATAAATAAAACGAAATTTACACGACGCGACATATTGGCGTCATTACGGAATGCGTGAAATGACTTCGATCTCATTTATTCGTACCTGTCATCTGACGTAAATGATAAGTCATTTCGCTCATTACCGTCGCATGTTAGGGTTAAGTAATATATTTCCACGGTCGTTTCGACCCCGACATCGGAGGGTTCAAATATTTCCCCTTACAAATGGACTCGTAAAATTTCTCATTATAATTGTAACACGTGAATACGGTTATAGCAAAAAATGTCTGTAAATTTTCTTTTTTTATATTTTAGTTATTTTTTATCTCAATAATGTGCATATAAGTAAATGGCGTTTATCAGGGGAATAGTATAAACTTAAAGCGGATGATATTATAAATAAGTAGTCTCTATTAACACTTATTTCGTGGCCACCCTACATGAATGATTTGTCTGCGGCTATGGGTTACACATTAGCTTCACTTCGATCCCATTGCACCGCATTAATGCTATATCGGCAGAGTCATTCGCAGACCTAGACGTTCGCTAGACTTCTCCATGTGGGGTCTTTTTCTGTACACATAGTCATAGCAATGTTTTTCCCTTAACCCAGTATCGAGTTCACTTACAACAAGAGAAAAAATGAACTTCGATTCATCACCAACAGTTACTATTTTTTTAAACCTGCATGTCTCTAAAGAAGTTTCAATATCTAAAGTAAGTTCCGAATCGTTTTTAAGGAAAGGGTTTTACATATATGGTTGTGAAAGATTTTGACTTTTTTTGACTGCCTTGTTGGTCTAGTGGCTTGATTTAAGGCCGGAGGTCCTGGGTTCAATTCCCAGGTCGGGCCAATGTTATTGGGTTTTTCTGTCAGAAAATTCTCAGTAGCAGCCCGGAGTCTGGAAGTTGGAAGTGTGTTCACTCCCGTGCCTCGGAACTCTCGTCTCGTCCCTAGGTTGGTCCTGCGCCTGAACTATTTCCGGTCGTGTCGGATTGCTGTCCCATCGGATTATGAAGGTTAGGGAATAGAGAGTGCACCTGTTTGCGCACACACGCAAAGCTCGTCTGGGTAGGTAATCAGTCATCAGATTTTCTACCGCTGTACTGCAATACTTAGTGTTGTTGTGTTCCGGTTTGTAGGATGATTGTGCCAGAATAACTACAGGCACAGGGAACATAATATCTTAGTTCGCAAGGTTCGTGGCGCATTGACAATGAAAGGAATGGTTAATATTTCTTACATTGCTAATGACCTATAACGTATATATATATATATATATATAAGAAATACCACCAGGTGGCTGGGTTGCCCGTTCGCCTACCTATAACATAAAAAAACATAAGAAAACGTTTTCGTTTATATATACATACATACTACATTATGTTTTTATCTATATATTTTAAACTAGCTGGTGCCCGCGACTTCGTCTACGCAGGATTAGTATTTGGAGTAGCTTATATTAGCGTGGCGTAGAAAAGAACTAACATTATGACATAAATATTTTTTGAGTTGCATTTGAAAAATATAACTGCTTGACAATATTTTAACATAAGAAAATTGGCAATATAATAAATATACGGTAATTAGGCACTGCAGAACCCTGATCATAGGCCTATAGTTATCTAGCTACTGCAGTATGCTCTTATAAACTATATTTAACGATTTTTTTCCTTCAGCATAAACATGCAGATTTTTTGCTTTGGAAACACGTGAGCAAGCCACATAGAGCTGACCGTGAGAAAAACATGGCGTGCCTAAATGTATGCCTGCCTACCTTTAAGGTTTGACCCTGCGATTTGTTGATCGTCATTGAAAATGCGACTTTTAACGGGAACTGCAGGCGTTTAAAATTGAATGGCAAGTTATTGGGTAAGATTGGGATGCGCGGTATAAGAACATTGTCTCCCTTGGCTTCTCCAGTTAAAATTGTGGCCTTCACAATGTGCCTTCCTAGTTCGGTAACTCGCAACCGAGTACCGTTGCATAATCTTGGCGCGTCCAGGTTACGCATCAACAAAACAGGTACACCACCTTTAATTCCAATTTGTGTGATGGTACTCCGGACAACTCTAAAGAGTTAAGGAACTCTACGGGATAACTTGTTGTGTCATCAGATGACATAACTGTGTCAATAGAATTGTACACTGAAGTTTCGGTGTTTATTTCGGCCAAGATTTTTTTATTTATTTTCGTAACAGTATCATTACATAATTATGTGTAACTAACGTTTATGGCAGCGCACGCCAGAATAGCTCGCAGAAAGGTAGGGTTTTTCCTAGTTACTTGACATTTAATGTCATATTTTGGACAGCTCACACAATATCTTTATAAATTGTAGCCTATGAGTTATTCTTATGTATAAGCTATATTATTGGAAAGTTTAATTGAAATCCATTCAGTAGTTTTTGCGTGAAAGAGTAACAAACATCCATCCACACATACAAACTTTCACGTTTATAATATTAGTAGGATGATCCTGTTCCAATAACATTACGAGTATGCTAATTAAAGTCATCAGTAATATTTTAAAATTCGAATCACGTGTTTAAATAAATACAACATTTGACAACTACTTACTACACGGAGTACAAGAATAAAATACACAAATACGTAACACGTAAAGCGAGCACGCCCACTCGGCGACACGTCGAGTTGACTTGACTGATAGCTTCCGTGGCTAATGGAGGAGCGGTCACGGTATTTTGTATGGCTGGTAATGAGGTTGGCGCATGATGAGAATTAGGTTTGTATAAATTGATATATTAACCACGAAGAGCTATCAAACATCAAGAGCCTAAATACTCCACTGGGTGAGACGTGCATAGTAATTAGAATGGCATAAAACCACGTTCAGCTATTCGACGAGAGAGAGATGAGAGAGAGATTAGTAAGAATGTCCTGTGATTGGTTCACTCATATATTGGTATACTCTTATTATCTTATCTTTATGATAAATCAAATTCACAAATAATTTTGCAAAATATTGTACCGTTTAATATTAAGACATACCTTCCCCTCTATAGACTTATATCCCAGAAGTGGAATATTTACTTTTCTATAACTTTTGTAGTTCATAAGGAATTCATCGAATACGGTAGCCGAATATTCGTTGAAAAAAACAGTTAATTTCGTCTCATAGTTCCCGGTAAAGAGAAATGTCCTAAAGTAACAAACATTGCAATAAACTCTCTGACATACGCGCCGGCCCGTAATGAAACAGCGTTGCGAAACAAGCTACAAATAATTTTCCGCGTCACAAGCGTAGCCTCCACTCGTTCATTAGTGTTGTTGTGAATTTACAAACAACAATCACGTTTAAACTAAAGATGAAGAAGCAACAGCAACTATTCTCGTCTCAAAATTTAAGTATTTGTTATTCGAATTGACTATTAGCAAAAATTTTTTTTGGGCGCTTCGTGTCTATTTTTATTACATAGTTTCTAATTTTTAATTCACGTTTTATGTGCATTCCATTTGTTTTAGTCAGTCTTTAAGGACTGTGCATGTTTTTTTTTATAGAATAGGAAGGCGGACGAGCATATGGGCCACCTGATGGTAAGTGGTCACCAAACACCCTTAGACATTGGCACTGTTAGAAATGTTAACCATCGCTTACGTCGCCAATGCGCCAGCGACCTTGGGCCCTAAGATTTTATGTCCCTTGTGTCTGTAATTACACAAGCTCACTCACCCTTCAAACCGGAACATAACAATACCAAGTACTGCTGTTTTGGTACGGTAAAATATCTGATGAGTGGGTGGTACCTCCCCAGATGAGCTTGCACAAAGCCCTACCACCAGTAAAGTGTATATATATATATATATATATATATATATACACGTATGTATGTTTATTGTATTTTCATTGAAGGGAAATGGGGTAGGTATAATAAGACACGTCTGCACTGTTTGACAATGATTTTAATAATGAATATTAAATAATCAAAGTAAAGGTGTTCGTTGATTGAATGAGTGGTGAGCGAATGTGAATGAGTAAAAGATTGAATAATATAATGAAAGAGAAATCTATTATCTATGGAGGCTTGAATTTTTGTATATTCCAACATTCATAATCGTTACTTTATTGTTGGCTCTTGCAAACGATAAGAACAAATAATGATTTTTGTTTAAGTTAATTTCATACGATGCATGATTGAATAAATGATTAATTACAATCTATTACAAGATTACACTTTTTTTATATAAAATAGGTTGGCGGCCAACTGGGCCAGTTTATGATAAGTGGTGACAAACATAGCCGCAGACAAGAGCCATAAGAAATATTAACCAACCCTTACATTGTCACTGCGCCACCAATCTTGGGAACTAAATTGTTGTGTTGTGTAATTGTTTCAACCGGTACTAAATACAGCTGTCTGTGGGTGTGAGTGTATGGTATGTACCAAAATGGGCTTACGCAAAACCTTCCCAAGAAGATAACAAATTAACTTTAAAGGGGCCAACATCTTAATATTAGGATGTTATGTTTTTTGTGTTTTAGGTACTTATACTGGTTCACTCACTCTTCAATCTGGGACATAATAATACTGAGCATTACTATATGAAATTCCGAGTAAGTTGGACAACTTCGATAGAATACTTGAACCAGCCGTTAAATCGTTATAGTGTGTAATCAGTTTTATAATGTTATCAATTATTTTGTTACAAAATGTTTACCGTTATACAAACAGAGGTATTAGTTCAATATCTGGTAATGACTGGTATAATTTAAACAAGTACGGCGAAGGCGCCGCGGGCACCAAAATTAATTGTAACTGCTGATTCGTTTACCAATCGATACGGCTGGGATGGGTTCATTTAGTTTTTGCTTGGGAAAATAATTTCTATGATTATTTGGTTCCTGTAAAATAGTTATAAAATTTGTACTGTAAATATCCTATACATATAATAAAGCATAGGAATCGTTTACAGACGCAATGGATTGACAGATTGAATAAAGTAAACGAAAAGGAAAATGCATTTTTATCTAATATATCATAATTAAACCGACTATCACGCATTCGAAGTCGCGGGCACAAGTTAGTCGTATAATAAGTAATAATAACATTAAAAAAAAAAACAAAAAAAAAACTGCTAATTATAAATTTACAAACATATTCCGTAACGATTATTTAAAAAGTTTGAATAGGTACTTATTTCGATTTCCGTCGCATATCTATGTGTAGAGCGTTTTAAAGGTTTTTATTTTTTTATTTTTTTTACCGTTAATAGGCAAGCGCTCGACCGTTGACTTGCCTGATCTTAAGCAATATCACGGTCTAGGATGGAGCGCGCCTGCCCAGAAGGAACCCGTTTATTTATTTATTTTAAACAAATTATATATATCTTAAATCTTGTTTTAAAGGTTGACGGTTTTTAAAGTAATGTTAGTGTCAAAGTCATGACCATGATAATCACTTAATATAGAAGTATTTAATGTAAATGATCTGTAAATTAATCTGCACACCTCCCTATGTTTTATTTATCTCATCCACCAAAAGGTTGTCTGAAAGAGATCTCTCTTCTAGCGACAAGACCGCCTTTTGTACATTAATAGTTTTTATTTGTGTTTATAACTGTATGTTTCTGTAACACTTTTGGTGTATAAAGCAAATTCTATTCTATTCTATTTATACTTCTTCTTCTCCACACTACATGATATCTGCGAAATAATCTGTGTATTGTGCACAATTGAAAATCATTAAGCTTTTAATAGCTTTTAATAGTCTGTCAAAGATTTATCACCAGTTCGGAAAGAAATACGCGAAAAGGAACTGCAAAAAAAACCTAGCTCACTGTGTAAAGTTACTAATAAAACATAGGAACTAGTAACATAGGTTACTAATAAAGTATAGTTCTTCCTCCTTAAATCAGACAATTTATTTTACCGTTAGCACGAACAGTGACGATATACGTCAGTATCAATAAAGACCGGCATTTTCTCGCGTGTGGTCGCCTGAAATAGCCGAAAATCGTAAAACGCACTAATTAAGTCCAGTGGAACTCGTAAACAGACTGAAATCGCGGTTTTTCTCTTAAACCGTATGTGAATCATGGTGTTACGCGTTAATAATATACGTTTCATATTTATTTTCGTACCTAAAATCTGTTTTTATAATACAATTAATTTATTTTTGTATTTACCTAAAAAGAAGCCTAACGTCCCAGAACTAGTATGAGCCCACTTGTGGAATATTTATGGATTGGATCTTATTCCAAATGAAACTCCAATGCTGGCTTGGGATTTAATACGATGTTATGAAATCACGGACGAATTATAAACACAAATTATTCAGATGAAAACAAAGTAGTGCTTACCCGGGTTTGAATCCACAATCTATTAACTATGACGAAAAGTTCTGTAATTTGATCAAAGTTCTGACTATAGAGTCCAATAAAATAAACCCAATAATAAGGCTGTTAAGCTTTTGAACAAAGCAATACGCATTCATTATTATCTTCTCCCTCTGGGAGTTATAACTTAACATCCCCATTGAAGTGAAGTCAAACAAAAGGATTATCTAGAGGGTTTCTTATTGGCTTCATATCTATATTTGCCAAACATTGGGCACTATAACTCCCCCACAATAGGGGTTTGCTTTTACGAATATTTGACGACTTAAAAGATGTCTGCGGATATGAGTTTTTACTATAAATTAATTATATTATAAGAGTAATCTTCATTTTCACTATGTCGTATTTAAGCTGATTCAAAATTGCGTCAAACGGTTGTCTTATCACTTCATACTTTTTGTTTTTTATAGCTAATAGAAATGCTTCCGATAATTCTGATAATAATATTTCTTTAATGATATTCAATTATATATTATACAGTAATTCATCTTTAATTACATATAATAATTCCGTCTATATTTATTTAAATTGAATATAAAACCGGTCATTACCATAATTTAGTGTCAATAAAAATATCCATAGTTTATTGTAAATTAGTAAATCCATTCATTATTATAATCTCAAAAGAGCTTAGCCAGCTACGTAGGACATATGCACTCTCTATTCCCTAACTCTCATAGTCCGATTGGACGGCAATCCGACACGATTGGAAAGAGTATTATATATATAAATATAATTAAGAGGTTTTTATCTTAAGTCGTACATTTATTTTGATAATTATATAATTAAAATAAAGTTAAGTAAATAAAGTTGATACTTACTTGATAATTCCTAATATTATAAATGTGTTTGTTTGTTACAATTTCACGTCGTAAATACTCGACCGATCATCATGAAATTTGGCATACACGTTCTCAGAGGTACAGGGGACATAGGTAACACTTCGTATTTATTCACGCACGGGCGAAGCCGTAGGCGAAAACTAGCTGGTAATTTGAATTCCATAAATATGAATTAACAATTTCCCTGGTTCCCAGTATCTGTCGAGTCATTTTTATTTATCTGCTTACAGATCTCTAAGCATGTTAGACACATAACCCACAACGAGTCTATCAATCTTGATATCAAAATGCAATGCTTCATGTTTTTTCTCTCTTTCCAACTGGTACGGTATTTTATATAACTGTCTCCGTTTCACATGTCATGCTGCGGCGCAAGCAATAATTCTGACACTTTCACCAATGACCCGCGGGTCATTAGTTACAAAGGCTGGGTCGAGATATCTTTATTTTGATTATACTGGAAGGTTCTTTGTAATTTTATGCTATTTTTCTCGTTAATTGTGTTCAATTTATAGCGGTTGAGTAAATTATGTATTTGTCAAAATGTTTATTTATTATAAATATTCATTTAAGATCTTATTGATTTATGAAATGTGAAAATGTTATCGGTTCTTTTTGAATTTACTATTAATGTTTCTTATTTATAAGAAATATATTTATTTATGCATATATTATCAAATTTTATAGGAATATATTTAACATTTTAGCTCGTTTGTAAATTAATCGTTATTTCTAATTGTGACGCAAGATGATCCAATGATTGTTTTTATGATAAATAGAGTTGTTTATAGCGCATTTTGTCAATTATTATTATATACTTTTTGCTATAAATATTACCCATCTATATTATCAATGGATGTTACTCATTAACCGAGTTTGACATTTATGTACTTATAAGTCCTTTTGTTCATGTATTATTTAAAATTGCATGAATTCTTTTTTGTGTATGACTTTTCATGGTGTTTATAATCAAGAGAATAAATAAATTAACAAACTCATTATCAACCAGTTTTCAAAACAAATATTAATATCAGACCAACACTACATGAGTGAAGCTCTTACCTGATTAGCTACATGTGCTTAAAAAAACCCTTAATCAGCTCTCATGATACCCAAGATCAGATAAAGTAGCTTTATAGTATTTATGCGGAACTACAAATTTTATTGTTTATATATAAGCGGGAATTATCATCATTGTTTTAAAATAAATATAATATTAGTAAAAACTTTTTGCATTTAATTTTTTTTGTCAACGTTACAAATAGAAACGTTCTACAAAAAAATTGACCTTGAAAGTTAACTTATATCCCACCCAATAAAATTTCACATAGAAAGTTAATAAAAAATAACGGTAATATATTGTTTTGATTACGTTGAATTTATTTCCGAAAGCCAATTAACGTAGCGGTTGTTTCCGTCACGGGACAATGGACAGATTGATTGAGACAAATCAATTCAAAATGGCGATCCGATTTTATAATTTAAAAAAAATGTAAAAAAAATATTTGTGAAAGGTTTTCGTAATGGTTCTAACTATATATTGAAAACGAAACACAATATTTTTAACAAAGAAGTAAAGTAACTATCCCACTGTTAAAGTTTCTGTTTGAGGAAAATGAATGTAATGGATGAAAAGCTTTTTCCATCACATTGCTCTAATGCGGATACAAATATGGCAGATTTTCTACTGTCACATCTAAGTTTTCCACGATGTTTCCCTTCGCTGCCGATGAAGATAACTTATAAATTAAGTATAAGTATTTTGTAAATTAACACACAAAAATTCTGAGGTGCTTGGTTGAACCAACAATCTTTTGTTAAGGTTCAGATGTTTGAAACACTGGACCATCTCTATTTGCATGCCTTTAATAAAACTAACTTTACATTACGTATACATTTATTATCTATTATGTAATGATTTTTTTTTTGATAATCTGATATGTATAAGAACTCTTTTATAAATATAAAAACTTTTTCTTAAATTAGAACAAAAAGCAGACGGTGCCTGCGCAACTAGTTAAATATGAAGGGAAAAACTATACACTAACAATTACAAATCAATCTGCCCTTATAAGTGCACGTGATTGCTCAAGATTCACATAAAAATACAATAAATATACTAGAAACTGTTCGCAGACAGACATGTTACAAGGCAATGCTTTATTTGGTACCGGTCTCCCGCTTTCCTAACGATTGGAATGAATTAGGAATCAGAAGCAGAAAATAAATCTATATTTTTTTATATTTTCTCAGTTGGAAATTTGTAATAGGATTATAGAGAGTCTACATTTTGATAATTTAAACAAATTGCTTTCTCTTAAGTGAATTCCATTCTATATGTTATAAAAAAAAGATTTGGCGCAGGCATAGGCATGTTGCTCCTCGCTAAGACGGAAAAGGTACCGCTGGTTTTTTAGTTGGTATTCCGATGGTCGGGGCACACTCGGCGCCTTGGACACCGGCGAGCCCCACATATTCCCCCCCCCCACTGTTCCCGTGGGGGAAACGCGGAATGCGTTTTTCCAGCGTTAAAAAAAGTCATAGGCATTTAAGCCCCTCGGCTGGTGGGGCCTCAGGCCATTGCCTTGTAGGCCAAGCCATGCTTTAGACGGACACATATTTGTATATAAATAGCAACAGACAGGTGTCTGTTTATTTGTTTATGTAGTAATATTTCTTTACCCTTAAGTTGTCTTTAAGAAATTGCTTTTTAGCAATAAGTCTATATGTATAATAGCTCTTTAAATATTGCATACTTTGTAACAATGTTATACTTTTGCTACGTTTTGAAGTGTTACGTGAGTGTACAGGGTTTTTTAAATACATATATATCTATGTATCGGTCTCGTTTTCCATATCTTGACAACGATATGTAACTTTGTTTTATTAAAAATATTGACCTGGTTCTTTTCATATGTAACCAGTTCACTGTCATTCATAACAATTCACATAGTTCTGAATTGTTATTCATATATTCTATGATAAGACATACGTATTGTTTACTAATTTATACTTTGGTTCAAATCAATCTAAACAGCTGATAGCTGACGGAGACTACCGAGTAAACAAATTATTGACCTGTCAACTCAGACGCATCCCTAATTCTATTTCAGACATTATCCGCTTCGCGCTTTACGACCTCGTAAAACGTTCACCTGCGCCCGCGCACGTACATGCGCAGAGACAAGAGCCAAGTATTAAATTTATTAAGCGTCTACGAATTAATGTTTATTTCTTTTTTATAGTTATCTATTATGTTATGTTTTTTTGTAAATAGAGACATTATCTTACAATATATCTTTTGTATTTTCATCATTTTTTATTATGTTATGTCCGAAATTTAAAGAAAAAATATATAGGAGAGAAAATAAAAAACAAATTTTATACAGTTATCTATATCACAGAACCATGTCATAAGACAACCAAGTTTAACTTAAAATAAATTACGACCACAGCCTTGCAAAAGTTTTTATAAACATAAATAAGACAAATAATGTTCACAGCGTGAAGGTGTATAGATTAAGTCTGCTGATCTTTGTAGTGACCAGTATTGGTTTGAAAGATATTCTTAAATATTTGCGTCGTTTGAATTTAGAATATTTTTACCTTAAAGCAAAAGTGTACAGAGCAATACTAAAAGATATAACACCTCTTTTATTACCCCCACGGGCAACAGGTGGGCCAGTTAATGTTTCGCCTAGCTGAATTGAGAATCAACGGTGGAATTCTCCTAGCATTCTTGCCAACATTTCACGTGGTAACTTTTGTACGTATTCTTATTTTTTATTTTAGGTATGTACTTAGTTATAGAAAATAAATATAATATAACCTTAACCATTGCTTTACACAACTAGCTCCAAATTCGGAGTAAATTTATTTAAGAGTGACTTGGCGGTAGGGCTTTGTTCATGCTCGTCTTGTCTACCGCAATATTTAGTTGGTGTATTATTGTGTTTCGTTTCGAACAGTGAGTCAATATAATTACACAAGGGAAATCACATTGTAGCTCCCACAGCTGGTGATGAGTTGACGATATAAGTGATGGTTAATATTACTTAAAGTACTTATGTCGATAGGCGATCGTGACCACTTACCATTAGGCGGTCCATTTGCCAGTAAGCGCTTTTTTTCAACCTTTTTCCGTCCACTGCTGGACGAAAGCCTCCCCCATAGAACGCCAACCATCCCGATAATCAGTACGCCTATCTTTTTTGATTAAAAATCACCAACTTGATATTTTATATACTCGTAACTGTTTCAGATTGCCAACACTCGACAGACAAATCTCTGCCTCACAAACTTTACGAAGAGCTATTTATAAATAAACTGACATAATTGACGACATTTCAATAAATGATCAATTCACTTCAATTAAGATGTAAACGTGTATGTGTTGATAATAAAACTATACACTGTGTTCTATTTATAACATTATGAAGTATGACGAATATGAACTAAAATAACACTTGGAATACTTTACACTTAAACTCGTGAGACTACACACGATTTTAAGCTATTAGCATAGAGAATATTATCTTCTGCATCACATTGGCGTTATAATACAGATGGTCCCTCCCTCGTTGGTCTAATGGCTATATCTCGAGATCCTGGGTTCAAACCCTAGGTTGGGTCAATAAAAAATTGCGATCCCATTGGATTATGAGAGTGAGGAGATAGCGCACCTGTGATTGCGCACACACTTGTGTAATATGTCCTGCGCAGTTGGCTAACTTCTTTTGAGATTGGCAGCTGTGGCCGAAAATTTTCAAGAGGACATCGTTCATCATCATCATAAATACAGTTCTCTTAATAGAATTTCAGTCTACTAGTGACTATTATACTCGTTATTTCTTTCCTAACTCACCAATTAATTATGACTTTAATCCGACTCCAGACTACCGCTGAGAATTTCATAAACTAAAAACATTTTTTTCCTTGAATCCAGGATCCTTAAAAAAATCCTGAAACATAATCGCTTAGGCCCTTTAAAGCCCTTAGGCGCTTTAAAGCTAACTTTCAAATAAGACACAAATAAATATTCGTACTAAATAAATTTTCCTAATAATTTTGATGTGCTTGAGGTTCAATAGTTGTTTTATAAGGATTGTTGTTGTAGGCGTGTGTTCAGGCTAGTTCTGAATTTTGAATGCTTAACAAACAGATATCGTGCGAGACAGTCCATAGTGAAGTAATCACATACTTTACAAGACAGTCGTTGTTACTTCCTTGCTCGCTTTAAATAGTCCGTGAGATCAGGTTACACCTTGACACGACGACTGTACATGGAAATGTTTTTGTCTTATTACATTGACTGCTTTTAAGGTCACAGTGTTGAGGATAGCTTCTTTAAAATGTACCACGAGATATAAATATTATATTCTTTATATGTATATACATACGATATCTGTGGTTGGGCTTCGTATGGGTTTATCTAGATGGATATATTCTCACCAAGGAAGAATCAATCAAAGAATAAGGTCCAATCTTTCTTCTTAAGAAAAAAGAATGTCTTTTAAAAGCATTTCGTCATTAACAGTCTGTTAAATTACTGTATTATAAATGTAAATAGTTGATGTGATTCAAATAAAATTTAAAACTGATTCGAACCTGGACCAGACCTAGTGAATTTCATGTGCCTAATTTGTGTTCACTGCATGTGTCAGTTGAAAATCTCTCACATGTATATATATCAACCGCCACAACCTTCTCAATATTTAAAAAAATTATTATGAGAAATAAAATAATAATAATAATTAGGTTTATATTTTATTTATGTGTTCTATTCCATTTTATAATTCATATAATTATCATGTTGATTTAGATATTTACTGTAGTATTACATAGTTTCTACTCATCATTAAAACGTCATCTTTTTGTACGTAACATTGGCAGAATAATTTGTGCATAAATAGCATAATACACTTCAGAAAAAAAAGAAAAAAAAACAGATTATATAGTATGAAGTAATACTACTTTTGACGTTTCCTTATCATTTCCGAATAATCTAGTACAGAACACAACGGTTTGTATTTTTTTTTAAATACTTTATAAATAAACTATCGTATGTCGTATCTCCTAAGTGCGAGTCCGTGTAATATATTTTCATTACTTTGACATTTAATAAATGTTAATTTATCTAATTCATCTTTAGGTCAACAGTTGAGTTTTATTAGACTTAGATCTTAACGAATGAATCCTATTTGATTCTATTTACATAGTTTAACGAAGCGTGACTCTATACTCTACGGACGACAGAAGGTCGTAACTACTTACGATTTTCTTAGTGCTATAGAAATAAAGTTGGATATCGTATAAATGTTTTATGACCAATTTAATCCAATTACTGTTTGATTTTCAAACGTTTCGATTCGGTTTCTCAATGAAAGGGTAAGAGTTTGTAACTGATTTATTTTATCAATTTTACTCTGTCTGTTGACACACAATATCTCATAAACACAATATATATAAATCTATTTGTACTAAAAATGAATATAAGTTTAAGACGTATCTATGCGCAGTTAAATAATTTATCCGATTTCGTTTAAGCTAAGTATTTTTTATGATTTTTTTATTTTTATTTTACTAAATAGGAAGCCAACGCTATTTACAGTTTTGTTTCTTTTTCTAGACTATAATTTTAAATAACTTAAATGTCAAAATTGTATACCTCACTTATAGGCTAACTTAACATGCGTAGGAATAAAAAAAAAGTACATTCTTTGTTATAAAACTGAAAAAAGAACTAAATTACGTGAGAAAAAAAATAAATGAGGAACTAACAAAACAAAACATGCAATAATAATAACAAAAAAAAAAGAATTAAACGTCGTTATAAAAAATTGACAATTAAATTAATTAATGTAAATAAACAAATTTATAAACTTACTAAGACACATATGAGCATACATATGAGCTTGGCTATAATATAGTACCATAAATAAAAAAGTAAAAGTAAAAGCCTCATGTCATACCACTGCTAGGCTCAGACCTCCTTTCCTATGTTCCAACCACCACTTTGTTCCAAACGGTTGGTAGGTATACACATGGCAGATTTTCATCCGACACATGTTTATTTCCTCGTGGTCTTTTCTTTCACTGCCAATCACAAAATGAATTATAAGCACATATTAGGCAAATTAAAATCCAGATGTGCTTGAGTGTTTAGATTCACGTATTACTGGGCCATCTCGGCTTCACATACCATAAATGTATAATAAGTAAAATGATTCGTGCAGGGACAATTTGCCATAACGCATGCTGGCCATTAGCTAGTAATCTATTTATTTTTGTCAGTTTTCGAGTTGCATTGCATTTAAAATTAAGATTCAATCTTGATCCCATGATTTGTCGTCTCCACTCCTAGATAGAATAAATTAGTCTTTTCAAGGTCAATATATTGTAAAACAAAAAAACTTAAAATAATTCACAAAAGGTTATCTATTAAATATCTCGAGCTGAGATTTTAATTTCATAACGATTATAGTACACTACTATATCGCTAAGCGTTAAGGTTTCACACCTTATAATGAAAAGTAGTTAATAAAAAAAAAATGTAAATCTGACCAAGGCACGAAATTTAATGCCTTTGAATGTTCTCATGTTCTTCAAATTAATGTTACATGTGACGTCATACGTCATTCTGAGTTCTAAGAACCAATGGCATCACATTTATTATAATTGGTTGGTCGAATGATTGGTCCAAATGTAAATAAATGAACCAATAAGTTGATTTTAAAACACACGCGTGATTACAATCATTTTTATTTGAAACGAAGGTGATGATTGGTTTCAATAATATCGGTACATATTTATGTTCCCTCCTTTATATTTTGCAACGTTATCTATACGAATATTATCAATGCATAAGTAACTGCCATTTTATCATTGTCAACTGTCATTTGCATTACACAGTTTTGTAACTATCATCAAATAAAAAAAATACATGTAAGACAAAACCTTAATATTCTCCGTATCATAAGCAAGAAAAGGATACAAGAAGACATAAACTCTCACAATTAGTAGTATTTTCAATTTAATAATAATAATGTCCTCCGGATTTCAGCTACGGCTGCCAAGAGAGATTAGCCAACTACACATGACATATTATAGTGCACAAGTGTGTGCGGTAGCATAGGTGCAGTCTCTATTCCCTATATCAGATGGAATGGCAATCCGACACGACCGGAAAGAGTTCATGCGCAGGACCAACAGCTTTACGTGCTTTCTGAGGCACGAGGTTGTTAATGCTGCTGTGAATATCCGACAGAATACCTAATAACTTTAAATTGACTAAATCTGGGATTTGATCCCAGGACCTTAGGGTCTGCGGGCTTATATCTAGCCACTGGACCAACGGGGCAGTCGATTTTTCAATTTAGACATAACTATATAATACGAGGAAATCAGCTTTTGTTATTTCATCAAAATGAATTTACTATTCACTCACGTAATACGATTCTCGTTAACTCAACAATATTAAGTAAATTAACTTTTTATCCTTTTAATATAACTCCTCAATTGTAAACGAAAAAAAATACTGTTATTAAAGCGTTGTACACACAAACGGCAAAAATAAATTAAAGTAACGTTTACACAAACGAAGTATTGGTTATGAATGAAATTATATTTGTTCATTTTGTTTTTATCACAAGTTATAAGCGGTTAGCGATTAATTCTGCAAATGAAAGCGACTCATCTATTTAAAACAAGATACTAAGCAAATAATGAATAAATATTGTGAACATAAATTTGTGATACTAATAAAAATATATGCACACTATGTGTGGCCCCATGTCTACGTATCTACCATAGGTGAACACGGCGTGTTTCTTTCGCTGATTTTTCTCTAAACACTAAGTATTTCTGTTTAAGGGTAGAATATCTGATGAGTGGGTACCTACCAAAACAGGCTTTTACAAAGCCGTGACAGGTTGCTTGGCCGACGCCATTTTTAAAATGCAATAACCGCTTATCGCTTCTAACATTCACATCCACGCGATTTAATCTCTGTTTCGGTGGGTCCTTTGAAGTGGATGCTGCATATTAAATTCCCAGTCGAGATCAAAGAGCGTAATTATTTTATTTCTCGTATGCTGTAAGTACCGTAGTTTGACAATGCGCTTTCACGGTTTCATGATGGCCATCGCTTTTTACTTAAAATCATTTATTTTTAAAGACAAATTTTGCAATAGTTATAGTTATTTTTTCTTTATTGAGTGATGAAAATAAGTTACTACTGAGTATCTTTCCGAACCGGTTTCTTTCCGAAATAGCAGCTTGGCATTTGATTTAATATTGTAAAATAATGTGAATAGTGCTTTAGTGTAAATGTCAATTCACGGGAAGGCCGCGGATGCGTTATATCAACATGATCCCGCAGCCGTGTTATGTGGGCCGCAGCCGTGGGTAAGAATCCCACATAACCCACCTCCATCCCCATGAGACCCGGGTAACTTTCTGAACGTTTCCACTGCGAGAAAAAAAGTGTAAATGTCAATAGCGCGTTTAAAAACTTATTTGAGTTAAGTAGGTTTATTTTCATTTTTAATAAAATTTATAGTTCGTTTTATTTTTCATACAAAAACTGTCTGCTGTAGAAATGTTAAGCATTTTTTATAATATAGAAAGGACCGCCAAATGGGCCTCGTGATCCCCACAGCCCATAGACACCAGCACGAGATGAATTATGAACACAAAAAAAGCTCATGAAAATTGGTTGCCCGGAATCAAAATTGCAATCTTCGTTTACGATTCAATTGATTTAACCATTAACCAAGATTATTCTATAGCTCATTTACATTTTTATTATATATAAAAATAAAGTTTACTTTTAATTAAAAATCAAGACCATAAAAACAGGAGACGCTTTAGTAATTAAGCGCTTATTCAAACTAAGATTTGCATGTTGGTAAATAAACCAGAATAAGTTAAATACCTTCCCCTCGCCAATTAGTTTATAGTGTCTGGTTTCAAAAACAATTAATCTATCATTCAGATCAGAGAAAGTAATAAAATAGTTCAACACCGATTGAGCCAATTTAGCTAATTGCTAAGACCAAGGCTGTTAGATAAAAAGCGTGGAGTTTAAGAATTCATTGATTTCCTTAAGAAATATATAAATTTAATAGTATGTAAAGCCGAGATGGCCCAGTGGTAAGAACGCGTGCATCTTAACCGATGATCGTGGGTTCAAACCCGGGCAAGCACCACTGAATTTTCATGTCCTTAATTTGTGATTATAATTCATCTCGTGCTTTACGGTGAAGGAAAACATCGTGAGGAAACCTGCATGTGTCTAATTTCACTGAAATTCTGCCACATGTGTATTCCACCAACCCGCATTGGAGCAGCGTGGTAGAATAAGCTCCAAACCTTCTCCTAAAAAGAGGAGAGGAGGCCTTTAGCCCAGCAGTGGGACATTCTTAGGCTGTTACGGTCACGGTAATAGTATGTAGTTGGTATTATATTTGAGAAAAGGTTCACTTTCTGAACAATTATGAAAGCTATATATTCAATTCAATGCTATATATAGATAAGAGCCTGATTCAAATAAGAATATTTTGATATTATCTTGTGTTATTTTTAGACTAACGTTTTTGTTTATTCAATTTGTCAGTATGAATACAGTTATATATATATATATAAACATATATATATATATATAATATCAATTTCTAAAAAAAATTCTATTTCTAAAAAAATCACATTGATATTATCACAAAACGAGTAAAGATTATTAAACAACTTTGTCATCATCGATTATCTTGAATAACCTATGGTATTCATTATGGATTCCACTTACATACATACATACATACTCCTTCTTTGACTGACTATAAGACAATCGATACATATAATGTACTAATCAACAGAATGATATATTAAGTCTGAGTCGGAAAATTGATTATGACAGTCCGTCTATTGATGATTGACTTTATTAAATATTTAGAGAAAATTTTCGATCTTGAATCTAGAGATTTAAGATGACATTGATTATTAATTCCGTAAATGAAGTATTGGTAAGCGCATCTGACAAATGAGTACCACAGCTACCAGGAGCTAGGAGCAAATGCATCAGGACAAAATGTTCCCAAAGACAGGTGACGTCGAGCAGGCCTGTCGTAAGGATGAAAAATTCATTAATTTTATTACATCAACAATTTAACACCATGTATATTAACTTTTCAATCATTTCAAATGACTCCTTAAGCAAGCAAAAAGAAAACATAGTTCACTGTTAATAAAGTGTTGTTAACGTTGTTCACAAATCAAACGAATGAAATTATATTTACTCATAATTTTATCAAAATCCTATTTTCATCCGAAAGCTATGTGTATCAGCTCATACAGACAAAAACAGTGATTTATGACGTTTAAATAAATACGAAATTGCTTATATATAACGAATTTGATTATCTGAATTAATATACATATTTATTCTCTAGTTAAACTTTTTAAGATAACTTCCGACGGTGCATGACATTAAGGACGGACGCCGACCAGCGCGCACCGACGCACCGTGATAACAGCATCGTCTTTGGAATCGCAGACAAGTCCGTAGTGGTGCGTCGCATCCACCGCTAATCGTTAGCATAAAATTGGAATTACAAAACGGTTTCGAATCTCACGACCGACACAGACTGACACGCACTGTTGGAAGAGCATCGGTGCGGTGCGTGGCTGTACGTGGTCGACGGGCGTGCGCGAATAATCCGCAGAATCACGGACCGTTGGACGCTATCTATAAACAGCGATTTGATAGTATTTAGAAAGATTATTTCCTGCCCTTACTCGTGACGAGTTCACATTTTAATGTCAGTTGTCAAAACGCAATCATTATTATCAATTTAACTATAAAATATGATCGTATCGAAAGCGCCACCATTATCTGGGAGTTAAAATTATCACACCGATGAGAGTCATGAAGATGGAAGTTTATTGCTTGCAGTTAAAATGTACAGTTAGAGACGAAAGCTATTCAGAATTTTAAATCGATATAACGCTATTATTTTTAAAGAATCTCGTAAAAAGTTCTTATATTGTCTGATAATGTTGCACTTATTGAAACTTGTAAATATTTAATTTTTTTTAAATAAACAAAATAAAAACACAACTAACTTTTAAACTTTAAGCCGTTAATGAAAGGTCATTTTTTATTTTAAGTCGGATTAATTTTTAATAAGAACAATATACTAACTAATTATAAATGCGGATCGAGTTTGTTTATCTATTTGTTTGTTTCGCTTTCAACTCAACCCAGCACGTGAAATTTTGCATACCTGGGTACAGAACCCACCACCATCACCAGTTAATAATATCATTGTTATTTAAATATTTATTCGAAGTGTGTGGACGCTAGGCAAATTTATTGCAACATCAACATTATATAGATACGTATTGTGTTGGTACGGTACTTTAGTGGCCCGTTGTAAATAAGTTATTGTTTATATATTAAACATCGGTCAAGCCATCTTACTGATAGTACTGTTGCACACATACTGATAGTACTGTTTTAATGTCAAAATACTAATTTACATTTAAATTTTTAATTCGATAACAAAATACGAATTCATTTAACACTTGCCGATAACATTTAGTAAAATAGATCCAAAAATCAGCAATGATAATCGACATTTTTATAAGTCAGCAAAAATTTAGTATACGTGGTAGAAACTAAACTTTTTTGCGTCATATATAAAGACGTTGCATTTAAATTTTATCATGAAATTATATTTACATAAATATCACTTCAAAAAAGAATTTTGTGTAAAAGTATATTTTTCTCCTAAGTGAGGGACATTCCAAATATGATTAACACTTCACCCTCCCTTACGACTCGTGTAAAACGCGATGTACAATTTGACACAATTTCGACGTTCGTAAAACATTCATGTTCAAGAGTATTAAATTACACGGCAATATTCGTTTTAACTTGATTCTTTCATCGCTGGTGAATTTACTGTGATCATTTTTTATTTTACATTTGCATGTAATATAAATAAATATGGCGACTGTATTTTACGAAAATAAAAGCGCTATATTTTACTATACTCGTTTTCCTCACGGCATTGCTTCCTTAGCCTTTAAAAAAACTTCGGTCCAAATAAAGGTACCGGGTAACGGTCCAAATTCGGTAAAAATATCCCCATAATAAACCAACAAACTAAAATTATAATTTCGCAATTATTTATTTATTTGGCTTACTACATCACTTACATAAAGTAAAATAAAACTTATTATAATATTAGAATAGCTAAATGTAATAATTGATTAATTAATGAGTAAATCATGAATATAATACTAAAAACATAACTGTCAAATTGAAAAATAATAATGAAATAGAACAAAAAAGAGAATTATTAATATTTAAAAATGAGAGTTATTGCTTCCTTAGCTTCTTCTATAAAAAAAGTATGTTTGTGTGTGTGTGTGTTTATATGTTATAAATGTTATCAGCTGTTTTATTTTATTTTGTCTTATAATCGGCTTTGTTAATCATTTAATTAACCAAGCCATAAAATAAACTGTTACTTAATAAAATATAAACACAGATTAAACGTAGATGGTATATTGACTAGTTTTCCAAGTGGTTCATTTTTATTTTTTCGTACAGAATATTTGCAATAGTGTACTGTAGTTACGTAATTACGCTCTAGAAAAAGCCTTTGAACAGAAGTGGGCCGTACCCGCCTTCTACTTTAAAACTCTATGTACTTAATACCATATCTGAATTAAAAACTTAAGAGGTCACATTTTTGACTTCTCAATTTTTTCAACGCACCTGCAAACCCACTGGAGTTGTGTCCTTGGGCGGTGGTAGTCACTTTCCATCAGAGCCTCCTATTTGCCCCCTCTTACATAATAAACCTCCCTTTGTGCTAGGCTATATATACGTGTTATAACTGATTGAGATTTTTCATAAAATAAGTTATTGTTATACTTTTCTCTCCGCCAGTACCGTATCGTAAAACGACTTTTAACGTAGCAACAAGCTCGTAAAGAGACGAAAGTTAGAATATTAAATGCTGTTTTATACGATCTGCGCCCGCGACTGCGTCTGCGTGGTCTGGTGATAAAAGACATTCGAATATCCTCTTGTACAGAACTACTATTTCAGTTATTGCGTCCTTATGTTTGCATGCGTGGAATTCCTTAGAATCTCCGAATTGCGAAAGTTAGCTTGTGTATTTGCTTGTTAACTGTCACGTCTTTATTAGTCAACGGATTATCATGAAATTTTCATCAGGGGTACAGGAAAGAACAAAAGTTAACTAATACCTAATGCCCCCATATGCGGGCGAACCGCAAGTTGGCAGTGGTTAGAACACGTGAATCTTAAACACGAGATAAAACACTACCGAACCGGGCCCGGACTTAAAGATCCAAGGCCCTTAGGAACTTTTACATTTGAACCCTCCATTCCGAAGCGTTTAGAATAAAAATGTATTATTTTTGGATGGTTGGACCTCTTTGACTGGCAGCCCGACCAGCCTAGGTATAAATCAGGGGCTGCACCAAAATTTGTTTATACACTTTTTGACATCTGCCTTAGAACTCAACTGTTCCACAACACATAAAAGTTACATTAAAATGCATAATAACTGATGTGTAAACTGTCTAATCTTATTTATTTATATTATTTATCACTTCTTACATAAATACTATAATATAATACTGTAAATTTACCAAATTGTTACAATTTTTAAGGATATTTGCATGCGTTATAAATATAGTTACATTTTATAAAACGTGACAGGGTCGACTTTATTCGCTACAAAATAATAAATCTAAAATAATTATTGCAATAATATCGCAAAGTATCAATATTCCTATTGAAAGATATTTCGTGCACTAGTTACAGACGCTGGCGTTATTGGGATTTTATTTACACATCGACTTATATATTAATGTTATTCAATAAAATGATTTTTTAATTGAATGTTTTATTCAATATCAATAAAGAGAAGATATTTTTAGAGCACAATTGCGCGTGTGTGAAAACATAATGCTCTCAATATTCCCTTACTCTTATAACCCGATGGGAGGGCAATCCGACACGATCAAAAAGAGTTCAGGTGCAAGATCGACGGTTTTAAATGCTTTCCGAGGCACGGGAGGTCACTACCAAGTACCAGATTCCGAACGATTGAATTATTTTACTATTATCATTTTATATATTTATTCCATCACTATGATCTAATGTCTGTAATCCGTAACAGCCTGTGAATGTCCCACTGCTGGGCTAAAGGCCTTCTCTCCCTTTTTGCGGGTTGGTGGAATACACGTGTAGGCAGAATGTGGCAGAATTTCACTGAAATTAGACACATGCAGGTTTCCTCACGATGTTTTCCTTCCACCGTAAAGCACGAGATGAATTATAATCACAAATCTAATCTAATGTAGGCTAGTGAAAATTTTTATTTAATTTACTGAATATATTATTATTCACAAATAACTATTATTTAGATATTTTTTGTCGTGCATATTTTTATGTGCTATTACTACTATGATTGATGGAAGGCATAAGACCATTTTGTCAGGAAATACATCAACATTCAGGTTTTTAATTAAATACATCAGTAATTATTTCATTCGTTCATTTCCAATATATTATATTCTAAAATTAAAAAAAGCAAATACTCGTATTATGAAGGCTAATTTAATTTAAGCAAAATTTCATTTACCAATAATCACATTGAATTATTTCAAAATAATTCGTACATGTTATTTATTCACGTGGAATAATGAATGAACGATTCAGTTTCGAATGAACGTGGAATGGAAATCATCAGAATCACAATTAGTGGAAATTAAATGACGAATGAATGCAAATCAATTATTGTATTTAATGGGATAAAGTGAATATAATTTTCATTTTGATTAAAATGTAATTGTAAATTCTATTTACTATTCAAGCCTTTGGCAACACTGTGTGTATTATTCAGGCTAAATACCTGCTTTATATATTTTGGATAAAAAAAAAACAAATGAAAATGAATAAACCGGATTTAACTGGTTTTAATACGTTTAATATAAACATCAACAACCAATTTCCGTATGATAGTCCATATTATACTATTATATGGTTTGCTTTCTCAGCGTTTTATATGCTTATTCCATCAAAATGCTCTAATGTGGATTAGTGGAGAAATATATGATAATTAATTATATGTTTTATTTTACTAAATATATAATGTAATGTAATTTAATAAATTATTTATTAAAAAGCCGACAGGTAAACATAATAGAAGACTGACTGGTTCAAACACAGGCACCTTTTAATATTTTTTTGCTTAGTATGTGTTTATAATTCACCCCGCTCGGCTGTGAAGGTACACATCCTGAAGAAACTTGAAGTTCTATCACATCTGTATCAACCGACCAGCATTATAGCAGATGTGGTATAGCCTCTAAACCATTTCTTTAGAAGAAACGGTCTTTGCCCAATTGTGTGACATGTATAGGCAATTTCTTTTTTTACTGTAAGTACCGCAGTTTCACTCGCGCGGTTTCATAGCTTATTAGTTAAATAAAAAAAAACAGTATATTCTTTAATCAAGTATGCTTAAATCGATTAAATATAAGCCACCAATGTAATAGAATTTTTTTTTAAAAAGAAAAGGCGAGGAACTCAGATTTTACTCTTATTCAACAAAGGTTCAATTAAGTTATCAATGTTTTTATGTCATAAGACTTGAATTTATTAATCTACTCGGTGAAAATTAACTCGATATGATTTTCAAGGACGTATTTTACTTGCAGATTACTTATGTACAATAAGTATATGTAAGTGTTCCTTGCTTTACTTTGTGTAAGCCTGCCTGGTAACTCAACCACTAACCAGCCACTCATCAGATATTCTGCCGCAAGTTGTAATACTTAGTATTGTTGAGTTCCGGCTTAAAGGGTGAGTGAGTAAGTATACGTACAGGCACAAGGGACATAACATCTTAGTTCCCAAGGTTGGTGGTGCATTGGCGATGTAAGTTTAATATTTCATAGGCATGGCATGACCGTTGCTAGCCTGTCACATTTCATAATAAAATCGCAAGAATTTCGACATATATAGAGACATTGCTACCGTAGTAGCCCATTTGCCCGTTCTATTTCATAAAAAATATACTCAAGAATTTCAACATGTGTGTATCGAGTGTAGAAATAATTATAGTACCATGGTTGGCCAAAATCGTGATCTCAAGTAGAAAGTGTAACAGATAATGAGAATGGTCTTCACGGACAAATAACTGCCGTTAAAAGCGATTGTATACAAATGACACGGGGTTTCCTCTCATGCAACATTTATAACTCGCGATAATCGACCGGCTTACTTGTTGCAAAAGGAATCAATGCATTTCGTAGAATATTAGGCTCAAATAAGGTACGTTAAGCGGAGCGTTTAGTTTTGTCTTCTTTCAAGTGTCAAAACTTCAGCTTTTTACCACAGAACTGTGAAGCATCGAAAAGATCTGCACCCGTACGTAGTTGACGTATTTAAGACACATACAAAACGATTTCCTTTCTCGTTTCTGATACGTGCCGCTAAGGTCTGCAATCGAGACCACCAACTACATGGTATGGGTACTTTCAAGTTAAGAGTGAATAGGCATCTTCTAGGCAAGCGCGCTCTACCTTAGACTGTATCATCACTTTCCATCAGGTGTGATAAAAGTCAAACTCTAGCCTATATATTAAAAAAAATCAAGAAACAAATGAAAGAGAGAACAATTAAATATCACATATACAATTAGCCCAGTCAATTGTCCTAACTATATATTTAATTTTCTAAATATCCTGACAGTGCATCCGATTTTAACAAAATAATATAACTAGTTTACTAGATCAATGGATATGTAGATTTCCAGGCCAATCCAGGAATCCGTATGTGATCGGTAAATAAATATTTTGAAACGTATATTTTGAATTGTATTATCTCCCGCTTACATACTATGCTCTCACCCGACTGCATTTGCCATAGTGGTGTGTCCAATTGTAATATGTTTTATTCATTCGAACCGCTCCGCTATTCCACGGGGAGCCGCAATAACTCCACAAGCCTGCGATTGGATTGCGCTGAACATGAAAACAGTTTTTTTAGTCTTAATTTGATTTTACAGAAAGCTATAATTAAATATAACATTAATTGAAAATAAAATTCCGAATTCAATATATTATTATTAATAAAAAAAAGTACTTTAGCAATTTCAAATTAAAATTAAAGCAGTCCATGAATGTTTTCTTAAAAATATAAAATAGTTTCTAAATTCAGTCAAAAATTATAAAACAAAATTAATTAAAAAAATATATTTTCTATTTTAATGAATGATATGGTCATAGTTAATTAGATACTACAATAAATACAATATAATATAAACATTGGTTTAATAACTTTGATTTTAAAATAATCGTTTTGTAACGTATTATAAATGTATATGTCGTATTATAAAACACTTGATAATCAAACCGACTTCGCACGGGGAGATAAGAAGAAAAATGTATTTTGGATAGGATTTCCGTAAAACCCGATCTTAGTGAGGGTTAACGTCGAGGAAGGAGTAACTGTGACAAATTTCAAGTCAAGGTTAGGAGTTAAGGAGATCTCGCGATGAGTGGTATATTAAAACTTTTTAGTTCATTTTGAAATTGGAACGCATCGTAAATTCTTAATTCTACAAGCGCTCTTGATTTATTTAATATTTATATAAATAGCGCCTGTACGATGAAGAATTTACGATGCATTCCAATTTCAAAATGAAGTAAAAAGTTTTTACTGTAGTTTTTTTTTATCAGAGCGCAACAAACATAAATGAAATTCAAATCATTTCCATTACTTTGACATCTGTACCCCGAACCCATATTACACCGTTCTAATCTAGGATTAAAGCATCTCATTCCCGACTCCCACTGTCAAACAAGGGATCGATTGGAAAACAAAACTCTAAATCACTATTTAGATCCGCAAATAGTGCATTTAACTACGCTATTGTATTTAAGCTTGGCAGGTGTCCAGAGTGAGATATAGGGACCTAGTTGGCTTTGTCATTACCGGCTTAATTTGGAAATGATAAGGGTGATAGGAAACGACGATTATTAGAATGTATTCTTAATTCGTAAGAGATCGCTCTTTAGTGATAAGGCCGCCTTTTGTTACATAATTTATTATTTTATCTGTTTACTGTAATTGTTTTGTTTTGGTATGAAATAAAGTGTTATTATTTTTTTTATTATTATTCGTATTGCGTATAACTTTTCGGTAATTATTTTTAAGTAAAGTTTTTAAATATATTTTTTACCGATGCTTTTTAACTAAAAATAAAACAAACAGATAGTTAGCCTGTACATGTTCCACTGCTGAGCTAAGGCCTCCTCGCCACTTATTCCACCACGCTGTCTTAGTGCTGGTGGTAGATAGTAGAAAAAAACATGTGAAAGAAATTTATCCAACACACTACGTTACTTACAGCATGACTTCTGTGGCCTGGTGACAAATTGACCAAAGTATATTTTTGTTTAGCAAAATTTAGCATTTTAGCAAATTTAGCAATTTAGCATTTTTCAGCTTATATTACTCACCACAGGTGAGTAACATAAGCATAAAAATGTTTTCAGCTGTAGAGTCGCTCCGAAGGTTGCGTAACTTTCTACCTATTCCCACCAAAATTTCGCTTGCACAGAGCCTCCTATTACCAATTCTCGATTATGCTGACACATGCTTTGTTGACTTAAAAGAGGAGCAACTTAACAAGCTTGAGCGCCTTCAAAATCTTTACATTCGTTTCATATTTGTTCTCCGTAAATATGATCACATCTCCATACATATGACTTTCGCAAAAAGCTCAAGTGGCTCCCAATTCGCTATCGCAGGAATACTCATATACTCCATCTACTTTACTCAATACTCTTTCATCCTTCAACTCCGCTCTATTTAAAAGAGAATTTCAAATTTTTAGGTTCAAGTCACAATCGTTCTCTTCGTTCAGAAGATAATTTACTTTTAAAGATCCCTCCTCATTCGACCTCATTCTATACAAACTCTTTTACTGTTCAGGCTATTCGTCTGTGGAACTCTCTTCCTGTTGAAGTAAGACGTGCACAATCACTTGCTTCATTTAAAAAATCCTTGAGACAATACTACCTTGCACTTTAATTGCTGTACTTAATAGAATTATTTACTTATTTTATTGTTTTTTTTTTCTTTTTTCGCGAGACATTAATTTAATTTTTGTATATTATAATTTGAATTTAATTAGATAGATACATATATGTATGCATTTTAGATATCAGGTACTGTACATTATTTTATTTATTTATTTATTTTTTAATATATTAATATTATACTGTATTTATTTATTATGTTTATATCTTCTCTGTACACCCCTACCTCTTTCTATATCTGTTTTCCTCTACCTTAAGGTTGCCTGGAAGAGATCGCTGTGTTAGCGATAAGGCCGCCTCTTGTACATCTTTCATCTAACCGTGTATATGTGATTTATTTACTGGTGTACAATAAAGAGTTTTTTGATATATTTTTTGATTTTAACTGTAACAGCCTGTGAATGTCCCACTGCTGGGCTAAAGGCCTCCTCTCCCTTTTTGAGGAGAAGGTTTGGAGCTTATTCCAGCACGCTGCTCCAATACGGGATGGTGGAATACACATGTGGCAGAATTTCAGTGAAATTAGACACATGCCGGTATCCTCACGGCGTTTTTCTTCACCGTAAAGCACGAGATGAATTATAATCACAAATTAAGCATATGAAAATTCAGTGGTGCTTGCCTGGGTTTGAACCCACGATCATGGGTTAAGATTGGCCACTGGGCCAACTCAGCTCAAAAACAAAATTTGCTATTTGCCAATTTTAATAAATAACAATTTTATTTGTACTAAAACGGCATAAGTTTAAAATTACTAATATTAATAATATTACACAAAAAAGCATAAGTATGTTATATAAAACATCAAATTAACAGGTTTTGACCCTTTTAACATCAATGTATTATTTCTAACCTTCATTCAATATCATTAACAAAATGAAATATAAAAATAATATGTAATTTTAAAACTTCACTTAAATTTAATACAAATTTTGTTTAGATTTAATTAATTTAGATTTGATTTAAATAATTTAAGTTTAATTCGGTATTATAATTTTAATTCGAATTGATCTAATTTATAATATGTAAAATATTAGTATTGTAATTTTTGTCTTTTTACTATTTATTATATATTTTGTATTTATGATCCCTGTTTGGTCGAAATAAATGATTTTATTATTATTATTATTATTAAAAAAACAAAGCTTAAACTTACATTAATGAAAATTTATATAAAATTAAAAATATTTTCATAAATCATTACCACGACGTTTAATTTAATATCCACCCTCGTGTAATCATTCATCCGGTCATCGCTCATCCGTACATCGACGCTGATTGACAAACGAGCCTTGAATGAACGTCTTGACGAAAACTCACCAGTTCCAATGCAAAATTACTTGATGACGTAAAACTTTTTACTAAGCTGTTACTTAGCAAATCAATATTTCAACCACACAAAGTTAAGTTGTTTATTCCCCTAATTACACATAACATGAAAAATAATCATACACACAAAAATACTATACATGTACAAAGGCTGACTTATTCCAAACTAGGATCTCTCCCAATCGACCTTCGAATAATGGATAGAATTAATTGCATCATTTAAGAGAGAAAACATATGTGTAAAATAAATACGCACATACATATATAGGTATGATGTAAGATATACAAATATGAAATATATAGTGCTGATCTGACCCGTCAACCGAAAGCATTCATTTTTCCCGTTACTTCCGTAATTCATAAGCCTATTTCCTAATCGAGATCCTAATTTTATTACAAATTATTAAAATCGGTGTACAGGCAGAGAGATACATTAAATAAGTCCCTCTAAGATCCCTAACACAGTAATCGGATACAGACTCATAACGTTATTCAGAACTACCCCAGGGTTAAAACTGCCACTCGAGTGTAACGAGCTTATTAATTAATTTCATCCCCATGTATTACTAAGAAGGTAATAAAGACACGTTATAATTAATTTTGATATTCGCACGTATCAAATTTAATGAACACCTGCTCTTTGATATTAAACTCTCAAAATTGTTATAATTACGACTAGCAGTTCATTTGCTGGCCTGTTCTATGCCATATTGATTGTTTATGGTAACTGTTCTGCTCCTTAAGGCCGCAGTTTAAACTTACATAGCCTATCTTTCTCGTTAAATAAAATAAAATGGGACTTGTAAATTTTGAGATTAACGCCTTCAACTATGCAGACTATAAAAGTTATAGCTTTAAAAATATGCTTTATTAAACTAAGCTTTTAGAATTTTTAATCGTCATCTTACAGGATGACATTGAATGTCGTGTCACCAAGAAAAACCTATTACTCTAACTCTTTTCCTCAAATGAAATACGCAGACAACTATATACTCCTAGAATTAAATATATGGATATGTGTGTGATAGATTTATATATATATATATATTTGTATTGTGTAGTAAGTTATCAGTTAATAATTATTTTTTTTACCTTGGCCAGTCTATTTTTCTAAAAAAAAAACAATAATAACGCAAGTTTTTATCTAATTACGCGAGTTAAGACTTGTAAACTTAAGTTGCCTACTCAGATGTGTTTTACTGTATGTAAAAGAGGGCTGTATACGTAATATATTAGATTACTAAACTCGTTATATTGAGTGGCAATTACAAGCCTCGGCGGTAACACGTCTGGAATATTCGATTATTTTTCAAACTTATATACTTGACATACGTATTTTTTATATCCAGGGAACCAATTCTACTAACAAATTGTCACTTTATCGAAATCGAATCGAAGTGTAATCGTTGCCGTTTTGCCGTTTTTCTATTCTTTAATTTAATATTCGACTATTGGCGTAAAAGTTAACGATTAAATTTGGTTTTGACATAACGGTATATGTTAACGTAATGTCGGTTTGATTTCGATTCGAATGAATATAGAATAGTCAAAGTTGGATTGGAATTGAATCGGGAATTTGTTCTCGTTATAGATGAGTAGAATTGACTCCCAGTTATAAGAAGCGACAAATCTATTTCATAATGAAACCATTTACACGAAGTGTTTACTCATATACCGTTTGAAAGATTCAAATATAGTCAAACGAGTCTATTTTAACTTCTCTCGCAAAGAGTATAAGGTTTTTTTGTTAAGACTTTCAATTACGGTAAAAGTAATTGAAACAGTGCAAGTAGTTGCCAATGCTGATAAATATACGACTTACCTTTTTTTTTAATTACTACTGTTATAAGTTTAAACTGTTAACTGAAAGAGATAGATATATTGCAATATAATTGTAAGCATTTTAATGATACAAAACAAAATGAATTTCATTTTGGATGTGGTTTAGATTTCACACTTCAAATTGAATTTGAAAAGTATATAAAATATAATAATTAGGATGTTCTATTAATTTATATCTTAAACTAACTACCCCACACGGCCTCGCACGGGTTTCTACCCGTGCGAGGTCGTGTGTATACCCATAAGGGTATACAAATACAATGTACATAAAACTTTTGTATCGTAATACATATATATAACTCCCGGTCGGCATTTTTTTCCACATCTTCAGCAATTCATAATGAATTACACAACTAAACCTTTCTCTTGAATCACTATGTCCATCGGTGAAAACCGTATGAAAACCGTTCGGGAGTTTTTGAGATTATTGCAGACAGACAGACTGATGGCAGGGAGACTTTTTTTAATATCACTACAGATAATGAGTTGAATATATTTTTGTATGCATACATAGCTATTTACTTAACTCCGTTACATTCGTATTTTAGTTAGGTTAGTATTTTTATAATACACCTAAAATTTGTCCGTTATATTAAAAACAATACGCGCCGATGACAATTTTTCAGCAGATTATAATCTGGCCAGATTTATGATAATCTAATAATTGTACATAATTAATTGGCAAGTATTTCACTGAAGTATATAAAGTTCTATACATATTATTTGACATAGGTCGGGCCAATAAAATGTTATTGGGTTTTTCTGGAAAATTCTCAGTAGCAGACCGGAGTCTGTAAGTTGGAAGTGTGTTCACTCTCGTGCCTCGGAAAGCACGTAAAGCCGTTGGTCCTGCGCCTGAACTCTTTCCGGTCGTGTCGGATTGCCGTCCCATCGGATTATGAGAGTTAGGGAATAGAGAGTGCACCTGTGTTTGCACACACACTTGTGCACTATAATATCTCCTGCGTAGTTGGCTAATCTCTCTTGAGATTGGCCGCCGTGGCCGAAATCGGTCTGGAGGACATTATTATTATTATTATACATATTATATTACATACAACATCCGTATACGGCTAATATGAACTCGACGTAGAACCCTAAAAAGTACGCTCGTTAATCGGAAGTAAACGCCCTTTTCAACGAGTTCCGCGGCACTTTCTTCACCATGAATGTTCATGGTCACGCGCTTCCGTACTATTGAAACTACTATAGTAGCGTAAGCGGTGGCAGGCGTTAAGGAGCACGTAGGGCGCACGTGATCGAATCGAGTACGTGCGATCGGTTATTTTTTTCTGGTTAAGTTTATTTCGTGAGCAAGACCTACTCACAAAATGATTCTTTTTCAGTTATAAACATTGCCAAGAGAAGTAAATCGATCAGTAGATAGAACAAGTGGATCTTACCTATAGATCAAGATTCATATCCAAACAAATAATGTGGTTACCTGGTTAAAAAAAAACGGATAACATGTGTCGGGTGAAATGTCACATATGTATCCATGCTCCAAATTTTCTCCTCAAATTTAAGACTGGAAAACAGTTACTGTACTTTATCTTGTTTATCTTATCACGTTCAGAACCGGTTCGCAAAAGGCTTGCATGTACCAAGCTGACGGAACCGCAAAAAATAACGAATATATTAATATTTAATATACAAGTGTATTCCTTATGTCATTATTCATAAGCAAAGTGCCCGTCAAGTTCGTTCGTGGGAGCGATCATTTTTCTAAAGGCACGCTAAATTGATGAGTTAGCCTTCGAGTGCACTCTGCAACTTGATTTATTACCGGCTAAGTATTGCGATCGAATACTGTCGACTGGAAAAGAAAAACAATATTTGAGTTACCTTATGTGGATTTTGTTTACATTCTTGCGTTTTGTTCGCCACGTTTATCTAGTATATAACTCGTATATTAGCTTATTATGTAAAGTTACAACTTGTATATGTCCCACTGATGTGCTTCTCTCATTTTTATTCTCAGGTCTCTCAGATTTCTCCATCACAGTTGTAATCCAAGTTTGTGAATACATATTGCAGATTTCATCACACATAAACAAGTTTTCTCGCGATGTTTTCATTCACCGCCGGAGCAAGAGAAAAAATTAAAAACACAAATTACGTATATGATAATACAACATTTTTTGCCTCGAAAAGAAATTGGAAGTCGTTGCTAATAAATACATATTTTAGTTGATAATAAATTCATAATTTAACTATTTTTATATAAATTGTTCTTAGAAATTGTTCTTAGAAACAAAACAATAGGCTTATCGATAACATAATCAGTCGGTGACGTTATTAATTTTCAACAGTGACGTCATAACTTTAAGCCGAAGCATAAAAATAAAAGTTTTATTTAAAATTCAATGTGTACAATAGTTGTGTGGTGTTTTGGTATAATCATGGATTATGACCTTATTTACCTCTGGCAATAGATCAGCGTTATGAATAGTGTACAATAATTCTTATAGTATCAATAGCCTGCCAAACATGGGATTAAAGGTGCAACGTCCCTTGTGTAATTACTCAATCAACCTTCGCACCGGAAATTGGCTGGCGGTAGGATAATTGATGAGTGAAGGGTACTTACCCAGTCGAGATATCACAAAGTCCTTGCCCTCAGACATCACATCCAGACTTATAAAAAGGTTTTTTTTTAAATCTTTATTTATATGTTTTGAATTTGGTAAAATTTTAAAGGACTAAAATAAAATTACTTACATGCGTATCTTTCACACCTTATTTTGGAAATGAGGAATATGGTAATATTATATGGTGGTAATAATATTGTTATTCCAAAATATGTTATAAAAATGAAAAGACTCTAATTTCTATCAGGCTAGACAACCATCCACAACATTTTATTGGATTGGATTATAAAAGAACTAACAATAGCTATCTCACTATGTAATTCCAGTACATATTATATACATATATATATTTAGTATGCAGGATTTTAACGAATCGATAGATGACGTTGGATTAAGATGGAAAATTAATAATGAGAAGTACTAACAGACAAAATTAAATGTTCGCAATATCTCTTTATAATGCACTAAAACAAGTACATTACGAAGACTTCCATATTTCAAAGGCTTATAGTTTCAGCGACGCTTTGAAGTTATTAAGTCAGTTAATAATACATTGACATATATACATATAGATAATATTAATATTATCTAAACAAATTAAAAAGTCTGTGTAGTATGTCTGAGATTTCGAAATAACTGCCTCTTTTAAACTTAACATGATTATATGAGTTACAAAAACCAAAGCAACTAATATTTAATATTAATTAGACTACCATTGCGTTCTAATAATTTAAATATTTTGTATGTTTAAAACAGTAGTGTTGCTAGTTTATAAGCCATTGGGATAAGAATGTCAAATCGATTCAGATCAAAACAAACACTATATTGAAGAAGGCTCTAACGAGTTCATTTTAATCTGTTGTATTTAGAAAAAAAAAATACCGATTCGCCATTACCATTTTAATCCCAAACTGACACATTCTAAACTTATATCAAATATACTACAAATCATAAGTTGCCAGTACCGGCAATATTAACATACATTACAGAATCGTCACTTTAAAATCATAATTTTAATATAAAGCTGACGTTGACAGTACAGGAAACACAGTTGTCATTCTTTTGCATCTGTCAAAAATGTACGTATCATAATTATATTTATGTTTCCAGTATCATCAAGAAAAAGAGAGAGAGAGAGAATTAAAACAAAATAATTACAACATATAAAATTTAATAAATAATAAAATCAATAACAACTACTTCTTCAAAATATTAATTAAGTATATTAAATGTATATTTATTAAGAGAGAAACGAAATATACAATTATTTATAAACAGTTTATTGTACTGGGTACAACTTTTATTAATTAAGGCAAATTTATATCTCTATGTCTTGAATTACTATTTCGAGATCATTCGACATTTAATTTTGAAAGTAAGCCGGAGTTGGATGTATTATTTAAGATCTTAAACAGAAAAGCTTGATCACATTAAAAAAAAAACAATGATTTTCATAACAATAGATATCAAAACATCCGTTATTAAAAATGTGAACCAGAGTAACGTATAAAGGGACGTCTCCCGGCCATCTGTTGCTAGACATATTACCAACAGATCATGTGTTGACAGTTTTATGTGGTGCGCACGCGCATCCAGCCTGAATTATGACTAGAGTTATGACTCCGGCGTATCCTCATAAACTGGACTGAATTATTCGTATAATCTGCATAATGTTGTTACTGTTTATTCGAACTGTATATTACATTATTTAAAATAATATTTTAATAAAATTAACTACAATAATTACATTAAATATAAATATGTATTTTTTATTTTACACTATTGTGTAATATCATAAATATTATAAGTCCCAGTCGATATGAATGAAACATCGTGACGTAATTTCCGTTATAGATCGTTACTGACTCAATTACGTGTAATGTCAATTATGACCTGTCAAATGTAATCATAACCTGTTTGTTCAGATGTTGGATTGCGTTGTATTTTTCCAATCCGTTAAACAAAACGTGGGTCGAAACAAACCTTAACCGACTTCAAAATAAAAAAGTACTATGTATAGCCTATTCCAATAATAAAATAAAAATTATCAAATCTTAGATTTCCATGTGTTTTGCTAATATCTCTGCTGTATTATGCACTATAAAAGTTCTTGATTAATATATCTTTATTAACAATACAACAATATTTCATTGAACTACTTATATCCACTTTAATTTTATTCCAGAATTCATTCAATTCATACATAATGAATATCATAAAATATTTAAGATCTCGTGATACTGAACTATGTCAACTGTATATTCGTTTTTCACAAAAGGTGTTTTTGTGATTGGAATATATTGTATGTTTGTACGTCCGAAATTATTTCAGAAACTACACGAATATTTTTCTTATTAGTAAGTTACTTATATAAAAGTATATACTTCTTTAATAAATGTGGATGTTTGTATGTATGTTACTCCATCATGTAAAAAAAAACTGAACTGATTGGGATGTAATTTGGAATTAAGGTAGACAGCCTGATATAAGCTAACCTAACCGAATACATGATAGTGAAAGCACGTCATATATACTCATTTATAATATACTCTTTGAATTTTTGGCATTTAAGTTATCCATTTCATCTTTTGAATTGCCTAGGCCGATGTTTAGACAGAGTCGGATCTGTCGTAGTCACGCTTCATCTGGAGTTCCAAGCCTGGATTAAGTTTTATCACCTGAAGGTTCTCTCGACAAACCAAAGTCTGCTGCCGTTTAGTACGCAAAGCGGTTAAAATAAAAAATTATGCATGTTAATGGCGAGAACGTATTTATCAACTCCGCGGAAATTACTACATAAACTTTATAAAACTAGACCTCGAAGAACTTTCTGTTGTGTTAACGCAGCTTGATCGCAGCGTTATAAGAAAATTAATGACTAAAAAATTGTAATTGAGGAAGTTGAATATAACTCGTATTGTCAACTTGAGAGGACGCTCAGAGCGCTAACCTACTTACTAAAATTTTAAAACGATTGACTGATGCACAACGCACAGTCTGACCCAATACATCTTTATTCGTTGCTTAACTATACAGTCTACACTGACTGACTGCCTCGTTGGTCTAGTGGCTTGATGTAAGGCCGCAGACTCGGAGGTCCTGGGTTCAATTCCCAGGTCGGGCCAATAAAACGTTATTGGGTTTTTCTGTCAGAAAATTCTCAGTAGCAGCCCGGAGTCTGGAAGTTGGAAGTGTGTACACTCCCGTGCCTCGGAAAGCACGTAAAGCCGTTGGTCCTGCGCCTTAACTCTTTCCGGTCGTGTCGGATTGCCGTCCCATCGGATTATGAGAGTTAAGGAATAGAGAGTGCACCTGTGTTTGCGCACACACTTGTGCACTATAATATCTCCTGCGTAGTTGGCTAATCTCTCTTGAGATTGGCCGCCGTGGCCGAAATCGGTCTGGAGGACATTATTATTATACAGTCTAATATTAGACTAAAATAATCTAGATTTCATCTTATTAAGAACAGACGATTTCAGCACAATCAAATGTTTCATATTCACTGACTTAACACGAATAAATTACACAGATTAAATAATACGTCTTCCTTTAAATAATTTTAAGCCCTTGCGAACTTCTTGGTAACATTCGCGACGGATTTTCTTATCACAAAATGGCAGAGCACCGCGGAGTCTTTGCATAAATTAGCAATAGGTTAATTCTAAAAGGCGAACAAATGCAACGTCAGTTAACGAGGAACATAAAGATGTGAAAGTCAGGTCCCTGTTAAGGTCAATCTGTATTTTATATTGTATACAAGCACATTTCACTTTGGTTATGAACATCTTTGGACAGTTTACTAGAAAACATTTAGTATCCAAATTTATTTTAAGAAGGCAAAATTTAAATACTATATATTGAATAAATAGTAGACTCCAAAAACACTAAATAACACAAAGATGTTTTTATACAGTACAGTTTGACAGCCTGTGAATGTCCCACAGCTGGGCTAAGGTCTCCTCTCCCTTTTTGAGGAGAAGGTTTTGGAGCCCGGGTTTTAACCCACGATCATCGGTTAAGATTCACGCGTTCTTACCTCTCGGGCCATCTCGGCATTTTATACGAATATAAAAATCGTCGGATCATAAAGGAACTTTTAAATAGTCATGTGACAGTATTGAATTAAATGTAAAACTACAACGGGTTCGGATTGTAGATTCTACCGAAAAAAACCGGCAAGAAACTCAGTAGTTACTCTTTTTCACCATTTTAATTATATGTATTAATAATGACTAGTGGTAGAGCTTTGTGCGAGCTCATCTGGGTAGGTACAACCCACTCATCAGATTTCTACTGCAAAACAGCAGTACTTGATATTGTTGTGTTCCGGTTTGATGCGTGAGTGACCCAGTGTAATTACAGGCACAATGGACATAACATCTTAGTTCCCAAGATTGGTGGCGCATTGGCGATGTAAAGGATGGTTAACATTTCGTTGGCGTTGGTGATCATTTACCATCAGGTGGCCCATATGCTCGTCCGCCTACCTATTGTATAAAAAAAAATCTAATAATCAAGTCAATAGTTTTATTATAATCTCAATTTCCCGCGTAACAGCCTGTGAATGTCCCACTGCTGGGCTAAAGGTCTCCTCTCCCTTTTTGAGGAGAAGGTTTGGGTCCCATTTATCTGTTGTATTTTTCTCATTGAAATTACACGTCTTCACGTCGCATTCCTCTATTTTGTTTTTTTCACATGTCTCATAGTTACTCGTATGTTAATCACATATATTCTGTCCATATGGTTATTCCATATGTATCTAAGGTTACTAACGTTTTGACAGATGGAAATAGTGTGTGCGGCAACGTAACATTTTTTTATAATCGTTGACTCTCATTGGCTCATTTCAAATTTATAGATTTATAAGGTTGTTTAATTTTTATATTTTATTGATATTTGAGATGATGCAAGGGTTTTGCTATGTAAAAAATGATTATTTTCGATTTATTAATTTACAGCGAATAAATTCGATCCTGTCACTTAGTGCCACGGAATATAACTTTATTTATGAATGACATTATCCTATACAAAAACTGGTACATTTATGGTAAATTATAATAATTAAATAAGAAGAGGCGTAATAATTTGAATGAATAATAATTTAAATTCTAACTTTCATGTAATCTGGCACACTTAAGAGTACATTCTAAGGCAGATTACAAAGAAATAATAAACAAATTAAGGGGGTATACTTGCTTTTCTTAAAACTCACTTTAAGAAAAGCAAATATAGCCCTTTTTTGTTAAAACTCACTTCATTACTCACCCGTGAAACGTTGGCTAGCGACTTATGGTGATACACTATTTTGATGCGTATATTCATGAAATGTTATAATTATTGTGATCTAAGTTGCATATCACTTTCTGACAATTTACGAAAGTTTCCTGCGATGAGTTTGTTCTTATGGAATAGCGGATTAGATTATAAAGCATTGAGTATGCCTGTGGACATGACAGACGTCGTGTGACATGTTTAAGCCAAAACATCATATATGTAAGGCAATATCAAAATTAATAAAATTGATTTAATAAAACACAGTAACTTCTTAAGCTTCTACACGTGCAGATCAGAAATAAATACAACATTTATATTTAAAAATGTACTTTTAATATTTGTTAATTATTTTATATTAGTCTTTGAGCGGCTTCAGCGAAGCTGGACCTCGTGTGTGGAACCGTCGTAATCGGAGAAGCTAGGGCGTTATTAATTGCGCACATTTGCAGGCGACGTGTGCAACAGTTGGCTAATGTGGTCATATGTTACTTTCTCTGCAGTACCGCAAGATCATTTGTACGAATAAACATTATTAGTATCTAGTAAACCTATGCATGGAGATATTAACCTTTGAGCCATTTTGTATGCAAAAATCTCAACGGTGACAGTGACAGAAAGTTCTTGGTGTTGCATCATTTCAAAATTGGAACACTAATGGAATGAAGCTCGGTGTCTGTGTGTATGTTTTTTCTCAGTGACTATCTCGAGTAAATTGTAAAACTTCACTACTGTAATCTGCGGTAACCTAAATATTCGTTTTGGTGCTATAGCTGAAAAAAATAAGTTTTTTTTGTGAACCCTGCAAATATATATTGTTTTAAACAAAGTTTTTAATATATTTGCAAAAAGCACTTTTAATTTACTGTTTAGGTAAAATGTTAAAGGTACTAATGGTACGGTGAAGAAAATAATATAAAAAAGTCTTTAAAGATATGAATATTTTATTACACCGTTATAATAATGAAACATCGATAAAGTATAGATAATTTACAAAAAAAAAAATTCTATTTTCTCATGACTTAAATCATATATTATATTAAAAAATATATTTATAACAACAGAAAAATTAATATGCTTGTATCACAGATAACATACCAAAGATATAAAATTAAAAAACTATAACTACTTTTTTCTCTTTTTATAGAATGCAATTGCAACGGTCACGCGCGAAGATGTCGCTTCAACATGGAATTGTACAAGTTGTCTGGTCGAGCGAGCGGCGGCGTGTGTCTGAAATGCCGACACTACACAGCGGGACGACATTGCCACTATTGTCGCGAGGGCTACTACAGAGATCCTACTAAGCCAATCACTCACAAGAAAGCTTGCAAACGTAAGTTTTATTTTAACAAATTATTTTTCACTACTACCATTTATGAACCCTCATTTTATACGATTACATTAAACGTACCCCGTGGGTTATGTAATATATAGGATATAACCTTTCTCAATAAAAAGGCTATTTAAATTAAATAAAGATTTTTGAAATCGGGCTAATAGATGACGTCAACATAATAAGACAGATAAAAAATGTGTTAACAAAACAATGTATTTCAGATCCATTTAAGAATAGTAAAAAAAAAACACTTTTAATAAATATAACGAGTATTTATATCTTTTATTACACTGCGTATGAATGAAAGAGGTTATAACGTTAACCGTTATTTTTATTAAAACTATAAAATTTATTAAAATACAAGCCGTAAATAGCTCGTTGTAACATGTTGCTTAAATAAGTTACAGATAATAAACGTGTGCATTTGGCCGCGTATAAAAATAAATAAAAGAAACATTTAAGCAGTTTAACTTAATTTAAGTCGATATAAACACGTCAACGTTTGTTACGCGTATTTGTTTAAATAAGTTTTTTTTTTTAATTTCTAACGTCTACCTTATCTGTGGTTTTGTACAGGTTCCAAAAATTGAAGGGAAAATTAATGGTCATGTCGCGTTTAAATTTCATGTCTCGTTACTTGATTAGTTATGCACGATATTCTTTGAAACATCGATGAAATATATATGTAGATGTGTAAGGTATACATTATATACATTTAAAAATATCGTTTCGAAAATCATCTCAAATCAAGTCTAAAGGATCAACCGCAGTTCCCGAGATCCAATTATTAGAATAGTCCCAGGGAACGTACAGGATATTCGTAGTAACCACAAAAGAGGTTAGTTTAAGCAAATTGCATGTGCTACGTATCGTGATACTCATTGTTTCGGTTTCATACGTTCACGCACACACTCTTTCTCACGCACACATAGGAACACACATGTTATATAGACTGAATCATGTACATAAAAATAAATATAAATAAGATATCGATTAAAAAACATTAATTTAATCTGTTTTATATAATAACAGAATATTATATTAAATGTAAATAATTAATTTACAAAAATTCACATTAAAAATTACAAAAACAAAATGAAATTTAAAAATAAATAATATTTTTTTAATAATAATGTAACATTATTTAATACTTTATAATTTAAATAAGAATTATATATTTTTAAAAGCTTTATTTAAATCATATTTTCGAATATGTTCTGAAAACAAATACTGTGATATAACCTTCTTTTTTAAATTTGAATACTTTTTTATTTCCTTGACCTTCGCCGATGCCATTATTCGATTTAATAAATTTAATTATTTATGAAATTGGTGAGGACACGTTGTACATACGTACAATATATATTAAAAAAACATCGCAAAATATCACACAGTATCAGCGCAACTATTCCACAATGTAATTCTAAGACCCAATCCGATGCCAGCGACCCGTGCCCTTATAAAACCTCTCTAGAGACCCATTTCGAAAACTCCGTAAAGGGTCTGCGAAGTCGTTCAACGATTTCCGGGACGATTTTTATGTGAAAACTATTCGTTCAATGCTTTGCTGTGTCCCGCTTTTATACGTTTACAACTGGCTCTCTGCGAGTTACGACGCTATTCTTTGACCGAAAACTATTTGACGTCTAACAAATCTTGTTACATTTTTTTTTGCATGGTTTTGTATTTGTGTATTTTTTTAACTTAATAAATAAAAAAAAGTATAAATTAGTATTTAGAAACAAATCGTCTTAATTTTATTTTTCAAATGTCTTGATTATTAATAGTTTTCTAGGCTTATATAATAAATTGTCTTATTTTGTAGCCTGATAAAGTTAAATGTAGCAAACTATTATAAATGCTTAGTTAATACTCTTTACTCAAAAAGACAAACAGTTATACGCAAATATTTCTCATACACTGGGATCGAATCAACTTTGGTATAGCATCTACCGGAACTGGACTATCCAAGAAGTTTTGTTAGTTTTCGTTATTGTAGAATGTCTACTGTGTACTTCATCTGATCTAAAAAAACCCTCAAAAATCATCGTAAAATCAATTAATTAATCTGTGGCGAAAATTCCTGTCGAAATCGAGGGCATCGTCTGATTCCTCCAAAATGACACAATTACGTTCATTACTCTCAGTACATGACAGACTTCGTTCAGCTAATGTATCGTGTCCCACTCTGACTGCTGTCGCAAAGGCTTGCTTTCCTAATGAGAAAGCTGGGAATTCGTTTAGGTTCTCTGAACCGCAAATGCTATCCTTTTTCAGTTACAAGATAGAGTAATGATCTAGTATATACGTATCAAAGGCTATGTATACAAAAAGTACGTAGTAATACGGTAATTAATCCAGGACACATAGGTATATAGATACCACCTTTAAATGTTTTAGTATAACTAAGCTCTTGCTAGTCCTCTGGTGTTGCAGATGTCCGTGGGCTCTCATCGTCTCTCGATCAGCTCTCATCGTGGGCGTCATTTTCCATCAGGAGACGCTCATGCTCTTTTGCCCCCTTTTTAATAAAGAAAAAGTCTGATAAAACTACCATTAAAGTCAATTACACTTTACGGGAAGTTTATTTGGTGGTAGGTCTTTGAGCAAGCCCTTCTTAGGATAGGTACCACCTCACTTATTAGATATTCTACCGCCAAATAGCAATATTTAGTATTGTTGAGTTACAACAACCGTAACAAGGGACATAACATCTTAGTTCCCAAGGTTGTTGGCACGTTGATGATCTACGGAATTGGTAATATTGCATTCATCATGCCAATGTCTATGAGTGGCGGTGATCACTTACCATCAGGTGGCTCATTTACCCGTCCGCCTACCTAATACAATAAATAAAACGGTTTGTTCGTGTATATTGTTTCATATTTTGTTAATGTTAATTCAATAGTTCTAAATATATTTATCTATATAATCTATGTTTCCCAACAGCATGCGACTGCCACCCGGTCGGAGCAAGTGGTAAGACATGTAATCAGACAAGCGGTCAGTGCCCTTGTAAGGATGGAGTGACAGGCACGACGTGCAACCGATGTGCTAAGGGCTACCAGCAATCGAGGAGCCACATCGCTCCTTGTATACGTAAGTGGAGGATATTCTTTTAAGGTCTAAGAGCCAATTTGTAGCAATTAAGATTTGTACCGGCGTCGAGTTACTGCGTTTTCGTTCATGATTAATTTATAATTATTTATATTTGAAAATGAAATTGAGGTCTTTGACAATTGACAAATCGTTTAATATTTTTGGAACACTTCATTTTTATTGCAAATTGTAATCATGATAGAAAAGAAAAACTGCTGATAAGTTAATTATTGTGGTGCAGACTTTTATCTAGACATTGTTAATAATAATAATAATAATAATAATAAAATTTCAGAGGAAATGCAACAGTTTTATCTCGAGTTAGTATTTGTGTTATGCGTTAGTAAAATTAATCATTTCTTAACGAAAGTAACCGAGCAGCATATACATGTTCGGTTGTTTTTTAACATACCCTTAAGGTATTTAGATATTATATAACTTCAATTATTTATTCGTTAATATATTTCCAGGCATACCTCGTGTGGTAACAGCAGTTCAGGCGATGGAGGCGGTGGACGCAGAGCCGGGGCGCGGTAAGTAGTAAGTGGACCTTCAAGCACTCTCGCCTCATCACACTGCATGCCGGTTCTCTTTCACGGTATAAACTACCAGATCGATAAACCATGACATTCATTAATTTCAGAATTATTCTAATGAAATATACTTCTATGTTTTCGTATTATGTATCCTATGTTATAATGTTTGAAATGAAAGTCTCATTTTCTGGACGAAAAATGAGACCATTATAGGTAATAAGGGAAAGAGGATTTGTTCTATATTTTAAAAAATGGCACTATTACTGCAATGTTCAATTTACCTTAAATGTAAATGGAATAAGAATATAAATGGCGTTACTAATTAAGTATATTTAAAAAGTGCCAAAAGTGCGACCCAAGTCCGTCAATACCGTTGGATTTGCATATAAGAAATAAAAATAATATTGCAGATTGTTTAAGAAAATGTTAGGATTTTCAACCTATGTGCGGAACCAAGTATAACTTTAAATACACAAATTCCTTTAAAATCTCTACCAATTATAACGAACGCAACGGAGCACTTCCAAACAAGTTCTGATAAAATAATAGGCGATATAAATCAAAACGACCGTACGTTGTTTCACAATATTGATCGATATATCCGGATGGTCGCTTACTAAAAATACTAGAGGTGCATTATTCATTTTTATTATTTATATCTTTCGTGAGCAAAGAGTAACAGCATCTAAATATCTTACTGCTGAGGTAATTATTATTAATGAGATGGTTACCACAGACGTGATAGATTTTCATCCGTCATAATATAAACAAAAATCAAGTAAAATTTAAAAAAAACCAGCGAGTCTTGCCCATGTTTCAACTCGGACTCATCGTTTAAGATTCTCGTCTTCTAAACACTGGTCTTAGCCAGGTCTTCACTTTTAATAAAAATAAAACTCCCGGAAGATGTCTATTGGACATGATTGAGTTAATATATCTAATATCTTAAAAAAAATTGACTCCAAAATTAACACAATTATTACATAAATAAGTCTGCAAAGAACCTACATGTGGTTTAAATCTTGCTATAAGTATATAGACATCCAAAAGAAACACACATAAAAATCATACAAACATACGGCAAATATGTATATATAAAAAACTAGTACTGTGTTTGAGGAGCTAACTAAAACCAGGGGTTGCGATTTTAATAAACACTTCCCTGGCGTAATCATTGTTGTCGCGGAGACACAGATTTCAAAAGCACAAATGTGTGTCATTAATGTAATAAATATTTAGTAACTAGCTGCCCGTCAGCCTTACATGGGTAGAATAAGGGTCTACACTTATACTACAAGGTCAAATATACAAGGAATTAATCGAGAATTTTGGGCCTTCGCGGGCGTACGCCGAAGTTTCACCGCAGTTGGATGTGGCTTAGCAATACACAAATATTCATTTTTATTTATTAGGAACGTGTAATTAAGTAGGTTTTAGTAAAAGTAAAATAAACAATAGAAAAAAAAAGGATTTCGAAAAAGGCACAGACGCAAATGTCTGTGGACGCGCTAATAATTATTTGAAATATTTAGAAAAACACATCGGAATGGTGAAATATATTTTCACTGAATATTCCATCTTGAGCTTTTGCTTTGAGCTTCTGTTTGTAATTTTGTGCAATTAAATAGAAAAGTACATTTTCTAGCGTTTAAATAAGACTTAATTTACTTAAGCTACAACTTACTACGTCAAAGAAAAGATTCATTAAGAACTTTCTTTTATAATAAGCGTATGGTTATGTTATCCAACAGTTACATATTTATAGGTTTATTTAATTAATAGTAGAATCCTCGGAGTTTTAAATACATTTTCTCTGTGATGGTTATATTTTAGTTAAGATTTAAATGTCCTAAAATGGAAAATGGTAATTGTGTATTTGTAACATCAATTTTCTGGTGTGTTAAGGATCAATAATGTAAGCGATTTAATTAGTCAAGACATACGAATACTATCTTTAATAAAACTCGTATATCTATCAGAAAAAAGCCCCTAACATCTGCTCCATCTAAAACTGCCCCTAAAGTTTATTTACCCTTCTGGTAAACATGCCAGAATCATTAAATCTGTTAAATTAAAGCGTTCAGCTAGCTCCTTGTAAATTACAAGAATTGAGCATCGACGTTATTATGAATATTAATACGATTTAAAAAATAATCTTAATTAGATTCGACGATTCCTCATCACCACCGTTTAAGTGTTATTAATTTTCTACATCCAACTTATAGTGTAATTAATGTCGACTTTTCTCCTACTAATTTCATAGATATCAAAATTAAACACATATTTCATAACGATCATCTTCTATTTTACATCTAAATTAAATGCGTTGTGAAATTTAAATTACCTTATAAAACGGTAAAAGTAATGATGATGAGAAATCTAATAGAACTAATATTATAAACGAGAATAAATTTAATAATATTAAAACTATTCCTTATTTATTGGATATAAATATTTTTTCAATTTTGGCTCTTGTGGTTGCTAACACTAAATATTATCTAATTCACTGTAATCTTATTGTTTATACCGTGATCGATCACTTTATTAAGAGTGAATGTATTTTAACAAGATCCATTTATAAAATAAACTGTTTCATTTGGTAGATCTTGTTTAAAATCATTGTTATTGAAATTTGAATAGGACATTCATTAAACGAAAATATGAATTAGTTGCTAATAATAATTCTTAATGTGCAGTTTAGAGGTTTTGATTTTTAATGTCAAGTTATAATTAATGAATATCTAGTCTAATTAATTATCATGTTAAATTACATTCACTTCATTTATATTGGTTTGCTCATTTTAATTATTTCAACAGTCCATTTAACCGTGTCATCTAAATTTTGTTTCCAGGCTTGTTTTATTGTTCATCACAAAACTCATAATCATTTTTTTTTCTTTTATGTTTTAATGAACACGATCTGTATTAAGTGCGAGGAAGGTAAACGTTTTATGTAGTATTTCCCTTTTGACATAGATATTTATTAGATGCTATAATTAGTTCATTAATAGTCTGATATGAATATAATTAAATTTTATAATGTTTCATTATTGTCATTAAAACTTTATAAAATTTTCTTATTTCAATTGCATTAAATTTAATTTTATCTGTATTAATGGCAATGTGTTAATAACGAATAGCCTTATAAACGTTGTTTCGTAGGTGTTTATTTGAACACTGATCTATCTTTCTCTTTCTGCTATCATTAATTTGATATCGGAAATAAGAAGAAAGCATATTTAACTCAGCACCTCTGAAATAACGTTTATAGGTAAAGTTATTAATCGTAAAATCTAACATTATGTAAATCGTAATTAATAAGTGATATTGCTTTAGTAAAATTAAATCAATTTAAATATTGCAATAATACATATGTAGGCTTTTGAGATTTGTACGATACGTGTGGATATAATCTGACTTGTGACATGTATGCGACAGCGGACCAGTGCGGACGGTGCCGCGCAGGCGCACGAACTCTCAACCTCAACAAGTTCTGCAGCCGAGACTACGGTGAGACGTTTAAAGTTTTAATGAGACCAAAACTATAATTAATACAAGTAACAGAACCCATTTAATAATAAGTTAGTTGATAATAAGCAAGTTTAATAAAGATCTATAAAAAGTTTAATATAAATAAACTAAGCTGGTCTGGTAATACTTTTTATTTTTATTTTACTGGTGGGCGATACTAGGTACCACCCACTCATCAAATATTCTACCGCAAAGCAGCAGTACTTGGTATTGTTGTATTTCAGCTTGAAGGTCGAGTGAGCCAGTTACACATAACATCTTAGTTTTCAAGGTTGGCAGTGCATTGGCGATGTAAGCGATGGTTAACAAAATTACGCCACATATGTTGTCCTTCATGTCCAGCGTCAATACAAAGATTTGAATTTGACGTTGGGTTAAGAGAAGCAATCGTAAATAAATAATAAATGGATAAAAGCAATTGCACTGTTGCATTCGAAATACAATATTGCAAACATACATAAGTCTTCCAAAACTGATAATGTGACTAGATATAATTTGGAGCACAATGCCGTACCTTGCAAGCTATTCATGACATATGATAAAAAAAAATCTACTATCATGGAAACTCTAAGTCCCTCCACGTTTTTACCTTAAAAAGTCGTTGCCAGACGGTATTCGATTAGCGGTTTCATAACAAGGACAACTCATGTCCCTTTTTTCTACATGATAAACACAATCAAAATCAACCTGAAATTCAGAGCGAACCTGATAGTAAAGTAGAACTAAAGTAATAGCATGCGAATGTCCCACAGAGCTAAGGCCTCTTCTCCCTTCAATAAGGTTTTGAGTTTTTTCCACAACTCTGTAGTATTTTAGTGAACTTAGACACGTTAAGAGTGCTAAAACGTTTCATTTTTAAGTCTTCGGTTTCTGTTGACACTAATCTGATTTAAATGTGTTCAATAAATAATTATTGCATTGATTTCTGGTTTTCTGACGTTGCTAAGTTCCTTTAACTATGCGTAAATTCTTGCAGTCATAATGGGTCGGGTGGTCGGTCGCGAGGCGGCGGGCGGCGTGGCGAGCGCGGCGACGGACGGCGGCTGGGTGCGGCTGGCGCTGAGCGTGCAGGCCGTGTACAAGCGCGCGCCGCGGAGCCGCTTGCGACGAGGCGCCGTGGCACTGTACGTGCGCGCCGCGGACCTCGCCTGCAAGTGTCCCAAGATCAAGATCAATAAGTAAGTATTACAAACATGATATTCGTTTGTATCTACAATAACATTCCTTTTACCTATTTCGATACAATAAAATTTCATCTTTAATGTTTTACCTTATACCTGCCACCAACACAATACTACCCTCTCTTATTCGGGCAAATATTTTTGATTTTTATTAGAACGTTGAGTATAATGACGATCAGTCTTGCAAGTGACTCGATGTACTTTTACTACGCTGGGCGTATAATGCTGACGATTGAAATGTATAAAATTAGAAATTAACAAAATTTACATACTCTAAAGTACTGTTCTTCTCTTCACAGGTCCTATTTAATCCTAGGAGTGGAAAAAGAGGGGGCATCGTCTGGTTTGCCGGGACTGACGGTAGGAGATAGAACTCTTTTACTGGAGTGGCGGGACGACTGGCACAGACGCATCCGTCGTCTACAAAGGCGCGCCATCAACTGTCATTAGCGGACGCGATTACGTACACCATCTTTAAATTAACGTCATGGATCCGAATGAAACAGCCTAAGAAAGCATGAAGGCCTATTTAAAGGAGTTTGTAAGGTATTCCGTCTATGTTCCGTGCATATTGAAAGGATATAATATAACTGCCATTAATGCTGATTAATAAAATAGATTGACCTAGTCGCAATTAAGAATATACAATAGTATCATGTTACTAATATTTGATTAATAGTTAACTTTAATGTATTTTTTTTAATGTAAAATTAAAATTTCGAACGTTTCGCAGATTGTTATTAAGCCTAAACCGATAAAAGTTCTTATCGTCCCTTAAAACCTTATGAAATAACAAATAGATAACAATAAAATGTGACTTAATTTCTTACTTCCTAGGATTCGTTATCGATACGTTTTTATTTAACGAAAACTCTCTTGTTTTATAGAGTTGGTTTTGTGAATTAATAATGAACAATATTTTAAAATTAATTATTTATGAAACTTTGTCGTTAATTACTGTACCCTACGTGATTTATAAGATTATTTATTTAAATATCTAGATGCTAGGACTAACACAAGTTTCGTTCCATTCTATGCATTTTTGTATAACTGTTATTTTATAATAAAAATGCGTATGTTGAAATTGTTTTTAAGTACTGGCAACACTGATAATATCATATGTCCAATTTGGCGCGAAACGAACGCTCTGCTCATCAGCGCTCTCTTTTGATACATGATATTATTTATTGTAAAATATAGATTTAGGGTAATTTTGAAGATGATTCATCTCCGCAAAGCATAGTCATAATGTTTTAACGTACCTCATTTATTAAGAAAACATTAGATAAGATTTACTGTCTATTTATTTATGAACGAAAACTCCTTTTCAAATATCCTTGTTATTGATTGATTCTCTAATATAATCATTTTTCATTACCTTTATTGTTTAATATAATGACATTTCTTGCCAAAGCAACTGTTTCGAAGTTCTCGAACGAGTACTTATATTTCTTGAGAATAAATATTTAGAAGTAGTTTTTTTACGTAATCTTTTTCGTCGCCTCACTAAAGGTATGTACAGTATTATTAGCTTTACTAAAATATACATTAAGTCGGTTTTTAAACGTACATTTGACGCCAACACGCCCGACCCGTTTGAAATTCGAATTCTATTTTCAAAGATTTAAATTTTGGCTTTACCGAACGTCATTCACATGTTCTACAATTTGAATCTGACAAAAGAAAACAATGTATTCAATAAGTGTATTTCTTGTACACTCATGTAATCATGTACAATTGAGCCGTCAAAATTATACGCTCAGGTACAGTTACAGACACAATGCAACAAATCATCTCGCCGCACGATGGAACAATTTACAATAATCCATTGTTGCTATTTGCGGCGTATCGCCGTCGGACAAACAAATATGGCAGCGTAATGGACGCCGTAGGACGTTGAAAATAATGTATATGAAAATAAGTCTACATTTTTTAATATTTTTAAATTGAAATATGATTACTTTTTTTACGGTTTATTTAAAACAAACAATGAAACATACTGAGCATATTCAAAGCGTGTCACTTTGCTGAAACTTCTATTCAATTATATTTACTTTATTTATTTATTTATTTTAATAAATTTTACAGAATAATACAAATTAATTATATTTTTACAAAATTTGATATTTCTTTTTTATTTCAATGATCGCTAAATAGGTAATAATCAAAGAATATACAGCCTAGTCTGCTATTTATTTATTATTTAAAATTGTATAGGCGTCAAATGTAAGTTTTTTAATTAATTAAAAAAAATAATCGTTTAGATAACGTATTTATAAACTTAGATATTTCGCTTGATTGTATTGCGGATTGTAAAAAGTGTATTTAGTTGTAGATCTATCTATTAACCTGTTTCTAGTTATGCATATCTTTAGATTTGGTAATTCTTATAGGGATATATATATTTTTGCGCGCCCATATCTGTTTTTTTTTTAAACAACCTTAAGCAAAGGCGTGCAAAACCTTGAAATATATAATATAGATGAAAAGATGGTAAGTGTATAGGTATAGACAGTTTTTATTTTAATTATAATTTGTGAATATTTCTTTCTTCCAAAACAGCGTAGTTTTAAAAAAATACTCTAACAACTTAAAATCTTCTATTAAAAATACATCACAATATTTATAAACAAAAATTAAATATAAAAAATAAATTACGCACAACTGAAATTTATTTCGCTTCGAGTAAAAACTTTTTTTTTTTTAATTGTGTTCAGGCAGCGGTTATATTTTAGGCTACACTTATTTATATTATAAGGAATGTCAATTGAATTTAAGGCATGTGAAATACGATCGAATCTTATCGAACCAGAGACAATTATTAAAAAATAATAATAATTGTTTATGTTGTCAATGATATGTTCGGTGTGTATTTGCGAAGTTGTGTTTTTACGATACCCTGCTCCTGTGATGTAATAAATGTTATTGGTTATATTTATTTAAAATAAAAGTACATTAATATACGAATTATGTTTTTTATTTATAAATAGCAATAAGTATACTATTCCTAATAATTATGTAAGATCAAATTAAATAATGATTTATTTTAACTTTTGTTAAAAACTAAATTCATTTCATAAATGTCATGGAGTAATTAATTTTGTAAAATAATGTAATTTTTTAAGTAAAAATATATTTAATGTATCCTGATCAGTAACATTGACAGGTAAGGCCAGCTGATAGTATACTAGATAGTAGACTTTAAAGACTGACACCCAGTAATCCTTATTTAACCTGGAACCTTATTACGTTCTAACCTATCTATACGATATTTATAGCTCGGTTATTTTATTTAACTGGTAAAAGTATAATATAGAAATACATTCGTACAACGTAAGTGTTATTGTAGCTTTATTTGGTACTAGCTGTTGCTGTTACTAACTTCGCTCATGCTTAAGTACGAGGAAAGGATAAATAATTGCTTGGATGTCTATGATTTTAAAGTAAGAAGCATGAAATATCATTAGAATATCATTAGAGGTTTTTTATTTTTATTTTTTGATTACTCTTTTAATAAAAGAAAGAAATCCCAACGAGGTAGGTCAGATCATCAGATATTTTACCATCATCGGATATTCTACCGCCAAACAGCAATAGTTATTACGTTTCATTTTGAAGGATGAGTGCGCCAGTGTAACACAAGGGACATAACATCTTCGTTCCCAAGGTTGGTCACGCATTAGCGATGTAAGAAATAGGTTATACTTCTTACATGACCTGGTGACCACTTAACAGTTAACAACAGGTAGTCCATTTGCCAGTCCACCTACTTATTACATTTATTTATATAACACCAATAAGTATGCACTATCATGGTGATCCGGAGTTTGAACCCAGGGTCTTGGGATCTGCAACCTTATATCTGACCACTGGACTAACAAGTACTACACTATATGTGATAAAAAATCCGTAACCTGTACTTAAATTTGTACTAAATAAACTTGAATCTTATTAATGGCAATTCAAGTACAGATTCCGAAATTACATAAAATAAATTATGCTTCACCCAATAAATGATCATAATAAATTTCAAAATATGTTCACCCTAGACGTAGGAAGAAACAATAAAAGATACTACCGCAAGGAACTACCTTTGGAAACCTATAACACGAACTTGATATAAATAAGCCCTTGTAAGACAATAAAGTTCCCCTGTCCACGCCCTCCACTTCATGATTTCCCCAAGGACACTCCCCTGATACCGTGATGGCAACACTTAATGTATCTGATGGGCATTTCTCTTGATATATCGACACACGTGATGAAGAAAACGTGAGAGATCAACGAGATATAATAATCTTATAATCGTTATATATTTATAGAATTGTTTATAGTCAATTTCTTGGAACGATACGATACGAACAAATTTCCTGATGGTAACACTCATAAACACTGTCTTTGCAAGAAGTATAATACCCTACCATTCGCTGCCAATAATGGGATCAATTTAATTACCCTGACGCAGTCACCACTGATCCTCATCATATCCTATGCATTATTCCTCACACCGTTGGTTGCCTGGAAGAGATCGCTATGTAGCGATATGGTACTTATAATTAGGTTATATAATATATTTTTTATTGATTTTTGTGGTTTACAATAAAAGTATAAAGTACTGATTCACTTACTCTTTAAACCGAAACATACACGCTAAATAGAGTTTTGATGTTTAGCGTTGAATAAAACCCCCACTTCCCAAGACAAAGACATCTTATTAAAATGTAATACCGACCTTATAGTATTAATTTTGGAAAAAGAAAGCGCGATTCAGAAAATCCAATAAATTAATTAACGCCATCTATTGATCAATGTTGGAACTAGGAAATGCCCGCACATTATCTGCCACCGAATAATGGCCAAACAATTACAGTATCATTTACGTAGTCCTGCAAGAGTCAATGCATTTATTATTTTTTTCCGGAGCTATCGGAGTTTTTATTTCGATTAAATGAGGGGCAAATTCACCACCTCATGATATATTGTCAAACATTAACAATCCCTTATATTGCCAATGCGCCACCGACCTTGGAAACTAAGACATAACTAAGACATAAACCGGAACATAACAAGCTGCCTGGTGGTAGAATATGTTATATAGTTATAGTGGTACTGCGTCTGCCACTATGGTGTTAAAGTCTACACTGTCAGTTACAACGACAACGACAACTATTAAAATTGGTGGGGTATGATTTTCTCTTATCCGCCATTGAGAATGAAAGCAAAGACAATCGAAAACTTACTGATATTACAGGTATCTGAAATTTGTAAAACATTATTAAGCCATATTCATTATTTATATTGTTATAATATAACATTTATGAATAAATGACACACACACACAGGAATCGGCAGTTGCTACAATGTTTAGTATGATATTTGATGTTATTTGAATTGGATTGAATGGAACGAGCTATGCTTATCTTTTTTTTTTATTTAGCGTTTCTCAGGAAGGATACCTATTTATAGACAAACATAAAAAACAAAACCTTATCTAAATACAAAATTTGAGCCAAATCGTAAGAATCCTTTCTTATATATGTAAAATAAATTTATGAATATTTATACAAGAAAGCTCATTTAACAATGTAAGATATATTAATCCTCAATATATCAAAGTTGTCATACAAACTATTAACTAATTAACCGTGGGCGAAGCTACGGGTGACGTCAAGTAGCGAACGAAATATTGAAATTTCATCGAGTTTTACCCTCAAAGCCCATTATAATTCACTCTATCGGGTTCCGCGTGCATTAATTATCATAAAACATGCTATAGTTTCTAGAAATAACTTAACAATACATAATAAGATCCACATTCCACTTAGGATCCGAATCTATAGCAACGAGCATTTCTCGAGACGCGCTAGATCACGAAGGATAAAATAAGGCAGTTGATACACTTACGACTTATAGCTGGCAATTACCTACATTTTTTGACTGCCTTGTTGGTCTAATGGCTAGATGTAGGCTATAGACCCGGAGGTCCAGGGTTCGAATCCCAGGTCGAGCCAATAAAAAGTTATTGAGTTTTTCTGTTGAAAACTCTCAACAGCATCCTGGAGTCTGAAAGTTGGAAATGTGTACACTCTTGTGCCTCGAAAAGCACGTAAAGCCGTTGGTCCTGCGCCTGAACTCTTTCCGGTTGTTTCAGATTGTCATCTTATCGGATTAAAAGAAATCTTATTGCGTCAGAAGCTGAATACATACATGAAAACACTGCAGTTACATTTGACCTTGAGATCTTACTTTGTTTAGTTTAAACGTTATTAAAAAAATTATACCGTTAAAATATAACGCTAGAAACAAGTTTTTTTTAATGGCTATAATCTTTTTATATATTAAATAAAATAAATGTTCTTTTAATACAAATAAAACCCTTACCAGTATATGTTTATGAATTTTAAAAGATATACATCCACATTAAATAAAGACGAATATTTCGTCAATATGTTATAATATTATGTATTTTTTAACTTTATTTTCAAGAGCTTTATAATTATTAAAAATTTGGTGTATGTGTGTGAGTTTAATTACTATTAGGGAATGGGTGTGAGTGGTCACCGAAATCTTTAAATTGGTGGTAATTGAATTTTTGACATTTTTCACGGTAGGATTTCTAAATCTGCGGTAGCTGCTTAGACGCCTTTTATATAGAGAAATAATTGATTACTTTTTTAATCAAACCATTCACCTAGGAATAAATCATGAGAAGTAAGGTGTTATTACAAATACCTGTCAAAATAATTCAATGCTCTATGAGAACTGTTGAAAGGGTAATGTCTACTAAGATGATACAAAGTACTACCACAATTAAATGATAAACTTAATAACCTATTTAAATAAAGTCGTATGTGATAGCCAGCCTTATGTAAACTTGAAGTACATTTCAAACTGGCACAATGGTCCCTAATAAGTTTCTCTATTGAAATATAAGCTGTACACACATTTAATAATGCATTGTTCAGTATTGCAATGTCAGCACAGTCTGTACTTATTCAATTTCAATTTGATGTATATATAAGATTTAACCTTTTTATTAAGTATATAGATATTATTCAAATTCAAATCGATATAAATTTGCAGGAGTGAATACAATTCGAAGTTAAAAATAAATTATAGGAGTGATAATTTTAATTGATATGGATCAGAAACATAGATAATAAAAAAATCGATAAAATAAATCACGAAATGTCGTTCAAATCTGTTTTAATGTTAAACACGAAACTGTCAAAATACAACTTTTTAGTAGAAGCATATTTTGAAAAAAGAACTCTTTTTTTTAAATATAAACTTTATTAAGATTGAAATTTATTAAACGTGTCGTTCGTTTTTAAAATATTTAATTTTACTTTACTTGATAGCATGTGTGGATCAATTAATATTCCACCAACGGACTGTACTTAAATATATAATTATAAATATATACATTTTTATTTCTCTACAAAAACGTCTTGTTTTTGTAATGAGAAATAAAAATGTTTTCATGTTACTATATAAATTTTAAACAAAATTAAGCAAACAAGTTACAACAAATGCGGTCGCTTGGTTGATTCAAGGAGGCCCCAGCGAGCCTCAAATAATCCTTTGCTTTCAAAACTCTTTTTGCAAGCCCCTGGAGAACACTTTCGTTTATTGAATTGTGGTCAGAACGTGGTAACGCCACTTGTAATGTATGCTTTGCCGGCACTTGCATGTAATAAATTGTTTATATTGTATTGACATAAGTTGAGAATGTGTCAACTTTTGGCAATCAATGGTTATGACGAATTTGTATTATTTATCTTAATACAACAGTATACAGTTGTAATATCTAAATTTTATAAAATTAAATTTAAATTTGTAATACTAATAACTAATGTTGTAACTGCGAAAGTCTGTTTGTTGGGCGTTAATGTGTTTACTACTTAACCGATCATCACGAAATTTTGTAAACAACTTGTCTGGGGAAAAGAGAACATAAAACCAGACACCTGTTACCTGACACCTACACCCCCCCCCCTTGGGTGCTGAATGGGACTCACACACGGGCGAAGCCGCGGGTGGTAACTAGTTATATTATTATATCGTTGAAGCGAAATACCAGAATTATTATGTAGGCGTATTTATATAGTTAACCGACCGTAAACTTGAAATAATGCGTTATTCATAGTAAAGTATCGAGTTACATTTGCCCGTTGATTGAATGTTTAACAAACTGAGAATGTTATTATAATCATTATTTACAATATATCAACATTTCTCTGCTTCCGCTTGATAAGACTGTTTATATTGCGCATGCGCAAACATTACATTTGTTTACATACTAAAATATAACAGACGAAACACGTAACAAATTTTCATTTAATGTTTATTACATATTATTCGTTTTGGTATTTAACGAAAATATACAAATTCTTGACTAGACCGCCCGCACACATAACTTATACATATTGTTTACACCAAAAGTTACACTGATGGTAGGGCTTTGTGCAAGCTCGTCTGGGTAGGTACCACCCACTCATCAGATATTCTACCGCAAAACAGCAGTACTTGGTAGTGTTATGTTACAGTTTGAAGGGTGAATGAGCCAGTGTAATTACAGGCACAAAAAATCTTAGTTCCCAAGGTTGGCGGCGCATTGGCGTTGTGGGCGAGGATTAACATTTCTTACAATGCCAATGTCTATGGGCGTTGGTGACCACTTAACATCAGGTGGCACATACGCTCGTCCGCCTTTATATTTAAAAAAAAGTTTAAATGAACGATGCATAAGACTGATATGAATGAAAACCGAAAATTATATCGGCCTAAATTATAAATGTTACATAACGCCTGTTGGTTGTTTAGTTAAACACTCATTGACTATCGAAAGAAGATAGCTTTGTATAACTTATCACGTGATAACCAACTTAAATAAGGTCGTATATATTTTAGTATTATAACATAATTGTAACGACCATTATTATTATTATTACATAACTTTATCGCACACACAAGAACAATACAAATACAAGTAAAAAAGAAAAACAAAAGCTTAAGAATAGCCATGCTATATAAACATAATTACGGACTGTAATGCCCCTTGCATATTACCGTCCGTAATTATCTTATAATCTTATAATAATTCTAGTTTGCGAACTGAGATCTATAATATTCATAAAAAAAACGCCTGTTCGTAATAAATAGGCAATTATTCAATCAAGCACTTATTAAGTATTATTTAATAGAACATGTTTAATTGTATCGGTTTGTTTAATTTTGAAAGTATATTCATACATGTGATATACATATATGTAGATGATGATAATAATGAAATAACCAAAATATAAACACAAAATACGTACAGGCAGATAGTAAGTGGTCACCGCCCTTAGACATTAGCACCGTAAGAACCATTCCTTATACTGTTTGCCTTTGTCATTATTAGTATAAATAAAATTTGCTGCCTCGTTGGTGTAGTGGTTACATAACAAACATAAAGCCGCAGACTCGGAGGTCCTGGTTACAAATCCCAGGTCGGACCAATAAAAACTCATTGAGTTTTTCTTTTGAAAATGCTCAGTAGCAGCCCGGAGTCTGGAAGTTGGAAGTGTGTATACTCCCGTGCCTTGGAAAGAACGTAAAGCCGTTGGTCTTACGCCTGAACTCTTTCCGGTCGTGTCGAATTGCCATCCCATTGGATTATGAGAGTTAGGAAATAGAAAGTGCACCTGTGTTTGCACACATAATTGTCCACTATAATATGTCATGCGCAGTTGACTAATCTCTCTTGAGATCGGCCGCCATGGTTGAAAACGGTCTGGAGGACATTATTTATTTATTATTATTAAATTAAATAAACATATCTATATTCTTGTGGAACATTTGCCTGATTTTGCAGTGATGCAAATATTTTCGATAATTACTTATAAACGAACTCATGCCTGTTAGCTTTTCATAGACAGTATATTAAAATTTTCTATATAAAAATGTTATTTTATGACAATACAAATGTAAAATTTTATATTCAGCTGTTTTGCCGTTAACATCGCTTTCATACAATTAGCAAACAAGTATGGTGCACCCATATGGGTGGACGCTCTCACCGCTCGTAATAGAGCTTCTCTGCGCATAGAGTTATAGCGGTGAGTTATACCAACCTGCCACGAGTGTGGTGTGCCACTAGTTATTTAATGGGTATTTCGGCGCCTTTAGTACCAGCGAGCTCCACCACAGGTGGGGGAAACGCATAAATGTGTTTTTCCAGCGAACAAATAAAAATTCGGCAAGTTTATTAAAATATTTGCTGTCGTAAAAAATTGTAATTATTTTATTGTGTTAAAAATAGTTTTTTTTTTTTAATTTGACACTAAGTACTTTTCGTATTATAATTAATAAATATTAATTAAATAGTATTTTTGTTATTAAATTCATAATATAAGAATAAAATCTCAATTCTCATCACAGCCTTCTAATGTAAATGTAATTCTACAAGTCAAATTTTTTGGTCAACGTTCTCGAATATATTATTATTTATAAATAAACTATCGTACTAATAGTTAAACATAAGTTTTGTTTGTTCGTATTTTCCAGTTTCAAGAGTATAAAATATAAATAGAATATGTAGCATATTTCACTAACATATAATTTAATATACGAGAGAAAATCGAAGGTGCAGAGGCTTTCGGAAGAGATTAGTTTTAGAAATAATACGAAATATTTAAATAAATGCATGTAAGAATTCGCAGGAAAAGTCGCAGAATGTAATAAAATCATTTGTTTTGATTGCACATACATATTCATTAGGTAGTTCGGAGCTAATTACTTTGTATAAAATCTTACGCATTTACCTTCAACACAAATATTATCAAAATAATATCTGAAACCAACAGCGTTGCTCTCAACAATAGTGTTTGAGTAGTTTTGGTGTTTGATAATAATGCCACAAACAGTGAAGCTAAATTGTAATGAAATCGATATAACGTATTCGAATTTTCAATCACTGCAACCCAATTTACAAAAATCGATAAAAATAATAATAGAAAAAGCTAATTTTATAAAATGTGAAGTGATAATTGAAGATTTAAATACACGAGGCGATAACTTTTTGGGTAAATTGTACGAAATCGATATCAAAGGTATAACCCATGAAACTGAAAAGGAAATCAATATATTTGTAAAAGAGCAAATAGTTCTAACCAAACAGACACTTACAAACGCACCTCAACTGTTTTCAAATGAAGAATTTATATACAAAGATTTATCAAAAGTAATAACGAATCTACAAAATCAAGCAAATATTCCACCAGAAGAAAGATTCAAATTAGCAAAGGCTTATGATGAAACGAGCAAGGACGCAATTATACTCGAAAATTTATATAAAAGGGGTTTTAGGAGGTTTGAAAGAAGTGAACCTATATCTTTAAAAATGATGGAACTTGGTGTACAAGAGCTGGCCAAGTTTCATGGAGCTTCATTCGTGATTGAGAAGAAAATGCCAGAATATTTCAAAGAGAAAATTGCAGCACTAGATGCCTCATTCCATTTCGACGAAGATTAGAATGAACTGATGCGAAAGGTTTTCAAATATGTAGCTAATTTGTTTGATGATAAAACGAAAAATAAATTAGAAAGCTTAGCGCCCGTCTGGTTAGAAAAGATACCAAAATATCATAAGGACAGAACAACGAAATGTGTTTTATGCCACGGCGACTATAAAAATAACAATGTCATGTTTCGTGTCAACGTAAGTATATGTATGTTTTATATAATACTAAAACGATATATGTGCCTGATATTTAATATCAATTTTATATAAATATATATTTAGTTCTGCATCATATAGTTGGTAATAGATTGGGTGATAATATATACCGTCGAAGTATGGGGTAAGAATAATTTCATGTGAATCTTTAGTCGTGTCTAAGTTCAATTGTGTTTGGACCCAAATTAAAGGCATGTGCAAAAAAATTATACAAAATTCAAAGTTCAGAAACTAAGATAATTAACTGAACGTTATTTTAAACAACAATCTCAATAATCCATAATTTATTGTCTATTAATAGCTAGTATTGTTGTTAATGGCAGCCGACGAAGCGTACCGCGTGCACCGCGAAGTGAGGGAGGCCTGTTTGGGGTCTGTTGATCGATGATACGGATATACAAATAGTTTTATATCAAAATTTCGAAGTATACGTATAGTAATTATGTATACATATATTAAAGAGTATAGTTTTATTATATTCTTTACGTATATATAAGTAATATTACGTATATATATATATATACATTATATAATTACTCGGTTGCCATTGAGAGCTCACACACCACAACCGCCCTCCGGTGTTGCAGGTGCGTTGATGTGAAATATCTATTGGCGCGCCTTGGGGGAATAATGGCACGATTGCAGATTTTGAAAGAGTTTCGTCACAAGCTCAAATCCACGCGGACAAAGCTGCGGGTACAACTAAGTACGCCATACACACACGAGGTGGTACGGCGTCATGTCGTTTGCCGCCGTGGCATACGAGGTGGTCTTACCCCCGAGATGCGATTTTAGATGTTTCACATGGAAAACAAGACATAACTTAGATAAATGATTTTGAATAATATAAAACAAATATTTGTCTCTTATAGGATGGTGAGCCAGTGGAGTTGATAGCAATCGACTATCAGCTGATAGAATACGGATGTCCGATAAAGGACTTGATATTATTTTTATTTTATGGCTCCAGTCGAGAATTCAGAAGGGAACACCTGAATAATCTAAAGGATTTATATTTTGAGACATTATCAAGATATCTGCAGCATTTTGAAATGGACGTCGAGATGGAGCTGCCGAGGCAGAAGTTCGAGCAGATTTACACGGAGTGGTTAGACTATGGGTGCATTATGTATCTCTTTCTCACAGTATTCATGATTACACCAGCAACTTGTTTGGATATGAAGAATATGTCACTTAGTGAAATACCTTATCAACCTGATAAAGAACAAGAAAAGCTGATTCGTGAAATGATAGAAGATTTCATTGATTGGGGATATTTTTAACGATTAGCTATAAATAAATATCTATTAACATAAGACTTAGGAATCTATTAAAAAATATTCCCACTTACTTAAAGTGTGTATATTTTTTGATTAAAGAAGACTTTTATGCTGGTTATTGTTCTCGGTAGAATCTACATTCCAAACCAGTGACAGCTACACTTTAAATTTACCATGTTAAATGACGATTCAAAAATGCTTAAATAGAATAAATAAAAAATAAAAAAGGTCTTTTATTTTTTGCCAATTTAATAACATTATTTAACAAATTATACAAATTCTGTTATAATAACCGAGATTTCATTAAATAAATTATATGAATAATTATTAAAATTGTATAAAATATTACATTATTTTGAGGTAATAATAATATAAAATTCCATTTTTTTTGGCGAGAACCTCTTTCAGGTGAAGGCCTCCTCGAGAGATTGCCAAACGTTCCTGATGTTTGCTACTGTTGCCCATTCTCGACCAGCTATGCTATATGTGCCCATCGGCCCATTTGGCCTTGGCCACATAGTGGCCCGTATCGTCCATCTATCATCGGTCATTCGGGCTACATGGCCCGCCTATGTCGTCTTTATCTTGTTTTTGATTTTTTGAGTGAATTGCCAAGTTTGACAAGCAGACGTCAAGGAGTGTAGAAAGTATATCTTTTTTTATTTATTTATGCATATGCTTATTAAAAATACGTTAAGGTTTGTGGGTTGTTTATTATAATATAAATAATAAAACTACTTATCTATTAACACGTTACACGTGTACATAAGTACATAATACCAAACTTATACATAATTAAAATTTGCTATTTGTTAATTATTAAATTCCCGTACTTAAAAGTAATAATTTGATTAATGACTGCAGTCCCCCCGATCCCTGTCCAACGCAAAGCTGCCCATAACACAGGCCGCGTTTCCACGCTGTACAGCAAATGTAATAAAATATTTTTTTATTGTGGACAGATTCTGTTCAAACTGTACTCTACTATGTACTCTTCCTGTTTTGTTGAAATAAATATTTACTGAAACATATATGAAACGTGTGTTGTTGTCAAAATGTATACAAAGTAATTCACGAGCGTTCAAGATAATAATTAATAATTTAAAGCTGTATTTTTTTATCAGTTACTGACATTAAATATAAAATAAAATAATTTGTTTGAAAGCTAAACTTAGGAATTGATTAATTTGGTATTAATAATATGAATAAGAGAAATGATCTTACTGACTATAGATTGGGCTGACTAAGAACTGTATTCTTTAAAGGCGGCTTTAAAGGCTTTCAATGCGTTTAAATCTTTAGCCTTGTTGACAACAATGAATGAACTAAATGTAACTCTGACAGGGAATTCAACGATTTGAGCGTACAAGGAAGTTTTCTAGGACCTGTATAATTTATTATCTATATTAATGACTAGTCAAATGTGAACTACACAAAAACTTCACAAAAAGGGCTTACTTTGACGAAATTTCAAAATAAAATCCTTTAGAAATAATATGATTATTCTGAATCAAATTTAATTATTTAAAGCAATAAGTAAAACTTAATTCCATTTGAATTATGTTAGCAGCGCCACCTTTAAACATACTATGTATTATTTATAATAAATTGTGTGAAATAAATCATCTCGAGTTGTGTGTGTGATTACAAAAAAATATTTAGCAGTAATTCAATTTGTCTGTTTTAATAGAAACTGTTAGTTGATAATAATTGAATCGATTGAAAGGCAATAAAAAAACGCGGTTGCCTCATTGAAATGAAAAAAGGATTAATTTAAATTAATATCTTATGTTGTATGTATGTATGTACTAAGTTTATCTCATATTCTACTGCCAAACAGCAAAATTTAGTATTGTTGTGTTCCGGATTAAAGGGCGATGGAGCCAGTGTAACTACAGGCACAAGGGACAATTTAGTTGCCAAGGTTGTGGCGCATACGCGATACAAGGAATGGTTAATATTTTTTTAGTGCCAATGTATATGGGTGGGTGTGACCATTTACCAATATTATAAAGAAAACAAATAACGGACCACCTTTTCAAAAGTTGTGTTAATGTGGGACGAATGTACGATGAGCCACCACTCACACACAAAATCCAAAGACATAACCTAAGAAAACAATAATAAATAAACACATGAAAAAATTCGCAGGGTGGTGCTTTATACATATATGTATAATAATAATCGATAAGTCGCAAAGCCAAACGATGTCCGTTTGTGGCTTAGATTTGGGCACACCATGCTTATGACACGGACAAGTATAAGTGGTATGTTCTCGGGTGGGCAAACCATTGAGCTTATTTGAGATGGCTAAAGACGGACTGACAAAAATATCGTAAACTCAATTGCTCTTCTATAATAAAATATATTACTTTTTTCACTTTACATTTAACTTTTAATCAAACAATGAATATGTCCACTACATCGATGAAATACATTGAATTGAGAAAATGATTGGTTGGTGTTTTTTTGTTTTTATCAGCGGTTGTCGTCTACAGCGCCCCTTTCCTTTTTCTGTCATAGATCCCATCTCCACACACTACCATACATTCGATACTTTTTATTTGAAAACCAAAATATTTAGTAGATATCATTTATATGGCAGAACAAAGTTTGCCGGGTAAACTAGTAATATATAAAAATCACAGTAAGTCTCATTTTTCTCAGTTTTGAGTTTGTTCAAGGCAGTATTTTGTTCAAGGCTTGAAATTACGATTCAAGATAAGCTTAAAAATAATTATAGTAATACATGGTTTGTATGGAGCTTAAGCTTAAGCTGCAAAACCTCCTCAAAAATGGAGAGGAGGCCTTAGCCCAGCAGTGGGAACTTCACAGGCTGTTACTATAGTTTGTATGACGATATACTGATAATAAATATAGTTTGAACTCTGATACGGTTATTATTTTACGGTTATATATACGGTGGATATTTTCTAAAAGCCAAATATCATTAATTACATCTTCAAATAAGTGATGGTGTAAGTGAGTTGAGGTGTAATTTCGTAAGGTTGCTTTTGTTTTATTTATATACAAATAATTAAAAAAGTTTATTATTTTGGTTTCAGTACCTTAGATGATATATGCTATAATTTAACACATTTTTCCATTCCTATAACTATAGTAAGTGCCTTAGTTATTTAAAGAAAATTCTAATTTTCATGATTTTATTTAACCATTTACATCAGTTCATTGTTGCAGTATCTATTGTATTGCACACGAACAATACTTAGAAAAGCTTGTATTTTGATTGTTTATTCCGTAACACAAATGTTTTTTAAAGCTTTATAACTTGAATTTTAAAAGTATTTCTATGTCTTAAAATTAAAAAACAAGCAGGTAGAATATTATTTATTTTTGGAGAAATGTTAAAAATTATAGAAAAAACTTTAATCGTCTAGGCGTCCAAGGCGCTTAATTCAGTAGTATATAAACACTCCTTATGTAAATAGAAATGTATTTTATAATTACCAAAAAATTAATAATGCTGATTTCTTTCCTTGATATCATTTTAGATAAACATATGGGGTGGAAAGCTCATTGACCGCGTATGCGAAAAAACAATTAGTGTCATACACACTAAGAACATACAAATTACCCTGATTAGACTAGCCATTTAAGATATATTAGTTATATCACGTTGCTTTGGGTTATTTCACGTTTCTTGCGTTACAAGATATAATCGATAATGGAGCAATTTGCCTGATCTAAATCAGACGTTCATTGCTCAACAAAATACTATACGAGCCATTTGTGGCCATACCGAACACAATCATTTATTTCCCCCAATTATTTCCTTGTAAAGGGACCCCTTATATTAAAAACTGCTTATAAGCCACGAATACAGTTGCACTACAAAAAGTTGTCATGGAATTTATACGAAAATTTTCAACAATTTACCTAAAGCTGAAGGAATATTTAGATTAATTATGAGGATGTTTATTAACTAATAATATGTATGCGAAAATGATTTTTGAAATATTCAAAATTCACCTTTTTATGGTTAGGTATAATTTTATTTGATTAAGTTTAATTATTATAAATATAAATAAAATGTAATATACTTTTTTTTATTTAACAGTAAAGGTATATATCATTAACAATGATTAATTAAGATGCAATTTTAAACTAATTTACATTTTTGATATTATCTTAATTACGAGTATTATAAATTGTAACTGCTCTCAATTCAGAGAACATCCCTCTGTATGTTGTTTTAGTCTTAAAGGTTAAACTTCATGGCAACCTTTTGAAATATATATTATACATAACATGTTTATAATCAGGTATAATCTTTGGATTAAAATACACATATATTTTAATTAAGAAGTCGGGCAAAATTATTTTATATATAATCTTAAGCATTTACCTTCAGCGTGAATATTATCAAAATAATTTCTGAAGCCAACAGCGTTGTCCTCGACAAAAGTATTTGAGTAGTTTTGCTTTTTGTTAACAATGTCACAAACAGTGAAGCCATATTGTGATGAACACGATATTAAGCATTTAAACTTTCAAGCACTGCCACCCAATTTACAAAAATCGATAAAAAAAAATTATAGAAGAAATTAACTTTATAACATATGAAGTTATGGTTAAAGATTTCAATACACGAGGCGATAGTTTTTTGGGTAAATTGTACGAAATCGACATCAAAAGTATAACCGATGAAAGTGAAAAGGAAATCCATATATTTATAAAATAGAGAATTAATCTCAAAATGAATTTTATGAATTCAACTCAACTGTATGCAAATGAAGAATTTATATACAAAGAATTATCAAAAGTAATAACAGATCTACAAAATCAAGCAAATATACCACCAGAAGAAAGATTCAAATTAGCAAAGGCTTATAATGAAACGAGCAAGCACGCAATTATACTAGAAAATTTATGTAAAAGAGGCTTTAGGAGATTTGATAAAAATGAATCAACACCTTTAAAATTTTTCGAATTAGGTGTACAAGAACTGGCTAAGATGCATGGAATTTCTTTCGTGATTGAAAAAAATGTCGTATTATTTCAAACAGAAAATTACAGCATTAAATGCTGCGTTTCATTTCAACAAAGAATGGAATGGGCTAATGCGAAAAGTTTTCACACATGCTGCTAATTTATTCGACCATAAAACAAAAAATAAAATAGAAAGCTTAATGCCCGTTTGGTTAAAAAAGATACAAATATATCATAATGATAAAACTGTAAGATGTGCTTTATATCAGGGCGACTATATAAAAACAATGTTATGGCTCGCGTGATAGTGAGTATACCTCTTATACATTTTCCATCATTATCAGTATCCATTGCCAAAGTTCGTCACCGTAACGGACTGCCACTTCTTGAAGCTGTCGACGTTTTTGAAGTGTCGGACCTATCAGGTTCCTGTTCCGGTTCCAACACTTTAGGTCCTAAGCAGGCTGAAACTTGCTAACCCCAAAACAATCGTGCAATCAATCATGAACTCTTAATGGTATTTCATCAACAATACCAGTTCTGCAGACTTACCAAATGCTCCTTTACGAGCGTCTCCTTAACGAAGAGACGTTAAAATTTTTTAAGAGTATTCACAGTCCCTTTTTACAAAAAGAAAGTTAACGTTATTGTTAAATCTTTGGCATTTAGTTATCTTACTCGGTTACATATGTAGTCGCCTTTAAATCAATCGAACACCACCATCAGACTGAATAATATTATACTAGATATAATACTGAATAATATTATATAGATATCATAAGTCTTGTCTATCATCAAAACAATTCAATTCTTTATGTAAAAGGGGTATATTTGCTTGATTTTGTAGATCTGTTATTACTTTTGATAATTCTTTGTATTTCTGGAATCTTTAGTCATGTTTAACTTAAATCAAAATGCACAAGCATACAAACTGAAGTACTAAAAATTTTTTGGGAATCGTTCAAAATGTGACATCGTGCAATTTTATCCAAGGCGCAACAATAGATGTTTCACTAAACATATTTATTTAGAATAATTAGGCGGACGAGCATATGGGCCCCAGATGAGCTTGCCTTACCACCATTAGATAATATAGATGTATGAATTCTATAAGTATAAAACAATTCTTTGTCTCTTATAGGATGGTGAGCCAGTGGAGTTAATAGCAATCAACTATCAGGTAATAGAATACGGATGTCCGATAAAGGACTTGATATTATTTTTATTTTATGGCTCAAGTCGAGAGTTCAGAAGAGAACACCTGAATAATCTAAAGTATTTACATTTCGAGACATTATCAAGATCTGCAGTATTTTAAAATGGACGTCGAGATGAAGCTGCCGAGGCAGACGTTCGAGCAGATTTACTCGGAATGGTTAGACTATGGGTTCATGATGAATCTCTTTTACTCAGTATCTCTGATTGTGCCAGATACTGGAATAGATTTTCAAGTCTTAATGAAATACCTTATCAACCTGATAAAGAACAAGAGAAAATGATTCGAGAAATGATAGAGGATTTTATTGAGTGAGGCTATCTGTAATGATAAGCTATAGCTAAATATGTATTATGTATTATAAGGTGATATATATAACTCTGATGGGCCAGATTCGGGAGAGCATCGACAGATTTCTTATAATCTTTTATGAGAGGCTAGACTCCACTGTACTTGAAAGACACATCCAACTGCATGTAAAGAAATTATGTTTAATTGAATTTTATTACTTACAATAATATTGTTATAATTTATGCAATACTAAGATATTCATCTTCTGACTTCGTAAGTTCGATCATATTTCTCAGTATCGTGACAAATTAAAATGGTTTACTATTCGACAACGTAGAGACTTCCGATTACTGTCTTCTCTTTTCTCTATTCTCTTTGACCCTCTCTCTCCATATTATTTGAAAGATAGGTTCAAATTTTTGCGCTCTAACGATTCTTACCTTCTTTCTGTTCCTATTCATACTTCTGGTTTCGTTTCTAATTCTTATTCCGTTCAAGCTGTCCGATTACGGAACAAATTACCTGAGCATATAAGGAAAGCCACCTCTAAACTTACTTTCAAGACTCGTCTCCGTGAGCATATCTTGTCAGAAAACTTCTAGTTCTCTTCATCTCTGACATCTATAATGCATTATTATTTATATGTATATTTGTTCTATTTATTATACTGTCTGTTGTTGTATTTATTATACTGCCTCGTTAGTATAGTGGCTTGATGTAAGGCCGCAGACCCGGAGGTCCTGGGTTCAATTCCCAGGTCGGGCCAATAAAATGTCATTGGGTTTTTCTGCTAGAAAATTCTCAGTAGCAGCCCGGAGTCTGGAAGTTGGAAGTGTGTTCACTCCCGTGCCTCGGAAAGCACGTAAAGCCGTTGGTCCTGCGCCTGAACTCTTTCCGGTCGTGTCGGTTTGCCGTCCCATCGGATTATGAGAGTAGGGAATAGAGAGTGCACCTGTGTTTGCGCACACACTTGTGCACTATAATATCTCCTGCGTAGTTGGCTAATCTCTCTTGAGATTGGCCGCCGTGGCCGAAATCAGTCTGGAGGACATTATTATTATTATGTATATTTGTATGTATGTGTATGTGTGTGTGTATGTGTATATTATATATATATATTATTTACATACATATATATTATAGCTCTGTTTTTTATTTTATTTTTTGTCGTTATATTTGTATGTATCTATATTTTTCATTATCAATTACCGCCTTCACGAATTTCCGCTTAGCCTAAAGGTTGACTGGTAGAGAATGCCTTTAGGCATTAAGTCCGCCTTTTGTCAAATTACACAATGTGGTGGGCAAAAAAGTTTTTAAATAAATAAGATAGGTATTACTAGCATATGTAAGCATCTAGTTGCCAGTTCTTCTCAGGTCAGGGTATTTCTTTTCCGAACCGGTGGTAGTTTTTTTTTTTGTAAATCAATAAGTAAGTATAATGTTTCTATGCTGAATAAAGAAATTTGATTTTATTGCAATCATTAATAGGATGTATAAAGCAAGAATGCTAATTTTTTTTTAAATTAAATATAAAATATTATATGTAAGCTACATTGTACAATATGATTTATGCCTGATCAAAAGTTTTTTTTTTTTTTCAATGGAACAAAAACAAGAATTGTCTTCTAATCATCGTCATTTTCTGATATATGCTCGTATAGGTTTATTTAGACAAAAAATTAGTAAAAGTCTATTTGTCTGGTCAAGTGTCACAACCGCCCATAGACTTGCCCAATGCGCCACCAACCTTGGAAACTAAGATCTTATGTTCCTTGTGCCTGCAGTAACTCTGGCTCTGAATGAGCCTTCAAACCTGCTGTTTGGAGGTAAAATATCTAATAAGTGGGTGACACCTACCACGACAGGCGTACACAAGGCCCTATCACCAAGTAATCTCGGATATATAGTTTAAATAAACATAATGTGATGGAGGGCGTAAATTGAACATAAATACAAAATCGAAAATAAATATTCAAGAGCAACTTGTGTCAAGAAGTCGCTATGTTATATATTTAAAATGAAACAATTCGAAAGATAATAAAGGACATACGTAAATAGTGTATCCGTTATCAACCTACTCAGCGTTACATAATAAAATCATTGAAATAATGATATTGTCAGTAATTAACATAATATTTTTGTCTAGTAGCTACTGTTACCGCCAACTTATATGGCGTTATAGAGTTATTGTTTTGTTTTCAATTTTATCCAACTTTTTTAGAAATACAAAATTATTGTAACTATTGCATATTAGATTGCATGAAATACTGTAAAACAATGTTCTATTTTTAATCGATTTAGGTAAATTAAAATATAAATATACTTTCCAAAGATTTTTTGATATCATTATTTTACGTCCAACAAAAATTTAAGCTAATTCTAACCAACCAAATAAACAAAAACACACATTTGATGGAGGTGATATCTATAGTTAATCCACTGTACATAAGAAGGAAGCTGAAAATGTTTTAGTCAGGTCATACCAATATCTGCATTTTTTAAAGGAGCGAAAGTTCGGATTATTTCTGATTAGAAAAATAATATTATTTCGAATACCTATTCAGCCAACCTATGGTGAGTGCTCACCAACGTCCATAGGCGTTAGGTCAATAAGAAATATTTACATCACCAATGCTATAAGAGTAGTGGATACTCTTATTTACAATGATGTACACTGGCTCACTCACCCTTCAAACTGAAATACAAGAATGCTAAGTATTGCTGTTTGGAGGTATGTTTTGTTGAGTGACTGGTACATATCCAGCCACTCATCCACAAAGTCCTACCACCTTTTTATATTTTACAATGACCACAATTTGCTTGTATTTGCGTAGAAAGTAAAGTAAAAGCCTGTTAATGTCTCAATCTTATACTAAGGCCTCCTCTTCTTTTAAGGGGAAGGCTTAGAGCTGATTCCACCACGCTGCTCCAATTTAGTTCGGATGATATAAATACGGTAAATTAATTATTCAACACGTGCGAGTTTCAATGCGTATCCACGTAGTATTTTCTATAATTATGAAGTGAACAAAAGCTTAAGCCAATACGTATGTACGTTACAGCTTCAGGCCTCCAAAAATACCTGATACTTGTTTTTTTTTTTGTCGAGGAGGTAAGGCAATTACGCCTACCGCCCGGTCCACGACCGGGACGGTTATGTGGGACTCACGGGGCAGAAGGCCACCGTCCAACCCACTAAAACCTCCCCGTACCCTTTCATATTTTTTTTAAATAACTCTATTACAGTCACTTATAGTAGTCAGTCTACAAGATCAAATTTCTGTGAAGAACCAACTAGAATTTTCGTTATTATTATTCGGTTTATAAATACAGAAAAACATGAAATTAATGTTTTATTATCACCCAAAATACATATTAAAAATTATTACATGAACATAATAAGAGACCGTTAAAAAAATTATGTTTTCCTTTAACATAAAAATTATAATTTATTTTAACATTTACATGTTTTATTATTATTTACATAGCCCTTGATTAGACTATATTTCATTACGTGATATTTAAGTTAGTGCGGATTTTAAATAATATTTTTCTTATTAAAAAGTGGCCATTTATATTAAATCCTTATTTTTATTTTAGTGTAAGATAGCAAACGAAAAAGGCCATATATTTTGTAAATACAACGTTATAAATATAAAGCTCTTACAATATCAATGCACAGTCAACAAAAGAATCTAAAGAGCATATACATCTGTGTTTTTATGTACTATCTAGTGCAAATTGCTTTTTTTAATTGTTTTTTTACTTATGAAAAATAAGTTTATTCATTTTTTTTATTTGTATATTTTGTTACAACTTTTTGTAATTGTGTTTAGGAATTGTGTGTGCTCCTGTAATCGGTTATGCATAGTTAGTTTTAAGTAGTTGAATGTGTTATGTAAAACTGTTGAAGATCCAAATAAATAAACATTTGTTTTGCCAGTCCAAATGTTAATTTAATGTATGTGTTATAGCCTTTATTTGTAAATTAATACGTATAAAAACCCAGACCTTTCACAAAATGAGACTATTATTGAGTTTCCTTGTAATCGGCACTGTCCTTAACTTGAATTAAACTCACAATGACACAAGCAGTGAAGTCATGTGATAAAATTAATATAATCGATTCAAATTTTCAAGCATTGTCACCGACTTTGCAGTACTCTGTTAAAAAAATTATAGAAAAATCTAATTTCGAACAATTTAAAGTAACAACAACTGATTTAAGTACAAACGGTGATAATTTTTTGGGTAAATTACATGAAATCGATATAAAAGATTTAAAGCCTGAAAGCAAAGAAGAAATTAATATATTTATAAAAGAGAAAATTAATATGAACAAAATTAAACTATCGATTTCAACAGAACTATTTGCAAATGAAGAGTTGATTTATAAAGAATTATCGAATGTCATTACGTCTCTGCAAGATCAAGCTAATATTCCAGCAGAAGACAGATTCAAAATAGCAATGAGTTATGATGAAACAAGCAATGAGGCCATTATACTTGAAAATTTATGTAAAAGAGGTTATAAGAGATTTGATAAAAATGAAAAAATATCATTAAAATTCGTTGAATTAGGTGTACAAGAGCTGGCTAAGTTGCACGGAGTTTCGTTCGTTATTGAAAAGAAAATGCCGAAATATTTCAATGATAAAATTGCAGCGCTAGGTGCCTCATATCATTTCGACGAAGACTGGAATGAATTGATGCGAAAAGTGTTCGAATACGTAGGTAATTTGTTTGATGATAAAACGAAAAATAAAATAGAAAGTTTAGCGCCTATTTGGTTAGAAAAGATAAGAAAATATCATAATGACAAAACAACTAAATGTGCTTTATGCCATGGTGACTATAAAAAGAATAATGTTATGTTTCGTGTGAACGTAAGTATTTTTTTTTAAATATTATTTTCAGTTATGTGTGGGCTTACATTCGTCTTATCTAAATAATTATTATTATTACTTGTCCCGGATTCTCACAGGTAGAATAAATCTATATAAAACGTTTATGTCAACGTAATACATAATATAAAAATTGGTTTACGCGGCGCACACCAGCAAAAGATGATGATCTCAGACGTCATGATTTTTTCCAATATTAATAGTCATCTCCATATTTCAGTAATCTTATTTGAAAAATCGCTTAAATCCATAAACGAACAAATGGCATTGCTTAACAGTATTATGAACTTCTCGAAGATCTTGAACGGGAAAGTCTACTGTTGAAGATGCAATTGCAACATATTACGACTAAAGTCAATTTTACTGTTTTAGTGAAATATAAATGCAATATTCATATTGCGATTTCGGCCACGACCGCCAATCTTAAGAGAGATTAGCAAACTGTGCAGGCCATATTATAGTACACAAGTGTGTAATACACTTTCTATTCTTATTATATTCTTTATAGATTAAAAATAATTTTCAATTATTTGTTTCCAACAGAATGGGGAGCCAGTGGAGTTAATCATAATCGACTACCAGCTAATAGAATATGGTTGCCCGATAAAAGACTTGATATTGTTTTTATATTTCGGTTCAGACCGAGAATTCAGGAGAGAGCATCTGAATAAACTTAAGGACTTATATTTCGAGACATTATCAAAGTTTATGCAATACTTCGATATAGACGTAGATGGTATTATTCCGCGCAAAGATTTCGAGAGGACATACAAAGAATGGCTGGACTACGGATTGGTGATGTGTCTCTATTTTTCAGTTTTCCTGATTCCGGCAAATAGTAATATGAATTTGAAAGATATGAACCTTAAAGATTGTCCTTTCAACCCCGACGAAGCCGTTGTGAAAATGATTCGAGAACTTGTTGAGGATTTTATTGAATGGGGCTATTTGGATGTTTAAGCTACGTAACTATAATTCATATTTTTGATTAGTCTTATGTATATTTTTCGTGATATTAAAATTGCGTAATACACAGATTTCTATCATCTTTTATTTTAAATAAAAATACAGTAATAAAATATTCACGTCGTAAATAATACTTACAGATAAAGCTAATATTAGATATTTATAAAATATATAAAACAGCAATAGAGTAAATATATAGCATTAGATTTACTAAGGATTAGTGTAAAATTTAAGGAAAAAATCTTGTCGACTTTTAATATTAAATTATTATTTAAATTGATATTGATAGTTCCCAAGGTTGGTGGCGCATTGGCTATGTAAGCGATGGTTGACATTTCTTACACTGCCAATGTCTACGGGCTTTGGTGACCACTTACCATCAGGTGGCCCATATGCTCGTCCGCCTTCCTATTCTATAATAAATATAATATATATTATTTTATTAATTGAATATATTCTGTGGAATCATTCTTTTCGACTCGAAACTCAAAACAGCAAATTACTGAAAGTGATATGCGATATTGAATATAATAAGTATATATATAACAATTTAAAGATTCACGCATCAAAATAACCTCTAAAATTTGCCTGTCACGTGTCACAATACTATATAAAAAAGTAATAATAATAATAATAATATGCTTTATTGTGTCAAAATAGTTAAATAACCAATACAAACACAAACATAAAAGAAAAACGAAAACTATTTTGAACAAAAGGCGGTCTTATCGCTAAGAGCGATCTCTTCCAGACAACCTTTTGTTAAAGGACAAGAAATACATATATAAAGCGGTAAGGAGGTGTACTGATCATCTCAATTTTTACAAAAACATAAGTACATAAGTTTTACGCTTGAACTTCGGTAAGGAATCGAATTAAATATCAACACTAACGTAGTAGTGTATATATAGTGACCTTTGATAAGAAACTAACGTTTATATACCACATTGATAAGGTGAGCACAAGAGCTTCTAAGATGTTAGACTTTGTGTTGAGAAATGCCAACTATTTAAAAACGTTAAAACTAAATTGTTTCTCTACAACAGTTTGGTGCGCACTATTTTAGAGTATGCATCGACAGTCTGGCGACCCCACTATGCCACACATATTCTAAGATTAGAGAGAATACAAAAAAGATTCTCATGGCATTTAGCTTTTAGTGAGGGTTATATTAAAAAAAAAAAAAACTTCCTACACAGACCGCCTAACACATTACAAAATGACTTCATTGAATAAACGCAGAGATCTGTTAGATCTGCTGTTTTTATATAGAGTTATCAACAATATAATAGCCCCCTCTGCCCACCCTTGCGAAGAACTGTTTTTGGTGCAACTTCACCAATTCCAAGGCTGTGTAAACTTTTAAACCAGGTGTGCTTTTTTGTCGACATTCACGCGGATTCAATTCGAAACTTTAGGAAGTACGTAGACAGGTTTTTGAGTGATAATTATGAGTAACACTTATTGGATATTTTTATAGAATTGTTTATTATTTGTATTTTTATATTCTGTTTCTTCCTTTTTTTCTTTTGTTTTTGTATTTATGAACTGGTTTCCATTTTTCATTCGCATGTTGTGTTAACTTTTAATTAATCTTTACACTTAGTTAATAAGTTTGTATTAATTGTTTCTTTAAATGTATCAGTGTAAGTGATTGTAAGTAAACCTAATAAATAAAAAATAAAAAAAAATAGCCTTTACGCTGGCTGCATATTCTGTTGATTGGAGAATATTTTGCAAAAGCCGAGATGGCCCAGTGATAAGAACGCTTGAATCTTAACCGATGATCGTGGGTTCAAACCTGGGCAAGCACCACTGAATTTTCATGTGCTTAATTTGTGATTATAATTCATCTCGTGCTTTACGGTCAAGGAAAACATCGTGAGGAAACCTGCTGTGTCTAATTTCACTTAAATTCTGCCACATGTGTATTCCACCAACCCGCATTGGAGCAGCGTGGTGGAATGAGTATACCTTCTCCTCAAAAAGGGAGAGGAGGCCTTTAGCCCAGCAGTGGGACATTCATAGGATGTTACGGTTGCAATATTTAATACATTCTTCTAATTATATTTTTCACTGGTTAGTGGTACTAAGTTTTATAGTTTGCTTATTAAAACTTTTTTTAATGACATTGATCGAATCAAACAGAAAATATACAATAATTACCCACATTTATTCTAAACCTAAAATAAGTTCATTGAACTGTAAAATTACTCATGTAAAAAAAACAATAAAGTTTAAATATTTTGCTGTGACGTCGTTTCGAAAAAAAATGTCCTTCCCTTTGTTAATGTTTTATTTTATTTCTATATTAATAATGAATAAATGTGGTAGAAAAAATTGAAATGATTTAATTAATTTATATTTATATTTCGCACGATATCCAAATAAGGTATATTATGTTAATTAAATTTGCGTCAGACCGTTTTATCTGATTCTGTTATTATATTTGTTTTTTAATTGTTGATTCTGGACAAACAGATAAATAAAAGCAAAAAAGCTGTTTTGGTTTTGGTAACTCGAAAAAAGCCATATGAACTTAAAAAGAGGCAAATGTTTCTAAATTACAGACATACACATCAATTTAATTATTTGTATGATTACACCAGTTTTTACCAGTTAATAGTATAATGAGATTTCTTATTATGATAATTAATCTTATCTTATCATAATTAAAAATAATAAAGACATTACATAAAACCATTATTATTATTTTTTTTAAATTGCGTCCTAGAAACAATTGGACAATTAAAAACATATATAATTGTTGTAAAATTAGCGTAAATGATTAGCCGCCTTACTTATAAACGTTGTAAAAGGGGTGATTACTTTAACAATGCCGTCCTCTTCTTTCGAATGTCAAATCAACAGTGACAGAAAGAGAGAAATCAGTCCTTAACTAAACCAACGCAAAGCAATGTTTGTATGAAAGGTCGTATATATTGAAATATACTGTTATTATATTTGTTTTTTAATTGTTGATATTATCATACTAAGGACAATAAAAAACTGTCTTTGTGATGACCTTTATGACACCCGTGCGAAGACGCGATGGATAGCCAATATTATTATAAACGGATACTAAACGGAACGAAAAAGCCTTAGGTATAGGTTAGTATAATTAGTTTTTTTTTATAGTATAGGTATGCGGACGAGTATATGGGCCACCTGATGGTCAGTGGTCACCAACGCCCATAGACATTAGCATTGTAAGAAATGTTAACCATTGCTTACATTGCCAATGCGCCACCAATCTTGGGAACTAAGATGTTATGTCCCTTGTGCCTGTAATTACACTGGCTCACTCACACTTCAAACCGGAACACAACAATACCAAGTACTGCTGTTTTGCGGTAGAATATCTGATGAGTGGGTGGTACCTACCCAGATGAGCTTGTACAAAGCCTTACCACCAGTAAACTACACAAAAGGTTTATATTGTAATACATATAACTATATTGGTCAACGTGGCGCACGCCAGTAAAGCTCCAAGTCGGTATGATTATTTCCGATATCTTCACCATCATCATATTTGCGCCAATTAAAACAGAACCATAATAAATTATGCCTCTAATTCTTCCTCATAAGACACTCCTCTTCATGAAAACCGTATCAAAATCTGTTCAGTATTTTTTGAGTTTATCTTGTTCGGATAGATAGACGCTGCGGGAGATTTTGTTTATAATGTAGTTTTTTTTTAAACAAGGCGAATATTAAATAAAATTTATATACAATGAATTGTTTTGTATTTTTAATAACAGTTGAAATTTAAATGTAAAGAGAATGATTCTGACGCCAATGTTTAATTAATTATATTATATGTGCAAAATATAAATAAAATATGTTTCTCATTACAAAAACGTATATTATTATCAATTATTTAAATAACTTAACTGTGAGACTTTAAATTCGATTCCAAAGTGAGAATATTTTATTTAATACAACGAAAAGTGTTTGTAAAAGGGAAAGTCGTTAATCTCTGTAGAGTCCATAAAATAAATGGCGCGAATAAAACGTACGGAACCAGCTAATATGTCATTAGCGCCGAGTTAGATTCGACTGTTTTTCCGAAATGTTTTTCTTAAACAGGGCTGTCTGTCAATCTTACAAGTATTATAAACGTGTATGTGTGTTTTTTGTTCTTTCTTAGATTACTTGTCAGTGTGTTAACTAACACTTAAGTAACTTTTGAATAGTTATTTTATTTTAGTATTTCATTTATTTTTCCAACCTTTTGCCGTTCATTGCTGGACGAGAGCCTCCCCCATAGCCTTATAGTATATAGCTGCCACCAACCATCCCGATCATATATTATTATTGTTATTTTATAAGGTTATTTTAATATAAATCTATCCGTAGATGCTTAGATCCATAGCGCCTTTTAATATTTTAATAATTAATAAGTTTATTAATGTTATTGCTATTAAATTTTATAAGACGCTTCACTGAAAATAATTAATTATAGATCGGTGTGGTTCGCCAAACGGTTTCTTTAAATTTTATTTATATCACCTCGTATTATTTTCTGCTCTGGAGAAAGTGGGTGGTTGATTAGCCGCCTTACTTATAAACGTTGTAAATGGGGTGATTAGTTAAACAATGCCGTCCTCTTCTTTCGAATGTCAAATCAACAATAGCAGAAAGAGAGAAATCAGTCCTTAACTAAACCACCCCGAAGCAATGTTTATATGAAAGGTCGTATATATTGAAATATACTACGAAAATATCTTAATTAGTCATATACCTAACACTCTCTTTACTCCTCTGGTACTGGTGCAATACACTCGACTCCACTCACTGGCGAGAGGAGAACTGGTTTAATAGTTCAGCCAATCGGAATAATGCTTGCATTCTTATCATGATTGATGCATTTTAATGTCTACGGGAGGTGGTGTTCACTTATTATCAGGTGGCCTAATCTGAACACTACAGTACTAAGTATTGACGAAATAATAAGTGGTGAGTGCATGGTATCTGCTTGGGATTGCACAAAGCCCTACAACGAAATACACAATTATTAATAATGTATTTACGGTAGATTAAAAAAATAGTGATATATGAAACAAATAAACGTTTTCAAATGTATTTCAAGTAATGTTTGCATAAAAGTTACAAAAATAGTTCTTCTTTTTAATATACTAATAAATAAATTGGTATGTTACTATCATTAATAATAATATACTACTACTTGATATAAATATTTTTAATTATTTCACATAACACATTTAAAGTTGGACAATCTTAAGCTCATACAACAAAAGCTAAGCGTGTAAACCAAGGTTACAATATAATTTAACGGATAAAACTTTTAACTGTACAGGGTTTCATTTATAAATTCTTTTAAACATTTTATATGTGGCAATTTGCTACGATTTTGATGTTTATAAAAAGATTCAATATTTTAACGAAATAATAGAAAAATAATTATATTCTTTTTCAGTTTTCATAACTAATTATTTTTTTATTAATTAAAACGATGTCTTTCATATCTATTTAAAAAATACAAATCTAGCTTTTTAGGACTCAACAGTAAGAGCGGTTATGTGAAGAAAACTCAGTGGAAAGATTAAGGAATTTAGAAATGAAATCTCTTTTTGGAGTTAAAGAATAAATAAAAATTTCAATAATTTCCTTTATATGACTGCAGTAAAATAATTTTGGCAACCCTGTGCGTCCCGGCGGGACATTATCGCCACTCCAACACTCACCGTGATTTATATCGGCCGGCAATCTACCACGGCATTAGCGATGCGGGATTAAGCAGCCCAAACTCTCCTCGGGGATTCATTCGATACGAACACCGTTTAAGTATTTTGTATCAAAATATATAACTGAGTCTTACTTTAATATTATACGGGTTTTATTACTAACGAACTACTTATGTCCCAGTAGAGAACGCGTGAAATCTAATAATATCGCGAATTCAAATCCGGATAAGCACAAATTAGTGCACGTGCTTAGATTTATAACAAACTCGTACTTCCTGGTGGAGGAAAACTTGAGGAAACCTTCATGAGTTGGATGCAGTTCTGTCACATGTGTGACAGCAGCGTGGTGGAATAGGTGGTTCACACTATGTCCTTAATAGGTAAATAATAAGGTAGAGTTCTTTGCCTGGCAGTGGTACTTATACAGCCTGTTACTTTACCATATTATACCATATTTACTATAAATGCATTTTTTATAAAGTGGTTTTAAATCACCATTATCCATATATGGCCGTTTAAATTAACCGTTCCTTACATCGCCAATGCGTCGCCGACCTAACTAAGATGTACGTCCTTTGTGTCAGTAGTTACACTGGCTGACTCACCATTCAAACCGAAATACAACACTACTTAGTAGTGTATGATGAGTGGGTGGTACCTACCCAGGGATATTTTTGGTAAAGAAGAGCTTTATGGTAAAGACGGGCTTCCATAAAGCCCTAGCACCAAGTAAAATTAAATGTATTATATTATTAACATCAATTTGGTCAGTTTTTTTGTTCCATCAATTAATTGATCTCAGCCTCTTATTGGTATTGGGTCATCTAAACATAATCCGACGTACCGTACCGTAACAGCCTGTGAATGTCCCACTGCTGGGCTAAAGACCTCCTCTCCCTTTTTGAGGAGAAGGTTTGGAGCTTACTCCACCACGCTGCTCCAATGCGGGTTGGTGGAATACACATGTGGCAGAGTTTCAGTAGGATTAGACACATGCAGGTTTCCTCACGATGTTTTCCTTCACCGTAAAGCACGAGATGAATTATAATTATAAATTAAGCACATGAAAATTCAGTGGTGCTTATATTCACGCGTTCTTACCAATTTCGTGTTACGTATATCACTGATTTCTTGTTGTCTTTGATGCAAATGTCATATATAATATCTCTTTATTAAATATATATATCGTAAATTACATAAACACAAGAGACTTAATCCATAGATATATTGTACGTTCACCACTCTCTAGCGATTAAAAGTTCTTATAAAAATGATCATACAATTCGATAATATTGTGAAATAGGACATATGTATATTTTTAATCTATACTAATATTATAAAAGTAACTCTTTCATGGCAAAACCACTTAACCTATTTTGATGAAGTTTAGTATGGAGCAAGCTTGAATCTCAAGAAAGGACATAGGCTACTTTTTTACACACACACACACCCTACCCTAAATATGCGGTTGAAGCCACGGGCTAAAACTACTTATTAAAAAGAACCCCCATTATCATCGTCAAGTTTTGGCAGAGAATGGGATAAAATGCGAGATAAAATAGATGTCAGACTGTTATAGGCAGGTCTGTTACAGCCAGGTCTGGTCTGTTAAAGGAATAGCTAAAAATATGGACTTTACAAAAATTTGCTTCACATACTAATTAACTTTAAAAAATAAACCAATTGTAAAATTAATGCAACAAATTAAGTACAATGTCTTTATTATTCATAGTTTCAAAACAATATCAACAAGTATTAAATAGTTGGTGTATAAATAAATGCATTCAATGGACAATGGCAAACGTGTAGATTTACGACGCGAGTCGACATAGCGATATCATAGCATTGTCCTTTCAAACGAACAAACATATGACGATGAGATATCATTATATAGACGGTAAAGAAACAGCGAATCAGACGAGCTACTCTACCGTAACAGCCTATGAATGTCCCACTGCTGGGCTAAAGGAAGCAAGTGCATTGTTATTTTTATAGGATTACAAATAGCCCCATTGAACGAAATCTTCGATGAGCCCTTTGAGTCTTTCCTCCGCATATTTATCTGGGCATAACTGTAAATCCGAAAGACTAAGAGTACTCAAATCCCATCCAGTTTCTGGCGCAAACAGGAATACCGAACAAAACAGTATCTTCATCAATCCAAAGTCCAACCACTCAGTGTAAACCTTCTCGAAATCCTTTCTGGGGTACACCGTCTCCACATCCATGTCGAAGTATTTAAGAAACTTCGATAATGACTCGAAATAGTGCTCTTTGACATCATTCAAGTGATTTCGTCTGAATTCTCGATCAGTTCCAGAGAAAATGAAGAAAAAGAAGTCCCTAATTGGACATCCGTAATCTAATAGTTGGTAGTCTATTGGAATAACTTCTACAGGCTCACCATTCTAGAATAAAAAAAAAATCCATCATCATCTAATGGCGAGCAATGTATTAGCAAAAAAAAAACAAACAGATCGCTTGGCTCGAGATTGATAATAATATACTATATTTTATTTCGTTTTTTATTTGTTAATCCAACAGTGCGACATGTATAACTTTGGAACTTCAGTTTAATAATTAATAAATAGAACCAAAACCAGGTCACAATATTTTTATAAAAAAAGTATATAATATTATTGGGAAACAGTAAAAAATAAACGATAACAAAACGAAGTATTATAAGACAAACTGGGTGTTTATGTATGTATAAATGTCTTAGTGCGTGTGCGTACGTTTGTATGTGTGCTGTGTCTATAATATGTTATATCTCGTTATTTAAAATAAAACTATAATGGTGTGGGTTAACCGATACAAAGTTGGAACGGAAAGCTAGTACAATATATAATGTAAATACAGCAAGTGCATTAAATTTAATCAAAAACCGACAGTATATAAAAAATAATTTCAAAACTTACATACTCCCTTACTAGCAAGTTAGCGATCCTGAAATCGTCATGCGTTAAAGAACACTTAACACTCGTATTGTTAATGTTATATTTAGGGTACTTTTCCAAAAAAATTGGTAAGAATTTTTCAATTTTCGCCTTTGTGTCGTCATTGTATAAGTTTGCAATATACGTGAGAATCTTTCGTATTAATTCGTTCCAGTCCTCATCGTAACAAACTGAATGACCCATGGTTTTAATATTCTTGTTAAAATATTCTGGCATTTTGTTTTCAATCACAAACGAGAGGCCGTGTAACTTAGCCATTTCTTGAACAGCTAGTAGGACACATTTCAAAGGCATGACGTTACGCCTGTCATATGTCCTGAAGTTTTTTCTGGCTAAATTTTCAAGAATGATTGCGTCTGCGCCGGTTTCGGCGTAAGCATTTACGAGTTTATATCTTTCTGCTAGTGGTACCGCTGCCTGATCTTGTAGAAATGCAAAAATTTTTGAGAGATCATTATACACGAATGCTTCTTTTAAATATACATCTTTTGCGGATACGAGTTTAGTTTTTCTTAAGGTTATTATTTGTTTTATGAAAAGGTTAGTACTCTTTGGACCCGCAGTTGTTTCACCTTCAATATCAACTTCATATAGCACTCCCAAAAAACTACCACCTCCTGTATTGATCTTTCTTACTTCAATATCACATATTGTATAGCCTTCAGTATTTATGATATTTTTTATTGAATCCTGTAACGATGAAGGTAAAATTTGAAGGCCGGTTGAGTTATCTTTTATATTATTGCAGTCAACGTTTTTAATTGTTCTTTTCATTTTGTTCACTCAATACATTTACGTTAATGAGTGAAACGTTACTGAAATTTGCGCTTACGACCTATTGGATATTTATATAAACGCAATGAAACTTAAGCTTTGTTCACACCAATTGAATTTATGCAACGACTTGCTAACATCAAATTAGTCTCACTGTCTATGGATATCAACTATTTTGACTTTTACTTTCGCAAGAAAATTGCATTTTCTATGAGTAAATATGATATATGCGCAATAGACCTTATGTGCGTGCTTCAAACTAGTATAAAGACCTACTAAGTCTCTTTCTTTTTCTCTCTTACGAACTCATTCAATTTGTCAAATTTCTAAGCGAAATATGTATAGTTGTAATAATTTAAAAGCTTGTTTTAATATTTTTTACCCTTATTTATTATAAACTGCGATTTGTGGCTGCGACTGTTCTTGAGTTTGTTTGTTATGTGCTTAATTCGTTTTTGAAATTCCTGGCTTGTTCGGCGGTAAAGGATAACAGCCCAAAAAACGTTTAAGTGTCAGACATAATTCTTCCACATGTCACAAATTTTGGTGGTTTTTGCCCATCACTATAAATAAGTACCAGTATTACTGGTGGTAGAGCTTTGCGCAAGCTCGTCTGTCTGTAGGTACCCACTCATCAGGTATTGTAACGCAAAACAGCAGTACTTGGGATTGTTGTGTTCCGGTATGAAAAGTGAGTGAGCCAGTGCAATTACAGGCACAAGGGACATAACTTCTTAGTTCCCAAGGTTGGTGGCGCATTGATGATGTAAGCGATGGTTCTTACAATGCCAATGTCTATGGGCGTTGGTGACCACTTGCCTTCCTATTCTATAAAAAAAAAAGTACAACTTCAACTGTAAAAAGAAATATCGTGTCAGGTTTTGTCATATATTTTACTTATTTATTGTAACATATTTCTTTCGTAAGCCAAGTTTAGTCTGGAAAATATCATTGAACAAACTCATCTTTACAATCAGCTTCATAATTTATTCGAAACTAATTTATTCAAAGATAATTGACTTTAATAACACACATTCAAAGTATTGTAACTGCCGCGGTTTTTCGTATCTATTATATTTCGTTATTCTATATACAGCGCCCAAGGTTAATTCTGCCGTTTCGTGCAAATTTTAGTTCCGCGGTAATATTTTAACATAATTATTCTAAAAATTAAAATATGTATAACGAATAGATGAAATTATCTCATAATTGGGATAAAATGAATCTGAGAATATTTAAAACATTTTAAATACGATTAAATGCAAACAATGGTAAGAGGTGCATTTATGAAGAGATTATAGACAGAGATTCGTAAACATCAATTTATACATTATTCAAAAATAATATGCTGAGATGGCCCAGTGGTAGAAACGCCTGAATCTTAACCGATGATCGTAGGTTCAAACCCGGGCAAGCACAACGGTGAAGGAAAACATCGTGAGGAAACCAAGTCAAATTTCACTGAAATTCTACCATATGTATTCCACCAACCCGCATTGGAGCAGCGTGGTGGAATAAGCGCCATACCTTCTCCTCAAAAATTGAGGAGAAGGTATGGAGGCCTCTTGCCTTAACCCAGCAGTGGGACATTCACAGGCTGTTACTGTTACTGTATTGAAAAATAAAATATGTAATTTTTTACGAAAATTATTCAATTTGTCCTTATTTTTATTATTATATTATATTAAAAACACAAATTCAGCACATGAAAATCCTCACGGGTTTGAACCCACGATCTTTGGTTAGGTTCGGTGTGTTCATCTACATCGGGCCATCTCATCTATCGAAGGGAAATATGTAATGGATCATTCAAGTGTAAGTTGCCTTGTACAAAAAAAAACTATTCAATTGGAGAAAACTGACACAATCGTTATTTAAAATTAAATAAAAAATAATCTAATCGTTCCTATAACATTATTTATATGATTTTTCAAAACCGCTTTTCATCTATTACTAACCGATTTAATAAGCAGAAGATTTTCAGGGTTAGAAGATATTAGACGTAGTAAACTAAAAAAGGGCAAAACCATCCCCAATAACCTTAGGCTTTGTCAACACGGAGAGTTTCAGTTCGTCAATACTGAAGCCAATATACCAAACTTCGAAACGTTTCAGACAAATTCTATTCGGTCGAAAACCTTACAATAGTCTGTCTTTTTATTGTTTTGTATCCACATCATGTAGGGGAAAAGCGTAATTTCGTATTTGCAGCAAGATAAAAAAGAAGACAAAACCTAATCACGTAATTGAAACGTGACTTACCGAATTGAGATTTTTTTTCGACAGAGTATTCCAATTCGTTTTCACTTGCCCCGGGATTTGAATCGAGATCTTTGGGAAAGGCAGCTTCATAAGTTAGCCACTAGACCAATGAGACAATTAATTAGTCTGCACATAATACTTATTAAGGGCTTACTATATTCTAGTATCTGTATATAGGTGGTCGTTAAGGATCAGCTTTAAAATCACTGATGAATATATTCCACCTACTAACTCCGACACTGTGCTGATCCTTACAACAAGTACCATTATATTATCAAGCACATTAACCAGATATAGAAGCCACATAATTCCCCAATTATATCGTAAAGGTTAGAAGAAATAAAAAAGACTATTTCCTCGTAATCACCGGGCCGCTCAGTCGGCCCCGCCACATCCAAAATAACAAGGTGCACTTTTATTCCCTTCCGTATTACCTTTAGGGTGGATGTTACAACGTGTGGATACACGGGATTAAATTACGTCGTCACTCCACGTGGTTTTAATTTTGAATTATGAATGAAATCGTAAATTTAAATAGCATGGCTTATTTCGGCCACGGCGACCAATCTCAAGAGAGATAGGCCTACTGCACAGGGTTATATTATAGTGCAAAAGTGTGTGCGCAAACGCAAATTCCGATACTCTCTAGTCCTTTACTCTCATTATCCGATGGGATGGCAATCCGGCACAACCGAAAAGAGGACCAACAGGTCAGACAATCAGGCGCAAGGACCAACGGCTTTACGTACTTTCCGAGACATGGGAGTGTACCAGTACCATTTTCCAGACTCCGGGCTGCTACTAACATTCTTCGACAGAAAAACAAAATAACTTTTTTATAGGCCCTACTTGGGATTAAATTCTGGGGTCTGTGGCTTTATATTAGCCACTAGATCAACGGGGTAGTCAAAATTCTTATATTGTTTTTATTATAATAGGTATTTTAGTCGGAGTGGAAAATGGGCCTTCTGAAGTAAAAGTGGCGATCAATAGACATTAGCGCTGTAAGTACCAAAAATATCAACGCCACTCGCCACTAACCATTGGAACTAAGATGTTATATCCCTTGTGCCTGTAATATAACACTGATCCAATAACAGAGGTGGTGGTGTATGGTACCTACCAAGATGACGTAAGCCTTTTGTATCTTATGTAAAAAGGAATACTAATTTAACGAAATTTATAGTATTCACATCCCCCCCACATTACCTTTACTACCTCCCTACCTTCGCTTCACTCAAATTTTATATACAATAACGATGCATAACAACGACGATTTAAAAAATAACTACTTTGCTTACTCAAGGATAAACTGCATTAGGATATTATTATATTTGCCGTTTCGTTTAAATTAGGTTAAATACTATTATATTATTCGATACGACAATAAATTTATAAAATAAGATTGTAATTGTCCCAGCGCTGATTTAATCCAGAATCGGATAATAGTAACCGCCGAGCACGAGATGTGGTAGTGGGCTAGGCCGGATTCGAACTCGGAATCATCACAATATATTATCGTCTTCTAACCACTGGACCATCACTACTCTCGACTCGACAATCGATTCAGACGGTATCGAAGTTTATAAATCTATAAACAGATTTACAAAAATTCTAAGTGAAGTTGTAACGATCGCTTTCGTTCCAAATATCGGTCCATATAACATCGACGGTCTCCCCAAAATGCCGCCATAACTCTTCGCAATCACCACAAGACTTTATCAAATAAATATGAAAGGTGCGTTTATTAAAACACGGCAGAGACTCGGGGAAAATTCAGTGAATGGAAGTAGCCCCACGAGTTCCGTGTATTTGAATCGTCATTACAAATTCTTTCTATTAATTCAGTCTGCTGAGCTTTTGAATGTCTTGAAAAGTTTGAATGTTTTTGTACTAACGGTTATGATATAATATACAATTCGATTTATAACGAATTAAAAACCAAATAAAAGTTGTTAGTCTTTTCTTTTGTTTAATATTTAATACACCATAGCGTGGCGAACTGTCTAAATAACTATATAAATAAATATTTTAGAATTTATTCCGTTGTATAATGTTTACTTAACATGAAATTATTATGTCGCTCACTACCCTGTCAGACACAGCTATATATAAGGGAAGGTAAATTTAATTAGGAAAAGTTAATTTCAGTCTGATTTATTATTTTCCAAATTTCAATTATTTTATTAATAATACCTTGTGAGTAATAAAAAAATTAAACACAATTGATTAAGAATAACAACAAGAACAATTAAGTAATATTACTAATTAAAAGATTATACAGATGACAAAAATCGCTTTAATATTCGTTGATTTAGTTAAAGTAATTACGATGTACAATTTAATTGTATTTAATTAATATACCTATTTTTTTTAATGGTTTCTGTTGGTTCACAAAAAATCTTCACACCGAAACGGTCGAGACTTTAAATTAGATTTATAATTTACTATTGTAGAATAATACTTGTATAAAGATTTGAATAAAGAATTTTATTTTATGTATATGATAGTTTAACGTATTTGGTCTCGAATATAATACATTAATAAAATATATAAAAATAATAATAAATTATAACGTCCCTGAGCCTGATTTTGGCCACGGCGGACAATCCCAAGAGAGATTAGCCAACTGCGCAGAAGATATTATAGTGCACAAATGTGTGCGCAAACACAGATGCACTTTCTATTTCCTAACTCTCATAATTGGATGGGACGGCAATCCGACACGACCGGAAACATTTCAGGCGCAATATCAACGGCTTTACATGCTTTTCGAGGCACGAGAATGTATGTACACACTTCCAACTTCCAGACTACGAGTTGCTACTGAAAATTTTCTAACAGAAAAGCCCAATATATTTTTATTGGCATAACCTGGGAATTGAAAACAGGACCTCCGGGTCAGCAGCCTTATACCTAGCCACTAGATCAACGAGGTAGTCGTAATAAAATATTAACTTAATAAGATTACAAAATGTCTGACTGACGTACAACGCTCTGCCTAAGCCGGTCTAGTAGGATGAAATTTGTACAGAAGCTATTAACGACCTGCAATAAAAGCAGCGATATCTCCACAGCGCCCAACGCATCATTGAGTAACACTAATGTGTCACAAATAAAACCATCAACTAATGAACTAGTTTCAATTGAAAGAAAAATACACTTCGATTTTTTAACATATGCCTCTATCGTTGACTTTGCTTGCTTGCTTTGAATTTAAATTTAATATATTTTAGGTCGTAACGTGGTGCGTAATTCTGGCAAGAATACAAGCAGTTTTAATGATCCTCTGGAGGAAAAAAGAGCCAGAGAACCTCCCCCCCCCATCCTCCCTTCCGTCAACAGTGGAGTAATAACATATATATATTTTATAAAGCTGTTTGTATAAAATCAATTATTTACGTGATCATTTTTATTATCAAAGAATCAGGTATCTATCTGTACTAGCGCTATTGCTAGTTCTTTTACTTATTCGACAGTTGAGATTAATAGCGATTTGTATGGAATGAAAACAGTGTCTTCTAGTGAGCTGAAAAATCACTGATGGACAATAATCAGATTTCAGAGTAATTTGTTAATAATTTTGTACTTTACTAAGTAGAAAAACCCGGCAGACATTGTCCATTGTGTGAATTTCTGTTATGTTTTTTGTTAATAATAATTTCAAAACGCTGTTGCATGAATAAAAATATTATAATTGCAGAAAAAGCGTGATTAAAATTCAACTCAACCGGATTCTCGAATAATTGCAATAGTTTACTCAACACTCCACATATACTAACATCGCATTTAAATAAAACCTTGTTCACTTATATTGATATGAAATTGTAAGTCCGGGCTGCTATTGCTATTGAGGATTTTTGAGCAAAAACCCGATAAGTTTTTATCGGCTTGGCATGACGCTTGAACTCGGGATCTGCGTTTGCACACCACTACCCCATAAAACCACTGCGAGCCGCCTCGACACGGATCAAAGAGGCTGCGGGATCGTGTTGATATAACGCATCCGCGGCCTCTCCCGTGATGTACTCCGCTCGTGGCTTGACGGAGCTCTCCTCAGGAGGCGAAGGTAATCACGCCCCTGCCCCTCCCCGCATTCCTCGCTAGTGCGTACGGCAGCGCAAGCCCATCCCGGCTGCCGTCCTCCTCAAGGCCGTCTGAAGGAAACGCGAGGAACCCACCTCACGCATCCACGTCCCCAACAACTAGGGTAGCTGGACCATCGAGGCTGTGATAAAAACAGCTTCACGGAAACTCGGAGTTCTGAACAAGGTGCGGCGTTTTTTCACGCCACAACAACTGTGCCTGCTGTACAAAACACAGGTACGGTCTTGCGTTGAATATTGCTCGCACCTTTGGGATGGCTCCGCTAAGTACCTATTTGAGGCCTTGGATCGGTTGCAGCGACGTGCGGTCCGCATTATTGGCGACGTAAAGGTCACTAACACCCTCGAGCCTTTACAATTGCGTCGAGAGATAGCAGCGCTGAGCGCTTTCTATCGACTGTATCACGGCGAGTGCTCCGAGGAATTATTCTCCCTAATTCCTGCTTCCCCCTTCCTTCACAAGTCTACGCGTGCTGGCTCTCGATGTCACCGACTAACAGTGACATCAATTCCATCGCGCACAAAGAAATTTGGCAACTCCTTTCTTTGTCGCACTTCTAAAAAATGGAATTCCCTACCAGCTCACGTATTCCCCTCCTCGTACGACCCGGGTTCCTTCAAACGAGGCGTGAAGAGGCATCTTGCGGGCCGGCAGGGCGGGGGCGGCTAGTGCAGAACGTTCTTCCTGACTGTACTGGCCGTCCTCGCGTTTGGACTCTACTACCACTTAACATCAGGTGGAGTAGAGTCATTTGCCCTCCCGGCAAATATAAAAAAAAAAAAAAAAAAAAAAACGAGGCAATAAAAGCACACAAGTAAACACCGTCACTAGTAATTGAGTAACTAACTATTAAAAACTGTCATTTCTACATCATAATCACCAATTTTGCCTGAAACAAATGCAAAAGGATATTAACTTAAGTATATAGAATAATATAATGCGCTCTCAAAAAAAATACACTTAATTATATGACAAATACATACAAACTAACTAACTTTTACATTCTTTAGTATGATAATGTTATTTAATTGGATTTCATCTACACAAATCACACTCAATAGCACGTGCCGCTTGATTGATCAGCGCTAATATCCCTTTCATTGCATTATCGTAACGTATGTACATTGGAAATTAACGACCTTTATATTTGTTGCTAATGACCACCAATGCTATCCTGAAAGAACTCACTTCATTGTGAAATTTTGACAACCGACTTATGGTGATATACTATTTTGATGCTTGTACTCTTGAAATGTTAAAGATATTATGGTCATTGTCGCATATCACTTTGTGATATTTCACGACCGTTTTGTGCGGCGAGTTTCGAGTTTGTTCTTACAGCATAGCCTACAGACCAGATTGTGTCAGGAAAATATAAATGTACCAACCTCTAATGCAGTTGTTTTAAGATATATAATATATATAATTAATTTTTTTTTAAGAAAAAGGTCTTAAAAATCCTTTAAAAGAAAGATCGTTATCGTACATGTTCAAAATTAAAGTAAATTAAGTATGTAACTAAGTATATAATAATATTAATGAGACATAAATTATACATAGAAATAAATGTGATTATATATATATATATTAATGTAAAGATTACAAATATATGTACAGTATATAAGAACTAGATTATTCTCAGAAATAAAACGAGGTTTCGACGAAATTATTGTATTATTTGCAATCATATAATCCTTTTATTATATTTAGCATGCAATGCTCGTAAGATAATTCTTTAAAGTCATTTAATTATAATACGTATTACGTTTAATATTATATATTACAATTTTATTGACTTATAAGTATGAAAGCAAGCACTTATATTTTAATAACATCCAAATGTAAACCACACGACACGATTTTTAAACGACCTAACAGGTTACTACATATTTCGTAGCTAAAGCTTAAATCGTCACACCTTTTGCTCATTGTATGAACATATCCGTTTTGGGAAACATTATTTAAAAGTTTGACGCTGAAAGATTAGTATGTAGGAATTTTAAAGTCAAGTTTCTATTTTAATAATCGATCGTCAATAACGCTATATTCAACAAGATTCTTATTAATTTTTAACCATGTTACAGGATTAATAATGAATGCAAACTATCATCGGTTCGGAATGTAGATTCTACTGAGAAAAGAGAAATACACAGTCATATATATACACAGTCTATACAAGTGCATACCAAATAATATATAGACTTAAAAGTCCCAGCAAGTCGATTTATATGATTGTAATATATGCCTATATAAAACTGTTCCCTGGAGATTGTGATTAGGAGGCAATGTTCGATATGTAATGTAATCGTAGATGCGCTAATAATTTTGCGAATTTTCCCTTAAAATCAAGGGAATATTTCTCCAATTTTAAACTTCATGCAATCGATTCATCTAAAGTATGTTTAGCATATAAAGAAAAACAAATATAGTTATAAACGCATTTAGGATTACGTAATAGTTCTCTCTGTAAAAAAAAAAACATTTTTTTAATTTAAGCTCCTTTCCTCATGCAAAGACCTTACGTGTTTGGGGGTTAATGTATAATGCTATTATTGAAAAAGAGAGCTAATTTATTGCTAAATCTACGAAAAAACCTCCTATCATAATTACCCTCATTATAAAATTGAAACATCTACCATGATTACTCCACATCACGCGCCCAGTAAACAAGCGGGATAAATTTTCAAAGAGCACCTATCTTCTATACGGCGGCCATTGTTACCCGTGTCTTTTGTCATACGTCCAGCTTGGGGTGACCTCTCATCACTCGTCTAACCCTTTTTAGAACATTTACATGCGACTATATGAAGCCTCCGACTTCCTTTCTATTGTTACTAAAATATTTTCGACTTATTCCCATATAACATACAAGAATAAATAGTTTCACTTGTAAATAACATTCAATAGTATAAATTTAAAAACGGTGAAACGGAAAAACGGTTGTAACTTAAACGATAATATGATATACATCGCGCTGCATAGTCTGGTATAAGTTTTATTTACTTATATTGGGTTAGTAGTTCATGAGGAAATCACCCTTGGTATAAATGTTGGTAACAATTAAATTTAATTTTGCAAATGCCGGTCACTAGCGTACGAGTTGTGTTCGTAATGATTATAATAAATAGTTATATGCTAAGCTTAACCCAGTATTGAATTATTAGTCCTTCACAATCACTCAATCATTAAATTTTAAATTTCTAAAAAACGGTGGTCACCGAATTTTCACATATAATTTATTCCGCTACCCCAGCACGTTTAAGAAGTTTCTTCAAGATTCAAGATGGCGCGAAAACGTAGTCGTCGTTGATTGGTCGATCGACATCCCAATAGTAATAAGTGAGGAAGATAAATATATATATTTTGTTATAAGTTAGAAAGAGTTAATATGTATTCTTTGTATTAGTGTTGCAAGTATTATTAATAAAACAGTAGTTCTTTACAAATAAAATCTTCTTGTTATTAGTATAAATATTCTTTTTCATATTCATCATTTCAAAATATAAACGAGTAAATGTAAAATGAATCCAATAACGTACCGTGTTGCCAGGCAGAAATCAAAACATTCGAAGATAGAAATTCCAACCATGGGTAATACGATTTTCGTGAGATCACCTTTCTTTTACGTAAGGAACTGCGTATGCGTAAGATCCCATAGTGTCTCCGGTCCACGCTGAAAACAGCCATCACAGGGATTTAAGAGGGTAAGAATCCCACATAATTATTTTTCAATATCCACTTGGTATTGTATTCAAACATCCCTAACAAACTAAAAACTCCTATTTAAAAAAAACATCCTTCAGCTTTCTAAGCTATTCTCATAATTTGACTATGCACATACTGTGATCGAAAGAACGGACGCTGGGCTCATTTATGTTGGTCGTGTTATACATCACTCGAGCGCCCTCTGAGCGAAGTGCACGTTTGTAAAGGAGAGCTATGGAGAATAGTTGAGATGTTTCCGATAAATGCCATGTCTCTAATACATTTTAATATGAAATACTTGGATTATTGAAATTGTTACATTTTGCGCTTACGCTTTTTAAAATTAAAATTCCTCCATATTTTTATCAATTCATGACATATTTTATGAGATCTCTACAATATGATAAAATGTCTTATCGTATTTGATTATGAATATTTAATGTAACATTTTTGTTGTTATTATAGCAACATTTAAATTTATCTACTTATTCAAATAGGTTCTTACAAATACGTATGCTTCGTAATTTTACAGAATTATATTTAAATTAAAAACTACTTTTGTTTTGGAATGTTGATTCTACCGAAAATAAACAGTTAGCAATTCAGTATTTACTCGTTTCCACCGATTAAATGCCAAAGGTATTATGAATACAATGACATGTTTATATTTAACCTGCATGTAATTAATAAATAACATTAATCTCATGTTTTATATTATCTATATATTTTTTTATTTCAATAATACACCTTATCTTTTAATATTTTTAACATGAGATTTAAATTTATTAATTCGCAAAACCAAACATTTAAGTGAGATTTTATTATGTAATATATATATACATTATATATTATATATATATTATTATGTAATATCTTACATAATAAAATCTCACTTAAATGTTTGGTTTTGCAAATTAATAAATTTAAAAGAAAATAATAGTCTGTAATATATATGTATATATATATATGTATATATATAGCCCACAGTAAAGTCAGTCGTAAGATGCTGTTATTAGTTTTGAATATATTTCGATAGCCACAGATTTTGAGAAAATTGTACAGTCAGCAAAAAGACGGATTTATTACAATGCCGTTCGAACCTATTTTATGTATAGAAAAGGGACTATTTTATATATAACAAATTGGCAACGAATGACCCGTTTGTTTATTATTAAAATGAAATTAAAATATTATATTTAAATTTCGAATCATCTATCAAAAATGTACAATACATATTAATTTGGGAATCGGTGTACGAATACCGGAAAATATTCAATTTCTTACTGCTCGATAATCTTATAGATATATGCAAAAGCCCTGTGGAAACTTGGTTCTTATTGTTGAAATAATTACGAAAATATATATATTTTTAGACGTCACATTTAATAAAATTATTCATTAAAAAAAAAACATTTATATATGCATTTTAAACTATATGACATCTTACGACATAGTTTTATAGAGAAATATATTTTTTTATTTGAAAGTCATAAATTCTGATAATTTCAACTTATTTAAATATAAGATTTCGACATGTGTTTTTAAATTATTTTTCAGAGCCTCTCATGTACTTTTTTATTATTTTAGATTGTTGCATAATTGTAATTTTGCTTCACTATACATAGTTATAATTATACACTTAGTTATGCTATACATAGTATAATAGTGTATTTTGTCAACAGATTTGTTATAGAACAAAATATTTAAGTAATATTTTAATTAATGTATATAATAAAAATCAAACATACTTTATTTAATTAGTGGCATTTTTAATGACACGCCACGAAGCCACCAAAATACCTTCTTTAAATAAACAATAATATTGTTGACGTGAACTGTTATTAAGAACAATTTGAATTAATCCATTTAGTATGATTGCAGTATCGCGTGCAAGCTAACATAACACTGAATACGTGACATTAAACCTAATATTAATTTATATTCAAATGTAAAGATCATTTTGTAAAAAAGAAATTAATAGTCTGTAAATCTCTCTGCTAAGACTTATTCTTGAGAAGAAATTTTCGAACTTTATCCACCACGCTGCTCCAATCCAGGTTGGTGTATACACAAAGGACAGATTATTATCTTATTATAAACATTTTCTTTTAAATAAAAACAAAACACCATTTTTATTTTACAATTTGGATGCGATTTTTTTGAATATATTTTAACATGCACATGAGATGTGAGCAAGCGCGCGCGGTAAATAGTAAGATTAGCGTAGTATAGGCGAATAAATCACTTAATTCGACACTTTTTTTAAATAGAATAGGAAGGCGGACGAGCATATGGGCCACCTGATGGTAAGTGGTCACCAAACGCCCTTAGACATTGGCACTGTAAAAAATTTTAACCATAGCTTACATCGCCGATGCGCCACCAACTTCGGGACCTAAGATTTTATGTCCCTTGTGCCTGTAATTACACTGGCTCACTCACCCTTCAAGCCGAGATAAGTGGTAAGAGCGCGTGAATCTTAACCGATGATCGTGGGTTCAAACCCAGGCAAGCACCACATTATAATTCATCTCGTTCTTTACGGTGAAGGAAAACATCGTGAGGAAATCTGCATGTGTCTAATTTCACTGAAATTCTGCCACATGTGTATTCCACCAAACTGCATTGGAGCAGCGTGGTGGAATAAGCTCCAAACCTTCTCCTCAAAAAGAGGAGAGGAGGCCTTTAGCCCAGCAGTGGGACATTTACAGGCTGTTACTCACCCTTCAAACCGGAACACAACAATACCAAGTACTGCTGTTTTGCGGTAGAATATCTAATGAATGGGTGGTACCTACCCAGACGTGCTTGCACAAAGCCCTACCACCAGTAGTTAATATATTATATATCATTATTTAAAATCAATTCCGCGACAAAAGTTTAATTTTACGCAATCAACGTCTGTATGTATGTATATAACGGAGGTTGAAACCTCAAGCAATGTGCGTATTATATTATTCCCTATATTAAATTTTTTTCATTAACATTACGAACAACGATAAACAAGTTTGTTAATAACATTTGCCGCGTGGTTTTAACGCTGCACTAAAGGACACTCGCTACATCTGATAAAGAAAATTACATCCCCTTAATACGAACTCGTTCAACCAAATAATATGTACAAGAATATTGTACTTTATACAAACTGTTACGTTTGTATTTTTGTAAGCAAAGATCATACTAGCTCTTTAATCACAGCTTCACTCGCGTCATACTTCAGAATTAAAAATGTCTAAATTTCAATTCAGGATTAGGATCGAATCAGGGAGATTGGCTAACGCCTTAGAGACAGGGAATTGACAGTCGCTCCGGGTCCTACCTGGCGCAGAGGTTGTCCATTGCCGTACAGCGTGGAAATGCGGCCTGCATTATGGGCAGCTTTGCGTCGGGTGGGAACCGGGAGGGACTATTTTAAAATTGATTTTATTTAAAAAAAAAATTGACATTGAAATTGAGTTATATTTCTGTTTTGTAAATTACATATTTTAAATGATTTAGATTTGCCACGCGTACTTATTCATTGTAAAGTTTAAAGCGTAAATACGATACCTCTTCTAATGGCGTACGTACGAAGGTCGCTTGCGAAGAGGTCACATGAGACACGAGTTTTTATAATATAATAAGAGGGATAGCAGACTAGCGGTATGCGTGTGAAGACCGAAGGACGCAGTGTTTTATGCATCTGCTTATAATAAATATTGTAAGTATACTGTTATATGTTAAAAAGTTCTTTTATAACAAATGAAGGCTTATCGTACAAACTTTTTAATTTTACAAAAAAGAAACTGCCTATCAATATTAAGATACAGGCCCCCTTTCCCCTGGGGATTGGAAAGCTCAAGTGTTCAAGCCACTGGGCCATCTCGCCTTTCAAACTCCCGTTCACAAGGGTGGTGACAGAGATGACGTTAGTAACTATAGTCCAATTTCCGTTTTGCCGTCAATATCAAAGTTAATAGAAAAAATTATAAATGTGAGATTATTAAACTATTTAAATAAATTTAAGCTTTTGTCAGACTCTCAATATGGTTTTCGTCAGGGCAAATCCACGGAGGACGCTGTTGAAGCTCTAACCTCGCACATTGTTAGGAGTCTTGACAGTGGTAAAAGGTCTTTGGCTGTATTCCTTGATTTAAAAAAAGCCTTTGATACGGTCTCTGTTCCCATTCTTGTGAAAAAGTTAGAAAATTTGGGAATCAGAGATACCTCGCTGGCTCTTTTTAGGGACTACTTGAGCGACCGAACTCAAGAAGTAAAAATTGGACAGTTTGTTAGTCGTGCCTCAAAAATAACTTATGGCGTACCGCAAGGTAGTGTCTTAGGACCTACCTTGTTTCTAATTTACATTAATGATCTCTGTAATTTAAAAATAAACAATGCTAAAATATTTTCCTATGCAGACGATACCGCAATTGTTTTTACAGATTTTAGTTGGACTAAAGTTAAAAATACAACAGAAAGAGGTCTCTTCATTGTCTCCTGTTGGCTGAAGTCAAATTTACTGTCTCTAAACACAACCAAAACAAACTACATGCCTTTTTCCATCTATAATCGAACCCAGCCAGATAGTAACTATAATATTACAGTTCATGTTTCCAATAGCATTAAATGTGAGGATTGTAATAACTGCTCCATGATCAAACGAGTGAACTCTTTCAAGTACCTTGGTGTATTAATAGATCAAAGACTATCATGGGATGCACAGCTAGAAGCTATAGGATGTAGATTGCGTAAACTAATTTGGATATTTAAGATGTTACGCCACAAAGCCTCTTGGGCCTTATTACATAAAATATATAAAGCTTTGGCGCAGTCAATATTGGAATACTGTATTCCTGTATGGGGAGGAGCTGCTAAATCTAAGTTCATTGAAGTTGAGAGAGCGTAAAGGCTTTTGCTAAAAGTTATCCACTTCAAGCCATATCGCTTCTCAACGGACACGCTATATTCAATGAGCCAGATACTGACTGTCAGACAAATGTATATCCAACGTATCATTCTTAAAGCTCATAAATCATTAAAATTTATTAAATCCAGTTCATTAAACAGAAGAATAAAACATAAAATTGCTGAAACGTATGGTGCTAAGACTACTTTTGCTAGCAACCAATATATAACACGTTCTGCCTACCTTTACAATAAAATTAATAAAATTCTAAACATATATCCCGAACAATATTTTAACGTCAAACAGAAATTATTTGAATGGTTAAAAACAAAAACATACGATGACACCGAATTAATTCTGTTTCATAAAACATAATCTAATCTACTGTAATCTACAATACACCCACCTACACATACACAGACACATACACACATACACACACACACACACACACACACACACACACACACACACACACACACACACACACACAAACACACAAGTAAAATTCATTTTGATATAATGTTAGTTTACCTACTGATTGTGAGTTTTAGTATATAGTAAGATATTGTTTATTCTTTTTAAGAACATGGACAGAATTGTATGTTATGGAAGAGCGGGTCCTTCTGTCACGAGTATTATATTATACTCACTAGAGGGTCCCAACCTTTATTTGCTATGTACAACTTGATAAAGAATAAACTATTTTTCATTTTCATTTTCATTTTCAAACTTAGAAAAGAAAGGGAGAGATTCAGGCAAATTTTATTTACTTGTTGAGCCATGTATTAACGTTTCAAAATCGACAAAATCGCCAACCTTAGACATTACTGTTCCTATTGTCTGCAAATATTTTGACAATTAAACGTTTACTTAAAAATATATACTGTTAAATTTAATTTAAGACATATATTTTTTTTTCAAAAAAAAAGATTATTTTTCCTCTTTTATGTAAACTAAAATATCAAATTTGATATATGAAGAACCCCCTTAACCCTCCTCCTATAAATATAATGTAAGGCTTACAATAAACGCTTTGAAGTAGATATTTCATGTTGAATGTGAGCTGACATTAATTAATAATTTGTATGATCACGACAATTTCAAAGGCACGTGTAACTCCTGCCCAATAATAATTTCGTTCACGTAACGCTACGCTGACGCTACGCACGCCCTCTACGAAACTACTACCATTGTTTGTAGAACTCGCTCTATACTCGTATCAAAAACACAAAAAAAAATCATTTATATATTTACACAGTTTATTTCTTTTGTATTTTAAAATGAACTAAACTGACAATGACAATGAAAATGACAATCACTTAAAATCAATTAATATATTATATATTCGTATAGTGATACGCTTACTTTCTATAATTTTTCGCCTGTATTTTTACATATGTTCTATGTACAACGTCTGTCTGTACTAGTAAACATAAATCGCTCTTTATTATATCTATCTCTCAGACATAAGCAGCTACTAATACCACCTACCACGCAAATGATGATTTGCTATTATTAATATTATTAAAAATCGAAAAACCACTAATTAACTAAAATTAAATTGTTCATTGCATCTTGTAGTATATAGCGATACTTTTCATTACACTAAATTTTATCCATTCACAAACTAGTGATCAAGTCAATAGCTTGATCCTGATATTGTCAACATTAACTCCTTTTAAAATCAAAATAAATAAGTTTGTATAATTAAGGATTGCGCATACCAAAGTCGATTTACTAAAATTCATCCCCAAAATTCGGCAGCAAGGATGGCAAATCTCAAAAACTAGCCAATTGCGTTGGATACTACAGAACAAAATATGTTCGTAAGCGACGCATTCTTAACTCTTTTGCTCTCATAGCCCCGAGATTCAAGCCTGGGATCTACAACTATTATATTTATTTATTTTAAACTTTTTGCCCACCACATTGTCTATCAGTCAACCTTTAGGCTAAGCGGAAATTCTTAAAGGCGATAATTAATAATCAAAAATATACATACATACAAATATAAGAACAACAAAGAAAATAAAAAACAGAGCTATAATATATCTATGAATAATATATATATTTATAACATTTATATTACATATGAATAATAATGCATTATAGATGTCAAAGATGACGAGACCTAGGAATTTTCTGACAAGATATACTCACGGAGACGAGTCTTGAAAGTAAGTTTATATATATAAGATAACTTTACGATGAACAACGAGTAAGTTAACTCTGAAACAAAATATTATCTCGACTCGCAGGCAACTCGATTTTATTTCACGTCTAAACAATAGTAGCAATCGATTGGGCTGACCAGGCGCTCGCGTAATCCTCGGGCGATGTTTGTCTAGTTAAAATAATTGCATTTCCTTATCCGAAAGAGTAATTATTATGTTAATGTAAGTCTAACGCTCTGATGTATTTTGAAAATACAAGCTTATTTCATAATATCTTATTTCTAGTTATATGTTATAACTATTTTCTCATAAGAAAAGTGTATAATGTATATCTAAATATAATTCGATTCGATTCGGTAGATAAAAGTCGAAATTGATGGTCATTGCTAGACCTCATAGTTGAATAAAACCAATAAATGAAAATAGTTTCGTTAATAAAACAGAATTAATTAAATGACAGATTTAACTATACTTGAATAAAGTATATATTTGTTTTTAAAAAAAAAGTAATATAATGTATAAAATTCCAAACTTTGTAATTTGTTATTTTCTTTCCGTATTGTATAATTTTAAGATAAAACTGTCAATTAATAAGATAAATATATTTTTCATTAATATTATTTATTATTGAGATACCCGACACGCACACAACAATGATATATATATACTGATATTTTCATACCTTATCAGTATCTAGTACTACTTGTATCACTGGTATGAAATATGGCTATTGGACTTTGCAGTTGGCTTATTTCTTATTAACAAACAAAAGAAAAATTAGAGCATAAAAAACAATAAAAAAAACAATTCGTTAACACTATATACGTAAATAATATTACTATATTTCTCAACTTATAACCTAAAAGTTGTTTAAATGAAAACTTTTTTATGAGAAATAAATAATTAATCTCTAATAAAAACAAACTATACATTTATATAAATTAATTTTTAAACAATAATATTACAAAAATTATGCTCCAGGTGAGGCTCGAACTCACAACCCCGGCATATCTCACACGAACACTGACTTATAAGTACCGTGCGCTAACCAATTGCGCCACTGGAGCTGTGTATCATAAGCTAAATAAAAGGAATTTAATCAACATTAAATTCTTAACTTAAAAAAAAACACTTATAAACTGTTTATAAATCATTTCATCGTATAAAGCAGAAACGAAAATCCATTAACTTTAACGTTTATTGTCCATCAGCCCCCGGGCAGGGACCAGACAACATTCAACGCGCACGCTTCAGGCGGTTTAACCTTATGGTGTATCTATGGAAACTGCTACAGATTATATAAAACTATATTAACTACTTGTGGTATGATTTTTTATATCTTTATACATTTAATACTAATTACAAGAAACCATTTTTACTTTCGCTCATAAATTCAAATAAATATTTTTCGCCCATAAGATCAAAATTAAGTAAAATATGTTAGCCAATTAACCTTAGTTTTCCAAAGTACCATTCATTCCGGGTATGGAGAAAACAAAATAACTATATAAATCTGCTGCATTGCACGCTTGCTTAGGTAGAATCTAAAAGGTGCAACAATTTTACCAGCTTTTATAAAAAATCATCCGTTTATATAAATAAATTATAAAGTGATACTCTCAACTGATTGAGTCGAATTTTAATTTAAGTTTTCATTTCAATTGAAATTTATTCATCTTTAAAGTAATGTTACGATATTCTTAGTAAAAACTGCCAATAGAAATGTTTTATAGAATACACAAAAAACTTATCCTTATTACATAAACTTCGTTCAATTGAATGTACTTCAGCAAAACAGTGAAATTATTTGAATACAAATACGGATAAGGTGTGCCACGACGGTCACGTGTGTACCGGTGAGATGTGCAGATTGCAGAAAGAATCTGTCACATTCTCCCGTCTTGTCAAAAACGGCTATCACATAGATTTTAGTGGATATAAAGCTACCCCACAAACCCGATTCAATCCCCAGAAGCTGGGATATCTTTCGGATATTTCCCCTGAGTGAAAAAAGGGTCGCTAGTTATAATAAATTCAAGTTATATAGTGTAAACTCAAATTTTGTTAAAGGCAAGTGTAAAAAAGTGAGCACTAAGTATGGGTTAGACATCCCAGAGGAAAAGAGTTCCATTTTATAACTTTTCCATCTGTATGATAATTTCGAAAGGAAATACGAAAGTAAAAAAAAAAAAGGATAAATGTATCGTTAAACACGCCTTTTTTATTTTTCAAAGCAATATTGTCATAACGCTGACGAAATCAAACACTGTACAAATATATTAATAATTATTAATATTATTAAATAATAATTGCAATATTAATATAAAGTATTAATAACCAAAAGTAGGAGACGAAATTATGAATTTAATATTATATTAAGCAAAGTTGTTCAATATGACATTTGATTAAAAATGGCGGTTGAAACGTTTAATTCTATTCCCGCGAAATTGGCGCGCGTGCCGCGATTACGCGCTGTCTGCGCGTCCACCCGTTCAAAAACGTTTTACATAAGAATTCGAATTCGCAAACCACTGGTTCGGATAATAGTAAGGATAATAAAAATAGGGCTTCCATTTCTTATTTTAGAATGCTTTTACAATAAATTTAACATTTGGCTTTTAACTTCAGTTCAGATTATTTATTATTTATTTTTATAAATATGTACAAATTTTGAACTATCATATAATTTATTATTATTATTATCTGTACACAATAAAAAGTCATGGCTATAAGCCATACTACTACTACCACTACAGTCGAATTATTCTAAATTGATTACTTTATAGATTATAAGTTATTTCTCATATGATCTACTCTGTAAATAAATCCTTCTATGTACCGTAAAAGGAAAGATTTTAAAGCAAAGAAAAACGCAGTTTTTTAAATTTTAGAAATAGCACTCGTATAAATTCTTGCTTAATCATTAGAATTAATTAATTATATTTATTCGACTCTTAATTACACTTTTTTATAACTGGTACCCCTGTTTGAATGAATTCTGCAGGATCACTCTCTACACTTGATTTGGGTACCAACTTTGTGAAGGAAACGAGTGGAAAATCGAATCACGCCTTTCAATGGCGGGAAGTGGAGCAATATGTCAAAAGGTTTTGATCGATCATCACTCGAACAACTCGGGTATATAATAGATGTCTCATATGATATGTCTCTGTCATTTCATTGACAGAGATTATACTATAGAGCCATCAATTTTATTTTCGTTATAATATACTTATAAAACCAAGTGCATTTCAATTTCATTTATTTAAGTTTAAATTAAAATATGTCTGAAAGAGTTATCTTCAGTAAGTTATAGTAAAAAGACTTAAAACTGTACAACGAATAGCATTTACCATCAGCGATGCAATTTAAAAAAGTAACGATACAGATAAAATAAATGTAAACAAGATTAATTTGAAAGTAGAATAAACTTAAATCCCCGTACTTATTTCCGCCTCACGGTACACCGTTTGGAAACGAAGACGAATCAAAAGGATTCATCCTTTTCGATAGCAATGAATTTCCCGATTTACTTCAAGCCACGAAACTTGTTTTAAATCAGCTTTTATTTAATTAAGAGACAAATTACATAAAAGTTTTTAAACATATTTGTTGGGGGAGTGAAATTTCGCAAAGTCTTAGTTGTTTGTTTAAGTGTGATAATAACAAGTAAAAAAGGACATTTGCTGGCTAATTTTAGTAAAAATTAATGTAACAGGGTATAAATTAGTAGGTGGTAGGCTTTGTGCAAGCTCATCTGGGTAGGTACCACTCACTCATCAGATGTTTCATTCCATGACTATCAACTGGGCTACATCGTCTAAAAAGAGTTTTAACTCAATTATTTTATTTTTAATATTAAATAGAACAATCGCAATTTTGAAATACAAAATGGTTTAAGTAGATAGAAAGATCATACAGTTTTATGTTTAAACTTTAGCAATGTAAGAGCGATTAGATAATGAACTTAATGATAGAAATCAAGATATTGGCTGTCTTGCTAGAACTGGCCCATGCTCTGCTGTTCTGAAGTTCTGTATGCCAAAAAGTCAAACCTTGGATGTTTTTACTGTATGACTTTCCAACCGGTAACAGCCTGTAAATATCCCACTGCTGGGCTAAGGCCTCTTCTCCCTTTTTGAGGAGAAGGCTTTGGAGCTTATTCCACCACGCTGCTCCAATGCGGATTGGTGGAATACACACGTGGCAGAATTTCATTGAAATTAGACACATTCAGGTTTCCTCACGATGTTTTCCTTCACCGAAAAGCACGAGATGAATTATAATCACAAATTAAGCACATGAAAAACTTCAGTGGTGCTTGCCCGGGTTTGAACCCACGATCATCGGTTAAGATTCACGCGTTCTTACCACTGGGCCATTCTCGGCTTTCCAGCCGACTCCACAATTTTAAGCTTGGAACGCTTACTTAATATATTTCCATCAATAGGTTTAGGGTTTCCATAATCGCTATTACAATGGCCCGTCAGTCAACAGTATCCGCTTTTCGTGTCGCGGATATTCGTCTGTCTGCAATCCTGTCTTATTTAGAACCATTACTATAAACACAAGTCGATTAATGTCGACATTTAAGTTTGAAAAAATCGTCCTTGCCTCATTTATATTTTAATTTTAAAGCAATTACTTTTTTAACACTTGATTAAACGTACCAGAATTAAAATAGATGGAAATAATTACAAAAGAGATCTAGGTATAAAAGGCACTAAAAGGCATGTCATCTTGAATCCCTTTAAGAGATTTCTTCCATCATACCCAAAAAAGAAAAAAATAGGCAGTTAAATAATGGGTACGAGCAATCGTACAAAATCTGAAGAATAATGCAAAATAAGAAAATTAAATATATATTCAGCTATATAATTTATTAATATATGACAAGCGCGTATAAAAATATTATCCGTAACAGCCCGTGAATGTCCCACTGCTGGGCTAAAGGCCTCCTCTCCCTTTTTGAGGAGAAGGGAGAAAAATATTTCTTCTATTGAGTCATATGAATTAAGAAAAAATGAACATAGATTTACTAGTGCGAATAGATTGCCACATTAAGTTTGACACACACGTAGAAAATAATTCTGTGAAGTGAGATTAGAGTATAATGCTTAAGGTGTACAAACAAGTAAAGCGTTCTTAAGTACTTACGTGCAGCATTGATTTGTATCTAGGCCAACAAGACACCGGCCTAGGGGCCCTGCCAGCAGAATTTCCCAACAAAAAATAAAATAACTTTATTCTAAACGCTTTCGTTTAGGAGCCCTCAAATATCAAAGTGCTTAGTGACTAAGGATCAAAAGAAAACCTCAAAACTTTATCACTTAGCATCAAAAGGCGAAAACAATCTACTTTCTACTAATAAATAATACTATATGTCAAAATTGAGTTCGAGTTAAAATCGTAAACAACTAGTAAGCAAATCCTCTGAACAATGACCCAAAAACGAAACATAAATACTCCGTCGACACTTCCAGACTTTAAACAAAGTCCAGACTTTAAAGATGGACAGTTTGCTTTATCTTTATTAAATGATTTATTCAATGGCTATATGAAAAAACTGCATTGTGTGTAATAGCTACTTGTAACTTGTAAAATTAATGGTGGTCTTTAGCCGACTAAATAAGTACTACAAAAAAAACTAACCGAGATGGCCCAGTGGTTAAAAGTGAGTTCAAACCCGGGCAAGCACCACTGAATTTTCATGTGCTTAATTTGTGTTTATAATTTATCTCGTGCTTGGCAGTGAAAGAAGACATTATGAGGAAACCTGCATGTGTCTAATTTCACTGAAATTCTGCCACATGTGTATTGACAGAGGAATAAGCTCCAAAACCTTATCTTCAAAAGGGAGAGGAGGCCTTAACCCAGCAGTGGGATATTTACAAGCTGTTACTTATAAAAAAAAGAAAGCGGTTAACATCATATAATCATTATATTTGTTTTGCGATTATAAATAAAATTAGATGTTATTTATAAATGAAATTTAAAGTAAAAACTGCTTGGCTAACGCCTCGTCCTGCTTGTTGTTTTAATAGATTTTATTTCATATGCGTTTCATTTTAGTTTTAACGTATTATATGATTTTTAAAGCAAAAAATAAGGTTCCGTTGCATAATCTGCTCAAAATTGACAATATACCATTGGAAAAAAAATACAGACAAATACTTAGGCCTGCGAATAGACAATAAATTAACCTGTAAGTTTCATATTGAATACATTATACAACGCTTTCAACCCTTCTTGGCTCTTTCCGAAACATGGTACGCCGGTTACGACACATGATCTGTAACACCCTGGTTAAACCACATATTTCATACTTAATTGAAGTATGGGGCAGTGCTGCCAAAACAAAACTAGCTGACGTTCGAGCTGCACAAAACAAAATTATCAAAATGCTCTTTTATTACCCATATTACTCCAACAGTTAAAATCGACAATATTTGCATCGTTATAAAAAAAAACCCTTGAAAAAAGTTAAAATAAAACAACAGTCTAAACGCAGCACGCGTCGAGCGGGTCTCATTGTCCTACCAAAGATAAGAACCTAAGAACCTACGAACCTACGAACGATGGCAAAAAAAATATCACATTTGAAGTATTGCAACTTTTTAACAGAATACCCTCAAATATAAGAAATAAAACTCGCTTAACACATTTAGAACGACACGACTAGCCGCGTATCTTACAAAAGATCATTCACTTCTAAGCACCTAGTCACAATGTGTTAAATGAGTACTTAGTAGTAGTAGTAGTAATTAATAAAATGACGACTAATGTAACAACGAACGACGAATGTAATAACTAATTTTAAGTTTATTATTGTTCTCATGTAATAGACGTTAGTCTTTATGGGAATAAATAATAAATATTCTTTAAACCTAAATCTTTAATAATTAAATCAAATTAAAATGTAATAAAAATAAAAAATAAAAGCCGAGATGGCCCAGTGGTAAGACCGCATGAATCTTAACCGATGATCGTGGGTTCGAACCCGGGCAAGCACCACTGAATTTTCATGTGCTTAATTTGTGATTATAATTCATCTCGTGCTTTACGGTGAAGGAAAACATCGTGAGGAAACCTGCATGTGTCTAATTTCACTGAAATTCTGCCACATGTATATTCCACCAACCCGCATTGGAGCTGCGTGGTGGAATAAGCTCCAAACCTTCTCCTCAAAAAGAGGAGAAGAGGCCTTAAGCCCATCAGTGGGACATTCACAGGCTGTTACGGTTATATTATTTTGAACATATAATTATGTACACTAGCATTTGTTTTTAATGTCAGTTTTCATTGTATAATTCATTTTGACAATGAATTCATTGTGTATTCTGAGGTTACAGAATTTAACAATAGCGTTATTGTTCGAGTTACAAAATTATTTAAAATATTCCAAATATTTGTAAAATAAGCAGCGTATTTTTAAATAGTAGTTAAATTACACTATTGTTTCTCTATGTTATTTACCGAGTGAATTTGGAAATCCAGACGAATAAATCTCGCAACTCGACTATTAAGCTAAGCCATTTGAGTCGATAGCAAATTAAATTCATTGAGATTTCATATCACGTAGGGAGCCGATGAGGGTAGTCACCCGCTTGACTATTATTACTGATAGAAACTTAACTAATGTTCCATTAAACAGAAGTCGGTGCTGTGAACGTGTTTTCTTTCAGAATATTGTTTTTACGTGTAGTTTTATGTGTGGTTGGCTTCATTTCAGTTACATTAAAACCTTTTTTCTCGGTAATCGTTATAGACAAAAACTCTAAACATATGTTAATAAACGTAATACGTAGCATTTTCTCTTTATTCAACGCATGCTTATAATTGGCATTTGGTATTGGCTAGTTTATATAATATAAATTATGTTTTGAAATAGATATTTTAAAAATACACTTTTGCCAATGTACAAATTAAAAGAGCCCAACTTGCTAGGTGTACTAGAAGCTATTAAAAACATGGACGTGGCTAACTTCCGGGCTCAAAATATCATCGCACAAATAAACTTTGAGTGTGTGTGTAATTTGATGTACTAAGCGATTTATACAATAGTTATAGGAGATAAGAACACCAATTTTGTTAGTTACAAGCAAGTCAAGCTAATGTAATCGTGTAAAAATAAAAAAGCATATACAAATTCTACTTAAAAGCTTAAACAAATTCCTTTTCTAACGAGTCACTTAATAATCTCCATGGATCGTTTAACGGACAGACAGAAAACGCAGAACAAGAGCAGATGGTGATTTCATTAAAGCGAGTGAATCCAGCAATTAGTTAAGAGTTTTTACAGATTCCGATTCCGAGGAAAAGAATTTTTGTTAATTGCGTTTCGTTTCACGTTTTCGTGGTTATTTATTTCTATTGCTAATCTAGCTTATTAGGATACTTTGTATTGGGATGTTATATAAGAACTCATTTATTTGTATATAAAATATTAATCACAGAATAGGCATACTCACAGAAAAACATTAATTTTATTACAATAACCTAATACAATGTAAGAAACGCTATAGCATACATTAAGGTAATAAAATTTATGGATTTCCCATATTTAGCTTAACTTGTGTTTATAAAGAAGTTTTCTCTTCATAGCAGAAAAGGAGAGAAAACTGTGTTGGCTGTTAAATATACAAAAGCCTATGTCCATCATTGGGGTTCAAGATTGTTTCATATCAAATTTCATTAAAATCGGTTCAATCCCCAGTGGTGATGGTGATGATCGTGGGTTCAAACCCGGGCAAGCACCACTGAATATTCATGTGCTTAATTTGTGATTATAATTCATCTCGTGCTTTACGGTGAAGGAAAACATCGTAAGGAAACCTGCATGTGTCTAATTTCACTGAAATTCTGCCACATGTGTATTCCACCAACCCGCATTGGAGCAGCGTGGTGGAATAAGCTCCAAACCTTCTCCTCAATTTCACTGAAATTCTGCCATATGTGTATTCCACCAACCCGCACCGGAGCAGCGTGGTTGAATAAGCTCCAAACCTTCTCCTCAAAAAGGGAGAAGAGGCCTTTAGCCCAGCAGTGGGACATTTACAGGCTGTTACGATACTTATAATATTGGTATAGATTGTGGCTATTAATATTGTATGCTACATGAGTATTACTTATTTCTAAATATTACCTTTTACTACATAAAACAAAGTCCCTTCCGCGTCAGTCTGTCTGAACGCGATAAAGTTAAAAACTACCGAATGGATTTTCATATGGTCTTCACCGTGTACGGAGTGATTCAAGGAGGACTTAGTTGTATAATTAATTAAGGTTCGCTACTGAATTGTCGAAGATAATGGAAAAAATCATGCTGACTGCCGAAGATTTACTGACGTGCGACGAGTAAATTAAAAGAGTTATATGTATTACGATATAAACGCTCTATGCAGACCATTATTCTATTTGTATGATGCTCGTATATATTTATTTAAGATTAATGTTTTTTTAATATGAGTGAAAATATTTACTTATTTTCGAAACTTAAAAAAAATGTTCGATCAACATTTATTCACCATTCAGTGTCACACAAAACGCAAACTTTTGAATATAAACTCAAATCGATACCAATAAAACAGTCGTTCAATCTGCCATAGAATGTTGGAGTTTGCTAACAAAGAGGTTTTATTTAACATTCAAGATGCGTTCACTTCTATTCGGAAGTCGGTCCCAATCAAAGTTGCGACGTAAAATAACCTAAAAGTCGGCGCCAAATTGAAGGCTGCCCAACCGTGTCACGTAAAGGACCCGACACCCGAGCTGGCTGAATAGATTATGCTCATTTTTTTCATGTCTGCGGGTTTTTAAATAAAATTCTGTATTTGAAATTTAGGATAGAGAGAAGTTTTATGAAGTTTTATATTTAACTAGCCAGTCGGCCCGGCTTCGCGCGGGTAAATTACTCGTCTACGGGTTTACGTAAAACGTTTATATTGAAGGAGAAGCATACAAAAAAAAAATCTTTGATTTTTATGGGCCAGGAATCATAGATGAATGGCTAGCAACGCATAGAGAACAAACATAGATATTTTTTATAAATATATCAGGAAGAAAAGTATGAAGATAACGTTATATAACATTTTATTTTTATTTAGGTTTTTTAGGATTGGCCAGCCGGGATCGCCGCTTGTATGACCTACAAAAGATTGTCCTGTGGCATTGTACCCAAGGAATAAGCTCCAAACCTTCTCCTCAAAAAGAGGAGAGGATGCCTATAGCCCAGCAGTGGGACTTTCACAGGCTGTTACAATTGTACCCAAGACGCTAGCACTATTCCCTCTCTGCACCGCTAGACTCAGCCTTTGGGGTAAATAAGCGCCAGCTGTTCCCACAGGTCACCAGAAACGTGGAATCTTTTAGACAACGTATTTTATCTATAAATTTGCAATGTACCTATAGTTATAATATTTTTGAAATAATATAATATTTTAGAACTTATTTTGAAAAAAAAATTAAATAATTTATTTATTATACATATGTAAAATGGTGAGATAGTTACTAGAACGCATAAATCTTAACCGAAGATTGCTGGTTCGATCCCGCGTTATTGCATATAACCTCCTTTCTGTTCGATCACTCTTAAGATCTCGTTTTCACATAAAGTAGTAAAGATATGACTGAAGTACGGACTAAGATAGAAATTTCTGCGAATCAAAACGACTAACACCAATAGCTAATTAACGACTTTTTGAATCATAGCACTGGAATTTTTTTGAACCGTGATGCGGATAATTATACTAATATATTATAACCATTCCTTACATCGCCAATGTGTTACCAATCTTGGGAACTAAGATGATATGTCTGTAGTTATACTGGCTCATTCATGCTTCAAACTGGAACACAACAACACTAAGTTTTGCGCTTCGGTGGTAGAATATGGCTGTCATGAATGGATGGTACCTACCCAGATGAGCTTGTACAAATCACTAACACAAATTATCATTATAACTATTAGTATTATGTAACGTCACGACACATAACGACACGCTATATAATGCCACACTAAATATCGCTACGCCACATGCCGAGACGAGCCTAACCAAGCCAAGCCAAGCCATGCCATGCCATGCCACGACAGTTAAAGCCAGGCCTGTCCACCAAGCCCGCCTGTAACCATTACTGGCTTCACATTCGAGTGACAACAGAACTTAATACCCGATCCGCTTCTTTCGGAACATCATTCGTTTTTGTACAAAAATGTTGCTATGACAACCAAAATAACGGAGGAGATGATGTGCCTTGACAACGGAAAATAACAGTTGTAAATTGGAAAAGCATTAAGATAGAAATATACATTCGATTATTGATATATTGTTATCATTATTACCTTCCATTTTCAATTACTTAATTTATCTTTGTTATTAATTCAGCCGTTCAAATTTTCTTTTAATATAAAACATATTTAAAAGTAATTTGCATATTCAAACCACGCACAAGTTTTTGAAAGGTCGTCGGTGTTAAATTTAAAAAAAATAACCAATTCAAATTTGAAATTCTTAGCAGTTGGGGTTGCTAACTTTCTCCATAACATGCAAATGGGAAAAGTTTCGACTAATTGCCTGCAACACTGTCGCGTCTCGGAACTTGTCCGAACAGAGTTGATTAAATCCTTTTTGACGGTTTATAATATATATTTTATATTATCATTTTGATAACAGGTACACTATGGATTTTGATGACTATGAGAGGAAGATCATTCTGAAGATCTTTTCTAAATAATTCTGCTACTGAGAATTTCTTAATAGAAACACATACACCTATAAACAATACACATTTTTATTGACTCGGCTCGGAATTTGAACCCAGGACCTCGGGATACAGCTTTACAATTATTAGCCGCTATCCAAAAAGACATTATTTTTTAAATATTACTAGCCTCCCACCCCAGCTTCACACTAATAGAATAACGGAATACCTATTGATTTACTATTTAGCCGAACACCAAATACTTAAAAATATAACTAAAAATAACAAAATGACGAATTTATACATGCATCTTTTATAAATGGTGTTTTATAAACTAAAACATCAATTATAAGCAATGGATTATTGTTATTATGTCTTTAGTTTTTGTTTAAACAAATAATGTATGAGTATATTACTATTACTATATACTATACACTATTACCGTATTCATTGTCACTGAGTTAACTGACGTAGACCTTGTTCACGCCACATCCTTTCGAAATGAAAACATAGACAATTTTTAGTACTTTTTATAGTTTTGACATATTCTTAACAAGTTACATACGTAAGTATATTTTCAAACGAATCAAAATTCAAATGAAAACTAACTTATTACGTACAGCCGTGCAAATGGCCGAATAATCTTTTCTTTCTATTCTCTCGAATATAGTATTTTATAAATAAATAAATGCTAGTCTATATAACACAGAACGTTTATTTCGAAGTACAAACATACAGAGAAAAAATATTGTTTTTTTGGTTTGACTCTAGTAAAAAGAACAACAACCAATGGTAGATTTACAAGTACGGCAAATTTGTCGTGTTGTTGTGCAAATCTATTCAAATTTTGAATAGAAATCTATTCAAAATTTGCTACATACACAGAACTATAAAAACTAAAGGAAAACTTTACGACTGATTTCTGATGTCTTGCAGAAACAAGTCTTTAAGATATTATTTCCGGCTTCCCTTTCATTGTACATTCGGGATATATATACATATTTTTTTGTACAATGTCCTAAAAATATATATAACCTCTTCTTGGAAAGTGTTTAAATCCGCCACTGACAACAAGCAAAATAATATATTATAAGCAGAATAAGTCAATCTTTCCGAACGTCATACGTCAAGCTGTCTGATTGGTTTTAAAAAAGAATACACTTTTGGCGGTAGGCAGCGCGAAATACGGTCAGGCGTATCACTAATATATTTTTTAGAATAATAATTTATAAACCATATTTTAATAAAAGTATTAAGTCAATAGTTCTTATATTTTTCTAATACCTTAATGTAATAAAATTCATTTTGTTTTGTTTATATCAGAATTGGGATACAGACTCATTTCTTCTTTTGTTAAATCTTGGTCTAATCTTTTGTTTTTGTTCTTCTTATTATTATTATTTTATAGTTTGTTTGTTTTTGTTTTGTGATAAATTTAATTTGTAATTATGGGGCAGCGCAAGCATAGCCGATCTAAGGATAATAACGCTTCGAAACATCGTTATCGTTCTCACAGTCGTTCTACCAACAGTTCGCGATCTAGAAGTATTTTCAATAACTCGGAATTACGTGAGTCGTTACAAACAATTATTGCTCGACTTAATGTGTTAGAAGATAGATCGGTACTGGCAACATCGAATTCTAATGTCGAAAATAATAATACGATGAGTGATACTACTACAAAGGTGGTTGAGGCTATTTATTCTTTAAAGACTAGTTGTTCTCGCGACTATTATCTGTCAAATTTTGATCCTAATGTGCACAATATATTTTCTTTTTTTTTAAAGGGCCTTTATAGCCAGCCTATACGTCGGCCCCATCGTTACACGCTAGATTAAAACAAAAAACTAAGACTAATTCAGTTTGAGAGAATCACTAACAAATTCATATACTTTAATTGCCGAAATACTCGAAGGTTTAATTGCCGAAAACCATCAATATTCATAAAATTTAAATTTAGTTCATATTTTAGTGTTTCTCTCAAATTGTGAACACATTCCAATAACAAGCGTGAAACATCATCTAATACACCACATACTTGGCAATTGTACACAATATTGATTCTTGGTTTTATGAGGTAAATCGCGCGCAAAGTATTAACAAATGGAGTGATATAGAATGTTTGTGTAGGGCACTGTCTAAAGGGTGACACTAAGTCTTGGTTAGATGATTGGGTCACCACGGATCGTTCATGGAGTAATTTTATAATTGATTTAAAATCATTTTGTGTAAAAAATGTTGATGTGGCTAATATTTTGTGTGATGTTATGAGTATAAATTCCGACGCTTACCCTACATTTGCAGACTATGCTCGTAGATCTTTACTGCGTTTATGTATGGTAAAAGGGTTAAGCGAATTAATTAGCGCAACTGTTATATGAGGAATTAATGAACCACATGTAAAAGCGTCAGCTACTATTAAAAAAATTATGCCGTGTGAATTAGTTAATTACTTGTCTATTTTTATCAAACCAGCTTTAGTTCAAAACGAAAATCCATCGTCACATAACTCTGCAATATGTAGGCACGTAATAAAACCACATACAACTAAACAAACGACGCGTTTTACGTAATATAATTATTTTTCATGTGGTCAGAGGCATTTCATGAACAAACAAGCAGTTTGTCCGACGAATCAAAAGCCTAGTACTAGTACAACAATAAACAATAATGACGTAAAATTGAATACAAAAATAACTTTTTTTTTTTTAATTTATAGGCAACTTGTCACACCTCATGGAAAGTGAGATACAGTCTTAGATGGAACGCGCTTTCCTAGAAGGTGCCTATTCAATCTAGACTTGAAGGTACTCACATTGTAGGTGAGGGTATTCCAGACCTTGGCGGAAACGAGGAAGCAAATCGTTTCGTACGTGTCTTAAATACGTCAACGTCAACTACTTGTGCGTATTGTAAGAAACTCGGTCATCATATAAGCGTTTGTTTTGCTGAGCAACGTTCAGATTAGAGAAAAAGCAAGTCTAATTTTTCGTCATTACCTAAATTAAAATATTCTAAGGATGTAATGGTTGGAGTGGTTCATTCACAATTCATTGACATCCTTATAGACGTGCGTTAGATGTGTCGCTTAATTAATCCTTCGTGCTTAGTCATTTAGCATGCGCTATGAAGCCAATATATCGTGAATTAAAAGGTGACGGACAAACTATCACGCGAGTGTTTTCTTATGTTGAATTTGAAGAAATTACTCTTGAAGTTGATTTATTAGTTGTACTTAGTAAAAGTAAGAACGCATCTATTATAATAGGTACAGATGTATTCAACCACGAAGGCGTAACGTAGGTGCGTACAAAATATTGTCAACGTTTATGTTATAGTGCTGCCTGTCCTGCCCCTGCAAAAGTTTTAATTGTAAAAGCGAATGATCATTCTATCAAAACTGTATTGGTTGGTAAAGATTATGAAAGACTTAACAAAATTTTAAAAATATTTTCAAAATTTATGATTATTGGAACTGCTACTTTAACTGTTACTACGGGTAGCACGCACATTCGTTTAAACAGTGATGCGCCTGTATATTATAGACCGTATAAATTATCATTCAAAGAAAAACTAAAAAGCCGAGTATACATCATATTACACCTGAGATGCACCGTGCAGTTGGTACTTAATATCACTAAGTAAAAGACGACTCAAGTGTATTCATTAAATCTTTTAATTGGTACTAACGGGACTACTCCTGTGATTCAAGCTTTAGTCCGTGATGTAGCTATCGATTGTTCGGGATCAAAATGCCAATCCTTCCGGGAGTTAGCCAGGCAGAGAACGCCTAAAAGAAAATGAACATGGACACCTGACGAGTGTGCTGCATTCTTTGTGAGTAAGTAACTATTTGTGCTTGACACTACTAGACCTTGTGTTATGTCTAATCTTATGAGTATTTATACTAGACCTTGTTGTATTATGTCTAGACCTGTAAACACCTTGTACTACTAGGTTTTGATTTTGATATGGCTAGTCATCCTTAGCTTTGGATGCTATAATAACAAAATTCTTAAATTCCCAATGCCATTAATGATCGTAACTTTTCAAGTGAACTAACTGATGAATTAATTAATCCCTCAAGTATACGTGATGTCATAGTAGGAACCTGCCCTTTTGACCGAGGTGATGAAGAAGCTGGACTTTCTGACGAGGACGCCAGGGTCCCAGGAGAAGCCGTATAAGCAGAATAAGTCAATCTTTCCGAATGTCATACGTCAAACTGTGATTGGTTTTAAAAAAGAATACACTTTTGGCGGGAGGCAGCGCAAATTACGGTCAGGCGTATCACTAATATAATTTTTATAATAATAATTTATAAACCAGATTTTAATAAAAGTATTAAGTCAATAGTTCTTATATTTTTGTAATACTTAAATGTAATAAAATTCATTTTGTTTTGTTTATAATATATTTATGTTAAATACATGAACGTTCAATATCTAAAGCTATTGATTATATTTATCCTTTGTACAACGGAACGTAACGAGAGGAACGTTCAGAAATGATAGCCTATTCATTAAACAAGTATCAAGACGTGTAATGAATATAAATAAATATATTATTAAGAGAACATTATTTCATAAATAGACATATTTTTAAGTCTATCACATGAAATTACATAAATGTATTTGTCGGATAGTATGACGTCTATGATGCAGCAGTATGCGTACGTGTGACGTAGTTTCAAAACGGTTAATGTCAGTCGTCAAAATCACTAATTGCGTGTGCTTAGCGTGAATTTCTATGAATCTTACTAATTTTTTTTAAATAAATTAAACCTTTTTGTGACGACCAGTGATGGCTGGGAAGCTGAACAAATTTGAAACTCCCAGTTCGGCTAGCTCGGATAGGTAAATCGTGTGTGCTAACCTTATATATTGTTTGTTTGCACAGCTGTCTCGTGTCAACAAAATTTTCGCTTGAGAAGGCTCTTATTTAGTGCTAGCTTCGCCGCGGGCACGTATAACCGTTGTTTTCGTGCAGTGTTTTAGTGTGAAACAGGAACAGGTTCGGTGTACCGAAATACCAATCCACTGCCTGGAATCATAACCTCAGCGTACACACATTGTGATTTATTTTTAGACGATCATTAAATACATTGGCAGCTTGCTTTACGCTACATGATCGCGACGTGAGATAGACACGTGCTCGGATAAGATTAATATCGGAGGACTTGTCTCTAATTGAGAAAATGAACAAAATCTTGCAAGATATGGAACAAAGTTCTGTAATCTTCGCGAATGCGTAAGATATTTGGATGTTATTAATTTTAGCCTGTCATCGTGATTAGACAACAGTTTCCCTATGGCTTATGTGCTGTCCAATAAATGCATTATATATTTTCATTTGGCAATTTTTTTTTGTACTCTAACACAAAAACATAACATTCCACAAAGGATGTGTCATTGTGAAGAAAAGTAAGTTGTAAACAAAACATGAACACAATATTATATATCAGAAGTAATTTGATAAGATAATCAAATTTTAAATACACAAATTGTACGAAACTTGAAATATGATAAGTACAAAAACATATCTTATAACATTTACTTTCCAGTACATAAACATGATATCATCTCATTCTATTTTTCTTAATAACATTATATTTTCAAACACCAATTTTTTAAGTAATATTAAATAAACAGCTTGGCATGCAATGTTGTTCGCACAAATATTGTTTATAAAACTACAAACACCTACACCATCCCCTCCTGGTGACACTGTCAAGGACCTTTGAGTCAACAGCAAACAGGCATTGTTAAAAAAACCTATAATAATAATTAAAATCATATCAGACTTCATAATATGTACAAATATACAAATAACCTGTTTAATTAAAAAAATCTCTTTTATAAATATATCTCATTGTCTCTTCAGCAACATTGACCTTATTTTTGGGGACCTTGTTTATATGAAAAATGAATTATTTAAATGTTATCATTATGATAAAGCGAAAAATTTAACATGAATTTGATAATAAACCTAATAATTCACTCAACAATATTATTAAATTTTATGGAACTTGACTCATGTATGCATGACATGGCATGACATACAAATTTTACATCCGGTCTTAAACCATTCATAAATGAAACAATCAATGTAGTACATTGTTACTCTCTATTTTTGTTCTGGTCCTGAATGAACATCTTAGAAGACATAAGTGACTTATTCTTCTTGCAGTTCCAATAATGACAGTGGTATACTCATTTGTTACCCTAAAATAAAAATAAAACATACAGATAATAACAGACCACAGGTAACAGAATACAGGTGCAATAGATCAAAAACTGTCAATAAAAGAATTGTTTCTTTTTATGCAGAAAAATATCCTTGAACGAAGAAAACAATAACGACAATATATAGAAGGTAACATAAAAGGTCAATGCAATGTTTTTATAAATAGTTGCGTTAATCATTTCAAAATTAAGGTCAAATGTGTAATAAAAAGAGAAATAAAGCATAAGTTATTGTATTTTTAAAGTCTGAATAAAAAATAAATGATATCTGTTCCAATACAATTAATTACAGTGTTTATTGCTGGTTCTTGTCGGTAGATTCTACATTTTATATTGCTTGGGATTTTATATTTTATATATTTGATTGAAATACTAAATAAACAATAATTATTCAAAAGTGCATTTATAAGGCATAATTTCGATTAATTATTGACGTCAATAATATTTCTTAAACAAATAATAATATATATAAATACTGTTATATGTGGGAGACAGTAGCCCAAACTAGGTTGCCCTGTGCTAAGGGTCTCCTGGCTCCCCCTCTTGAATAAGGAACTATTAACTAATTGTTTAATTTTGTAGAAAACAGGAGAAACACTAAAGCTTTTACAATATTTTATCTAGTATTAAGTTATACTTATGCTAATAGAAATAAAAAGATAATGTATGCATGTGAATATATACGTGTGAGCGCATGTGTATGGGTGTGTGTTTGTGTCTCTGTGTGTCGTGTAAAAATAAATATTCTAATTACAATATATACTTCTAAAAGGTGTTTAGGATTTTTACACTTTAACACTTACACTAATAACAAGCCACATAGATAAAGTCAATATAAGTTATTTTTTATTTAAACAATCCTTTAACAGATTATAACAATGCACAGATTAAATAAAATAAAATGCAAAATTTATATATATTTGTACTTTATTTCACTGCTAACAAAGTACCAAACATCGACTTCATAGCTGGCTGCCCTGCACCTTTGAATTTTTAAATGTTACGTCTTTACTTTCCAATTTGTACAACATATAAACATACAATGTAATGTATGTAAATTTTTTAATTTTTCCACAACTATTGAATCTATAAAAATTTTAACTCGTACATACGAAAGTGTATCGGTTTTTTCTTGTGCAAACTGGTTCGTACTGGTTATAATTACAATTGATTAATGATGACCTAATAACAGTAATTTAAAGGTTGTTATTGTGATGTGTTGACAGTGACACAGAACTTGCGTTGGATTTGAGCGAGCAAGTATTTGTTGATGATGACGACTACTCCCGCGCGCCAGCGTCCCCCACCACCGTGCCTAACGTTAGGCCATACCGGCCACCCTCTACAGGTAACATAAATAGGATTTCAAATATAATGTATTTTTTTTTTCATTTTCAAATTATTGTTAGCGTTCCACAGCTTCCACAGCAGACCGAGGTTCTCCTGAGGGCCAAAGCTTGGAAATTATTCCACCCCGTTGTTTCAGTACCTTTGTGTTAAACATGTGCCAAATTCCATCTGACACAAACGGGTCTTCCCCCTGAAGTTTATATTCAGAATTATAAACAAATGAAGCGTTCTGAACCGAATTTGTATCCGAAACCTTCGGTTAAATATTCATATCGGCGTTTGAGTTAATAGCCCCTAACGACCTTACTTATAAACGTTGCTTAGCGGCTGATTAATAACACAGGCTGTGTCCTATACTTTCGTATGTCAAATCAATAATGCCAGAGAAGAGAGAGCGAAATTTGTGTCTAGCTAAACATACATACATATACGCTATAAGTAAGGCCGCGTATTTCCTTCTTGGCATAAACCTCTCTCCCATTACCACATTTCTCTTTTGATGTTCAGGTAGTTTTAATGATTTAGAATTTATTCCGCGAAATGTACTTCGTATGTGTCTTTCTTCGATCGCCGATCAAATATGATTTAAGCAATTGAAGACAACGGAACCTTGGCTATGCTGTATATTATCCGCTGAGCCTCGGCTTAGTTAAACTTAAAGGTCAAAACTTGTAACTGATTTTTATACCAATTCCACTCAATCGATTGAGCTGAAATTTACACACTTCGCTGGCTGTAGTGTTCTTGTTTTTGGGTTTTTTTTTATAGAATAGGAAGGCGGACGAGAATATGGGCCACCTGATGGTAAGTGGTCACCAAACGCCCTTAGACATTGGCATTGTAAGAAATGTTAACCATCGCTTACATCGCCAATGCGCCACCAACCTTGGGAGCTAAAATTTTATATCCCTTGTGCCTGTAATTACACTGGCTCACTCACCTTTCAAACCGGAACACAACAATACCAAGTACTGCTGTTTTGCGGTAGAATATCTGATGAGTGGGTGGTACCTACCCAGACGAGCTTGCACAAAGCCCTACCACCAGTAAAACAAACAACAACAAAAGTTACATTTCTTTTTTTTACTTTTTCGTATTAGTGGTTTGCTTCACTTACAACGTATCAGCCAATTATCTTATCTTTATTAGTATCATCATTTATCAGAAGCGTTTCCGATTAACTATATTTTCGTTAGTTCGAATAAACATTAACCGCGTACCGTTTCGTTGGGTTCCCGCGTCGAAACTAACCTTTCTTGTCATAACTATTGCTAAGAATAATTCGAATTTCGAATAATTATCTGTTTAAAAAAAAAAAACATATATATAATAATAATATTTTAGGTTCAAATATATTGAAGTCGCCGCGGGCTCGCCGCGTTCGTACCGCATCTATGTCGCAGTCAAATAAACGCACAACAGCTGAAAGCATCCTTCATGCAGACCGACGCACTATCTACACCGCTGGTAGACCACCATGGTACAACTGTACTGGGGGTCAGGAAGTGGAACCGTTTCTTATTGGTGAGTAATGTCACATATATTTTTGTAGATCCAGCTGTGAAGTCCTCATCGATTGCTTAAGAAGCCAAGTTAAAAGATATTCTAGGAATTTTATGTGTAAACACAAGAACACACACACACTCACTCTTAATCGATGAGAGGAAAATTTCACCAGGACTGGAAACTTGAAGATCAGTGTGCGTAGGGTGAGTTTTTAACTTGTTCAATAGCGTTAACGTAAAATTTAATTACTGTTACAGTAATCAGATTTCCACACAAATAATGTATGGAATTCTGATTACTGTTATTACACGGCGCTGTTTTTATTCCATACAAATGGCACCGCAATACAATCAAATAAGTAAAAAAACTTGCACTAGGCACACATGCTCAGTAACAATGACTACGCGCTCTCCGACGCATGGGATTGAATGAACAGATAACTTTTTCTATTGGCCCAACCTAAGTCATGAACCACAGGCCGCAGTATTTGCAGCCTTATATTATTGCACATACATCTTTATTACTAAGTTGCTTCTAAAACATTGAATAAATTGTAATTAATTCGGCAATTAAAAAAGCGTATTATTTTGAACCATGACATATTTTGAACTTAAAGCATATGTCTTAGAATGATAGTCGATTAAGTTTAAAAAAAAAACAACACTATATATTAATAACATTAAACATAACGATTCAAAATTTGAAACCGAATAATCTCATATCATGTGCGTCATCTATTTTATACATGACATTGGCAGAATATTTTGCTCTCAAATGGCGTAGATACACGCCAGAAAAAGGAAAAAAAACATTAAACATTATCGGCATACAAACAACGTATGGGACTTTAATCGTCGTTATAGCAGATGTTATTGTTCCCACATCTCGGATGAGATAAATCATTATTACGATGAATGATAAAGTATTTTAAAGCGCAAGACATATAATATTTTGAAATAATATCGTTAATTTAATAGACCAATTAGAATCGCGGTTCAGTTCGTTATAGTGGTCAGCTGACCCTACTACTTCTCCGCTCGCGTGTCTTCGTTGTTACCGCGTTAAGTATGTTAATTAGAAATGTCACAACTCGTCTGTTTTATTGGTACGAGTGTATTAATCATCAAGATTACGGGCCTTTTTTGCAAAGCAAAATCGTCATTTTATTCATATTCAAATCGTAACAAAATTTATTAAATTCAAGAAATCTCTAACGGCCACTTTTGTATTCGTAATTAGTAAAATTTATCACCAGTTCGGAATTTAGATTCTACCGAACAGAACCGGCTCAGTTGTTACATTTTTTCACAAATGCAACAAGATCAACTTTATTCAATTTCCATTTATACATCCTGCGCGAATATCAAAATCAAAATGATTTATTCAACATTGAAGAATTACACTTGCTTATTGATAGTCATACCAGAAACTACCACCGGTTCGGAAATGAAACACCCAGCCCTGAGAAGAACCGGCGAAAGAAACTCAGCGTTTTTTTTTTACATTTGTCGTTTCGTTTACAAAAAAAAAAATAGAGAGAAATAACCGTGCGGCGATCGCCTCATTCCCAATGTGTGCTATCATCTATAAATTCATTAATTGTATTAAATATCAATGTATATATACAAAAAACAAACTTTGTATCATATAAATAATCTTGTATTGAATAATATGCGTTATTATAAATAAAATTTTGATATTATTTTAACACAAAAATGCTAAATATGTTAAAATTATAAAATAGTAATAATTTGAACTTAATTTCATACAAGTTAAAGCAAATCTTATTTGAGCGCGATAAGAGAATTTTGAATATCGAATTAGTTGTATTCATGACACTAAAGATTTTAATCTTTTTAATTTTAATCTATTTACTAATGTACCATATATTATGTATATTATTATGTATAGTTGATTGATAAAATTAATGGACGCAAGAAAATGACTTAACGAGAATTATAATTAATTATAATTAATCATAATTAACATATCGTTGGGAAGATTTTGTTGTGTAATGGAAGATACGGTTCAATTCCTATTCCTATAGATAGCTTTTCTATCAATAAATTCTCAGTAGCAGGACGTAACTCTGTTGTTCCTACGTATGTTCAGTCCAGTTGTGTTGGATTATGAGAGTGAGATAGAGGTGCATTGATATTTCAGTGAGCGAGTGTGGTACACTCTTAGTTCGGGTGCGCACACACACACACAAACACACACACATGTGCACCATTATATCTAGTTGACTAGTACTTAAAAATGTAATGTAATGTATATAACATTTGTCCTTACTATTATTATGATTGCGAAAGTTAGTTTGTATGTTTGTTACGCTTTCACATCGTAACTACGCAACCGTTATAAAGAAAGGAGTATTAATTACAGGCACAAGGGACAACATCTTAGTTCTTAAGGTTGGCGGCGCATTGGCGATGAAGGTTATGGTTAACATTTCTTTCAATGCCAATGTGTATGGGCGTTGGTGACCACTTACAATGAGGTGGCCCATAGGCTGGTCCGCCTACCTATTCTTTACAAAAGGCAAATCTTCTGATTTAATAATAATTAGTAGTTAATGTAGGGGTTTGTTTTCGAAGGTATCGGTGGAGCGAGCGCCTCCGGCAAAACGACGGTGGCGACGAAAATCATAGAATCTCTTAATATACCCTGGGTCACTATCGTTAGTATGGACTCGTTTTATAAGGTGAGGACTTATTTTTTTAATTTTGTATTGTAAATTTACGTCTCAATCAACAATCACAATCCTGGTAGTTGTAAAATGCTTAGTACAATAATCTCCCATAGCTAATTATTTTATTGATTAAAGTTCACGCAATAACTGTCTGGTGTCTTGTAGAATAGTTTATCTATTGCAAGCATCAGTTTTCCCATTATTTAGTTGATATTTAAATGTTATATGTCAATTTGTTAACTTTATGTGAAGAAATAAATAAAATATTATTATTATTATTTATGTTATTACCTGCCTCGTTGGGCTCGGGTTCTTCTGTCGATGACTCAGTGCCTCGGATAGCAGATGGACTCTCCGATCGTGTCGGTTAGCCGACCCATCGGGTTATAAGAGTCATAGAATAGAGGGCACAAAATTATTCATAGACACAAAATGAATTTATGTAAATTCAGTGATACTATTCAGTCATATTTATGACTGTATTTTAGCGTTAGATTAACTGATGAATAGGGGGTAACAACTACTGTCAGGCAAGCTTGCAAGATGGCTGTAAAATACCATTTTGTAACCCAGGTTTTGAACGAGAAACAGCACCAGGCAGCGATGCGTAACGAATACAACTTCGACCACCCGGACGCGTTCGACATCGAGCTGCTCATCACGGTGCTGCAGAGACTCAAAGAGGGGAAGAAGGTGGAGGTGCCGATCTACAACTACGTGACGCACTCCAGGGAGAACAGGACGGTGAGTTGCTTCGCTTTCTCTCTACGTCTTACTAATATCTTGGTTAATTGAAATTTTGACTGTTCGCTTAAATCAATGTTAACAGGATATGTAATATAAATGAGCTGGTTGGCGTGGTTGGTAGATACTTGCTTTTCACGCCGAAGGTTGTGGGTTCGATTCCCACCCAGGACAGACATTTGTGTGCATGGACATGTCTGTTTGTCCTGAGTCTTGAAGTAATTATCTATATAAGTATGTATTTACAAAAGAAAAGTAGTATATGTAGTATATCAGTTGTCTGGTTTCCATCGTACGAGCTCTGCTCAGTTTGGGCTCAGATGGCCGTGTGTGAATAATGTCCCAGGATATTATTATTATATACTCATTTAGTATACCTACTGTTCAGCCAGGAACCTCATTATTTATATCCTGGCTGATTTCGGTGATGGTTATATTACTGTAAACATTAAAAAAAAACAAATGTAACACCACCGTTGTATGACACCATCAGTCATCATCATTTGATCATTGCCCATTTTTTGCGAATTACGCGATGCTTAACAATAATTTTCTTTATCAAATTGCACCACAGTAAATTATTTATTATTATAATATATTAGTCGTATAATAAGTATATAAATAAGTAAATATTTTGTTTTTTTTTTTTAACAGAAAACGATGTACGGCGCGAACGTGATCGTTTTCGAAGGTATCCTCGCGTTTTACAACGCGGACGTTCTCAAGATGTTGGACATGAAGGTGTTCGTCGACACCGACGCCGACATACGACTGGCGCGCCGGCTGCGGAGGTATGCCGGCATTACTTACTGTTACATATGACAGTAAGTAACAGTAATAGCCTGTTAATGTCCCACTGCTGGGCTAAGGCCTGCTCTCCCTTTTAGTCAGGTTTCTAGCTTATTCCACCACGCTGCTCCATACTCATAGAATATTCGTGTGGCATAATTTCAATGAAATTAGACACATGCAGGTTTCCTCAAGATGTTTTCCTTTACCGTCAAGCACGAGATGAATTATAAACACAAATTTAGTGGTGAAAATTAAGTGATGCTTGCCCGGGTTTGAACCCACCATTATCGGTTAAGATTCACGCGTTCCAACCACTAGGCCATCTCGTAGCCCCTGTGTTATGTAGACATTCTTAATGGAGATTAGGCAGTACAGGAGATAGGAGTGCTTATACTCAAATTCAAAACGTGGTCCAGGCGTAGGCTTTGACGGCTTTTATGTTGCTTTCCAAAACGAGAACGTGTAACACTTCCAATACCTTAACTCCGCAGTTATTACTGAGAAGCAACGGTATCAGTACTTGGTGGTAGGCAGGCCCGTAGGGTAGGTACCACCCACTCATCACATTCTAATGCCAAACAGTATTACTTAATTTTGTGTTTCGTTTGGAAGGGTTAGTAAGCCTGTGTAACTACCGGAACAAGGGACATACTCATTGATGACGCATTGACTATGTAAGGGTTGGTTGATGTTTCTGGTCACTGTCTATGGGCGGTGGTGACCACTTACCATCAGATGGCTTACCTATTCTTTTATAAAAAAAAAGAGCTCACTCCAATAAAGTGTATTCATATTTTAGATATATCTTATTGTATTTTTTTTAATAAATAATAAAAAACGGTAATCAATCGTTACGATAACCTTGAATATATACAGTTTCCATGACCATGACCAAATTAAGACAATAGATTTATTTGACGGTATGATATAATTTTTTTTATTATTATTATTATGTAAGACGGAAGTAGTTAAAATAAACTAAGTTTTACTCTCTTTCGGGATCCATTTCCTTTTTCGAGTTTTGTGATCATTTTAATTTTATACTAATCATATTGTATAATATTTATACAAATGGATGTCGATATTTGATTTTCATATAAATTGGTATACCTGCCGTATAAATTGGCACCGTTGCCACACACATATATATATTTTTTTACACTACTTTGTTGTAACTATCCGCTAGATGGCAGTGTAGCATATGCTATTGTATAGCGTTCAACCAGTGACCTTTATAGTATTTGTATAGCCAATTCCAACCAACACAGGATTAAAGACAAATAAATAATTTTAAATTGACGCGATATCTTGCATACTGGCAAGACTTACTGGTGAAAGCACATTTACGGCTTTGTGCAAGCTCGTCTGGGTAGGTACCACGCACTCATCAAATATTCTACCGCAAAACAGCAGTACTTGGTATAGTTGTGTTCTGGTTTGAAGAGTGAGTGAGCCAGTGTAATTACAGGCACAAGGGACATAAAATCTTAGGTACTAAGGTTGGTGGCATGTTCTTCTTCTTCTTCGTCGTGACACTCTTGTCAGAGCGGTCGTGGTCGCCATGAAGTAATATGAATTGTTAGGCGCAGATGTTATACGCCTCACGAGCCTTCGCCATATGTCCCTGTTCGTGTGACCCTGGTACATTCATGCAAAGGTCCGTTGACACGTTGATTGGCAATGTAAGTGATGGTTAACATTTCTTACAGTGCCAATGTCTAAGGGCGTTGGTGATCACTTACTTGATGGTACCCATAACGCCTCATATGCTCGTCCGCCATCCTATTCTATATAAAATATATTATATTCGCAGAGATCTTGAATAATCTATATTCATAATGGATTCGTGAAATATGGCGTTTTGTATGTCGACAAACGTGGATGTAAATGGATATTATATTCTATTATGATATATTAATTAAGAACTTTTTTAGTGCATAATATAGCTGAGCTATTTGAAAATCGCATGTAATATGAAAATCTAAGCTTTATTTAACTATTTATAGGTTTACTTGTCTTTACTTCTCCTGCTCTCGGAATAGGCTATAGATGTGAAAGCGCAACCCGCATTGGAGCAGCGTGGTGGAATAAGCTCCAAATCTTCTCCTCAAAAAGGGAGAGGACGCCCTTTAGCCCAGCCGTGGCACATTGCGCGGGGCTACAGCTACGTATATAGTCGATTAACGGCAATACTTAGAACTGTTGCGTTCCGGGACACAAGGGACATAACATCTTCGTTCCCAAGGTTGGGGGCGCATTGGCGATATAAGGAATAGGTAATATTCCTCACAGCGCCAATGTCTACGGGCGGTGGTGAGCACCCAACATCAGGTAGCCCATTTGCTCGTCCGCCTCCCTACGACACAGAAATATATTAGCGAGGGTCGCTCACGGGTCTGTAAGCAGTGCGTGCCCTGCAGGGACATCGTGCAGCGCGGGCGCGACCTGGAGGGCGTGCTGAAGCAGTACCTGACGCACGTGAAGCCGGCCTACCAGAGCTACATCGCGCCCAGCATGGCGCACGCGGACATCATCGTGCCGCGGGGGGGGGAGAACCTCGTCGCCATCTCGCTCATCGTGCAGCACGTGCACAAGCAGCTGCAGCTCGTACGTATGGGACGCGCGCAGCCTTCGTAGCCTCCAAATGATATGCTATTTTCTTTTAGATCTTGGTTATATTTGAAATGAAAAAAAAAAAATTACAGGCGCCGTGTGACTTCAATTGTTTACAACAGATTATTAATACTGATGGATAATTAACGTAATCATAATTTAGTTAGAAATGTGTAATATTCTTTCGTTTACTGTTTACACCCTGGAAAGCCTATCAATTTGAGAGAAAGATTGACCTTCACAGAACGTGATCCTTATTAGTTATGCTGATTTAATTTTGAACATGATTGTCGATTAAAACTAGTCCGAAAACCCTTTTAAATATTTGACATATAATTGTTTTTGATTTGTCAATATAACATACATTTGTTTAAAATAGCAGAAATGAATGAGAAATATATTATTATTTTCGTTTTCAGCGCGGGTTCAAAGTGAGGGAAAAGTTAGCGATAGCGCACATCGGGCAACCGCTACCGGATTCCTTATACGTCCTTAAGGACACACCGCAGGTGAGTGTTCAGCTGTAACGATCGGAGTTACAGCCCCCAAGTTCTCACTGGATAAAGAAATCCCTCTCGTTCTAACAATATTATACACATATGAATTTTATCAAAAGGTTATCTGACACACATAAAGTTTTATTTTATTAATATTAAGCATTTTTTTTATTTAAAAAAAAGGTTAGCATTCTACCGTACATATATAAATTATATCCCTTAGTATAAACAGTTAAACTAGTATAAACAGGTTTTTTACAAAAGTGTCCGCTGACTTTTGGAAAAAAAATGACGTCAGAGGGTCGAAACATTTGGTACGTGTAGCGCGCGTGGAGGCGCCGTAGTGACGTCCGTGTGCCCGCAGGTGCAGGGCCTGCACACGTTCATCCGCAACAAGGACACGCCGCGCGACGAGTTCATCTTCTACTCCAAGCGCCTCATGCGCCTCGTCATCGAGTTCGCGCTGTCGCTCATGCCGCACTCCGACCTGCGCGTCGACACGCCGCAGGGGTTCGCCTACCACGGTCGGTGCCACACGCCTTTTGTGAAACTAATAGCCTCTTTTATTGCTAAAACTTATACTTTTAAAATATTATATATAATTAAGAATTAATATAACATATAAAAAACAAACATAATTTATCTCTTTCTAATTCAATGCATTCCCGTTCAAATTATAGCGTTCTTATTCCTTCCTCAAAAAAAAGTGTTAAATCCGAAATACTCATTTACGGCAGCCAAAGATGTCAAGGAAACGAAATTAACGCGTTTTTCAGGCATTTCCTGCCTCGCATAACAACTCCGTGGAACCAGATTTCGCAGGCGGTTTTTCCAAACCGATGTGACATATAAACCTTCAAAAGATGAGTTACCTACCAAGTCCTTAAAGGTCAGCAACGCAACTGCAAATCCTTCGGTGCCACAAATTTCTATGAAAAGTGGTCTCCTTATAAAAAAGCCATAACCATTGCTAAAGACACAAATTGTTTGACACATAGAACTTCAAGCAACATTAGATTATTGATACCCTGGAATTATTCCAGCAAAATGGCGGGGTAAGGGTATTACTAGTCATCGTGGAAGAAAACACCGTCTTAATCGTGCATAACTCAGTCTAGCTGACGTCGAGGTTACTTGGTGAGGTTCCTTTAACGTAACATTAGAAGAATCCATCAAAACGTTACTTGGAATATATCTGATGGAACCAAAACATTCGTATTGCATTATGGCATTGTTCAATAAGTGTGTGTGTGTGTGTGTGTGTGTGCGTGCGTGCGTGCGTGTGCGTGCGTCTCACGAGCGAGTCCGTGTCCGCAGGCCGCAAGTGCGACGTGGAGAAGGTGTGCGGGGTGTCGATCCTGCGCGCCGGGGAGACCATGGAGCAGGCGGTCTGCGATGTCTGCAAGGACATCCGCATCGGGAAGATACTCATACAGACCAACCAGCAGACCGACGAGCCGGAGGTGAGACACACTACAAATAATATTTTATTTTTATTACAATGACCAATTTTATTTTCTCTTTTAATCTCTTTCTATGGAATCGATGGTTTGAAATACAAAGTTTTACTATAAAACTTTAGTGTTACTAAATTTACACAATGAAATAAATATCTTCCAGGCTTTCTTTAATTTTATTATATTTTTTTACTTAAGACAGATATATACGTAGATGTTTTAACCTGATGACATACCGTTACCCCCCAGCTGTACTACCTGCGGCTGCCCAAGGACATCAAGGACTACCGCGTGGTGCTGATGGACGCGACGGTGGCGACGGGCGCGGCCGCCATCATGGCCATCCGCGTGCTGCTGGACCACGACGTGCCCGAGCGCGCCATCAGCCTCGTCAGCCTGCTCATGGCCGAGATCGGCGTGCACTCCATCGCCTACGCCTTCCCGGAGGTGAGCGCCCGGCCTGACGAGGCGGTCTGTGGGACTGCTGACACCTTCGTCTATAAGCTTACAGACCGTGGGATCCTAGGCTCGAACGACATTGAGGCATTAGAGAGTGCACCTGTGTTCTGCTGTCTTCTCTTTGGAGACCACTACGAGTAAAATTGGTCAGAAGAACATTATTACTAAAAAAATATTTTTTACATAATTTCTACTACAGTCCGCCCACATCATCATCATAAGTTATTTCGTCTTCAGGTAAAGATCGTGACGTCAGCCTTAGATCCGGAAATCAACGAAAAGTTCTACGTGCTACCCGGCATCGGGAACTTCGGGGACAGATATTTTGGTACGGAACCAGCTGAGGACGAGTGAGCGAGACGGAAGTATGCACTGTATATAGAGTGAGCGAGACAGATATAATACGACGGGTGTTGGCAATATTGTGAATGTTTATATTGAAAACAAAAAAGCTAGTTCCTTATAAGCGTAATCTTGTTAATTATAAGTGTAAGTCCTAATATAAAATATATATTCATTTTTATTATTATTTTAACATCATAAAAAATCTGGCATTTAAAAAAAACGATTTGTAAAATTAAAAAATACATGTTTTAATGAATCAGAAGGATATATACTTAATAAAAAACACTTTCAGTGTTGCCAACATGCCTCATAAACTGACTATTTCATACAACCAAAAATAGACTGAATTTCCTTAAATTATGTGCGAAAATTGCCTGTTGTATTTATTACTACGTAGGACTACGTACAATCCTAATATTTTAATACAATTTAGTACGACGCTTAAATGTAAAGGATTTTAGTATTTACTGACTTGTTTATAAGGATTGAAATGCTTCAAAATGTATATCATCATGCTATGGCTGCGTCAATATCGCTGAGAAATAAACAACTATTCTAATAGGCTTAAATTTATTTTAAAAATATCTATTTAGGGAAACAAAAATTAGAAAAAGTTTATATATTAGTTATTATTTAATATTATTATTATAATTTATGCGAAATTAGGTTGATTTTATTTTTTAAGTGACAACACTTACTGATTTCATAAAAAAATATTCTTAAATTAGATAAAATCTAGTCGCAATTATGTGATCTCTTATAAAATACTAGAAATTAATTAGTGTACTTAATGCTTACTTGACATAATAAGAATTAAAAACATGGCCGACCTGGTCATCCGACATGGTCACTACTTTGAAAATATTTAAAGCATCGTAAGTCGAAATATTTATTCAATATAAAATTGGTTATAAATTTATAAAAATGTACTAACAAGAGTTAACGGCAAAGAAACAGCAATTTTTCAAATGGTTCCAAAAAACTTAGAAATTTCTCAATTCATCGTTTTATTTTTTTAATGTTGGTAATAAGTTCAGGGCTAGTTTCATATGAAAGCCAATATATTATAAGATATAAGACAAATTGTTTGAATAAAAGGCAAGTTTTTATTTTTTATTAAATATTTAATTTTATGACTCCTATCTTTTTCTACAAAATATTTTTTGATTTTTGACTTGGACACAGTGGTTTACCTTGAAGATACATATAAAGAATATACAAATTTGCAATTGTATCTAGCTGTGACCACTGACCATCAACTATTACCTTTCCTATCAATTAGTGAATATCTATATTCTACATATTAAAAGAGATAATTTATGCGTTGAAACTATGTGCAGACATTTTTATAATATACAAAATTAAAATAAAAAGAACAAAATACACATTACAAATTGAAAGCAAAAACACGCCGTCTAAAAGATTGAAGAGTGGCAATGTACCCAAGACGCTGGCACTATTGCCTCTCTGCACCGACTTAGCCTTTGGCGGTAAATAAGCGCCAGCTCTTGAAATCTCTTTAAAGAGATAATCAATAATAATTGGCTCAGCACAGTTATCTGATCATGAGTATATATTGAAACACCATAAAAAAACATTAAAAAAAAGAGAAACAAAAAGGAGACTTAACCACAGTTCCTGAACTGAATTTCCTTTGCGGAACAAATCCATGTATCAAATATTTATATCAGTTAGTTCAAAATGTCAATTAAACAATTGATTGTTTAAACAGTTGCGTATACGCATATTGTATAGATTTATTGACTATATATATTAGACACTAGTGTGTGACTATATAATCAATGAAAATATCGTATAATATATATATATATATATTATTTTATTTATAGAGTATCTTAAGCCGTTACATGCAATCTTGGTGCAAGCTTAGTTTTTTTTTTTTGTTTTAATAAATTAAAACTATTTGAATACATAAATTTAAGGTCGCAGAAAGTTGTACCAAAGATATAATCGTTCCCTTAACGATAATTTGAATACGAAATTAATGTTACTATATACGAAATTAAAAATGTGTTATTATTTTTAAAAAATCTTACTGGTAACACACGCGATAGAAGTGATTCCTTAGTGCGTTAGAAATGTTTCAAATTAGATACATCATTCTAATTATATATTATTATCTTAATTGATATAATAGATTTCTATTCGCTTTTTCAATTTATATATTATAAATATAAATAAACGGCTTTATAGACAAGATTAGCTCTTTGATCTTTGTTTGAAATTCCATAGAAGAAACAGCACTGTGGAACCAATCACATCCTTATTTTTACAAGTTCTAAATTTGATGACTGAGAAAATATTTATAAATATTATTACATAAATAAAGCAGTATAATTTATACGATATGAAAAAAGAAATTGCATGTAAAATGATGTTAATTTGTCTACTACACTAGTAGTAGTAGTAGTAGTAGTAGTAGTAGTAGTAAAATTATGGTACTATTTGTGTTAAAATTATTTTTCTTATTTATTTACTTTATTAAAATTGTCAAGTCTCAAGACTAGTACTACAACACTATACGTATAGTAAAAACTTCGTTCTATACAATAAATAGCAAATGAAAATAACCTAAAAATAATTAAGCAATATTGACACACCCATAGCGAATCGAATTAATTCATGCGATCATTAAATCTAGTAACTAATGATTCTTTTCTACATAATATTTTAACTCGACTAAAGTCCGCTGAGGGAATGCGTTCATGACGTGACACTGGCATGATGACAGAATCAGGGCTCACAACCTAAAGCCAGGCAGTTATCGTACATTAGGGTAATGATTATAACATACAATAACATTATACAAAATCACAACAATATATGTTAAATAACTTTTAATCGTAGTTAATATTAGCAGAAAACTTTAAAAAAAAAACTCAAAAATACGCAATATATACGCCAAATATGATCAATTTCAAGATACAATAACTGCCAACACTTCACGTCAAACCAAGATTGGTGATTGACAGACAGTAGCAACCAATAAAAGGATATGAGCGGCTGCAATGTCAGTAAAAACAATTGTAATTATTATTATTGATTACTGTAATAATCATGTTGGCATCATAATGGAAATTATCGTACAATACTAGTGTTATTTCATAACTACGTACGATGTACGATGGTACGTACATCGTACATAGTTATGAAATTATCGTACTTGTACGATAATTATCGTACGGTTGTGAACCCTGGACAGAATGCTTATCATGACGTGTCACCTGGTCGTTGTCTTATCAGAGTGGTCGTGGTCACGCTTGTCAATTTGTCTCTATTATTCTGTGACAGTTACCTTTCTTACGCACTCATGCAAGAGGAGGTACATTACAATATTCGTTAGTAGAGTATATAATATATACTATCCTTACATTTCTTACTATTACTTACATTTTTATCGTAAATTCTTCGCTATTTTAAATTTTGGTCTAGAAGGCATTTTCTTCTCTGCTACTCTTGCTATCTCTTTTTAACTCGACACTAAAGAAAGATGTGGCAATGTTTTGAATCCCGTCGAATTTTTAAATATTGTGTACATAAGGATCAGTACTATATTAGCTTAAAATTAATCAAAACTTGCGTATTCGAATTATATTGTAAATGTTTGAACGCTCGATGCAAAGTGAGCCCCAAATTTAATGTTATATTGTATTCTATAACCTTAAAACAAATATGGCGCTCGTAAAATCACAAATATTTTGATTTCCCAAATTAACACATGTACATATGCACAAGACTCGAGTATAAACTGGTTAAAGTATTTATATAACGGCACGTTATGTAATGTCACCCGGGTTATGTACTTTAAATAGATTAAGCACAAAACAAATTCAAATACAAAACTTATTATAGTAAATCTTGTAAGATATATAGTGCATATATCTTTAAATACACGCTAGTTGTATACGTCTATATAAAAATAATATGTAAAGTGCACTACACAAAAATAAATACAATGTTGTCCACTTTATGTAGTAACATTTCATAAATAAACAACCACGCAAAAAGTTTTTTTTTTTTAATTTAAATCTTTGACTTAGATTCTAAGTCAGTAGTCATTGTACAAAACATTTGTTTTAAACAAAAATGACAAAAAATATCTTTTTAAAAAATCATTAAAAATGTTTGCATTTCCGTATAGTTGATTGGCAATATTTGTCGTTTATTTAATAAATTGTTACATATGTAATCTATACGCATCGTAATATTTTTATTTTATTTTATTAACTATATCTAAAACACGACTCATTCTCCAATATAAGAAATCATATGTGCAAAAAAATATTTTCCTAGGAAATAGAAATAGAAAGTTCTATAACATTTTTATATTTGGCTTGTATACATTATCTTTGTCTTTTTCCAGTACATCTTGTACAAAATGTAAACAAGCTAAAAAAATAACAAATATAAAATTTATTATTTTTAACCTTTGAAAAGTACTAATAAAATCTTAGTTTATATTCTTTACAAATATAATTGAATAAGACTTTTTTTAACTATAAATTTTCAAAATCAGTAACTAGATAGAAAACCGTGGTGCTTTTATTACGAAACAAATGTGTTCCGAATACATTTTAAATTAGCCAATCATGTGTCTTCGCTCATTCCGACGAATACTGCCATTTTGGTTCACATTTTTATTTATTGCAGTATTAATAAATAAATTCAAACTGAATAATATAGGATCTACTTTGTGTATATATGAGTGTTTAATTAATATTAATAATATGTAATAGTTTTAAAAAATACTTCGTTTTAAGTTTACAAATTTATTTTACATTTTAGGATTATTATTTTGACTTCTTTTAATTTATTAGTGAATTTAGTTTTTACTATTTAACTAAGAATAATAATTTCTCAATACTTAAAAAGTTAGTGTGTCATTTTTTTAAATTTATTTCTAATGTAAAATAGAAGGCTAAGGAATAAAAATGTTGTAAGTGTACACTATATATGATATTATTATAAAAATGACTTGTAAATGTCTCGATGTATACAAATGTACTGTCAAGCTTATTGATATTTACTTAAACGTCGCCACAGATCACACATTTTTTTAATTCGAAATGACAAAAAAAACTTTATTACACTCGCGAACTAATCGCCTTATTAAAAATGGAATAGTCGTGAATAATAAAGCCCATTTTAATTTAATCTATTAAATATGCTTTATGACGTGATTTTAAAACAATAAATCTGTTAAATATATAGTGTAAACAATGTTGTTTTTTTTTATTGTGAATCTGTGGCAGAACTTATACCGACTGACGTGTCGCTGTTGGAATGTTACTTTTATTCCCACTATCTTCTCCTAGTGACGTGTAACTTAGTGTATCTACTTTTTGAGCACAATAATTGTGTTTTATATGAATATAATAAGTTGCTGTGAATATATAAAAAAGGAAAAAACAAAAAGAAAATATGAAATAAAATAAATATTAATATGTGTTGATCTTTTATTTTAATATAACTCCTGTTCTAAATTAAGCTTATAAAAAGTATGATGACATAATATTTTCTCTATGTTAAAAACTATATCTTATAAAAAAACCTTAAAAAGAATTATACAAACAATTTTAAAAACAAATTATTTTCTAAAGAAAGTGTATAGTATAAATTTCTATACTTAGAGATTATTGATACTATTACTCTTTGGCTATATGCTTGAGTATCACATCGCGCTCATTTATGCAAACAAGTTTGCATAAATGAGCGCGAGTTCTACTTATTTTTACTTTTATATCCAAGATTTGGGCTGAAGAAAAACCTCTTACAAAAGATTCCCAATATATTTCGAATTAAAAAACCGAGGAAAGGAAAAACCTTTCTAAGATGTATATTAAAAATTATTGAATTATCATTTAAGTTATTGAACACATGCAGTAGTATCACAGATAATAAGTGCGAGTATGTCTCCTAAACGATTTCGGCCGCGGCGGCCACTCTCATAATCCGTTGGGACGGCAAACCCGACACGACCGGAAAGAGTTCAGGCGCAGGACCAACGGCTTTACGTGCTTTCTGAGACGAGAGTGTACACACGTCCATTGTAACTGTCAAGTGCGAGTAACTATAATACAACATAAATATTTAACTTAACAATCGACATTACAGATCAATCAATAAATAGCGTTCGAATTTTTGTCATAATTTTCAATCGCCACAACGAATACAAATAAAAGCTTTTTTAATTATTCGAAACGGACTAATCTACAAAAAAATATAGTCTAGAATTTTACATAAATATTGAAATTTACTTTTTTGCCTTTTAAAAGTAATGAATAATATTAAATTAAAAAACTTACCTAAGAACAAATTACCGAATTTAATTTTTTTTAATCATTTTAAAAAATTGGAAATTTTGTTTTAAATTTTTTTTTATACTTTTCTTTTTTTTTGCCTCCGTAAACTAATAATTACATACTTTAAATTTAATTACACAATCTGAAACCTTTGGGTAAAATATTAATTAAGCGTAATATTATATTAATTATTTTAATAAACCTATTGTATTTTATTTTAATAAAATACGAATTAAACTTAGATAATAAACGTAAATCGCTTTGTTTTTTAAGTATCATACAAAATAAAATTAAATGTAAATTAATGGATAGCTTTGATATTACAAATCTACAATTGGTACGTGTCCGTCATACGGTGGGTAGGAAACAAAAGCGTTAAGCTAGCTGAACTGTATATCTATATAAATATATTACTTTAATATATTTTAAAAATACTAATACAAAATTAAAATTATTTATTGCTTCAATCACGTAAAAACTTGATAATTCTCTTTGTCCCACCAATCTAACAAAAGGATGTGTTATAAGTGTTGCCAGATTTGTGCAATATGATGTAACATTAAAAAGAAATGAACATGTATCATGTTGCATGTAAAATTAATTAAATTTTTATAAATTATATATTAATTTAAATTAGCTTTATCGGCGAGAAATGCGTTGTTAGTGTGTCGATACGCGTCCAACTACATCAATCAGACGCGCAATATTGTTATTTGAGTATAATTTAAGTAAATAGGGTCTTTCTATGATTAATAACTTAACTTCTTAATTGTTGTTTTATTATATAAAGTTACGAGTTGTTTATTTTAACGATTAAAATTATCTTTCCTTACTAATAATAATTATATTTTTCTAATTTGAGTGTATTCGAAATTTTGTTTAAATGAAATTTAACTCAAAATTAGTAATAGGCATTATAATCTATATAGTGAAAATGGTCGCATATTTTATATTTACTGCCCCAATATAAGGTATTTGTAATGAAGTAATTTATCTGACAAACATAATAAAATTAATAATAGAATATATTATACGTGATCACAGGTATCTAAGTAGCGTTGAAACACCATACTGTAGTGTTCTGATTTCGTACAAACTATTTCGCTGTTAGCTTGATTTTTTCTGAAATAAAAAAAAATATTTTTAAAATTTTAAATACAACCTCTTTTCTTTGGAATAAGACTTATACAATGCAGTCATTTGCCAACAAAAAGTTGATTGTTTTTAATTTTTTTTTATTCTATCAGCCTAATCTAATGGTATTAAAAATATACAAATATTTGCTTTGAAGAACCGAAATGAGTGGTTAGAATACTTGGATCTCACATTAGAGTTTCCATATGATGGTTATTATTCTTTGATAATTCTGTGGCTTAGCTGCTTTTAAAAGGACCAACATCAACAACCATAGAAACTATGATGTTGGTTATTTTATATAACATGTGCCATTTTGCTTACTATTGTTTGTATTTGTAGTGTTAAGCTTTTTTTTTTTTAATTTTTCATGATTTGGCAAATAACAAAATTTTTACATTTTACTTGCAATGTTTGTTTGGACCTTTTAGCACCAGGTCACAGACTTCATGTCGTCTATGACAATGAAGGAAAATATCCTAAGAAAACCTGCATTTGCTAAATAAAACCGTCACATAATAAGGTGAATGTGTATTTGTGAATATATGTAAAGGTGACATAAAATATGATTCAAAGAAACTTACTTATAAAATTCTTCACACTCTTCTATAGAAACGTCGCCAGTCAATAAGCGAGAGCCGATTCCGCTATGATACGAAGCGTAGCGTTGCTGAAAGATAACCATTAACGTGATGAAATTGTTTGACAATTCACACGTGGGTGAAATCGCCTGTGGAAACCAGTGACAAATAAATATACTAACATTGAATAAGTATGAAGTTTAATGGTTTGCTTGGAGGAAAATTTTTGGGAAGCAATCCTTTATTTTATAGAATTCTATACATCGATTAAATAACGAACGTTTAGGGGATCTCATGTTTTTTGAGGTGACCAAATCACGAACGTATAGCGTAAATAAAAAAATCTGTAGGGCTTTTTTCTACGAAAGAACTCAAAACTAACCGAAGAGAACGGTCTTGAAATGTCAAAAAGATATGGGAGATTGACCAAGAAGAGAGCTTTTAAAGAATAACGCAGGTGATTTTGAAGGGTAATTTTAAACCCATCCTTACCTGTAAATGCTTAACGAAGACTTGTTCAGAAATGACATTACATGCGACCCTCAGTCCTTTCGCGAGAGCATCGATGTATTTGACCTGTGACGTCATCAGATCACGGAGGTCACAATCGCGTTTCGGAACTAGTCTCAGATTGATCCCACCAGAGGGAGCTGAACCCTGAGGAAATTGTATTATTTTAATTATTATTAAAGAGCCGTGATGGCCCAGTGGTTAGAAAATGTTAATCTTATCAAATGATTCCAAGTTTAGGACTTTTAATCGTTAGGAAACCAACCCGCATTGGAACAGAGTGGTGGACTAAGCTCCAAACCTTCTTCTTAAAAATATTGGAAGCCCAGCACGAATGTTTACACGATGTTACTTTACTTTAATATGTAATCTATTGTCGCTTACTACGTTTATACCAAACGTACAAACGAATCGATCGGACGGATCGTAGTCAATGACAAGTAACAATTAGTAAAACTTGTGTCATATGAAATTATACTCAAGCGTAAATGCAATGGATGCATGAATAATTAAAACGACGCATTAAATAAATGGGATCCAAGGACAGAGTCCTACTGGCTAAATAAAGTGCAAGTTGTGCCATGCTTACAATGGTACAAAGTAATTTTAACTTTTTTTTTTATTACCGGCAGACAGACTGGCAAATGAGCTGATAGTAAATGGTTAACACAGCCTATAGGTATTGTAAGAAATATGATATAGTTGTTATGTGCATTGCGCCTGTAGTTACACTGGCTCACTCACTTGATCTATAATACATTTCATCATCAATGTAATTGTTTTGATGTCGGATTGGTCGAACTGATTGTTTATGGTAACACCGCCGAACATGTTGTAACTGTTGAAGAAAAAAAATTAATAGACAACATATTAATTGTTAATTTTATTTAATTTAATAATTAATTACGTATAGAATTGAAAATATAATCCATTATGTAAAAACTTAAAATTTAATTTAAATAATATAATAAATTTACTTACTTTTTTTATTAGGATCGCAAATATAAGCATGACTCATATAGCATAGCCTTATACTTATATGTTTTATGTATGTATGACATCACATACATGAAGACGAATGTAAACATAACATAATTAATAAAAGTAAATACTTCTTTTTTGTAACATACATATTTACCAAAGTTTATAAAATCGGATACTCACACGCCAGCCATATACATATGGTGTCCAGGTGGAGTGCATACTTTATAATAACGATCCAAGTTGTGGAATTTCAAGAAGTACAAGCAACTTGTGATATCCCACATATATCGGTTCAGGACATCCCCGTCCCAATTGTTTTGGGGTTGCCATGTTAAACCGTAACAGCCATAATTCTTCCCGAAGCTACTATAATACGGCATTATAAGCAATTGACACTTATAATTCAGCCTGTCCTTGTACTCTGCAGTTATTTTCAACAATTTCGAGAATAATTTGATTTCTTTGGCAACATCTGTTTGGAAGATGGCGTTATAGCCTTCTCTGTACGGCCATAAGAGGAAACATTCCACACTTAAGCGCTGTGACACTTCTAAGCACTTCTTTATCTGTGTTGCCGCTTGTACGAACGTTGATGCCTCGTTACTCGTAAAAGAACCGGATATATATCTACAAATTTCAAAGTATTTATTTTATACCTAAAAATTATTATTTTTGTGTAAAGAAATTAATAATTATTAATAATAATCATATAATTTATGTGTATAGTATATATATAGAAGATATCATGGTACTAACTTCTTAAAGAGTGATATTCATAGACAATAAGTAAAGCTATTATTCACTATTTAACGCCACCAGATACTAATATAGTGGGAATGAGAAACCGGTAAAAATGAAACAGATCCTATAACTTCTATTTATCATTAATACTCACTTCGGGTGTGAATGTAGATCAGGCGCTAACCACATCATTTTAATCTGGCTTCTTTGGGATAATTCGCTTATATAGTCAACTATTTCATCCCAGTTGGCTTTATTCTCCTCCCAGTTATCTGTCTGCGGAACTAAATCTGTATCAAAAGCGGTCCAGTATTTGATGCCAAGTTTAGTGCAGAAGTCGTAGAACGCTTTGATGCAACGTTTGTAATTGTCTATGGTGTTGGAGTTGTCATCCCAAGAACGGCAGAATGTTGGCCTGCCTTGGACGTCTGAACCTTAGTAATCAAATAATAAATAACACAAATTAACTTATTATACAAAAGCAAGTGATTTATAATTATACTGACAAAGGATATACCATCATTTTATGAAAATGCAATTAAGAAAAATATATATATTTTTCATACCATTATATCTAAACTCTGTCAACGACACGCTGTATTTGAGCCAGTCCTCCATGCTTCTAGAATGCACCCTCTCGCTACTATTGTAGTAACGGTAACTATTTGTGTCGGTCGATGTTGTCATGTTGTTATACTCTACCTTCTCTATGCCTAAAATATATACGGTATTACAATTACATTGCCTGTTGATAACCATTTTATTTATATTACCGAAGTTAAATTCAGTGAACTTAACTTACTAACAAATTTTGTGTTATTGCCCATAATGATAGAATGACCAATGATAACAATATTTGATTTTAAATGAAAAAGGCAAAGAATGGTTTATTTTTCGTCCAAAAATTAAGATTAAATTAACAAAATTCTATCTTTCAAATTTAAATGTCGTAAACTTGACAAAATACCAGACGAGAGCCAATTCCTTCATCCGCCTACCTCTCATATATTAATGAGGATATATATATATATATATATATATATATATATATATATATATATATATATATATATATATATATATATATATATACATATAAGTACTTATTTAGGTAGCTGAACGAGCAAATACCCTGCTAGCAATCCTTTTCCCATAAGCACTGGTAGTGAAAGAAGCATGCTCGTACGTCACTCCTTACACCATAAATATGGTCTATTCCAACCCTATGAATCCTATGATTAGGTCCCTTGCGACTGTAATAAGCCGAGTTCACCCACCTTTCAAAACGAAACACAGCAATACAAAGTATTGTTCGGCATAAACAATATTATAATTAATTATTCTTACCTTGAAAATAATCAACGATATCTGAGCCTCTTACTTCTCGAACTTTCTGCCTCTTACCCCCGGGCTGAGCGTACGACATGTTTCAATACAAAAAAAATCCTTTTAGACTTAATTCTCTCTCATAAATATATCCTACAACTGAGTGACGGACGGATGCGACGTAATCTTATATAATATCGAGTGAATAGAGGCAGTAGAGCGGAATTGTGTCGGATTGCTCTTTGTTTCAAACCTGTACATATTTAGTACGAAATACGAGTTGTTTAACGAACGAACAACAGGCCCATGGTTGTTTTTGAATACAAAGGTTTATAATTTTGGTTTCATCGTGCTGTGTGATATTAATTCAATGTAAACTAACATTGGTTCGGGATGTTAGAATAACTAGTTAAGCAGTTAAGGAAAAGAAATTCAGTACATTTTTATACGGATTATACATAAATAAAAATTTATATTATTATATATCATTCAAAAATAAACATACTAATTTTAGATCTTTTTATTATCCACACAATACAGTGAATATTATCGAATATTTTTTCATCTTTGATACTGTTTTTTGGAAATAATGAAATCAAGCCTTAAACGTATGTACAGCGGCAAAGGTAAACATGTTGACGGGATTTTCGAGGAGTCGAAACTTTCATCGAAATTTCTAAACGAAACTTCAAGTAGCGAGTTACTGTTGCTTTTGAAATGTAATTAATTTGAATTTAGAATGTTTTTATAGTACCCGGTTATGATACTAGATTTCGTCACTAAACTTATAAATTCCATAATTATGAAATTTGAATGAAGTCTATTTGTAACTTGTAATAAAACGAATATTCTCGAAGATACTATTTTAATAGATCAGTTAATTTAGTTAGTTTAGATAGAACTGTTTATTACCATTCAGGTTCGTTTATCATTTTTTTCAAATGAAACGGAAAAAAAATAAAAAAAAAAATATGACTGTTTACCAATTTCAATCTTTTCTTCGCATTTATTGGACCGTTAAGTACTTACAGACAATTATTATAAATTAAATTTAATAGTGCCTAACCTTAACATAAAAATGCGTTTGATAATAATTTGTTAACCCATTGCAAAATGCCAGTTAGATATAAATAAAAAGAATAAAAGTTTATTACAACCAAAAATGAATCTTATATCGGTGAACCGAGATGGTATTATGCATTGAATAAATCCTTGGTTTAAATCTGGATAATTAACTCTTTGATGTTCATATGTTCGCATGCTCAGTGGTAATATATCGGAATACATTAATACCACATAACACATCTACAACATGAATTTGTCATGCATAAATGGATGAATATGTGAAACTATTGAAAATTGCGTCGTTAATTTATGAAAAATAAATTTTCACAGTAATAAACTAACAGAACAAAAGATATTATAAGGGCAAATATCGCGATAGAAAAACTCCATAACATTTAAATGACTCTTACCCGGAATTTGAACCCAAGACCAAAGGATCTACGGCGTTAGACCCCATTTACACATGCGTGCTCGTTTTTCGTTTCACCACTCGTCAAATCATTCGCGCGAATATGTAAATGCGGTTTTGTAAACTAACCACTAGACCAACTGTCTCGTTATTAGCAAATTATATATCCTTAATAATATTTATTACAAATGCCAAAGTCAATTTGTTGGTTACGCTTTCACAACTTAACTACTCAGCTAAGCACCATGAAATATTGCACAAGGGCCCCCTGTCCTTCTCACACGCAGGCGTAAACTAGTACCCGATTACACAGTATTAAACTCTTGTGAGACAATGTACACGCTTTTACAATTGGATTCATATATTTACAACATTCGTTAATAGTTAATTATAAGTAGTAATAGTTAAAATCAAATAGCAAATAACTTAGAAAAATATTTTATTAATAATAATTAAAATCTACGTAACAGTATATTTACAATAACATTATAAGAAAATCCAGATCAATCGCACTATAACCGCCATCAGGAGCATTAAAATCGGTATCGGCACCGCCATCTTGTTTTCCCGCCTAAATCCTGACACTTCACCTTTTTTTAAAGGTTGCGTCAAACCGGGCATCTTCGGTTTGTCTATGGGCTCTCCCATCATAGAGAATTTTGTCGCGCTCGTAATCTTCACGGTAACCATTTTGCCCATGTATTTATCCTCTTTGGGCACTAAAACCTGTTCGTAGAACTCGTTGTGGGCGACGTAGTAGTTTTTATCGTGAGATATATCCGTGACCAGTACGTCATGTACCTGGCCCACTTTGTGACCGTACGGTTCGTACGATCGGAAAAATTCAGACAGTTCTTTCGTACGTTTTTTCACTTCCTGTCCTGGCACCTGGCAAGTGAAAATAGTTGGTACAAACAGTTCTTTCCATAAAAAATTGTAATTGCTACATGTCAACTGGTTTATTTAAATTGAAAAAACTTTTTTGTAATATCTTTTAGAGAAACAAGCTAACCTACTTGGTGGTAGGGCATTGTGCAAACCGGTCTAGGTAGGTACCACCCACTCAGTAGATATTTTACCGCCAAACAGCAACATTTAGTAATATTGTATTCCGGTTAGGCCAGTGTTACTACAGGCTCAAAGGATATAACTAACCTAACGTCATTAAATACGTCATCATAACGTGTTTGCTACACAACACGTGTTTTGAAAAGCAATGAGTTAAATTCCCCTATTGATCTTGATAAAGGCTCCAATATCAACTTACCCTCTGCATCCTAGCCGCAGGGGTACCCGGTCTGGGAAAGAATTGATTTATGAACAGCGAAGGGAATCTGTACTTCTTGCATAAGTCCATAGTATCTTTGAAATCTTCTTCCGTTTCCGTCGGGAACCCACAGATGATATCTGTAGCTATTGTCATACCTGGTACCCTGGACAAAATGAATATAGAGTGAAAGATCCAATTATTGACAGTTCTAATAAACTTAATATCGAATTGATTTTTCATATTGATTATTAAATTAGAATCTACCACCGATCCTGAAATGAAATACCTGAGAAGAACCAGCTAAACAATCTCGCATAATTATATTTATACATTGTAATACATATACAGGATGACTGGTGAATTAGGATCAATATTTTAGGAGCATAATCGGTACATGATTCTCATTCGAATTATTTAAAAAAAATAGGTTCTTAATTTTTGACCAAATTTACAAAAATTTTACTTTAAATAAATAAAGTGTGGACATATTTCCGCGGCGCGTGCGGCGTAGTGTTTGCCCCCCGCAACCCCTGCCCCGCGGCTTATTAGTATTAGTAGGTTAGTAGGTTAGTCGGGCGAGCGCCGCCGTAAGGTTCGTCCATCTTCCCGCGCGCGCGCCCCTAGCGATCGATCTTACGCGTATACCTAATGTTTCGTGTGTGAGTGTGACCCGTAATTAGTAATTAGGTATGGCTTATCAATACACAAATGCAGAATAATGTGAGTACTGTGAGTAGTAAAGTGACCCATTCGTGTTAAAGCGTGTGAAAGACAATATGCGTAAACGTGCCGAACTGTGTATCACACGAGCAGGAGCTCACTTTGAACATTTGTTAAGGTTAGTGTAGTTATGTAGGTAAATAGGTAGTTAAATGATTGACAATCGTTGTAAATAAGTATGATTCAATTTTTAAATACGCCGGAAATACCAAGATAGGTAAACAGTTAATTTTTGTCCCAAGTTCATATCATTTACCTAGTCAACAAATTTGTTGCTTAAACGAGTGAAATATTTTGGTATTTTTGCCTGTTCTAAGCCAGGTTTAAAGTATGAAGGGGGATTGGATCATGCTTGTTTATCAAAGGTAGCCTGCTACCCTGTTAACACGCGGCGGCGTTTGGACGTAGGGAAAGTACCGCGCGATAACTAAATGTACATAACGGTGTTGTGTCGTCAGCGCAGCTAGGGCGTCCACATGACGCGTAATTAATTACATAACTTTTGGTTAACTTTACTTAGAAGTTTATTAATATTTATGTTATATGTATTTTTTTTTGGTCATATATGGTCGTTAAATATCACGTCCTTAAGTATTGATACTAATTCACCAGTCACCCTGTATATAACTCTATTGATAACTTCCCAGTCGGCATGATCGTCAAAAATCATTGTAGTAGTTCAGCCAATTTACTCCAACTAACCACATAAACCACTTCGTCCATGAAATCCATTTGTCAATTTTTGAGTTTATCGCGATCAGACACAAACAGATACTCACGCGACGGACGACATCTTATGCGGCATATTAAACTATACTTACTTCTCTCTGAGGTAATTGACGACCCTCTCGAAGTCCGCCCTCGTGTACTCTCGCTTCATGTCCGACAGTACTTGGTTGCTTCCGGACTGAACTGGAACGTGGAGGAACCTTGAGAAATATTAGAAAATTATATCTTAGCTGCATGTTTAAAAATATATATATTTTTTTTTTATAGAACAGGAAGGCGGACGAGCATATGGGCCACCTGATGGTAAGTGGTCACCAAACGCCCTTGGACATTGGTACTGTAAGAAATGTTAACCATCGCTTACATCGCCAATGCGCCACCAACCTTGGGACCTAAGATTTTATGTCCCTTGTGCCTGTAATTACACTGGCTCACTCACGCTTTAAACCGGAACACAACAATACCAAGTACTGCTGTTTTGCGGTAGAATATCTGATGAGTGGGTGGTACCTACCCAGACGAGCTTGCACAAAGCTCTACCACCAGTAAATATATATATACAACAAAGGTAAAAAAATAATTGTCATGTCATAATTTATTCAAGTAACAGGCCTCATATACAAAATTACAAAAAAAAACTACTATCTACTCCTTATATAATTTACAGGTCTAACTGAAATTTTACAACAGCGGTTTAAAAATATACAGTCTAGTCTGTTAGCAATCATGATTAGAATTTAGTTGAAGCTGGCCCGCTAATATAATAAGATTACTTTATTGTGTTCAGGTGTAAAAGAACATATTGTAGTTATCACCAAGAGTATACAGAATTCCTATAAGCAAAATTCGTTTTTGAACGACTTGTTGACACCCAATATCTTGAGTTCATTCCTTCAATTGTTATGATAATTTTACATAATGTTTGGTGTAAAAAAACATTGTGAAAATAACTGCATGTAAGAAATTGTAACAAACGATTACCAACTCAATGGTGACACTTAGTGGTATCAAATGGGTTTTTACCCAGCGATGGGGCATTAACGGGGGGTGGATAGGTTGTGTTATTGTTACTTATTTTTTTTATATTTTCTAGCTGCATCCACGGCTTGACTTGCATGGAATTTGGATGCACATATTTTTTAAAAGATTTAAGTAATCATGATGATATACAGTTCTATCTCTATAAGCAAAGGAAACCTCATACTAACTTATATTTCCTACTTAAACCATTATGGCGTGAAGTTGGCATAAAACTTAAAATCGCATTGTTATTTCGACTTGATCACACCTAAAATTAAGGATACTTAATTTATGGACTTTCATTATCTAAGTCAAGAATAATTCTCTCATTCTATACTTTTAAGTCCGCAAAAGTGCAGCTGCGTTTGCACATACACACTTGTGCATTATAATATCTCTATACTCACTTGTACACTCTCGGGTGGTGCATGATCTCTGCAACTTCTGCAAGGTGTTCCAGGATGTATGGTGGATTAGTCATGCCCAGACGTAGCCTGCAACCTTCGGGTATAACCTCCACTAGTTTCCAGAGTAACTCGGGGAGTGTTGTGCCAATATCGCGACCATATGTTCCTGTAAGATAAATGTGTTATTTTAAAAATCAAACTCTATTGGCTATGAAAAATAAAATTATACCCAAAAGACAATTTGGTTTTAAAGACTCAAAAGTAGTTTTTTATTTTTCGTCAATTGATTGGCGAGTTGTCTATAAGCATATCTGTCACATATTAGTGAAAAGCCAAAAGTGAAGAAGAACTTCTGTCTAATAACAAACATCTTTCCTTTTCAGTCTTTTTTGGGGTTAGGGGAGTTTTTCAGAGCCTTTAGCTTCTATTAGGACATAGCATGATTCGTAATATGGCTTAAACACATTTCATTTATCTTGTTAAATAAATAAATAAACTCACCCGTGTCTTCACTAGTAAGCCATATTTCACAAACACCCTCTTTGAAAGATTGTCTCGCCCTCTCAACAATTTCCTCTGGAGGATAACTTCCAAGTTCACCCCTTGCATGCTTGGTCTTACAATATGTGCATTGATTTAAACATCCAGTGTTGATGGATATGATCTCTATGAGAGGATTCTTTCTAACTTTTGGTAGAAGAAGCGAAGCACCTCCTGCTTTTCGACCTTCACTAGTTTTCTTTTGACCGAAGAGGCGGACTGTGTGCCCTGAAATGGTATTTACAAAACTGTCTCAATTTATATGTTTTATGTTATAACTTTTTTGAAATGTTAGTAATACAAATTATAGGGTGACAATACAATATGTTTTAGGGCTTTGTTCATGTTTTTATCATAAGAGGTAACGTTTAAAGGTAATGCAACTAGTATCAAAAGCCTATTCCAATCAATGATGAGCTAAAGATAAAAAAACCTTAGAAATTCATATTTAATTTACTAATAGCTCCACTATGATATGTACAATAAACAGTTCTTGAATAATATCTCTATTTATAATATAAAATTATTCCACTTTACTAATTATATCCACTTTAATTTCATCCAAAGTTCCGATAACAAGGTAACTGACATTGATACCAATTTATCACATATCAATAATAAATTCCATTGATTATTCACGATCTTTACAAATTATATTACATCAATCCAATGTCAAAATTGTTAAAATGTCTACTTCTTTTGTAGAATCTAGATTCCTAACTGGTTGTAGTGCTTGACGATTCAAAAGTACTTGTAAGTCTCTTTGAATAAAAAAATAATTTGATTTGATTTTACTTGTGGTTGGAATAGGTTTGTTTTAATCAAATTATTGTCCATGTTTCTTAAAATAAATTGTTGTTATTAGCTATGGTGATAATAAAAATTTTATTACTAAGAAAATTTAAAAAACTTCAATTAAAGTTACCTTTTAATGTCTCCTCCACAATCTCAACAATTCTATCTATTTGTTGAACACCAACAACACTGAGTCCTTGTAGGTATGTTGCGCGTGGAGCTCCCTGCGGCACACAGCCAGCCACAACAACATGTATACCTCGACTTTGACCCAATTCTATTTCATTTCTAAAATAAGAATATTATTTCAACATAACAAAAATAAAAGCCCCATCTACTTACTACTATATAAGTGTTGATAGATAAACTTACTTAAAATGATCTTCAGCGGGACTTTTAACTGTGCAAGAATTTAGCAACCAGAGTTGGGCTTGCCACTTATCTTCCGTTAGCTTATACCCCTGAGCTGCTAACAACCCAGCCATGTACTCTGAATCTGAGTTGTTGTGTGCGCAGCCCCATGTTTTGACGTATATAGTTTGAGTACCTAATTAATAATCAGTTATAATGTTTACGCTATCATCATTTTACTTTAACGTGTGCACAGTATAAGTGTTCTGTTATTTAATGTAAACAGTGTAGTTAAAATGTGATTATAGAAATAATTAAAATCGTAGTTCGCAGTTAAATCAATAGATTAAACCATATTTATTTCAATAAATATGTTTCACATTACGATATATCAAGTAATTTTAAGGTTATACCTGGCACAACACTTTCTAAAATAATCTTTTCAACTGATTCCACTTCCTTATTTTCTCGTTTCTTCGATCTTACACTTACATTTTTTCTACTCGCATACCTTTCTTTGGGTGTTATATCCTGAGAAGATATTAAATCTTCAATATCGTCTATAAATTCTGAAACTGCACCTGGCATTTTTAAGAAATCGTATGGATTTGACAATAACTGACATTTAACGTCCAAAATAAAAACATTGACTACAACAGATAACAAAGAGAATATAATCGTTACAGATAACTTAAGATATGCATGCAGCACACGCCGTGAAAACTTTTAAAATGCAAGATTTTTTCCGACTAAGTAAAAGCAACAATACACATACAAACTATAATATAACTTTAGCTCATTTACATAAATACTTAATATATGTCCATTTGGAATTTTGTGCCTTTCGAATATAGTTTTGTTTTTCAGATACGTGCCGTTGTGCTTGAAATTACTTTGTACAAATACACAGTCACAAAATTCGCTCTCTTTTTTGAAATTTTATTACATATTGTATAGTAAAAATAATATAATATAGACATGTTGCGTACTGCAGTTTCACTCGTATAAATTTAAAAAGAGTAATTACTTACTTGTTTAATGCAAATGGTGCTAACAGTTAGTTAGATTATTTAAAGAGTATTATATGATCTGTGGTTGAAATTTATAGTTACTTTAAAAAAAAACAAATACATATATACATTTACAAACATATATACATTTTTTGTATATAATTTTTATGTCTGCTTTTATTGTAAACCAATGTTATTGATTCTTTTCATATAATAGAATATATTCTATTTAGTTAAAAATAAAAATTTAACTGCTCTTGGTGTTCTTGTTAATTTCACTGTTAATAATACTTCATTCACTGTTTTAATAATATGAATAATTATTTGATATTTGTATGTTAATTAAAAAAAAAAACAAACAAACATCTAAAGTACACTCTTAGTTAAAGCCAACGCAAGGAAATGCAAACGAACACCGACTCAAAAGAAATAAACGGGAAACTTTTATAAGGAATGTTTTCTTTAAACTAATTTTATTTCAAATATACATGTAGGATATTTGCCAGTCGATTTTTTGTTATTCTACTAAATATTTGTCAATGTGAAAATCCTAATATTCTGCTTGGTTACCAAAATCAAGCAAATCATTACCATGCTTAAGAATTTTTATTTATACTTTGTATTTGTGCTGGACTTATTTTTTTATAAATGACGTACGATATATTTAAATGTCATTTGTACCGCACAGCAAAACAAGTCCTTTCCTTCACAAATCTATGCGTGCTGGCTCTCGATGTCAACGCCTTACTGTGACTTCATTTTCATTCTTCATTTCCATCGCGCACGAAGAAATTTGGCAACACTTTTCTCTTTCGCACCACTTAAAAATGGAACTCTTTACCAGCACACGTATTTCCCTCCTCTTACAACCTGGGTTCCTTCAAACGAGGCATCTTGCGGGCCGGCAAGGCGTGGGCGGCTAGTGCAGAACATTCTTTCCGACTGTACTTGCCGTCGTCGCCTTTGGACTCCACTACCACTTACCATCAGGTGGAGTGGAAAAAAAATCTAGATATTTAGCAATAAGTTCTTTGGGTAAAATATACTGTGATTTACACAATACGAGGTATCCGTCCCGACTTTATACGGATTTTGTACCTCGCATTTTTTAATCAATGATCTTCGATCACTAATTCTTTAACTCTTCGATTATTAATTCTTTAACTAATGATTTTATTAGTGATCGAAGTCAATGATAAATAAACATTCGCCAATCGATCTATTCGTCTATACAGTACGCACTGTTCGTACTGTAAGTGCATATGAGAATATATTATATATGTATGCATAAAGCATGGTACAACGTGCCCTGCGTATTATTGCCTAAAATTACTGATTGTAATAGGAAAATGTTAAAGTTAGCAATATTTATCAATGAAGCTTTTTAAATTTATATGTTATTTATTTTGATAAAGATTTAGTAACAAACAAACTAAAGTACACGTGTTATTATTTTTCCTTTCTTTTAACAATAAAAATAATTACAGATTTAGTAAAAGTTAGCGAAGATACAGACAGAAGAATTAAACGACTTTAATTTATACTATTTATATAGATTGCTAAAGAAACTTTTTATATATTTTTTAATTTCTGCATATTAAAAATTAATATCTTAATAATTGTGGTGACATAAACCTCAAAACTAAAAATAAAAAAGGATACGCATCAAAACTTTACAATAGAATAGAACCCCAATAAAATCGTGTCTTCCCATTAATAATAACGTAAATGTATTCAAGATGGAGCGCGATGATATTACAATTTTAAGCTGTATGTCAACCGAGTAAAGTTTATTTTTGTATAATATTTTACAATAGGTGTTTTACAACGTGACAATGGGTCGTACAGCTGCTTTGGAACGATACCCTTGGCCTTACTGATCAACTTTGGCGCCTTTTATCCTGTATATTCAATCGCTGAATGAATGAATATTATTTATTTACAATACAGTACTTAATATTCTAGTTCTCTAGATGCACAGTTGAGTTATAATTAGAAATACAATTGCAATAAAAAAAAGTTTAATCACCTTTATATAAAATACAAAACAATGTGGAATTCGTTTGTTTTCATATTTATGTACGTACCAAAATATGTTTACATTAATAACTTCTGTCGTCGGCTCTTACGGTAGATTACTCTTTTTAAATGGTAAAGAATGCTTGTACTTAAGTACTTTCTTAAAACCTAATTCAATGAGTTTTATTTACATTTTTTTTTCATAAATAAGAATAAAATATAAGTAATATAATTATTATTTTATTTAGATTGACCGAATCAAATCTTTTTTAAGGTATTGAGATACAGTGAAAATATTCATTATTCGTTCATACTTGACATAATATATAATCATTTAAAATAATCCTTGTTAAAAAAAATAATGATGTAATAATATAAATATCTAATAAGATAAGTAAATTATGGATATTTTTTAGAATACTTGCAATTCTACATCCGATTTCTGGCGCCCGCAATGTCTTTATTCCCGGCAAAACGGCAAACTTCCTTTTAAAGTTTAACTACAACGCAGTACAGCCAGCATGACATTATAGTTGAGAGCTCAGTGGCGCGCAAGACTTCGAGAGAGTAGGTTATGTGATGGTTTTGTGTCAATGACTATTGTGTGAGATGTTGTCGTAAAAACTTGTGTGATTTATTTAGTTTTTATTTTATTAAAAATAAATAATACACTGGTGAGTAATATTTAATACAATATAATTATAAATTAATGAATTAAATATATTTTTTTAATTGATAAAAAGTTGAGCTTACTGTTTCCAACTTCCGAAAATTCAAAAGACGTGATTGTAATGTTAATATTTTGTTAGACTTCTCTTAATATGTGAAATTGAGGTTTATGTGCGAAAAGTAATTTGAAAAGTGACTATGCTTTATACAAAATATATGAACGCCATGCAATTTTTTAAATTATTGTATACCCGAAATTGCTTAAGCAGTATAAAAAAGCCAAAACCTAAATTGTAGATACATAAGAAACAACTATTTTATGAAAATATAGTATTAAAACTTAATATAGAAATCATTTTGTAACAAATTATAGTAGTTTATAATAATACGTTCGATATTTTATTGAATATCATAGTCCCTCAGAATCTGATTTTCCAATAACAATAAAAAATACTACTATTACGGTAATGCATTTTTTTAAAACGAAGGCCGTTACGCTTAACTTACTACCGTATGTCAGTGACAAGGGTTCGGTTCGCATGGTGGATCTTTTCTCCCTTCGTAATTCGTTTGTTTCTTAAAAAAATAAACCATGGCCCGCGCATGCGCACGCGCCTTTTTGACCACCTGCCGCCATTATTGTCTATTTCGAACGCTGCACTTCCAAATATTACACAACATGATAACAGTAATATACTCATGTTGATTATTAATAAACTCTTGACGTACGGAGTATTAGTACGCGTTTTTAAACCTAACATTTACCTGTATTTATGTATTGATAACGTAGTATTACCGAACGAAAGTAATATTGAATCGGAAACTTGCCGTAAAGTTTGCGAGCATTTCGTATAAAATTGTATCTTCGAAAAGTAGGTATATTTAGATAAAGTAGGAAAATTTAAACAATACATAAAATTCTTGTAGGTAGTAACATCATATTATTTTTATAAACATTTGTTTTGATCGAATCAATAAAATAATTTTAAATTGTAGATTAAGTGCTAAGTTTATTTGATTTTTACTACTTAATTTGTGAGACAAACTCTATTTAAGTGAATCTGAAATTATATAGTTCTATCTAGAACAATTATAGTCGTAAATACACTGCGGGAAAAAAACCATATTATCTTGTTTATCCTGGGTTGGAGACAGTACCACCACACCACGCTGCCCTAGCATTTTTGTTTGTGATCAGTTGGTCAGTTGTGCAGTCACTTGTTGTTGGATATTTGAACATGCTATTAACATTTTATCCCAGAATCATTAATATCTACGTATTTTATTATCTGTGAATGTCCCACTGCTGGTCTAAAGGCCTCCTCTCCCTTTTTGAGGAGAAGGTTTGGAGCTTATTCCACCACGCTGCTCCAATGCGGTTTGGTGGAATACACATGTAATAGAATTTCAGTAAAATTATACACATGGAGGTTTCCTTACGATATTTTCCTTCACCGTCAAGCACGAGATGAATTATAATAACAAATTAAGCACATGAAAATTCAGTGGTGCTTGCCCACTTGGGTTTGTACCCACGATCATCGGTTAAGATTCACGCGTTCTTATCATTGGGCCATCTCGACTTAAATGTATTCAATTTAATTTAATGTAATCAAATACATATATATATATATATTTTTAATTTGTTCTTTCGCTATATCAAACGTAACGTGTTCAATGTTCTAGTATTTGAAACATATTCGAATTAAATGCTATAGTATTTTTGGCATGGTTTTCACACGAAATAATATCATAGGTCGAAAGTTATCATAATCAAATGACCCAAATAAGATGATGCGCGAAACCGTGTCTAAAGTTTATCGAATACATTAATATCATTCCTTACACAGTTGCTTATGATGAGTTTAATGTTATTATTAGCATATTAAACGTTTGGTACATTTATGTTTTTTTTTATGTAGATATTTTTATTCAAGTCGAAGGTATCATGATTAAAATCTTTGTCACAAATTTTTAAGAAATTAATTTAGAGTTGTGTAAATCGAAAATTAGATTATTTAGATATCTCTTTATTGTTTAATATCCTTTCTATTTAAAATATCTCTAAAATTTATGTATGTGTGAATTTTATAGTAAATTTCATTAAAATTCAATTCACGAAGATCAATAAAACTTATGAAAGAAGAAACTTGAAAATCGATGGCAAATCACGAACGAGTAGTATCAGAAAGTAATGACGTCCATTGAATTTAATTATCATAACATTTAAAGGATATACACATAAAAATAGAATATTACCGTAAGTTAGTTTCACATCACACGATATTCCAAATTAGTAAGAATTACGTTTTTTTTTTTAAATCGTCTTAATCTTCCAGATTCCAAATATATTATTTTATAGCTAGTGCCTGGCATGCTTGCTGTATTTTTTAAATACGAATTGCATCTTACTAATTAAGAGATGGTACTACGTTAAATATCTTTACGCAACAACTGCTAAAAGTTTCTAACTCAATCAGATGAACGATGCGTGCGCGCATCGAATACGATACGACCATTAATTTTTATACTTTATATTATATAAAACGTACTATTTCATGATTTATGAATACCGTTGTAATAGTGAGGCTATATGTACGAGTGTTGCCAGTAAACTTTATCTCCAGTTACATAAAACAATTAACTAGTATTAAGACGAATGCACTCTATGTATGTTAATGTGTTACGTCACACTATAACACTAATTACAGTGAGGATAAGTGACCTAGATATTTTCAAAGAACTATGTTCACGTTAATTGTTTGTATAATATTTTTTTAAAACTATTAACACTCATATCATAACTTAATATGACCTTCTTGAAACAAAATTTTAAAAGTGGCTATTTATCTTATTATATTCAATATTTTATAGTAATTGTTAATAATAAATGAAGAGTTTCAATTTTGGGTAACATTAAAAAAAACCTATTGTAAACTTTTTTGTATATTTTTATAATACAGCCCTGACTTATGAACTCGTGTGAGCCGTGCGTCAGAAGTCAGTTGAAGCAACTACAATTATTATGTATTGTTTTTAACGTTGTTATTGATAAAATATACGGATATATATCTTTATGAATATATCCTTGTATACATTAGAAATAAAAAGCCGAGTTGGCCCAGTGGTAAGAACGCCTGAATCTTAACCGATGATCTTGGGTTCAAACCCGGGCAAGCACCACTGAAATTTTTCATATGCTTAATTTGTGATTATAATTCATCTCGTGCTTTTCGGTGAAGGAAAACATCGTGAGGAAACCTGCATGTGTCTAATTTCACTGGAATTCTACGACATGTGTATTCTACCAATCCGCATTGGAGCAGCGTGGTGTTATAAGCTCCAAAGCCTTCTCCTCAAAAAGGGAGAAGAGGCCTTACCGTGATACATTAGAGAGATAAATAAATTACAATATACATCGCATTCTAACTTGGCCTGAAGTATCTTCGAGATATTCCCGCATGTAAAACGTAACGATAAACAATCAACGAAGTATAGATGTACATAGTTTTTTTTAAAGATACATATTTTGACGGCCGCTGGGGCAGAAAGGTTCTCGAGTGGCGACCACGAAACGGAAGACGCAGCGTGGGCAGGCCTCCTACAAAGTGGACCGACGATATAAAACCTACCAACATAAATCCTTGGGGGAGGCCTTTGTCCAGCAGTGGACGTCGTTCGGCTGACATAATGATGTTGATGACATAACTAAGATGTTATGACTGTCTGTCTGAACGGTGTTCACCAATGTACGGAGTCATTCACGAGGAAGGTTTAGATGTCTGTAATATGGCGATAATTGTTGAAGATGTTGCAGACAATCATGAATTGCTAGCTTTACTGGCGGTACAGTATAGTACAGTACAGTAGCAGCCTGTGAATGTGCCGCTGCTGGGCTAAGGCGTCCTCTACCTTTTTGAGGAGATGGTTTGGAGCTTATTCCACCACGCTGCTCAAATGCGGGTTGGTGTAATAAAGATGTGGCAGAATTTCATCGAAATTCGACTCCTGCAGGTTTCCTCACGATGTTATCCTTCACCGTCAAGCACGAGATAAATTATAATAACAAATTAAGCATATGAAAATTCAGTAGTGCTTGCTCGGGTTTGAACCCACAATCATATATAAATATTTACGCGTTCTTACCACTGGGCCATCTAGGCTTCCGGATTTTTAATGCTTTGCATAAACCAATAGTGTTATGTGTTATATAACCTATGTAAACCCTCGCCCTGCCCGTGCCAAGCAAAGAAAGAGTAGCTAGTTTTAATATAATATTATAACCAAGCAATGCAAATGCGTATCTCTATTCCCAACAGAAGTTGGTATTAACCGACTTCAATAAGAAGGTTATCAATTCGGACCTACGGACTATAAAAATCGTAAGTTATATATCAGCACCAGCGTATACCCCGTATCGCGCTTTATATAAAAGGTCAAGATCTTTAAAAAAAAATAAAAAAATCTCGAATCTCAATATATTTTAACAATGTTTCTTGTATTTTTATATATACAGACGTATTATTCGTGCCTGGAGTATCCTATCTGTAATTTCTTTTTATGCCTGTTTTGTTACCAGGCAGCATCACAATTTAAACAAAGGGATTAAAAATATAATCGAGATATGGTATTAATTGGCAATATAAGTATCGCTTATGATTTTCATTTATATACATTGTTACGTCAGAAAATGCTACATATTTACAACCAACGCGAAATAAACGCACACGTTGAGGCGTTGTGTTTACTCAGGGCGATGACAAACTGCAAGTCAAATAAGATATTGTAGGGCAAGTCACGAGGGAAACGGAACAGGGATGGGAATTCTCAAGGGAGTATATTGCTAATCGATAGTTTATTTCCGGATTCATGATTGGACATCACAAGAAAGCCGGTTAGGTTTGCCGTTTATCATTCTGAAATCAAATAAATTTCTTTTTTTTTTTTAAAAAAACCGTGAACTCGACTTTTTAGTGCCATTGAATTTTGTTGATCATAAACTTTTTAAATAGTTTGGTTAATAAAAACGAGCAAAGAACTGAAAACTAATTTTAAGCAAAGGAAATCAATGAAAATGGCGATACAAATTATACATTAACGGTTTCTTAAAAATACAAAAAGGCTCTTGTTTTTCTTTCACAAAGCAAATAAATAAATAATAAAATAATATTATTAAAATGGCGTTCAATAAAACAAAATGGCTGACAGTCTGACGTAATAGCTCAGACAGCTGGACGCTCTACAAGTGCTCGTATTTTAGTATAGAAGATGAATTGATCTCTTCAATCGAACAGTAACACATCGGCTTGGCGTTTCGTAAACAAAATTTTATTTAACTACAACCGTGAGACGGGTGATTTATTTTTACTATCGTTTCGAAGAAGAAATATCAAGTGTAATTTACTTTTTACGACTTAACGAGAATGCATCATTTGCGAGATGACGTTTGTAATTATAACACGAGTAATATTTACCCGCCAACGTAACGTCAATTTTTTTTAAATATTGCTACTATTTGCTAGGAACAAAATATCTAGACCTAAGAACAAAAATTATGTATTTTTTTTATTATTTTACAGAACAAAAAGTTATTTTCATTATATGTATGTAGGTATTCAGCGCAAATGTTACGCTAATATTTATTATAGACATATTGTCGCGTGACTAATTAATGTTCATTATAAATTCAATGTTCATTATAATTTTATCGATTTTCAGTCTTAAAACACCTATTTATCCGGTGGTAACCATTTTGGGAAGCCGAGATAGCCTAGTGGTTAGAACGCGTGAATCTTAAGCGATGATCTTGGGTTCAAACCCGGGCAAGCACCACTGAATTTTCATGTGCTTAATTTGTGTTTATATTTCATCTCATGCTTGACATGCTTGAAATTCTGCCACACGTGAATTCTACCAACCAGCATTGGAGCAGCGTGGTGGAATAAGCTCCAAACCTTTTGAGGAAAAAGGGAGAGGAGGCCTTAGCCCAGCAGTGGGACATAAACAGGCTGTTACTGTAACCATTTTCACGAAATGCGTAATAAACGCAAAGATAAATATAATATTTAATTCCTTCCTGTATAAGTTTGATCATGTTATATTTAAATATGTATACTCACATAATACATATTTTCTAAGAAACGAGATAATGTATTACAAGTTGTTTAAAAAGCAACCATTTATTACACCAATTGGATTTTGAAACAACAAAATATTCAATTCAGATATGTAAGCATAAATCAATTAGGAAAAATTATTATAAACTTCCGATCGACTATGAGAGATTGTTTATTGCGACCTTGAAGCGAAAAGAATTGTTTTAAGACAAAGTTTGTTTAAGAAAATTAACAGCGTAAAACATATATACATACTAGATTAGTATTAACTTCCAGTATATTTTTACCCAACAATGACGCCGTTATGCATCCTGTTAACTTGACTTGGCAGTAAAATGTTTTCTGTCAAACTGAAATGGAATTTGTCAAATAGCATAATTATGACGTCACGAGACAATATGGCCGATCATGGTACATTATAAAAACAGATAAAGCCGCGTCTGTTGATTAATTTACTGTGTAGGTAGTTGTCGGACATAATTGAGTCCCTTGCCTTTAGAATTCGTAGCTTAAATTAATTTTAAATTCAAATGATGAAATAAGTAAAATTCGATATCTATACAGATAAATAAAATTGAAGTGTCAGTCTGTGATTTCAAAATTAACTGGCTTTTTTAAGTTAATATTTGATTCAAATACGCATTATGTATGCAAACTGAATTCCACGATGGCAAAGCCGCGGATTTTGGTAGTTTTAAATAATAATGTCTTCCTGTCTACACCCAAAGCTACCAATTTCAAAGAAATATTATATAGTGCCCAAATAAGTGCGTCCTGCACTCATTTATCCCTCACATATTCTGATGGGACGAGATGAACTAGGACCTATCGCAGTAAAAAGTATATATTGCTTTTTGGCTGTAAGTTTACTTGCGAATGAGTCTACCCCCAGATTTAACTTGCAGAATGCTCTCCCTGAGTTAAACTAACTGCAGTTCATTCAAGAAGATCTGACAAACTTCCGAAATAAATATCCAACCTGCTTCTTATATAACGTCATTTAGCACGCGTCATGTTATATTGGCTGCATTTTTATCCGGTGTTTGGATTGATGCCAGGATTGCATATCAATTATCAATACATCATATATTGTCGGTTTAAAAAATATTATTTATCGCTTCAAACTTGACTACAAAACTTTTATTTACATAAACATATAAAGAAAATAATATTTATTAAAATATAAGTCCATTTGTTTGAACATTTTAAAAATTCTTTTTGCTTGCAATCGGCGTCATTACTGAGTAAAAATATACTCAAAATTTACATAAAGTTGAGGCAAAAAATGATATTAATAACCAACTACCATTAGTGAGGTTGCAATACACATAGATTATTGACCAGGGCTCTTAGCAAATTAGTGATGTCCGCAAACACTCGATGAAATTAAATTGACATCTGTCATTAACGTTATCGCGGATCAGGTGTCGTTTTACGGAAACGACATATCCCTGACACGGGTTCGTAATGAAATTTTATATTAATGGTTTTTTTTTTGTTTATAAAAAAGGAGTTTTTTTTAATATTAGTCAAATGACTTGTAACCCAATCAGATACAGAACGCTTAACTATAAAATATTTTTTGTTTTTTTTTTTTTACGCATGTTAGAACTGTTTAGGAGACGATAATAAAAAACGTTTCCTGAATTTTGAATTCGTACCGGATCGGTTACTGGTTACTGATGTACGATAACGATTCGTTAAATATAGGAACCGGGAAAATTCTATACAAATATTATAAATGCAAAAGTATCTCTGTCTCGTTACATTTTCAAGGCTAAACCACTGTACCGATTTTGATAAAATTTAGTATGAAGCAAGCTTGATCCCCAAAGCTACATACATACAACACAGGCTACTTTTTTAGCTAATATTCGCCCCCCTTTCCTGATAATGCGGTCGAATACTAGTAATACATAAATTAGAAAATTTGAAATAATTAATTCCTCCAACATCGAGTGTCCTTATCTACCGTACAATAAATAACACGATCGTGGAACTTAAAACGTACAATCGCGACAATACATTTCAAAGTCCCCCCACATTTCAGTCGCCTTCGATTACCAAACCCACTTGAACATTAATTATAAACTTCAATCCCTATTGGATTATATAGACTGTAAATATTTGAACTAGATTATAACCGTGATAATTAGGAATGTAATTGTAACACAAACACACACAATTGGCGACGACGCTATCCATATTTGTAATGACAATAACCGGGCTAATTTATTCCGTTGATAAATTAATTATTATTCAAGTAATAAATTCGATAATACCGGCTGTAGGCTGGTAACACTAATCGTTTCAACTCTTTCATTTAAAGTTTACTTAGCTCGAGACTTCACGTGGGTGGTTTCCATAAACTGAATATTTCGTCTTGGAAAGGAGACTTTATCCTGAAATACTTAATATTCTACTATTTTTTGATCACTCCCAGTGGGTCGATCACTGTTATGGCTAATATTCGCAGCGTTTACATAGGTTTGTGGTGATAGTCAGGTTAGCATTGTGTGTGTTTACGAAAACAGACTCGTTTTTCGGTACAGGTTTTGTTATGAGGTCTATTGATTGCTAAAAATCAAATTTCTATTTTATATAAATATAATTTTTTAGAATAAGACAAATAATTTAAAAACATTTAAATTTTTCTGTCAGGCAGTCTTCATTGGTTTAGTAATGAAATCAATAAGTTGGCAACATTGCGACTTACAAGTATAACATAGATAAAACGTTGAACAATGTAATAGTGTGTCATAATTTAAAGTTTTTATTATTTCCTTCTCAGAAAAAAAAACCAATAGTTCGAAATTTAAAATGACTTAAACCTCCAGCAGTATCAAGACTTTATACTCGTACAATCAAATATTATTTCGGTATATACATATATATATATATATATATATATGTATATACCGAAATCAACACGTGTTCTTTAACTTTTTTTATACTTTTATATTGTTGTAAATTATAGACATCACCCGTTTGACAACTGACTTTATTTCTTTATAACCAGCCAGGTATAGACTGACTTAACTACAACATATATTATCTACATTTGTATTTCATGATTTATGACGTCAGTTTTTAAGCCATTGCCATCCCTTTATAATCGTAAAATGCACTTCGTTTCCTCATTCCTGATGTGATCTTCCTAGATGCGAGGTATTCTTATGGCATCTGTGTATCCAATAAAGTAAATAAAATACGGCTACCATATAATTTTACGGTGAGAGTAAATACGTATTTTTGGGTAGGAATTGCGTATATAGAATGATACAGAAGATTTAAATAACTCAAAACCTATATGACTGACGACTCTGGCTTTAAGAAAAAGCGAATAGCCATGTTCTGAACTATGTTTAATATTATACAGCGTAAGTTACCAAGGGGCCAGTTGTACTAACAAATTGTCACTCTTTTTTTTAGAATAGACGAGCATTTGGGCCACCTCATGGTAAGTGGACGCCCACGCCCATAGACATTGGCATTGTAAGAAATGTTACATCGCCAATGCGTCACCAACCTTGAGAAGATGTTATGTCCCTTTTGCCTGTAATTACACTGGTTCATTCACCCTTCAAACCGGAACACAACAATACCAAGTACTGCTACTCCGTCGTTCTACTAAAAAATTGTCTCTTTATCACAATTTAATTGAAACAATCTTTGCCGTTTAAACTTTTCCTATTATACTACTACAAGAAACGAGTTGTGGTTCGATCGAAGACAGATCGGAAAAGAATCGGGAACGTATCGTAACCGTTATAAATTAGTAGAATTGGCCCCCAGTGTACGGTCAGAATCAGTTCAATTTCACTATAAAAAAATTACTATCGGCACCGTTTTAGTTTATGATATAAATAAACATGGTTTCCTTAAATGATAACTGAGTAATAACAATAAATGATAATAATAATCAATTTTATAAACATTTCATTCATATTATTCTGCGGCATTACAATACTTTTTTTTTGTGTCGATTTGAAATTAATTCTACACTGCCAGTAATTTTATGATAAAAATTAGGATAGCTCAACCCACTTACCAAATAAAACCTCTTCGTATTATTTCACCTACTCTTTGATCCAGTGCACTAAAAAGCACAAGTTGGTACATGAGTTAGAAACAATTCATGGCGGTTTTAAGTCGCAGTTTAAAACTTGACGCCTGAGGTGTACCAAGATTATCTTAATTAGATTCAGATATTAAGACGATGTCGTCCGTACTCCTAACACAAGCTTTACGCTGTAGTTACACAAGTTCACTCGCATTTAAACTGTTTTGCGGTAGAATATATGAGGTAGTACCTACCCCGGCAGGTTTGCAAGTCCTACCACCAAGTCATAATAAGTAAATATATATATATATAAATCAACAACCGTAATATTTCAAGGCAACAATAATTCCACGACGGATTACCATACCTTAACATTAATAATGAAATAGCTGCAAAAGCCTAATCGTATGTAGAATACCTTGAATCGAGGTCGAAAACTACTTATATTTCTATCTATAGGTCTTATATGACAAGGCTGTGTACATACTAGCTGCCTGGCCCGATTTCGTACAGGTAAATGTCATACAAAGCTACGGTAGTTAATTTCAGCATCCTTGACTTAATTTTGTTCGTTGATAAACAGGACAAACTATGTAAAGAAAAAAAAAAAAAAAATTACCACGAAGATGCTTTTCATAGTAAATATCGAAATTTCAATACATGTGTTTATAAAATCCCGCGACGTCTATTGGCGCATATTTAATTGAAACAAACACTGATTGGTTATTACTTAAGTCACTACATATTATAGAACTAAACCCCGGCGTGTCTGTCTATCTGTTTGAACGCAATAAACTCGAGAACTTCCGAACGGATTGTCATACGGTTTTCACCAATGGAGGGAGTGATTTATGAGAAAGGTTTGAATGTATAATAAACTAAGGAATATATAATTATTGTTGATACCGCAAACACACGTGCATTGGTAGGTTTACTGGCGGACTCCGCGTAAAGTAGCTATTTGGAAATAAAATAGTTTGTATATTATACTCATACAGCGTATTTCCACTTCCAACGTTAACGCGAACGACGTCACAACGCCCAGTTTCCTTTGAAATACCCACGATTCGGTGTGGGTATTATGACCGGACCGAGGCTATATATTGACGCTCATTATGGACTTGTTAAACGCTATTTGTATTCAGCTATTGTTTCGTGCCCTCGATAAACGATTGCCCTTGACTTGATGACTTAGAGATGATCGTAAATTGTCATCGTTTTCAATTCGGAGGGGTATGCAAATATTTCAAAATATAAATAACATAAGAATGATTTACATAAGCCTTAAATATATACAAATAAAAATTAAAAACAGCTACTGTACAAATCGTGACCGACAGTACAGTAACAGCCTGTTAATGTCCCACTGCTGGGCTAAGGCAGGAGGCCCTTTTTGAGGAGAAGGTTTGGAGCTTATTCCACCACGCTGCTCCAATGCTGTTTGTAGAATACACAAGTGGCAGAATTTTAATGAAATAAGACACATGCAGGGTTCCTCACGATGTTTCCTTCACTGTCAAGCACGAGATGAATTATAAACTATATTATATATAGAATATTCAGTGGTGCTTGTCCGGGCTTGAATCCACGATCATCGGTTAAGATTCACGCGTTCTAACCACTAGGCCAGGTGGCATTTTCCAATCGCAATAAATAAATTAAAAAGTATTTTTTTAAATAAATAATTATATACTACAATAAACATGCAGGCACTTGAAGACAACATTGAAATAATTTTTGAGATACAAACACAAATAAAAAAACCTCTGGTAGCCACCGCTAACACCTATGATCTAACAGAAAACTTAGAGTTCCTATTTTATTATAGCTAATCATACATTACTTATAAACCCTGCCAGGCGTTGTCTGTATGTATATATATACACTTTTATTATTCACTTATATTATTATTTTACTGGTGGTATGGCTTTGTGCAAGCTCGTCTGGGTAGGTACCACCCACTTATCAGATATTCTACCGCAGAACAGCAGTACTTGGTATTGTTGTGTTCCGGTTTGAAGGGTGAGTGAGCCAGTGTAATTACAGGCACAAGGGACATAAAATCTTAGGTCCCAAGGTTTGTGGCGCATTGGCGATATAAACGATGGTTAACATTTCTCACAGAGCTAAGGGCGTTTGGTGACCATTTACCATCAGGTGGCCCATACGCTCTTCCGCCTTCTTATTCTATAAAAAAAATACAAATTGTCATGATCGGTTTAGAAGTATTATTGCTTCAGCGCAATTTAACAGAGAGTTACGTAACAATAGTATATAAACCGTCTCCACTATGTGCTTATAAATCTTTCAAACTGTGTCGAAGTCTGTTAACCACAAACAGACACACCAACCCACCACTTCATTCAAATTTCAACGACACCATATAAAAAAACATCAAAGTAGCCAACATTTTATTGCTTTAAAGTTTACGACTAAAATGATTAAGTAAAAGATGTTCAACTTGTATTTTTTTCATACATAGTTTTCGGTAAATACGTGTGGTAATATATAGTTTTAATGTACCTCCTTTCTTAAGACTAATTTGTAAAGGCTTCTTTATTAATGATCTATATGTATAGTTTAGATAACGGGCAATTAATGTTAAATTAATGCTTTGTGCAAACTCGTCTGGGTTACCTACTGACTCATCAGATATTCTACCGCAAAACAGCAGTACTTGGGATTGTTGTGTTCCGGTTTGAAGGGTGAGTGAGCGAGTGTAGACAGGCTTAAGGGACATAAAATCTTAGTTCCCAAGGTTAGTGGCGCATTGGCTATGTAAGCGATGGTTGACATTTCTTACAATGCCAACTTCTAAGGGCGTTGGTTACCACTTACCATCAGGGGGCACAAATGCTCGTCCGCCTTCTTCTATAAAAAAAAAATCTGCGTAGAAATTTACTATTTTTTAAATTAAAATATTACTATTTTTTAAGTATTGAACCTTTTTGGTATATACTCTTAAATTATGATGTACATATACTTGAAAGCCTATTATGTAAAGCTTGAGTTTTTAATCGGAACCTGATTAAAGCTACCTAATGAATAGTTGTAAGTCCATGGTGTAAATATTTAATAAACAACTCACTCCCATTTAATAAATACAACATATTGCTTTCAAATTAAGCTATTTCCTGAACATTGAAAATTCTATTCAACTAAAAAAATTGCCAAGTTTCTTTCGCTGATCTCGTCTCCTCGGGTCAGTAGGACTATTACGTGAGAATGAAATCGCAACTCGCTGCAGAAAACGGTCGTGAAATGTCAGAAAGTGATATGCGATATTGTACAGTACTGTAACAGTAACAGCCTGTGAATGTCCCACTGCTGGGCTAAGGCCTCCTCTCCCTTTTTGAGGCGAATATTTGGAGCTTATTCCACCACGCTGTTCCAGTGCGGGTTGGTGGAATACACATGTGGCAGAAATTAGACACATGCAGGTTTCCTCACGATGTTTTCCTTCACCGTCAAGCACGAGATTAATTATAATTAAAAATTAAGCACATGAAAATTCAGTGGTGCTTGCCCTGGTTTGAACCCACGATCATCGGTTATGATTCACGCTTTCTTACCACTGGGCCATCTCGACATACTACATGCGATATTGACCATTATATAACAATACATGTAAAAATTTACTATTTCTACCAAAAGTCAGTTCATATTGTCAACATTTCACGTGTGAGTAATTGAGTTCTTACAGATAATCACTGAAGGGTATTTCAATTCCGAGCCACTAGTATATACTTTGTCTCTTAATAAATATATAATGTTTCTATATTTAAAAATGGAATTCGAATTCGAATTTCGAAGCTTTTAGAAAACAATGAAACATCAATATATATGATAGTTATCTGTGTCAACGGACAGGCGAACAGGCCGCAATGATCTCCTTGCCTGTCCATGCGGGAGTTACCGAGACGTATTTTAATGCATGTAAATCTGTCCGCTATACACGCAAGAACTGAATATTTTACGGACGGTCGAACGATCTAGAAATACGATTAAAACTATAACTGTGAATAACATTGGAAAAAGCTTACTGGTTATAGGATCAAGTAATAAGTAAATATAAATGAAACGTACTTGAAACCTTTTCAAATACGCTTTGATCTGTTACGCTTTCACGGCTAAGACACTGAACCGATTTTGATGAAATTTGGTATTAAGTAAGGTGAATCCCAAACCCCCCCTCCCTCATTTCATATACGGGCAAATCCTCTTGCGAAAACTAGTACATGAATATATTTTTTTCACTTCAAAGGACAATTCTTAATTACAAATCTTAGTTACCATGGTTGGTGGCGCATTGGTCATGTAAGGAATGATTAATAGTTTCTTAGATCGCCATTGTCTATGGGAAGTGGTGACCAATTACCATCACGTGGCCCATTTGTCCATCCGCTTATCTAACACATAACAAAATATTGTCCTAATAATATTATACAGGCAAAAGTTTATGAGGATGGATCTTTACTCTCACGCGAAAACAATTGAATGGATTTAGATGAAATTTATAATAGAGATAGCTTATAACCTGACATAACTCATAAGTCACACGCGGGGTAAACATGGGTGGAAGCTACTTGAAAAATAAATGAGTAGTAAAAAAAAACATTTTTTAAAACAAGCTATTTTATACAAATATATGTATATGCTGTTGATAGCTTAATAACTCCTTAAATGTATGGTTTAAATGAAATTATACAGCTTTCTATCTAGTGCTACAAACGTAAAGACGGGGCGGGGCGTCTCGCTAGTTATATAAAGTAACATTAAATTCTGTTAATAGTCCTTACTATCTATAACAGGTATTCATTACAATTTAATTTTAACTTACCCCTTTCATAACAAACATGGTACAGTCGAAATCAATTATGTACGAGCTTTTTTTTCACTACTGGGCGCAGCTACACTCTAACTTAGCGGGTAGAGTTGTCACAATACATTTTCCGACACATTTAAGTTACTAAGATTAATTAACTTGCATCACGATCTGAATATTTTAAATTTATTTCCTTCAATAAATAAATAAAATACATTTTTTTTTGTTTCAGATTAATAATCATCCAAATGGATCATAGAAGGACATACAAAATTGTTTTTAACGAAAAACAATGACATGCGTGTTTAGTGTATCACTAGTGATGTGTTGAAGCTATATCGATAAATAAAAATGGATACAGAAATGCATAATTCAACGTTGGACACGATTTATCCGCGGGAGGCGACTATAATGGCGGCCGCGTGTGCTTGTATATTTAGTATAGTTGGTGTTATAGGTAAGTGACTCATTTACATTATATTATATTACATTTGTAAAAGATAAACTTCTAAACATTGTATTGTGGATGTTTAGTGAAATAAGGGTTTATCTCTTTCTTTCATCTTTGATTTGATGTGCGAAAGACGAGGACAGCATTGGTTAACTAATCACCATAACTGAACATATTTTATACATAAAGCCGTGAGCGCTAAACTGCAAACTATTATATACTACACAGTAAAACAGTTATTTTTATTCAATACTAATATTATTAATGCAAAAACGCTGAACCGATTGTGATGAAATTTGATATGAGGCAACCTTGAACCCCAAGGAAGAACATGGGGTTCGTTTTTAATTTAAAAACACCAACAACGATCAATGACGTATATAATTCACCTATTAAATAGTAAAATAGCGAAACCTTCCTCAAAAATTAAACTATTTAATTTAAAAGCAAAAAGTTCTTTTTAAATCCGACTTGTAGACATAAGCTCGTTCAAACAAACTTCACGTTTATAATACAAGTAAACATGAAATAATTACAAAATCTATCTCGTTCCTAATATAAATTTAAATATAGAATGTAATCAAGGAGTATATACAATATCATTACGTAAAGTAACGGTAAACGACATTGATTACAATTTGATAAAGTGCACTTGCCTCAAACGTAAAATATTATTACAATATTGGCTGATAAGAGTCATTATTTACCCTGTTCATGACCTAATCCAGTAAATAAAGTGAATATTAACTGGCTGTGACCGCGACTTTGATAGTAAAAAAGCTAACAGGATAACGAGCAGACCAATCTACACTTTATTACGATTATAAACAACTAGTCCTTCGGCTTCGCGCGGGTAGATAATAAAAAAAAGTGGATAGGATTTGTGTAATATCTTTGGGAGCGTCTACGTCGGGGAAGGAGTAACTGTGACGAATTTGAAGTCAATCGGGCGGTTGGTTTAGGAGATCTCGCAATGAGTGGTATTTCGCTTATACGGTGAATTAGTATCAATACTTAAGGACGTGATATTTGACGACCATATATGACCAAAAAAAAATACATATAACATAAATATTAATAAACTTCTAAGTAAAGTTAACCAAAAGTTATGTTATTAATTACGCGTCATGTGGACACCCTAGCTGCGCTGACGACACAACACTGTTAGGTACATTTAGTTATCGCGCGGTACTTTACCTACGTCCAAACGCCGCCGCGTGTTAACAGGGTAGCAGGCTACCTTTGATAAACAAGCATGATCCAATCACCCTTCATACTTTAAACCTGGCTTAGAACAGGCAAAAATACCAAAATATTTCACTCGTTTAAGCAACAAATTTGTTGACTAGGTAAATGATATGAACTTGGGACAAAAATTAACTGTTTACCTATCTTGGTATTTACGGCGTATTTAAAAATGGAATCATACTTATTTACAACGATTGTCAATCATTTAACTACCTATTTACCTACATAACTACACTAACCTTAACAAATGTTCAAAGTGAGCTCCTGCTCGTGTGATACACAGTTCGGCACGTTTACGCATATTGTCTTTCACACGCTTTAACACGAATGGGTCACTTTACTACTCACATTATTCTGCATTTGTGTATTGATAAGCCATACCTAATTACTAATGACGGGTCACACTCACACACGAAACATTAGGTATACGCGTAAGATCGATCGCTAGGGGCGCGCGCGCGGGAACATGGACGAACCTTACGGCGGCGCTCGCCCGACTAATCAGCCGCGGGGTAGGGGTTGCGGGTGGCAAACACCACGCCGCACGCGCCGCGGAAATATGTCCACACTTTATTTATTTAAAGTAAAATTTTTGTAAATTTGGTCAAAAATTAAGTACCTATTTTTTTACATAATTCGAATGAGAATCATGTACCGATTATGCTCCTAAAATATTGATACTAATTCACCAGTCACCCTATATATATACCGTGCATATATATGGTAGTAAACTAAATATTCTATTGGTGGGCAAAGGCTCTTCGCTAAACGTTGCAGCCAGTGGGAATTCATAGCACGATTCATCTGTCAAATGATTTCCTTAGTCTTGATTGGATCTTTGATTAAGATTGGGCCGTCTGTTTTTTTATGCTAGTATACTATATATAGGCAAAGACGAAACAGTTCAGTGACTTCTTCTCTGTTGATCAATCGATATACTGTTTGTTTTTTAATTTGGTCCTATTGACGAACTTTACTTTAACTAACTTAACTAAATTTTAAGAAAAAAAAAGATGAGAAACTTTTTTTTTCTTAAAATTTACCATAAACATTATGAGCCAACGAACACTAGTTCAATTTAATTATTGTTATTGTTCTTATCTTTTCAATATTACTGACAAACTTTAATGATTTGTAACTTATTATATCTAAGAAATTATTGTTATTATACAATAAATTCACATATACAAATGGCTTTTCACTATTGAAATTGGCAAGTGGCATGTTAGGACTTACTATGGAGTATATACTTAATGATACAATTGTACACGTTTACAAGACTATTAATTGGTCTAAAAGCCGAGATGGCCTCGTGGTTAGAACGCGTAAATCTTAACCGATGATTGTTGGTTCAAACCCGGGCAAGCACCACTGAATATTCATGTGCTTAATTTGTATTTATAATTCATCTCGTGCTTGACGGTGAAAGAAAACATCGTGAGGGATCCTGTATGTGTCTAATTTCACTGAAATTCTGTCACATGTGTATTCCACCAACCCGCATTGGAGCAGCGTGGTGGAATGCGCTCCAAGCCTTCTTCTAAAAAGGGAGAGGAGGCCTTAGCTCAGCAGTGGACATTAACAGGCTGTTACTGTTGCTTTGGTCTCAACACACAGACAAAGGAGGCAGGTTCATTTAACAACAAGATAATCGTAATTATAGCGAAATGCAGCGAGCAGTCTATTTTACAAAATCTCTACAAGACAACTTATTACTTTTCGCGGTATACCACGTGGTCTTAATTTGTACTTTATAAAATTATATATTAAATTGATTTCTATATACATCGCATCGTATATTAATAATACTTTTAAGTCATTTTAAAGCCAATTACATATTTTTTATTATGCTTATAATATCGTAAATATAACTTAAGTTTTTATTTGTGTCATGCGTATTCAATTTTGAAATAGCAATAGAATTTAATAGTAGTTATAAGATAGTATTTAACACAAAGTTAATATAAAGACACATTTAAAAATAAAACCTAAGACAATAAAAGGTACAGTATGTCTTAACGTTAAATTCGTCTTCATCAGCGTATCGCAGTCCACTGCTGGACATGTCACTCCCAATGTGCGGTAAAGCGCCCATTTCTCCGCATCCGCTCGGCCTTTAACACGTTCATATCAAAGCTTTATTAAATCTATTTAAACTGATAAAAATCAAAAGTCAAATTTTTATCGTTACAAAATTGACGTTCGTATGATAATAGCCGTTGGAAACGTGAAAATTTGTTTGCTCGTCGATAAGGATGATCGTGCCATCACTACCGGTTCGTGGAAGCGGGCGCGTGTTTACGGAGCGGGCGCACACTGATGCGAGACAATATGTCATAACAGCCCGCTCGTGTTACTAAATCTTTCAACGGATCGATGATGTGTTGTGACAAACAAATAAACAAATATCCGTCCGCAATAGAACAGGCCTTTGTTCAACAAATTAGTAGATATTTGATAAACTGTATTTTGTAATAGAAGATTATTTTAAAGCTGTAACTGTTTTATCTGATCGAGCATCGAATAAGGTGGTAGGCCTTTGTGCAATCCCGCCTTTTTTTAACGCTAGAAAAACGCCTTACGCGTTTCCCCCACGGGAACATTGGGGGGGGGTATGTGGGGCTCGCCGGTGTCAAAGGCGCCGAGTGCGCCTCGGAATACCCACTAAAAAACCAGCGGTACCCTTCCCGTCTTAACGAGGAACGCCACGGAATCGCTTTCGCATGCTACCGTGTGTTCAATCCAGCCTGGATAAGTACCACCCACTCGTCAAATATTCTACCGCTAAACAGCAATACATAATATTGTTGCGTTCCGGTTTGGAGGATGAGTGAGCCAAGGTTGGTATCGCATTGGCGATATAAGATATGGTTAATATTTCTTACATTGCCAATGTCTAGAGGCGATGACGACTTACCATCAGGTGGCCAATTGCCCGTCCTCCTACTTAAGTTGGTTTCGATGTTATATATTGGTGTAATACTATTACCGCAGAAGACAATCGTGAAATTTCAGAAAATGATTCGCGACATTGACCCTAATAATAATAACATTTCAAGAATACACGAATCAAAATCGTAAATCACCATAAGTCGCTTGTCACCATTTCACGGGTGAGTTATAAAGTCAGTTCTCACAGCATAGAACAACTGCATGCAGAGTTGGATTTTTTTATATTTATTTATTGTTATGATATTTTTTTCCGATTACTTAAATTTACTGTTACTAATGTTATATGCGAAAGATAGATAGTTTATTTTTTACACTTTTACGTTTTAACTAAACGAAATTTTGTATACGTGTCGGAGCCGAGATGGCCCAGTGGTAAGAACGCGTGAATCTTAACCGATGATCGTGGGTTCAAACCCGGGCAAGCACTACTGAAGTTTTTCATGTTCTTAATTTGTGATTATAATTCATCTCGTGCTTTTCGGTGAAGGAAAACATTGTGAGGAAACCTGCATGTGTCTAATTTCACTGAAATTCTGCCACATGTGTATTCCACCAATCCGCATTGGAGCAGCGTGGTGGAATAAGCTCCAAAGCCTTCCCCTCAAAAAGGAAGAAGAGGCCTTAGCCCAGCAGTGGGACATTTACAGGTTGTTACCGTCGTTAAAAAAGGCATAGAGACTGCTCACAGAATGAAGTCGCGAGCGGATTCTAGTATGAAAACAAAACTGTCTATATGATATCAAATTACAAAAGTTCCATCTTTACTAACCTCAATACCGACCACGTGCGCACATGACACAGACCGCTTAAAATCACTTATTAAAATTGACTTCGAGAATTGATTCGATAGACGTTTGGAAATTAAAGAATGAAACGTGACTCAGTTTAACTAAAACCGCTTTTTGGTTCATTACATTGCTTAATGATTATTAATTAGGGGAGGGGTGGGGGTGTGTTAGGTTAGGTTAGTCTGAACTCTAAAGTCTTTTCGAATTGGCGTACCATCGGATTATGAGAGTGAAAGTGCACCTGTGTTTCCGCCCACACTTGTGTGTTCTGCGCAGTTGGCTAATCTATCTTGGGATTGGTCTTGGCCTTAATCGTTCTGGAGGACATCATCTCCTAATCACAGTTTATGTAAGGATATTAGTTTTCATTTTTCAAATACAAATGTCGTAAGTATTGTCTTTATGTTACACGGTTGTTTAAAAGAACAGTTACCCATTGTACTGCATAGATCTTTCACATCTGGAGTGCCCTTTTTTTTTAGACAGGATATTTCGAAACAAATACGTATGACAAATATGTATGTGCCCAATTTCTATTAATTTTTTTTTTTTTCATATTTACCTAAAAATAAAAGGCAAATTGAAATAACAAAATATTACAAAACATTCAACATTTGGACAATTCCTTAAAACTCATGTTCAATATACAATAAACCAGGCAATCAGGTATCACCTAAAGTTATAAAGCTATCATTTTATATATTTGCGTAAATGTTGTCTTGTGTTCTGAAAAATAATAGATTATGTTTCTTATTTTATTTAAAGTATACTAGCAATGCCTGTTTTCAAGGAATTATCTATTTTCCTATTTACCCCTCCAATTGGGAGTGAAGAAATCCTCTCGAGGTCATTTAAAAAAATACAATTATATATAGCACAACAACAAAAAAATCACAGCGTTTCTTTCGCCAGTACATCTCAAATCTGAGGTGAGAAACGGCTTTACGTGCTTTCCAAGACGCGGAAGTGTCCCTTCCAGCTTTTGGGCTGGGACTTATTCGACAGAAAAACTTACAATTTTATTGGCCCGACCTGAAGTTTGAACCCAGGACCTCGGGATCTGCGGTCCAATATACTATCCACTAGACGAACGAGGCAGTCAAAAATACATATACATACAAATTGTCAACGTGCACACATGTGTACAGATGCATTATGTGCTCAATACATACACACACAAGGACGATGGGTAAGTTAATTGCATCCGATATGAGGTCACGTGAAAAGCGCCTCACTCGCTACTGTGCCCCATTGTATCGCATTAACGTCATTAGCATGTTACAATAGAAAATTGTATCGTATTGTGTTGGTAATATTGTAAAAACTTCGAAAATCCCAAAGTTAATAACTGGATATTTTAATAATGTTACAATCTTGCTAGGAATCTATACTAATATTATAAATTCGTAAGTAACTTCTCAACACTTTTAACTCTACTTATGAAAGAGTTCGAGGTACGCGGTAGCATCGCTAACTAGTTTATTTCGGTTTTAGACACAATCTGCCTTATAAACGTTGCTTAGCGGGTGAACAGTTAAACAATACTGTGTCTTCTTCTTTCGTATTCCAAATGAATAATGACAGAAAGACATAAATCAGTGTATAACAAAATAGTTGCTAAGCAACATTTACAAGTGTGGCATTGTGTGTATGACACTACTACATATGCGAAAACGTCTTCAAACTGATTTATTAAATCTGAGTCAATTGAAATTTCGATTCGTTTGCGATGAAAAAGTACCGAAGTTGAAGTGTGCAAGAATCTTTAACGCTCACTTTGGAAAAATTACTTCGATACGGAGTTTTATCAGCAATCCTTCTACCGCCATTGTTTCCTTCATACTATGGTTATCCGTTGCTTTACAACCTGGCACAAAGCTCCAACATTAATGACAGAGTTCGAATTATGAGGGACATGCTTAGCCATGTGGTATATCAAACAAGCTGACAATTTATCAATTCGCCCCCGACCAACGGGGCCAGATGACCCCTCTGATCAGTAAACAGTATCGATCGGTGAGCTGGAAGCTGTTTATTTACGAATATTGATTTTATACAATACAATGTTTTGCTATTATGACGTCATTAGATTTTTATGAAATTAAAAATGGCGATTGCATTTAAATTCTCAACTAAATATAAATCTCAACTAAAAAGAACTTAAATATATAAAAACTACATATAACAGTCAATAATATATATATATATATATATATATATGGATTGTTCATAATGTACTGAGCGAGTTTGGTTTTAAATGTATATAGGATATTTAAATGTAAATATATATAGGATTTACACTAGGTGGTAGGTTTTAAGGCTGAGTGAGCCAGTATATATCAGTATAACTACAACCATAAAGAACATAAAATCTTAATTTAGGATATTGTATAGGTATTACTTACAATGTCAATGTCTATGGGCGGTGGTGACCACTTACCACCAAGTGACCCGTTCGCCCGTCCGTTTACCTATAACATATAAAAATAAGAAATATATGTATATCTAATTATAAAGTTGATACTCTTACAATATTTTTATCTTATTTATTTCTTCGGTTCAACAGCCCGGACGCGATTAATCATGGCGGCAGGCTTCAGGCAGCTCATGTTTCGCGGAAAAAATAATAATCGCTATCACGTGTTAATTACATATAAAATGTCATATAAATCAGAGGGATGTGTTATTATGTTATATACTTACATAATGAGATATTCTCTTGACCGATTTCGACGCGTTCTCAATGGTGATCATCCAACTATAGAGTAGATATTGTCTTCAGTTGATTTTACTTGGTGGTAGGTGGTATATAATAATATATTGTAAGGACTGAATAAAAAAGCCGAGATGGCCCAGTGGTAAGAACGCATGAACGATGTACGCAAGTACGATGATCGTGGGTTTATGTAACGTGTGATTAATTTGTGATTATAATTCATCTCGTGCTTTACGGTGAAGGAAAACATCGTGAGGAAACCTGCATATGTCTAATTTCACTGAAGTTCTGCCACATGTGTATTCCACTCGCATTGGAGCAGCGTGGTGGAATAAGCTCAAACCTTATCCTTAAAAAGGGAGAGGAGGCCTTTAGCCTAGCAGTGGGACATTCACAGGCTGTTACGGACTGAATCTGCTACGCCTATCGATACATAGCTTGTAAACCATTGAGCTATAGAGGATACTTCACTTTATAACCTCTTAATAACTGCAACACACTACACTATAGTAGTTATTATCGTTCACATTTTGTTTCTGATATGATGGTTTTTAAATAAAATTATTATTATTAAAACCTTTTGAAGTCGACATATACTACCATTTTTTTTTAAATACTTCCTTTTAAGAAAACCACAAACACATATTATGTTATTATTTACTAATTTTCTGTCCCGGGTCTTCGCACTGATAGCATAAGGGTCTGCATAGAGTGTTTATATCGTAATACATATAACTATTGGTTTACATGGCGCACGTTTAAGCTCACAGTCTAGGCTCACAGACAGTCAGTCAGTCATCTTCAACAATCATCGTGATATTTCAGCCAACTTAATGTATTATAAGGGTTATTAAATAAATAAACCTTATAATATATTAAATTTTTCCCATTGGAGAGGTTTTGTTTCCGCACGACCGTTAAAGCGTCAATTTTGGTATAACCAACAAATTTCCCCGTTAACCAGAACCAACATTTCTGACTGTGGACTAAATGCGAAGGGAACTCTGGCTGATTGTTTGTTACCTCGTAAAGCACACAAAGACATTTCAAGAAACTTTATACAATATAGAAGCGTTCCCCTTGCTTATTTTTTCTCAAAAATCTAACGGTTCGGAATCATTAAACCTGAGTAGAACCGATTCTTCGAATATGACAGAGGCAGGACCTGAATAAGAATAAAAAAATTAATTATGAATTATTGTTTCCGTTCCAAAATTAAAGCGACGTTTTTAAACTTTACATAATTATAGTATATTAGGTATTATTAAGAATCATTTCACGTTGATATTAATTGCATGGAAAGAATTAACGAAATATCACAGTAAAGTTGACGAATCTATAGGTGAATATAAATAAAATTGAATCCCAAAATAATGTACAACAAATACATATATATGTATAACCGCAACCGATTTTGTTGAAATAAAGTCTGAAGACCTTGGAATGCTCCTTGTAATAATTAAATTGTAATTTGCATTGATAAATTTTAATCTGTTTTTTAACAGAATGGAAAAATTTTAAAATGTGTTTTTTGATTTTGGTAGCTCGTAAATAGCCATACTATTTTACTTTAAAAGAATCATTTGTTATAAAAAAACAGATACACTTCAATTTTATTTACTTATGTGTGAACTTTGAAATTGATTATTATTTGAACTCTTTATTACGAATTAATAATACAAATATATTTTTATTAATTTGTACGAAGTCTTATTGATATAGACATTTTATAAAAAACGACATTCAGTATTTTGGGGCCCCTTTCAACCCGGGGCCTATAATAAATATGTACGGTGTTTAAACGTTCACTGGCGCCGTTCATACTGTCGGTACTTTTGCTTACATTACACAGACAGACTGAACACTTAGAGATATTGAATCGATATGAGTTTTAGCCAATAGTCGCGATGTTAGCTTTAATTGCGGACGCCAATTCATTCAACGAACTGTTTCCGTGACTCATTGCTCAAAATGTTTAACAGGATATTAAATATTGTCAATTGAAAATGGACCTAAAGAGCAGATCGCGGTGTTCGCTTAATTAAATCTAATTCAATATATTTTTATATAAAAATAGGAAGTAAATAATACTTGTTTTTAAAAAATACTTGGAAAAAATAAGAAATAAAAACAGCTATTGTTACAGCTTGTTACAGTGTAATGTATGATACTTAACTCGTCGAAACAAATCAATTGAGCTTACTATAGCATTACCAGCCACTCCTTTTTTTTATATTTACCGGAAGGGCAAATGACTACTCCACCTGATGGTAAGTGGTAGTAGAGTCCAAACGCGACGACGGCCAGTACAGTCGGGAAGAAGGTTCTGCACTAGCCGCCTTCGCCTTGCCGACCCGCAAGATGCCTCTTCACGCCTCGTTTGAAGGAACCCGGGTTGTAAGAGGAGGGGAACACACCCTAATTCACCTCCTGGCTCCTGACTGAGTTATTTTATTGTCATTCAATTAACGTACATTCGCAAAATTTAAATAGCAATACTTACTTAGTTGCTAGTGGAGCGAATCTATACTATAAAAGGCGAATAATTTACAACCAATTTACCAGAATCTGTTTGCATTTGAGACGAATAGAAGAAGTTATAGCTTATATAACATCAGGCTACTGAGGGGTGGAGCAGTAACGTTTAAATAGTATGAAGTAACAAGTTCAAAAAAAACTAAAAAATAAGCCACCTACCAAACAAAAAAAAAACAGAATTGGATCTTCCGTTATGAGCTACGATGTAACACCCACACACGTCAGACTTATAACAGTCATATTTTGGAATCGGGGGTTAAACAGTACAAACAATTGAAATACGCATAATATTACCGTCCCATCTGATTATGAGAACTAGGGAATAGGGAGTACACCTGTGTTTGCGCACACATTTGTGGACTATAATATCTCCTGCGCAGTTGGCTAATCTCTCTTGATATTGGCCGCCGTGGCCGAAATCGGTCTGGACCTTATTATCTTATTATATAATATAATAATTACTGTATTTCCAGGTAACCTAATAACAACCGTGGCTTTGCTAATGCATCCAAAACTACGCGGCCATGTTACTACGATGTTCGTGCTCTCACTCTGCGTCTCCGATCTCCTATTCTGCAGTATCAATTTACCACTAACTGCAAGCAGGTACGTAAATCGCATACTGTCCACTGGCTTCAAACTGCATATTAGGTACTCGGTGGTAGGGCTTTGTCCAAGCAAAGATATCTACCGTCAAACAGCAATAACAGCCGAGATGGCCCAGTGGTAAGAACGCGTAAATCTTAACCGATGATCGTGGGCTTAAACCCGGGCAAACACCACTGAATTTTTTATTAATTAAATATAATTCATCTCGTGCTTTATGGTTAAGGAAAACATTGTGAGAAAACCTGCATGTGTCTAATTTCACTGAAATTCTGCCACATGTGTTCCACCCGCATTGGAGTAGCGTGGTGGAATTAGCTTGCCAGCAGTACGACATTCACAGCCTGGTACCAAACAGCAATTATTGAGTACCATCATTGGCCCGTTCGGTTTTTTATTACATAAAATAAATCAATTAGTCCACTGACAATAAACTGCATCCATATATATATATATATATATATATATATATATATATATATATATATATATATATATATATATATATATATATATATATGGATGCAGTTTATTGTATATATATTATATAGTATATATATATATATATATATATATATATATATACTAACTGTACTTTAATAATGAAATGACATTTTGTTATGCAGATACATCAAGCAGCAATGGGTGCTGGGTCCAAGACTCTGTCAGATGTTCGCATTCGTGTTCTACGGGAACGAGGCTGTGTCTTTACTCTCCATGGTCGCTATCACCATCAACAGGTAAGAATATTTAGCCATCCTTACTTATTACCTACTTAACAACGCACCGCCTAAATATGTTACTCAAGAACTATGTAGATGATAAAACTTTGTAGTGAATTTATAATTATGGAAATTGGTATTTAGACTTATGGTCCATAATCCTTTGATATGTATTATAACTCAATTATTACTTATAAATATGTATTCAATTATATACAATCTAAATAATCTGTAAGATTGTTCTGTGAAATGGCACGTGAAATGCGAAATAGCGACCTCTTACAGTCGGTGGATAGTGTGATTTGACTAAGAAATGTAACGTAGATATATATCAATTCTAAAAATAAACTTATTCACCTCAGAATATAATGATCATGCATAAACAGAAATTGATATACGATATTGGTTATAAAAACATTATATTATAGATATCAAAATAGCGTGTCTGTAAGTCGGCGTTGAACATTAGAGCAGAGCTATTGTATAATACCAAACTCAATACTGACCGACATTCTCGGTCGTGCATTGTCAGAGAGTAATATCACATTGACCATAATTATTCTAACATTATATTATAAGTTTTACATTATAACATTTTATTATATTATAACTTTAATCCAATCCAAGCTTAATTAATATAATCAATTTTTGATGATTTACATGACATGATTTTGATGACATTGCGTGACATACAGAGTTACTTTATAAGTATATATAGTTATACATATTATAGACTAGGTAACATTTTATTCGTCCATTTTTTATTTCGTTAGTTATAATTAGTGTAGTAGTAATATTATAGTCGCTAAACATTATTTACCATTTAAGTATAAATAATATAATTCCAAATTACTATTCGGAATTACATAAATGTACAATTTATGTAGCTTGGGATTCCATATAATAATAAATGAGCAATAAACGGGCTCAGTTTCTTAAATATGTTTTCCTTTTAAGCTCTCAGTTATAAATCATCGTATTGATCAAAGTTCAGCCACCAGTTATGGCGATTACCAAGCATTACAGTCAAAACAAATTACATCAATAACAGAACAAAATTTACCACCATTTGAACCCCTATACTTAGCAGGATATTTTTTTATAATTTTATATTTTTCTCATCTCTCGAACCGTACAACGCTGAGACACCGCCTGAGGTATTACCGATTTCGTTTTTAGTTTTGTATATAAAATTATATGTAAAATATATATATTTATTAAGTTATGGCCAAATGGGCCATTTGATAATATGTGGGCACCACCACACGTTGTCAATGTAAAAAATATTAACCATTCCTTACATCGCCAATGTTACCAACATTAAGAACAAAGATGTTATTTCCCTTGTGCGTGTATTTACACTGGCTCACTCATATTTCAAACCGAAACTCAACAATACTACGAGTAAGTAGAATAAGTATTATATCTGATGAATGGGTGGTACCTATCGATATATAACATCGAAATTGATAGTTATTATAAGTAGTGTAGGATTTATAATTAATACACATAGATTAAAATAAATTAAAACGAAGAGTTTAATTACTAGAATAAGTATATATTGCTTATTATTAAAATAAGATATACGACGAAGAAGTTCGTATATGTCACGCACACATGCAAGGGCGTATTCGGAGAGGGATCTATATAAAAAGATCTTACATGCCGTTTGCTGCACCAGATGAATAACATATAAAAAATAATAATACGTCGCCATAATTTTGATAAATTGTAACAAATACGATACTCTGGTTAGTATATGGTTAATAAAAACATTACGAACATTTGGTATCGTGTAACCATTAACCCACAACTCCACAAAATAAACGCCATAAAGACGTCAGTTCCGAAAATCACGTTCCCCCAACCCGGAAGATATAAAAAGATAAAAGCAATATACGCAACGCGGACGCAAGAGATTCATCTCGGTACATTTGAGTGTATCGTAAAAATAATACGTGAGAACACTCAGACAGTGCGTAAATGTCAGCCTTATGTTCATTGTATATAGTTTATATCATATTCATATGTATAGTTTACATAAAACTATCGTCCATGTTGTAAATGATCATATTATTTTTAATAGTCCTACAAGTTTTATTAGCCGTATGAGATAACATTAAATGTTTTTTTTATATAAAAAACTAACATCATGATGTAATACATTTAATTACGTTAAAAATATAATAAGTGTATATCTAATTATAAATAGAATAAATATTAAGCAGTCGTTCAAAAACACGTTGAACACACCGTAACACATAACAAAACATTTTTAATTAGTGTAAAAAGATCGGATTTACAATTGATTTATTCTTTTTTTAAATATTACGTTAACTATTTGTAACTCTGATGCTTATTTTTATGTCATCAGTTAGTCAGCTAGGCAGAATATCATCCGATCAGTTCCATAATATATTAAAATAATAATAAAATAAACTTTATCCATAAGTAGTTCTTTTACAAAACTACAGATACCATTTAATTTCAATCAGGTGAGTGAAATATTGCACTTCCAGCTAGGTTATGAATTAATCTATATATTAGAATAAGGAATAAATATTACAATACAAGTGTGTATGTATGTATGTATATATTGATAATGAAAAATAAAATGAGACTGTTTATTTTTAGTCAGTCTATTTTTGCGATATAAAATAAATACGTCGATTGTCGGAAGATACCCATAGAGTATAGAGCCGTTTGATGGAATAACCTTTGAACTTGCTATCTTGTTTTTCAATTTTTAAACTCGATACTGGTGGTGCTTTGTGCAAGCTCGTCTGGGTAGGTACCACCCACTCATCAGATATTCAACCGCAAAACTGCAGTACTTGTATTGTTGTGTTCCGGTTTGAAGGGTGAGTGAGCCAGTGTAATTACAGTGCCAATGTCTAAGAGCGTTGGTGACCACTTACCATCCCATATGCTCGTCCGCCTTCCTATTCTATAAAAAAAACTCGAACAGATAATAAATACACTGAATATAATGACTTTGAATTTAAAATATCTGTAGTCAATAGCTGTTAACATGTAAATTACTAAATAGACCATTAAAAGACCCACATCTCGAGTCTCGACGCGTCATTTGTAGGCGATGCGTTTCAATTTAAGTGCTTCTATTGTTAAAATCACGAAACAGATTATTTAGAAGTGGCATGTGTTGAATGTAATATAAAAATTATGTTATCCAAATTAAAAAATATTCAATATAAATGCTTCGGTTTTTATCTGATTTAAACTAGTTATATCTGCCTGTTAAATAGCAAATACATGTTAGACTACCAAAATATAGCCAAACCAATTTTTAATTTCTATTTACGTGGGAGTTACTTCAGTGCAGAGCGAAAAAGATTGTGAAACACAATTAACACTGACATAGATTCAATACAACTGTATTTTATGCATAACGGGGGGCTAATAAAATTGATAGTAAAATAAATGATAACATTGATATAATAAAATGAAATATATTAATATACATAACTCCTCTGTACGTGCGTTTGTCACCTCTTAAACGGCTGGATTGATTTGAATGAAATTTTGTGTATATATTTCAATGGGTTCCGGGATGGTTTGGAAATACAATGGGATCTAGCAGGTTGCTGTTGATATGTCATCAAATAAAAAATGTCTATATGACGGAACGACGTCTGCCGGGTCCGCTAGTCTTTGACAACTGAGCCATTTCTTTGCATCCCTCTGTTCTATGGTTAAAATATCTCGTTCCTAAACGTGTTGAGTGCATTGTGTGGAGTGATATAAACATTTTAAGTTACATTTAAGTTATTAAGGGAATGACTAATAAAATAACTTGCTAGAAACAATAAAGTTGTAACTCCCTAATGTGTATTATAGAAGGTAACATAAAAATCTAAATTAACAATTCGTAAATAGGGTTACTGCTGAGCAAATGCGTTTTGTTAAAAAGGGGAAGGATAAATGTTACTATAGAACATACTGACAAGTTTATATTTTTGATGTACTTTACTTTATGGTGTAGTTAGAGGTTACAGAAAACTATTTTTATTGGTTTTCATAACTTAGTATTCGATCCAAGCCGATATGGCCCAGTGGTTAGAACGCGAGAATTTTAACCGATGGTCGTGGGTTCGAACCCGTGCTGAATTATCATGTGCTTAATTTGTGTTTATAATTCGTCTCGTGCTTGGCGGTGAAGGAAAACATCGTGAGGAAACCTGCATGTGTCAAATTTCATTGAAATTCTGAAACATGTGTATTCCACCAACCCGTGTTGGAGCAACATTGTGAAATAAGCTCCAAACCTTCTCCGCAAAAAAGTAGAGGACACCTTAGTCCAGCAGTGGGACATTCACAGGCTGTTACTGTTAGTATTCGATCTAATTTGCTAATTTCATTTCCATGCCTCGATAAACACGTGCCGTTGGTCTTCTGGTCGTACCGGATTGCCATCACATTGGGTTATGACAGTGAGGGCGTGGAGAGTATTTGATCGCGCACATACTTGAGCACTGTCCTATTCATTGTCATAGAGACATTCAATGTCAATAACAATAGTAAATAATAAGAACGATACTGTTTTTGTTGTCTTGTAATATATTTTTTAATGTAAGCAACATTATGACTTTCGTAAGAAACGTTTGAAAACTCTTCGTATATAATCGTTGCAGTATATTGACATACTCAAAGCAGTTTCACTGTAAAAATTATATAAAAAAAACCTAGGATAATAGTTTAAGTGTAATAAATGTTTTAAGTGGAGAGATGACAAATGATTAGAAACCTAATATTTTATGTTGGCGTGCAATTATTTGTTATAATATTTAGAAAGTTAAAGATCTATTTACTGCGTGAAACTTACGTTACTTAAATACAATTTATCTCAACTTCGTGTGCGTGATCACTAGACATATTTTTGACTGTCCTTATTGCGTTTGTTTATGTATTTAATTCGAAAAAAAAAACTACTGAGATTATTGCCGATTCTTCTAGATATAATATATAGTCCGAACCGATTGTAGCTTTTTAATTTCTGTAACATGATGAATCGAAAGTGCTTATGGCTACTGCCAAACTTAGGACTGCTACTGAAAATTCTTTTAAAGAAAAATTAAACTTTTTACTGACCCGAACTTGGGTTTGAACCTAGGACCTCAGAATTTATATTACAGGCTAGCCACTAAACCAATAAGGCAGTCAAATCTGTCTGTTTATCAGTAGTAATATGTAGTTGTTAAGAGTAAACATGTTTGTTACTATTTGACAATAGATGGCGTTAATTCATTTTTTGAAATTCCTGAATCACGCTGTCTAAGTTTTTTTGTAATAGTACGTATACGTAATCTCAATGTTACAAAATCGATCAAATTCATTAAAGGGTTGCGAGCAGTGATATATAGTTCTTAATTTGTTCATCATTTGGTCCCACCGAGTACGTCGGTGAAAGAAAACTCTCACGTCTACTGTAGTTTTATTTTATATTTAATGATTACTCAACCGATCATCATTAAATTTGGTATAACGTTGTCAGGAGTATAGAAAAGAAGATATGGTATGGGCAAAAAGTATATGAGGGTTTCAAGCTCTAATGGAATAACATACACAGTTAGGTTACCCCCTCCCCACCACTTCACATTGTAACATCGATATATATATTATACATGCGAATAAATCTCGCTATGAACGCATAATAGGAATTGACACAGTTTTTAAGATTTATAGCGCATGAAAATCAGTTACATGAAGATTCTCGGAAGAAATAATTATAATGACCTATCATGCGTGTTCCAACATTAATATGCATTCATAACGAATGAAAAGACGACAAGGTTAAAAAAATATTAACTGTCTGTGTAAAAATGCCTAAGATGGATCTCTAAGTCCGGACCTGACCAAAATATAATGCCAACGGGCATTGAAATGTTGCCATAATTTTCTTTTATAAAAAGATATTTGACTAGAATTATCTCTTAACTCGTAGCTCCCTCTTTAGACAATTTTGTAAACTATTATCCGATCTGACTCGTTTGCCACTTAATGTACATTGATATAGTGCCATCAACTTTACAACTAAGTTGTAACCTACAAAGTTCCAACTTAAACGAATGAACGATGCGCGAGCGCATAGAACCCGACCAAAACAAGTATTCATTTATACATATGTATAAGATTCTTAAACTAACTTATTAAAATACGATGGATCGATCGAAAGAAGTGTAACGATTTTATCAATTTATATACATATTTCGGTATTCATATTTGGTATTATTGATGAATTTTTGCTTCATTAAGATTTTAATACTATTAACATTCGTAATTGTCTTGTAATTATTATTGTGAAATAAAATAAGAGATAAAACTCAAAAACATCAATAAATGCCTAGACCACTAGACGTAAACCTCAATAGGAAAAGATATTTGATATATATACAAAGGGAGGGAAACGTCTGCTGATTTAGCTAGGCTTATATATAAGTTGATGTTTGTAATAATAAATATGTAAAGAAATAATTGTATTTATATTTTTTTTATTATTGATATTTTTATTGATACTGGCATTTATGTTTTGTGTAATAATTTATATATGATAATAAAGAAAAAGATTTGATGTTTTAAAAGAATAATTATTGAGTAAGAAAAGTAAGAAAGAATTGTGAGGAAAAACGGAATAATAAACTTTAAATGTCGTTCCTTTGGATACAAAGCGACCTCAAGTTTATTTATTTCTAATCCTTAAGATAATAAAATAATAATAAAAATTTAGCTTATAAATATATGTATATAGCTCAATGGTGATTGATCCAATTGTGTAAAAGTTAAATGATGATGAAATGATGATGATGATGATGATTTAATGAATCTCGAACAGAAGTGTTTATATGACATAGTATATGCAAAGTGAACATTATGTGCAATTGTATAAATCCAACTTCATGAATTTATTGTGACGTTATATCTGCGTTACATACTCCTGCCGCATAACTGTTTACATCGCAATAAAATTTCTAAACTGAATTCATAAGCCTCGATACTATACTCCCAAGATATAAGATTTTGCGATTCAATTATATAAGAATTTTTTTAACGTACATCAAATCAAAGTATTCGTGTAATGTAATGTAGATTATATCAAGAAACACAATAGATACTTTTTTATACTAATAAAGTACATAGTCAACTATACATTTACAATTAAACTGATATATTTATCTTGATTTCCAATTAACGAATATCAACTCAATGCCTTTTTATGTTCTATACATATTCTTGAGTTGTTTTATTATATATTACAGATAGGCGGACGGGCAAACGGGCCATCTGATGGTTACTGGTTAGCTTATATACATTGGCGATGTAAAAAAACAATATTAACCATTCCTTACATAGCTAATGCCCCACCAACGTTGGCAACTAAGATCTATGTCCCTTGTGCCTGTAGTTACACTAGATTACTCGCCCTTCAAACCAGAACACAACAATACTAAGTATTGCTGTTTAAGGGCCTAAAGCCTTACCATTTAACAAATATCATTATCAATTAATGTTAATGTAAGATTTTAAATTTAGTAATATTTAAGTAATCACTTTCGCTTCTAGACATTTTAAATAGACTTATAATATATTAACAGAGTATTAATATTAAATATTTCTTTAATCATACTAATTAGTTTATTTATTTGGGGTTATTCAAAAAAAAAAAAAAATATGGGATTTTATTTAGGCCTCATGTTTCACGCCAACACATCTCGGTAATGATTTCAATAGTGCCGATTTACCAGACATCATTAAAATATGCTTTAAGACATATTTTTTTTAAAAAAAGAACAATTCACTTAATATAAGAAATACATGTTAATCATATAAGTAAATACAAAAATTATGGAACATGTGGGTATTAGTAATTTCTTAAACTAGTTTGTTATAATTTAATAAAAAAAAATTTGGCGGCGTCAATAACGTTGCATATAGGGCGTTACACTTTATGGTAATAAACTCTTATCGAGCTCAAAGAACTTTCACATAATCATAAATTTAATTCAATAATCGCTTCAAACTTATCCCTAACACCACGTGGTGTTTACCATAAAAATAAATCCATTCATGAGAGCGGGTCAGTAGCCGCTGTATGAAGGGATCTCTGTGCTGCCCTTACGAGTTGCATCAACGTGTTACTTTATTTTGTGCGCGGATTCGCTTTCATCTGCTCCGAGACGACGTGCTAAGTGCCAGTGATATCATCGTATACCACAGAAGGTCCTTTTATGATTCTGTCATGTTCGTGGAATAGCCTTATGTTAAACGAAATGACACTTTAAGTTATAATTAGTTTAAGTATTATTTTTCAGCTTAAAATTAAATCAGTCTTGTACATTTATTTGAATTTTCTCCATTAAAGCCTGCCTAAATAAAGTTAAATTCTAAACCTTATTCCTTTAAAATGAAGTTATAATAATAATTGACGGCTGCGATAAGCTGAGACGGCTCAACATTTGTAACCTAAGATTGCGGATTGCCACTGAATTTCCACGTTCCAAATTTGTGTTCATCGTAAGGATACCTGCCACAAAGAGGAAATCTTACCCATCAAATCACATTGGAGCAGTGTGATAGTTATTGAATCCCACATAAGCTTAAACCACCAAATGGAACCGGGTACATTTCTGAAGGTTTCCACTGCGTGAAAAAAAGTGTGATTGAATACGTGTCAAACCTTCCTTAGGAAAGAATGTCTTAAAGCCATTAATTTACTTTAAAAACGAGATAAAATTGCTTAAATAGGATATTTTTTTTATTATGCAACATTTACCACAATAGCGAGTTAAACCAACAGTAACCCCATTTGAAACGATCGAGACAAACTTGCAGCATACATTTCTTATCTAAACAAAAGCAAACAGCTGTTTCTCACGGTTAGCCGAGTGCTTTTTAAATGCCGATAACACTTAAGAACTTATCGAGTTAAATCTATACAAATAAATTATTAAAAATACATGACCACGCCTAATTGTACTTAGATAATTAACTTTGTCGTGTTTTTTTTGTGGGGTTTAAAAGTTATATGTCAAAGATCCCACCTACCGTAGAAAAAAGTATTTACGTTTATTACATTTTGTTTAGAGGAAACAACGATCATAATAGAAACTGAATGTGTTTTTATTTATAATTATGGTATTTATTGTATATTCAAAAGTTAAAATATACTTTATTCAAGTAGGCTCTAAGCACCTTTATATCGTTATTTTATAGTTTTCATTTTATATATTATATCTACCAAAGAGGAACGACACGAAACTCGGTAGTGACTTTTGTATTAATAAAAAAAAAATAGGATAATAAAAAAAAACATTAAGGGTCAGACAAAACTGTTCATATACAATAGCATACATATATATTCCATCCAATAAGGAATGATTTTTGCATTTATCTAAATTGAAACTATCAACGATGGACTTAAACTGTTTTTAACATTTTATTTACGATAATAACATAATATATATAGCAAATAAATACCCAAAAATCCGATATATTTTAGTCTATACAATAACGCTATTGTATACAAATATACATGGATTTGTTCGTTTTCGGAGATTAGGTTCGTTCAATAACATATCAACTTCTAATCCACCGTGAATGCGGGTGTCATTCGAGTCGTTCGAACATTCGTTCTCCTTCATAAACATTAACTCAACTTTAACGGTTCGATTATTTATTACGCTTGTTTTTTTATTAGTAACGATTACATTTAATAGTACAGTAACAGCCTATTAATGTCCCACTGCTGGGCTAAGGCCTCCTCTTCCTTTTTGAGGAGAAGGTTTGGAGCTTATTCCACCACGCTGCTGCTGCGGGGTGGTAGAATACACATGTGGCAGAATTTCAATGAAATCAGACACATGCAGGTTTCCTCACGATGTTTTCCTTCATCGTCAAGCACGAGATGAATTGTAAACACAAATTAAGCACATGAAAATTCAGTGGTGCTTGCCCGGGTTTGAACCCACGATCATCGGTTAAGATTCACGCGTTCTAACCACTAGGCCATCTCGGCTTTTGATACATTTAATAACAACAAATAATTGACACAATGATGTCCTGGAAAGACATTTTATATGTTACGGGATTAGGGAAAATAAATTTGACGCGGATTAAGTCAAAAAGATATTTTATTACTAATGCCAAAGTAAATTTGTCTGTTTGTTAAGTCATCCCGGTTAAACAACTGAAACGATTGTAACGAAAATAAATATGGGATACACGTCCAGGTATAACGATATAGGTATACAAATTATGAGGTTTGCGGCCACATATGACAACACTTACAAAAATAATGACGATTGAGTCACGGGGAAGTAGTATTTTTAAATTTGGAATGGAACTTATTAACTTAAATAATTGGCCTAATACCGACCTCTTTTGGTTTAAATATATCACATTTCGTAGAAAAGAACCGATGAAATGTGTGTAATAATTTATTCGTAACTTTAAAATATAATTACGGATATCATTTCTTTTTATATTAATAAAATTTTATATTAGTATAATTATAAAAAAGTTGCTACAGCAACAGCTGGCAGTTGATCTCCAGTGGCTTGCCATTGAAGAGGACTGTATCCAGCAGGGGATGGGTAAAGGATAATGATGATGATTAGTATGATTATATAAAACAATTTATATACATATACCTTGAAATTAAGAAATATATAAAATTCCAGCCAGTTATAACGTTTTTTTCTTTCCTTCAGATACACATTGATAGCGTACTATGACATGTACTCCCAGATCTACACAACGACCAAGATCTGGATACAGCTGCTTCTAATTTGGCTCGTGTCATTTGGTTTAATGGTGAGTCTATTTTAAACTTCCTTTTTGGACAAACTGTATATTTATAATTAACAATATAAAATCTGGGGGGGGGGCTTGATGGTTTTTGGTCATATATGGATACATCCCAGTGGTACACCGCTTAAGCACCAATACATAGAAAAATATATATCAACCGTTTTGAATTGTTATTTTATGACCAAACTTTTAGGAGCAAAAAAATCGCATACGTAATACTTGGTATTGTTGTGTTCCGGTTTGAAGGGTGAGTGAGCCAGTGTAATTACAGGCACAAGGGACATAACATCTTAGTTGGTGGCGCATTGTCAATGTAAGTGATGGTTAACGTTTCTTACAATATTAATGTTTATGGGCGTCGGTGACCACTTACCACTAGGTGGCCCATATGCTCGTCCGCCTTATACTATAAAAAAATATATCAAAAAACAGATTCGGTTTTGGATTGCAGTAATTGTTGACGATCACATTTTGATTTAAAATACTAGTCTATATTTATACATTTAATCTACTATCCGTTATTCGTAAACTTCTGATACGTAAGTATAACGATTCGTTTCTTGAATATAGTTACAGGTTATTAGTAATTACGTAGTGATAAATAAGTTTTTATAGTCCGTTTACAACCTTAGTAATCTGTTTTATAATATCTAAGGACGACATATACTACATATACTACATATACTAGTATAATATAAAGGTGAAGAGTTGATTTGTATATCTGCTTGTGTAAACGCGCTAATTTCAGGAACGTACATATACTTTAAACCTTTTCATGACTAAGCAATTACATTTAGAAGAGTTTTTGAATGCATACTTTAATATGAATTTAAAGTAAATACATTACTCTCTTACAGTCGACTAGAGTCGATAATAAATTGTTTATGAAACAAGCGTCAATTCGTTTGATATCGATACGAAATATCAAGTACGTGATTGATTTGCGCGATGAATAACAATTTGACTCGATCAAAAAGTTCGTATGTCATCATGGTAGTATATATATATATAAATATATATACTTATAAAATAGTTTCTCTGACTGACTATTAACACACAGCCAAAACTGAAAGTAACACTAACTTAACATAATATATCATACACATTACATATTTCTGACTTTGTTCTTTTTTTTTTAATATAAGTGGGAGTAGGGCGAATTGTGCACAACAAGTGGTCCACACTGCCAATAGTCGTTGGCGTTGTAATATTGATCATTCCTTACATCACCAATGCACCACCAACCTTGCGAACTAAGAGGCTATGTCCCTCGAGCCTGTAGTTACTCTGGCTCATTTAACACAACAGTACTAAGTATTGTTGTTTGGCGGTAAAATATTTGATGACTGAATTATAATGGTGAAAGATATAATACCTCCGAGTAAACTCGTTTTAATTTTTCTAATAATTCTCCCAGTGTGTAAGCAGCCTTATAATAATAAACGTTGCGTATTCGACGTGTGCACAGATAAACAAACAAACTAGGATTATGAAGGAAGTTGAATTAGTTCATTGCACTTCCACGTACGATACGTGTTTAATTGCGCCGAATTAGGGCCATCCGTGTGGGTCCCGCTTTAAATTAAGACCGGGCAATATTAATTAACATTAGTTTAGTTGCTATAAATAGTAGTTTTATTATTGTTTATTTTAAATACTCTTTGGATATAATTACGATACAGAAATATTATAAAAATAATAAAAGCAAGACAAAAATAATTTTCATGTGGTTAATTACTGTTTGTGATTCCTAGTGAGATTTTACTGGTGGTAAGGCTTTATGCAAGCTCGTCTGGGTACCACCCACTCATGAGATATTGTGCCGCAAAACAGCAGTACTTGGTATTGTTGTGTTCCGGTTTGAAGGGTGAGTGAGCCAGTGTAATTACAGGCACAAGGGACATAACATCTTAAGCTTATTCCACCACGCTGCTCCAATGCGCCTTGGTGGAATACACATGTGGCAGAATTTCAGTGAAATTAGACACATGCAGGTTTCCTCACGAAGTTTTCCTTAACCATAAAGCACGAGATGAATTATAATCACAAATTAAGCACATGAAAATTCAGTGGTGCTTGCCCGGGTTTGAACCCACGATCATCAGTTAAGATTCACGCGTATGAATGAACGATACGATACGATATAAATGGACTAACTAAAAAACAATTATATAACATTTTAATTCGTGCTATTTGTTAATGTACTACATTGTATTTTTAACCGTTTAGATAATAAAAGTCGCTTAAGCCTATAAATTATACATATATGTTAAACGTTAATTGTTAAACATCATTCATTCAGCGCCATTTCCGTAATCCAAGTTAATAACAGTTGATAACCGTTCGAAACAATTTCGACCAATTGTTTCTGGTGTAAATGCATTTTAATGGCTTAACAATAGGGCTGTCAATAATGTTTGTATTGCTTGGACCTTCTCTGTAAGAACAAACGGAAACTCGATGTAAAATTCGATCGTACAAGGTCATGATTTTTTTCAACATTTTCTTCTGTCTTCACAAATAATTAAATCAAAAATACATAGCAGAATAATAACAAATTAAAATTAAAATTAAAGGTTATTTAAAATTTCACGGAGTATGACAAATAAATAAATAATTTAGTAAAATAGAATCAATGTGCAAATTAAAATTATATTCAAGGTGACAATTTATTTTACATTAAATATAATTAGACTACATCAAGAGATCCTGGTATCAAACCCAGGGTCGGACAAATTAAAAGTGTTTTCGTTGGTAATATATGTATTTTAATTTATTTATTTACCAATAAGCATTTTAAGAATTTAATCTTCTTAATTCGTATATAATGGAGGTTGGTAAATAATAAATATCAATGTACCGGATATACAAGCTATAGTTCGATTGTACTTCTTTTTTCCTTCATTATACGCCGTGCTATTAACAAGTCAGTTATTCGCCGAATTAAGAATTAGGTATTTTAATTAATAATATTTGTTTTTTCAACTGGCAACCCTAGTCGAGAATGTAATTGTGCATTCAACGGGTTAGGTCGAGGCGGAATAAGTAAAGACATTGATACCGTATGATTGAATATTCAAATAATTTTCGGAGGTACTAAGTTTACATGTTAAATTACATATCATTTCATTTGACAATGAAATATTTCAATAACAGAACGTAATTACGCGATGGCTTCATTCAATATAAGAAGATTTGTTTAAAATATTTTACCAGATTTTCTTAATCTGTATAACCGAAGAATCTAACAAATGTTTTTCTCATTATCTTATTACAAAATACAGAAATGTGATCGCTCAGAAAAGAGTTTTTAATTTTCAAAGGATTTAAAGTTAAGATCATTCAATCTCAATCTAATAGCGAGGAAATAAAAACAGCCTTATTTATAAACGTTCCTTAGTGACTGATTAGGTACTAATTAGAAAGTATATATTTCGTAGCCATTATAACAAGTAACATCACTATGATCCGGGGCAAAGAAAAGCCCTTCGCAATTTTTAATTAAATTTAAGGATGCGTTCCTGCGTTCAAATTTTGTCTTTGTTGGGTACAAACAATTAAATCGTCATGTTACAATATAGAATTAAATTTAAAACTACCACCAGTTCGGAATGTAGTTTCTACCAAGAACAGCTGGCAAGAAACTCACTAGTTACTATTTCCATACTCTTAATTACAGATTCAATCAAATACAATTAAATGTATACATAACTAGTTGGATATTAACAAATACCAACACTCGCTTTTTATTATATGCTATACTAGCTGTACAGGCGGTTTCACCCGCGGATAACTTAAAGAAATCACTAAGAGCAGACTTGTTATATTTCAGAATATACAACAATTTTTGTTTTATTTTCGTAGGATTTTATAACGTATAATTGAAATCATACATGAGAAAAACAACATCTATTCCTACATACTTGAATGTTCCCTGTGTTTTATTTATTGTATGTTTCAATGATAAAACGATTTGTACAGTAACTGTTTATATTTAACAAAACCATGAAAAAAATATACATAATAACCGACGTATACCAGCATAAGTTGAACTCTATTTAATATGGTTGATCATATAGATCTGAGCTTAACTTACATTGGAAATTTCTAAATCTCTGAAACTGTCCATTTTTTAATTTTGTTTTGTTCCTATAAACTTTCAATCATAATTTATGGGTAGCTAAAGTTTAAGCCAATTAAACTGCATTTATTATATAGCATTTTTGTCGAATAAATATTCGATGGGATTCTTTAAATTGACATAACTTTATTATTTATGAACCGATTTCAATAAAACAAACACTAAATTTTAAATGTAGTTAGTTAGCTTATACATTATTGAAAACCGCACACAAATCCCTTAAGCCGTTTCTAAGATTAGCGGGCACAAACGCACAGACAAAAATTCTAACAATCATTGTTTTGGGTTCTGTTGCGTTGATAAGGACCTCCGATAATAGTTTTACTCAAATATCTTCCATGTACACACAGCGATCAGTTACATTTTTATTTTATGTAAAGATAATTTTGTGCTGAGTAAATACGCCTTTATCACAGTTTATAAAAAAAAAAAACAATTTAAATTTATTGTGTATTTAATATTAAATATGTTGTCTACAGATACCACCGCTCCTTGGCATTTGGGGTCAACTAGGATTAGACCCGAATACGTTCTCTTGTACCATTCTACCCAAAGACGGGAAAAGTCCTAAGAAATATCTCTTCGTGTTCGGTTTCGCGCTACCGTGCGTCGTGATAATCGTGTCCTACTCTTGCATATACTGGAGAGTTCGGGAGAGCAAGAGAAAGCTGGAAGGACGCAGGTGTGTATGTGGGTGAGATATCTATGCATGTACTTTATTCGTGTGCGTGAGTATTTGACGTAGACTAATCATAGCTAATATTGAGTTTTATATTCAATTCTTAACTGAAACCGTGTGTTTGATGAGGACAATTTTTTCTAATAACTAGGCATCCCATAAAGCATATTGAAGATGTAAAATTACATTTATTCTGTTGTTATGTGCATTAAAACCTCTTTTTTGTTTTACAGCAAACTAAGTGGTCAAACAGCCAAAGAGAAAGAAGAGGACTCGCGCCTTACAACACTGATGTTGACGATATTCCTTTGCTTCCTTGCTTGTTTCCTTCCCCTCATGATCATGAACGTAGCGGACGACGGGATCTCTTTCCCCTGGCTACATATCATAGCCTCCATCCTCGCTTGGGCCTCCAGTGTGATGAACCCACTTATATACGCGGCGACCAATAGACAATATAGAGCTGCGTATGGCAATCTTTTAAAATTCTGCAAAAATAATCCTGTTGCCCGAAGGACTACGTGGGGGAGTAGGACTGTCGGTCAGTCCTCGAATTCTCCCCATTACCTCGATAAACGCAACCCCTTAAAAGAGAAACCGACTAAATTATAAGTTGTTTAGCTTCGCACTGGTTGCGACTTGATTCAAAGGGACCATTGATTGGTTATTGTTTGTCTGATGATACTTTGAACTGAATAATCTCGGATGAATGTTTAGAATATAAGTACCATAGAAAAATAGTTATATAAAGTAAATTTTTAAACAACATTTTTTTTATAAATCATATTTTGTATAAAATCAATTTATTTACCTAACGCCACACATTTGTCAAAGTACAATGCAATGCTATTAATTTTGTAGCAACCCTGCTCACATAATGTAGTAAAGAAGAAAGTTTGTCTGGATTTTTCACGAATGTGTAGCGCTAACCTTGCTTAGATTCTTTAAGTATCTGTAAATAAATGTTAATAAATGTAAATACAAAGAAAAGTAGCATACTTACATGACCAAAGTAATTTATTTAGACGCTAAGATGAAAAGAATATAATATTCTTAAGTGTTAAATTAATACAAATTTATACTCTATCATTGCTTGTCCTATTGTCGACAGAAAAAAAAAACAAATTAAAAAAAAAACAATCATTTCTAAAATTGAGGATTAAAAAGTTACCAGTTAAAAATGCAATGTCCGGGATAATATATATCCTATATAACTTATAGCAAACATATACTCTTAAAAAACATGTACATCGAAAATAGAACCATTTTATAAAAACGTTAAAAATATATTTATAAAGTAACATCAAACGATGATGCTTCATGTTCCCTAATAATATATATGTATATAATACAAAAAAAATCAAAACTAGAAACATAAACCGTAAAAATAATTCATTTTAATGTGCTTTAAGTTACCATAAAAATCACCAAAAAAAAAAAACATTGAAATAATATTTAATTGATATTAAAAATTGCATTTGATTTGTGATTACCAGTTTGCATTTTCTTTCCAATCATCACAAAACAAGGGTTGATTAATTAATCCATATTTAAAATGTATTAACAGTAAGTGACCGTTTTAATTCAAATTCAATTGCAAAAAAATAGGTTTATTAAGAAAGATAAACTTAGTAAATTTGCTTATTTTAGACGTTTGCACATATTAATACTTATATTAATACTTATATAATATAATTTTACAACCCTTTGTAAAAATTGCTCCCACTTGAATGTTTATTAATTATAAATCCGTTTCTTCTCCCTCAAAACATTCCCCGTAGTTAATTTACATAAATAGATAATTTACTATTTAGCTAAATATTTATATATAATAATACCAAAAATATAATTTATAGTTATACATAATAAACAATTTCATATTTTTTTATTAAAAAATATTGTTTAATTTATCATCAAGACTGATAATAAAAGTCAATTAGAATAATGGCTGCAATTATTTCGTATATCGAATATAGGATAGTTTTGTATATTTATATTATATGCGAGCATTTAAATTTTGTTTTGGTAATTTATCTACTTATAAAATTTAGATTAATTCATACCAAAGTTTAAATAAATGTATTTCAGTATATTTAATTGTTTTATTTTTACCAAATTTTACTTACTTTACTTTATAATTTATTGTATACCACAAAGACAAAAAGAATACAAAACATGGATACAGCTTAAATAAAAGTGGCATACAATTTTGGCGACCTTATCGCTACATAGCGATCTCTTCCAGGCAACCAACGGAGTAAGTGATAAGTCATAGGATATGAGGTAGGTGATGCTGTTTCTATTTATATCTTTTCAAAAACAAAAGTTTTCTTGTGCGGATTTAGTGGGATTTTCCTAAGAGGACTGTACAGTTTGCTTTCAGGCCGGCAACGCGTCAGCTGCTCCCCATATGTTGCAGGTGTTATTGGGCGACGGTGACTATCTGCCATCAGGTGGATCTTCTGATCTTTTCCCTTCTTGCCCTAAAAAAAGCAACAACCAATGAAACCACATACGAGTATACTTTTATTTCTAACTCCTTTAATAATCTAATGATGGTAAATTTTAAATGCAATGAAAGAAAATAATATGGTTGCGTTACTTTAAGTAGCTTCCATCTCACAACAAGAATGGAACGACGACGGATTAGTTGTTGCATGTGTGCATAACGAAGGTCAAAATACTAATATTGATCGACACGATTAGATGAGACGAAAATCTTCGTTAAATTTTATAATAATGATAATACCGAATTTCGAATAATCGAATTTCGGTCCAAGGCTGGAGTCCCAGGAGGTATAGATATAGTGCATACGGTGGCGTAGCTATCCTAGGGCCAGTTGGTGCAGTGCACCAGGGCCCCGGAGCTCAGGGAGGCCTCTAACCTCAGCTTTGAAAAGAGAGGAGCATAAAAGAAAAAAAAAACTTGTGTAAAATTCTTAATAAGGAATAATACATATTTTTTTCAGAAAGAGATTATACCCCTCGTAGAGACGACGTATCGATTAAGCCTACTAGGGATAAGTTGAACTCACTGTTTCCTATTCTTGTTCCTATCTATAATTTTGAAGGCCAATTTAAGTTCAAGCTACGCGAAAAGAGGGGATGAGGGCTCGATTCTTTTCACCCGATTTTTTCTTTTCTTATGCACCGGGGCCCTTGTCCACCTAGCTACTCCACTGAGTGCATAATAATGTATACAATAAGATAGATCAAGCGTAGGCCACGGTTTTACATGCTTCCCGGGGTATTACACTGCTCTTCTGAGCTCATCTCCGGGCTATGGCTTAGATTTTTTAATTAGTAATATATATTCTAGGAGAAATTCCGTCATCTATTTCTGTTTATTTGTTTACGCGAAAGTAATTCCTCTCGATCAATCGAAATCAGGTGGTTTCTAAGATATTACGGATGGAAAATTTCTTCGGTCAGGCTAGTATTGAATACTTTGATTGAAAGTAAGAAATGACAGCTAATTGATATGCCTCTAACACAACAGCAGGTGTGTTTCGCGATGTTTTCCTTCACCACTGGTTATAATCAACATAATTTCCACAATTACTCTTAAAAATACAATTGTCATAATTAAGCACTTCAACAAAAACCGCAAGTTGTGCCAATAATTAATTAATTACTTTGCGCGCGTTTTTTTTTTTTGATAACGCTGTTGTTGGGTCAAAAAATTTCCGAACCATACATAAAAATAATTTTATATATGTCTCTCAAATCTGTTTATTATCTGTACATAGCTTTAATGTAAATTGTTTTATATTCATGGCAACACTAGAAAATTTGAAGCTGTCTTTGGTTACTTGAAGTTGTCAGTGACGAGGTCCGTAATTTTATAGAATAAATCGGCCAAAATATGTCGAAAAGGATCGCTCAGAGCTCTGTAAACTGGGCCGCTTTGGCCGAAAGGGTCCCAGCTGAACAGAAAGCTAGCCTTGCTGCTTTCAAAATCAAGTCCGATGGCTATCTACGAAGGTTAGTTTCACATGAATGTTACATAATTTTAAAATCAATTTTTGTAATAATAATAAAAAAAAGGATTTGTTCATTAAAACAAATAATAACTGACTATTATTATAATTATTCGTAGTCGGCTATTATATCTTATTATAACATTGTTTTTAATAAATATTAACTTAATTGTATATTTCCAGGGTGTTGGCTAACCCTCCCGAGTTGCCTAAGATCAACTGGGCGCTTTACAAGCAGACCATTCCTATTCCCGGAATGGTAGACACTTTCCAGAAGCAATACGAAGCTCTTAAGATCCCATACCCTGCTGACACTATGACCGCCAAAGTTGAAGCTCAATGGGTGGAAATAAAGAAATCAATTGAAGTATTTGTCCAAGCATCTAATGCAAACATTGCTTCGTAAGTTATTTACATCATTTATTTAAAATTATTATCAAATATGTTTATTTTTAAATATAATTATACAATCACATTTGAATTTCATATTAAAATATAAGCAAAAACTATTATTACTTTATATTTAATTCAGAATAATCTTGAGTAAGTTTTATGAATTATTCTGTTTGTGTTTAAATTAAAAATAATTTATGTAATTCAAAATATATACTAAGTTGTAAGTATTTATTAAATTCATAATTTTCACAGGTACCAAAAGCAGATCGAAGAGACTAAGGCAATCTTACCTTATGATCAAATGACCATGGAAGACTTCAAAGATGCCCACCCTGATATTGCCATTGACCCTCTCAACAAGCCTACATTCTGGCCTCATGATGCCGAAGAGCAGCTGGACTATGTTAACCCAGACAAACAAGCTCACTCTGGTCACTAGAAAAGCTACATAGTCACATCAAGGGCTTGCAATAAGTTCAATAATGAAATGATCAACATAATTTGTGAAGCAAACCATCTTATGCTGTAAAGTTAACACAATATTGTTCTGTATAATTTATGTAGGAATAAAGTAATATGTTTCCAAATTTATTTTTATTTTTAAGTGTACAGCAAAAAAATATCAATTAGCTATGCTGTATTTGCTTAAAAAGTCAAAATAATATTTACCTATCTTGATTAATACATTAATAAAATCTTCATTAATATAATAAAAAATTATTTATATAACACAGAATAGCTAAAAAAATATCAATTCAATTTCAGTTGCAAATGTATTTTTTATAATACTAAAAAAATAATTCGATACAACTTTATAAAACTATTTAATTTGCAAGATCATGATATTTTCACAACTGCATTACCTTCCTTCCTCTATCCACCACAAAACTTACTCCACACCGCACATAACACAAACTCTCTTTCACATATATAGTATTATTAAGGATTAACCTCTAATAACACAAAAGCTCAAAATATATATATCGACAAAGAAATCAAAGGCATTTTTAAATAAAACTAATTATTTAAGACATTATTTATTTGGTGAGTTGCACATGTTACAATATTGCAGTTCAAAAAGGAATGTTACATTCTAACAATTTCCTGTTCACTTTATGAATATAATTATTTAAAGAGCCTTTTTGTCCAGCAATAAACACTCTTATTCATTGTATATTCATAATGTGAGCATAAAAATTATGTTAAAAGTACATTTTACCAACAGAGCTAACAAGTTGTAATATCTATAAAATGCTATGAAATATCCCTACTCAAGTTGTACATAACGTAAGATAACTCTACTCAAACTTTCTTAATAACAAATGTTTTATAGAACGCTGCTTTATCTTCTTCTTTCAAATATAAGATTACTGATGAGAGACAGAGAGAAAATCACCTAGGATAACACTACGCATAATAGAAAGGCCATAAGTGGTTTCCTTAAAGTTCAGTGATAAGTATAAATGCTTCAATTGTTTGATAATTATAAAGAAAATTAACCAGCTTCTAGGTTGTATAAAGAGTCTATATTCATGTGACATTTTTACACTTTAGAATAGTTACAAATACGACTGCCATCATGTTACTAACTATTCCTCACAATCATTCAGTATCCACAATTAGCATGTGGCCGAGCAATGGCCTCGGAATAAAAACATGTTCAAATCAATTCTTCACAATAATCCCACTCTCAAGCACAGCCAATTTCTTTAGGTTTTAACATTAAATATGAGCGAGATGCCCTAAATTGTTATAATAATAATCTACTAAAATCATCCTTGAAATATGTGATTTAGATAATAGTATCATAAATATACAAGTTGGTCGAATTATATAAGATGAAATACACTCATTTGTCATTTTAAAAGATTTTTGAGGAATCAATTTCACTGACAATGCTGTTGAGAACTTGAACAGAAAAAAAAAGATTAAAAATTTATCGAATTAAATAAAGACTGGTTTTAATGTTGTTATATATTTTCTAAGCATCAACAATTCACAATTTTCCGCTCTACATACAGATTACATATTTATCTCCCTGGGCTACATTTTAATGAATATATATATTCTAATGAATATATTCTAGTAACTATTTCAGTCAACAGTATCATCATAGAGTTACTTTACTTGAATATGAGCTCTTGAAAAGATTAGAAAATTTTGTTAAAATCAATTTCATATTGCAGCATTATTTACATGTCACTTCAGCAACTTTCAGGTTACATTCAGATATGATAAAGTTTCATACATAATCACACAATATTATCTATCGGTTTTTGTCTATATTTTATAAATATATTTAATTCGTCATTAGAATTCTTACTAGACAAAACTATCTTATCATTTTAACTATATCAATAAAATATGAACATTTTAGAATCAGAATACACTATTGCATGTCAAGTATGAGAAAACGAGGCAGGAAATTATAGTAAGAAAAACATTTCCCTACGGGTCCTGATTCTACTAAATAAAGTAAATACTGTTACTTTTATATTTTAGTTAGCGGGTGGCGGTTGTGAGTACATATTGTAATAGCTGTTTGGTGCTGAATCGAATCCTTGGTTGGACTGATTGAATCCTGATTGACTTTGCCCATATCCTGAACCACCATACTGTCCACCTCTACTTCCCCTCCCGCCTCTGCCACCGCGGCCTCTAAAACTACCCCCACCCTCTCTGTCTCTATTGAAGCCACCACCCTCCCTACTGCCAAAATTAGATCGGCTGTTGTAATTGTCTCGGCTAAAACCCGAACCACTGGAACCCTGGAAGCCGCTCTGGCCGTTAGAGCTGTCCCATCTTGACCCTGTAGGACCATCACAAGCACACATTAGTAATTAACTTTGGTACATCACTTGATTTAATGCTTTACTTTTTAAGTTACACACTAGTAAGAAGTACAATGGTATATTAATAATGTTTTGATTTTTTTTAAAATATAACTGGTATTATTATTATTTAAATTGACTTAAGTAATATTACTAAGAAATGTCATATGTTATTTATATAGAAGCACTGAAAATGAGACATGTCTATCAAACATACAGATATCAAGTTGTAAAAAATACCAATGTTCTGTAGTTGTCAAAGCAATCTGGTCTCCTGTGAATTAGCCACCTATGTATTACTAGTCAACTAGCTGGTGAGGTGGTTACTGGTGGTGGTACGTTGCTTACAACCTTGTTTGATAGGCTACCTCAGTATTGAGTTACAGGACACAACACATCACCTCTGTCGCCCGAGTACCGGCCGCGCCCGCGCCCCCGCCCGCGCTCCCCGCTGTCGTCGCGCTCGCGGAACCGCCCGCGACCTGACACACACACACGTCAATAACGCCCGCACACTGACACACCGCGCATCACTACATACATGCAAAGTGTATGTGTAGTGTGTGTGTGTGTGAGTTAAATATCGACAAAAGCTATATAAGTATTATGAAATGCTAAACGTAAAAAGTGTTTAAAAATAGGATGTGGACCTCTGCGGTTCACTATCAAGTTAAAAATTATAAATACGAAGACTATGTGTGCCAGTTATATTCCTTGATGATAATATACACAGGCCAAGACAAATGGGCACAATAAACTTACTACTACTGGGGACAATAAACTTTTTGATTGCGATGTTTTTGTTTGCTGCCTGGACATATACATGCAGGGACATCAAACTCCCAAATAAATTAAATATTACAAATATACAATAACACAAAAAATATCAGTGGAGATTAGAAAATTAAAAAAAAGTCTCAATAAAGTGGATATAGATATAACAAGATATGATGAATAGTCAGAGTTCATATTAAATAACGCTATAATAAAATCATCTTACAATATTTCCCCTTGAATCCCATTCCACATTGAGCTAACTCCAACAGCTTCGGGTTGACCACTTGATTGGCTTCTTGCAGCACCGAGAGCAGGTCCTTTGCCTGTAGGGAATAAAAATCGACGTCTTTAAGTGCATTGATACCTATAATGTGTACCAGAAATATCGCTTTCCTAAAAAATATATTAATTTAATATTTTTCAGGATAAAATTTATTTCCATAAATAATTTATAAATCGAATTTGATACAATATATATTTTATTTTCAGGCTGTAACTTTGGACACCAAGCTTTTATTGTTGAGACCTTTAAGATTATTACTTTAATTCTTTACAGACTATACGTACACATCGTAAGAAGAATAAAGACAAAAAATAATTTTAATCTTCAATTATTATACATATGAGATCCTGAATTATCTATGGTATTAATTACGGATTCGAAATGAAAGAATCGGCGATCGTTTTATCAGAAGTTTGGAAGCAAAATACATATAGTTAAGTTAATCGAGAGCTGCTTGGGGTGTATAATATAGAAGAGCTATAATTATCAAATCACATAGGTTATAAAGTAAATCTAAGGCGTGTTTGTCTTTACTTCTACGGGGGCCACTCACCTTTGCGGAGTTGTTCGGCGTGAACAGCGTGTACGCCGTGCCGGTGTTGTGCGACCGGCCCGTCCGACCGATGCGATGCACGTAGTCCTCCGAATTATTCGGATAGTCGTAGTTTATCACGAACTTCACGTCCTCCACGTCTGCACGCGAATGTGAACTTTGTTTTATATACGATACGGTTTACATTAAAACATTCATCACAATACCCACGCTAATGAAAATAAAAAACTATTGTTAGTTTGAGGGAAGAAGCCTTTTAAAACATTTAATATAATAAATTATTTGAGTTTAACGGTCTCGATTATAACATTGCTTAGGGGGTTTTTAGTTAAACAATAATTTATCTCTTTCTATCACCATTGTTTTGTCATTCGAAAGTAGAGATAGCACTGTTCAACTAATTATCCCCACTCCCAACACATATAAGTGAGATTCTAAGAGTTTAAACTTTACAAAGTATATTTTTACTGTGTATTCGTTATATAGAAAGTTACAAATGCAGGTTTTATTCCCCCAAACCGAATGCAATAATTACCTTAGACGTCACGCAGGACCGTCGACGGCTGGAAATCAACTGTATTATGCCCATACGTCCGGAGTGTTGTAGGCCGAGAGCAGTGTGCTGACTTCAATATCCGTTATATCCGTTACGTCTAATACATTGTCAGGTTGCGTAGCGCTTTAGTTTTGTTCGCAAATCTCTCATGACAGTTAACCAAGCAAATATTGCTCCTAGTTCGATCTCGCTTTGGTTTTTTTTTTTTTTTGTTTTTTTTTTTAATTTAAATTTCATTAATTTATCGGGAAGTCTATAAAATACGTTTTAATCCTATTGTCTTGTATTAGATTGATAAAATTTATGTTCATTAATTAGTTACATACATTAGTTTAAATTTAGAATAGACGAAAAGTCAAGAAACAATTAAAAGTCTGTTAAATGTTTTTTTTTAAGAAATTACCAAAGCCTGTTTCCAAAGAATGATTAATATTCTTACTTCCTCCAAAGCTTATATTAGTATTGGGTGCTACATTCACGTTAGCAAGCGGTGGGGAACATGCAAACTTGACTTCGCCAGTCGACCCTCATACCGTTGAACTATTGAGGTATAATGAAATAAATTAATTCTACCTTCGATAAAACTGTCCATACAGTAAATGCCCAATAATTAATATTTTATTCTATACTTACTACTAAACCACAGATAAAAAAGAATAGATTTCTTTTATGGAATAGTTCGCTTTAAAAGTCATTAAATAAAGAATTTTAAAAATGGATTTCGATAACTTTTATTTAGATTTATTTTTAAACTATTTGTTTTAACGTATTTTATAGACTACCCTAAACCCCGAAGCCAAATATTATTTGACATCAAAACAATCAGCGAGATCATCAAACACCCCCCCAAATTCCATTTATAGAGGCAGCATGCTCGTCTAAACAGTGTGCGCTGACAGTTAACTGGCTGTCATCGAGTTATCAACTCTTTATTATCAATTATATGTTATTTCTCGCAATCTATATATATTTATATATATATATTGTGTATCAATAATCGGAGTCAGCAACACACCGAAAAGTTAGCCCTTATCTCTGCACGCATGCGCCTCTGAAATGAAAACAATTGAGAATAATGCCGAGTCAGTCATGGAAATTTTTTCTTTTATATTAAATAGGCCTGGTCATTGTCGTACCCTATGTATTATTTATATTACAAAAAATGTATCATCATGTCATAATATTAATTGTATATCGTAAACTCGCATAGGGTACTTATAGCCATGGCCCGAGAACATCTCTAAATGGCATTATGGGACCATTGCTGTGTCATTTACGTGTATACACGTGCCAGTATTCACTAATCATTTAATGTAAATTTTACATATATAAATATCAATTGAAAAAAATTAATATAAGTAAAAGAAAATCGTGAATACTGGAACTTAAAACATTTTTAATATTTTATGTCAACGAATAAAAAATATTTAACTTTTTCTGTGGAACTTATTTTTATATAGCTTTTGACATGTATGTATTCCCTACTTAGTACATATTTGAAATACATAAATAAACGTCACTTTATATTAAGTGCCAATCCGCTTTGCTAACTAAAACACTTTTTTTCCTGTATATAATAAAACACAAGGGAGTCCTATGTTATGTTTAATCTCTTTCATTACACCCATGTACATATTTGCCCAGCCCAATAGTTACAACATATAAATCTTAAATAAATATTACATGTTGTAACCCGGACAAGGATCACTACCAAGTTGTATGTAATTTGCTTGTGGAAAAATGTTGTTGAGAAAACTTTCATATGTCGGATAAAATTCAGGATAATCCCACATCCAACAATTAGCTTTAAATCAAATATCCAAACCTACATATAGAGTATAAGATACTCAGAGGTCAACAGTGGGGCCTTTAAATACTGTTTGTATGAGCAGAGGGCACATTTCATAAACTCAGTTATTCTACAAGCTATTGTGCCGTGTTCTACAAACTATAGGTTATTAAACCTAGAGTTTGAGATTTAAAAAAAAAACCTTTGATTAATTTGAAATAAAAACTCAATCATTTATAATAAAATTTCAAGTGTCTCATGGCGCCTGAAAAAGCTATTTACGCCATACTTATAAAATGTCGATTCAATACTGCTTGTAATTACATTAGTCTACTTTTTTAATATGTTTGTCCTACTACGCAATCCACAGAAAAATATTTTCTTCATTGGCAACTTAGCGACGATTGGCCTGCACATAATCCAAGCCCCATTATGTGTAGCCCAAGTATATAATCCACAAATCACTTAGCAATGGTATCAAAGGCC